>CM061561.1:93764192-95014192 GCA_030864225.1 Capsicum baccatum var. pendulum
AGTTCCATTAAAATCCAAACCATGGCCAGCAAGGCCATCCAAATACATTTTAATAACCATTTATCCATTAATGCAATGCATTAAGTTCAGAAGTAAGTTAAGCCATGCAATTTTTGATAATTAAAATCAAATTCACAAAGTGGGTTGAGGTACATACAATTCCAAGCCAAGTTCATTCTATTTGGGGAAACCCATGTCCACCATTTCAACCATTTAAATAAGATATCAATTTAGTCCCAAAATTATCAGTTTAAAGCATGAATAATCAATTCAAAACATGAGACAAGTAATTCAATCAGTAACAGCTGAAACCCTCAACACAATTTCAAAGCCCATAATTTAAATTACATGAAAATCCATCCAATTTATGCCATAATGTAAAATTAATGTTTAGGAAAGATAAACATGCTTGAAACACACAAGAATTTGAAGTCAATTTGATGTTTAGATATCGGATGATGAATTATATATGAAACCCTTCAAGTATTCTCAGTTGAAGAGTTAAAGCTGAATAAAGTAGAGTCTAATCTTTGAAAACTGAAGGAAAAGGGTTCCTTTTATGTTTATTACTCCTGAAAAGGGTAAAAAGATCAAAATCCCCTCACTCCTAAGTGAAAAGAAACAAATCTGGATGAAATTTACACCTAATTATGGCATGGCCTTATCGCGAAGATTATCCTCCATACCATACCGTTATCACAGACGGTAACCTCTGTGAAATGTGATATCGCAGAGACACACTCCCTCAGAGTTCCAAAATAGCCCCAAACTCTTTCAAAAAATTCTAAAACTTTCCCAAATTACCCTTTTGACACTCCTAAACATAGTTCAGGTCAAAAATCGATATTATGAATACGGGAGGGTCAAAAATAAAATAATCAAAATTTTATGGGTCTTATAATATCGATCTCAATTAATGAAAGACCAAGTAAAGCATTAACAGGAGAAAAGAGCAACTTCGATTCCAAGATCTCACCTTTCCTCCAAAACTCCAAACAACATAATCAAAACATCAGCTCCGACCACTAGTACTCGAATCTATACCAAAATGTACAGAAGATTAGTATCAGTAATAAAACCATGGGTACTCAGTTAGCATCATCGGCCGACTGAGATAACTCATAATATAAGAATAATAAAAATACAAGATAAATGCACTAAGTAAAGGAAGGTCAAACTTGGAGTGATGCTCCAATACTGTACATAAATAACCAAAACAGATATAATATAAAAAGTGTAAATAATCAAAACTAGCCCCATAAGCCAGTAAGTGTGAAAAAATAAATAACCCAACGTAGGTCCCCATAAGTCTGAAGGGTGAAATCAAGAAAGTAAGTAACCAAAATTCCATAACTTTAACAAATATCAAGCCATAACCGTGAATTAATTCATGACACCATAAATTCTTCCTAACGTCGCACTCGAGTTGAAACTCATATCATCATCATTATAATTATTTTTTGGAACTCATATAATCAATTGTCAAACTTGAATCGGAACTCAACATCAATAAATCACTGAATTTAGTCCAGAACTAGAAGCAACTTCCAAGTACCATCATAGAATAATCATAAAGATTCTAGTCTCTTCAACTCTAAAGTATGATATTTAAAGATATAACACACCAAGTAAGTCTAAATGGAGCTAACAAGAGTCTTGGCCTAAAGTGGGCTGGAAGGGCCAACTTCTATCCACGGATATGTTCTCAGGCAAATTCTATCCCGGAACAAGCTAAGGTATCAAAATTCACATCTAGATGTTAATTAAGCCACAATTATCCCTAAGATAGCAATTTTATCCTAACCATGAGTAACTAAGTTGATAACATGTAATTACGATTCCAAAATAGCTTTAAACAATCCAAATAGTGCTAATTATATCAATTATACCCTGAAGATCCCCTATCTAGCATAATATCATAAATATACTACAAATTAGCTCAATGTATATGAAAGGTAAACCTAGCCTACCTAGTAATTTTGCAACTTAATATCACACCCTAAACTCATAAATATTATATTATACTAAAAGATAATGGGATCAAACGTTATTTGAACGAGGTCCTAACCGAATAAATAAGGCATAAGATATTTCAACGATATCCAAACCACAACTACTTGCCCAAAACCATCATAATAGTGCATAATTACCATAAATAAGCTCAATCAAAAGATAGAATAAACCTACCCTACCTGAACGTCAAAGCTAAAATGTCTCTCTGAGAAGCGTCCGAACAGTACCCCACTAGGACCTGAGCTTGAATTTCTTGATGAAAACGATTGATTTTCTTTTGGAGATCAAATATAATGTCAATGTATATAGTTTTTTGAGAAGGAAAGGCGTGGAAGTGCTAAAAATTATCAAGATTATGAGCCATGAAAGTAAAAGTGATAATGGGTACTTAATATTAGTTTTGTAGATAATGGTTAGTACTATATAATGGGAAAGTGGCAGAGTTTAAATCCATGAACATTGTTTTCATCTCGGTATTTATTGTGCACCAACCTCACTTCCATGTGAAGTTAAGGTGGCAATGCCAAAATTATTTTTTATCACATTACATATATTCGGGTATTGCATAAGTTCACGACAAAATAAATATAATATTTTGAATATACTATAATTAATAGGAAATTGTTTCTAATAAAACCTCTATTATATAATAATAATATTTTAACATATCCAGATTCACTATCTCCATTTAAAATATTAATAAGTTATAAAATATTATAAATAATATAGATATATTATAATAAAAGAATTTTATACAGATCAAAAATATTTTTGAAGGGTAATAAATTATATTTTACCAAATGCTAATTTAGATGAAATATTCCACAATATATTTGATATCACTAAAATTCTCAGACAAATCAATCGAAAACCAAACTATTAGTCCCATCAAGTCATAAATAACTTGGGGCAGTTAGAGGAAAGGTGCAGACACTGAAAAATGCATGTAAACGAGAAAAATGACCACGAGGGTCATTACAAATATGCTGAAAATTAGTTAAACATGCTGATAATCAATTAAACATGCATTATAAATTAAATTTTTACGTCAGAAATTAATTAAATATGTTGAAAATTAAATAAATATGCTAAAATGTAGTTATAATATGTTGAAGATTATTTGAATATGTTGGAATTTAGTTTAAACATGTTGGGAATTAATATAGCAATCTATAGACATGATTTCTAAGGGAAGTGAATTTATCAAAGCATGTTGTGTAATAAGAAAAATTAAGGAAACAGTAAGCACGTAGTTCCCCGCCCCTTTAAGAAGTCCCCTAATTTCTTTTATTACATAGAAAAATCATTTATATAGAATTATTACGTACCAATGGAGAATAGGAAATAATATTTAAAACAAAGGAATTTCGTAATAAGGTCCCCTTCAGCTCCCTTATCCAAGGCAACTCTTCAAGTCCCCAGATATTAACCTCCTAATAAGAACCTGTCAAATACAAATATGCATGCCAAAACAAAAGAAAAACCCTACAACCACCTTAATCCAAAAACAAAATAAGGATCTTAAAGACGTAGGAGTATAAGAAAGAAATAAAGCAAGATTTTGATAGTACACGGAACTACAACACACACACACACACACACACACACATATATATATATATATATATGAGAAAAAATATCTTTTCCCCTTGAACTTGTCCTCCAAACTCACTTTAGCACTTAAACTTAATTTCTGTTTATTTACCCCCTTAACAACTTTCAAATGAATTAATTTCAACCTCAAAATCAAAATTCCACTATCACACGGGGAGTACACTACACACGCGCCACGTCATTTTCAAATCAGTGCCACATCAGTGCCATGTCATTTCCACGTAAGAAATTATAATTTTTTTAAAAAAAGTTCCACACACTTACTTTTTATATATTTTTTTTAAAAAGAAAATATATATATATACTGCTTTTTTATATATATAATATATATATATATTTTTTTTAAATATATATATATATATATATATTTAAAAGTGTATATTTTTTTATATATGTATTTTTTATAAAAATATATATTTTATATAAATAAAATAGATCTACCCCCTTCGTTCTTCTTCTTCACAGCCCCCCACTCCACCCCTTTCGTTCTTCTTCTTCACAGACCCCATCACCTTTCGTTCTTTTTTTTCTCTTCTTTTTCTCCCTGGTAACGCATATTGCACACACGCTGCAGACATAATATTGGAGAAAAAAATTAAGCAAGAGAGGAGAATCAGAGAGAGAGAGAAGAAACAGTGAGATGAGAGATACGAGAATCGAAGGGAGAGAGAAGAAATAGTGAGATAAAAGAAGGAAGTATCAGAGTGAGAGAGAGAAGAAACTGTGAGACAAGAGAGAGATGGGTTGTGTTGAATTTTTCGGTGAGCAAATCCTCGCCGACTTTCGTCACATAGATCGAAAACTAACTACAGCAGTTGGTGATTGGTAAAATCGATCGAAATCCGTTAGCAGTGACCTCATTTCAGTCGTTCTCTGGCCAAGTTTGACGAGATTTACAAAAGCAACTCCACATCGACTAGAATTGACTGTTTATGATCTGATTCTGGTGATATTCGACGGGAGCGGGTGAAACAGGGTCGGGCTATGCGAGAATCTGATCTTTCCATTTGCTATTTCTTAGTATCGAGTTGATTTTGTTCGTGGGTGAGGTTTTGTCATTCGAGGCATTATGGTCGAAGAAGATGAAAATGTTTTTGATGAAGACGATGAAATTCATTCTTGATTTTTTTAAAATATATATATATATATATATATATATATATATAAAGTGGGACCTTTTTAAAAAAACATTCACTCATTTTTGTTCCACGTCAGTCGTAGGGGGTGAATTTAATTCACTTGAAAGTTGTTAAGGGGGGTAAATAAACGAAAGTTAAGTTTAAGTGCTAAAGTGAGTTTGAAGGACAAGTTCAGGAGGGAAAAAATGTCTTTTCTCTATAAATAAAGGAGATTTATAAATATGACAATGTGACAACTCTCTATGACCTCCATTCATATTTATTATTTTTCTCTTTTTTTGACTTTTTTCGTATTTTTCTTTATTGTATAATTGAATAATTAATCATATTCTATCCTATTTATTAAGTTTCATTAAATTCTTTAATAGCGATATTAATTTATTATCAATAATTTATTATATTAACTATTAATTATTATTTATAGAATTGAAAAACCACTACAATTACGCCTGTTCCACTTCTAATCTCTTTCAGTTACTCGTCTATAAGTGTGAGTATATATGGAGGAATTTGTCAGTTTTTTTCAAAAACAATATAAGGAACTTAAACACGTAAGAGTATGTATGTATGTATGTTTGTTTGTATAAAAATATTAATTTAGTATATTCATCTTGGGTTATCGATTTACCCAATAACTTAATAAAAAAAAACTGAAATCAAACCAATAACTCAATAATTTTTTTTATAAAACCACTAAAAACTGTCAACCCAATAACCCAATAACAATAAACCAATAACATTTTTATAGGTTTGGTTTTGTAATACCCTGTATTTCCCAAGCCTAGATAAACCTTCAGTACATGGGTTTTTCTAAATAATTTTTTTGAAATACTCAGTAATTTTCAAATTTGAGCCTTCCATTGTGTAGAAAATTCAATTATCTTTCCAACGATATAAAATTCGCCTAAATCCGACAACCGAATAAGAAGTTACGGTGATTTTAAGTTTTAGTCGTTAAACATCATCATTCAGGCCAGTATCGCATTGCGGAGTGTGTTAAAATAGAAATTGTCAATTTTCAGTGTACCTACGCGATTCCACCGCGTCGCGATGCACTTTTAATTCACAAACAAAGTGGCAACACGATTTTATCGCATCAAGCCACTATGCAATTTCCCAGTCATCATTTTCCAGTGACTTGACGCGATAGTGGCGTGTCGCGCCAGGGGTCCAGATCGGAAAAATTTCATAAAAAATTAAAGTTGCGCCCAGGGTTAAAATAATCTTTTCCGATGATATCATTTCGCCTAGATGTGGAATTTAAGCCCTAAAAACGTGTTAAACCCTTCATTATTCACTTTTCTCCAAAATAGTTCTCTCTCAAGAAAACAAACTCTAGCTCTCAAGAATCAAGGTCAATCCCAAAAATTTCTTCAAGAATCTCTCAAATTAAGATACATTAGATGTTCATCCATGGATCCTTACCTTCCATGGAGCCCAAGAATCCTTTTTCGAAATATAAGATTTATGATTTATGACTTCCATTTTTGAATTAAATTGAATTCATGTTCATGTTGTTTTTTGAGTTTTAATCCTTGATTTAGATTACAAGTTTCAAGAATTGATTCTAGTATGCGTTGAATTACATGATATTCATGATAAACCCTTATATTTGCAAGTTGATTGTTGTAACCATGTTAACCATAAGAGTTTATGATTTAATGAACCAAGTATGCTTCTTATGTGTTTGATAAATTGTCTATGAGAATGAAATAATGCCATTCTAGCATGCTAACATGTATTCCCCATTCATGTATAAGTTAATGCATTACAAGTGTTTAATTAAATGTCTCTATGAATGAATTATGACCAAGTGAACATTGTTATGTTATTCAAGATTATGCTTTTCTTTACTTCTCATGCTATTGAGCCCTGGGGTATTTAATACCTGATAATTTAGCTGTTTACCTAGAGCCAGTGAAAGTTACAGAATAGTATCAGTCATGTCATGATCAGTAGTACTCTTAGTCCGTTATAGAACTCAGTAGAATTCAGTCAGTTATAGAAATTAGGAAGATTCAGTAATATCAATATCAATCCAGTCCAGTCCAGTTCAGTATACTCTGTTTAGTGTCTTTAAGTTGGAAGTAGGATTCAGCACCAAGTGAACCCAAGGATGGGGGCTCACCTGCCAGTAAAGGGTGTGATCCTTAGAAGCAATCCTTGCATTCCAGAACTACATAGCCAGCGTAGGTTGAGATATCAAACCTGCCAGTTGAGGGTTGATGAGGTGCTCTACCTTCTAGTAGAGGATACCAGGGGTGGGCATCGGTCGGTTTGGTTTGGTTTTGTGTGTTATCGGTTCGGCTTATCGGTTTTCGATTTTTAAATATGCAAAACCAATAAGACATATTTTATTGATTTTTGATTTATCGATTATTGATTCTTAACGGTTCGGTTTTCATTTTAACCAATAAGAAAAATACTTATAAAATAGAAATAGTAACAATTAACATAGAAAAAATAAAATCTTAGTTGCCGCCAAATCCTACATAATGAGTTTTAGTTTACAAAAATCGTCAAACTTAATATTAGTTGAAAATAAACCGAATCCTAGTTCTTCAAGCTTTTCAAGATATCCTGATCTTCCCAAAAGTCCAAAACTCTTCAAACGCTTCAAGGTTTTGAAAATATCCAGATCTTGCCAAAAATCTTCAAATGTTTCAAGCTTTTGAAAATATCAAGATCTTGCCAAAACTCAGACACCTACAACATATCACATAACAATTCAAAGTAAAATATCTTAACGACGAATCAAAAAAATAAAAACATAGCAACAATAAAAGCTTGAGATGTGCCTAAGCTGGCCCGATATTTCCATATAAGCAAATATTGGTTGATATCTATCTGTAGCAGATTGGCAAAAATATCTCTCCAATTATCTTTGCAACTGTCTTTCTCCAGTAGCATGTACAAAAATACAAGTATTGCATATCCCAAAATGAGGTAAACTGTTTGACAAATAAGTTGAACCTATTGTAGAAGAAGCATCTATTAATAATAATGATTGTAAATGGAAGTCATGACTTATGAGACAGGAAGATAGAGACTTAAGATAGGAAAAATTGACATTCCTACAGCAAAAAAACTTTACCCACCTATTTATTGGTTCTGTATGAAAGTTACACAACCGTGGGTATACTTTTTAAAAATTAGTTTTTTTGGTTACCACAGTATTTTTATTGCACACATAACTTTTGAGAATGCTCAGAATGTTTGGGACCTTTTCCAACTTGCTATTAAAATATAGTCTCCAACCATACATGACTTAAACTTTACTCCAACTAAAATATATATTAAAACAAAAGTCCATCAAAATCTTATTACATGTCCTAATCATTCTGGTGCACTTACATTAATACTTGTTAAAGTAAATAGCTTCTAATTTACATTCTAAATTAAGCTTTTTCCGACTGTAAGCCCATATTCACTCTTTCACCATGGAATGGGCAAAATATTCCCAGCTTTCTTTGCCTGTAATCACAGGAATTTTTTGTACATTAGCATTTATTGTTTTACTGTATACTAAAAGGTTGACTACTTATTCTTCTGGTTCTTTTTTTGGGATCAAGACTTGTCCTAGAAGAAATTATGAGAAGCTTAAAAAACGTCATAATTCATACAGATGCACCTGCAGCTTCTTTATTGTTTTCAATTTAAAATGTGTTGTCCTGATAATTTTTTGTCATACTGAAAATTCATTTACTTTGCTTAAAAAAAGTAGCAGAGAATTGAAGAGCAGTCCACTATACAATCCAACAGACAATAGGTTTCAGTTTGATCCTGAGGAATGCAACCTCAATAAGGAAAAATGGGTGTTCAATACTTTGATTAAACCATTTTACATAGCCAGAACTTGTCCATACATTGACAGATAATATTGTGGTACTAAGAATGGCCGAAAATCTTTAGATTATCAGGAGTTCAGGACAACACATTTTAAATTAAAAACAATAAATAAGTTTCCTGATGACAGCCTGATGACTGTATCTTGCCAAGGTTAACAAGTTAATTGAAATATCATTTTCGATTTTCCACTTTTGTAGAGAATTTTTCATGTAAATGAAACAGATATATATAGTATCGTCATAAGTTGTTGTGTCAATTACTGATATAGAAAGATGTTACACTAAATAGATATATATAATATCGTCATCATCACAATGTCAAAATAACCAATGGTGTAGCGGGACTTAATAAAAAGGCGCACAGACTATGCAATATTGTTGAAAGAGAATACAACGTAGAGAACATGATCTTATTAAGCACTTTCACCTTTAACACCATAATCAGAAAAAATTTTCCATGAGATAAAACAGATGTCAATCATCGGTAACCCATTGACATAGAAACAAATCCATAATCAAAGGTGTTCTATATGATATAGCAGATGTCAAACATCGGCAACAAAGAAAATACATGACTTAAAACAAATTATAGCTAGGATAGGTGGCTTACCAGATGCCCATATTCAAGTGCAAAAAAGAAGAACCTCAACTCCACGTCAATCATCAAGAATGCTAGTATTAGCCAATTCTACAGAGAATTTATATTAATCAGTCACAAAAATGTTAACAACTGTTTACAATAGTAATACAAAACTAATACAATTAGAATATTTTTACCTTGTTCAAGCTTTTCGAGGACATCTATATCTTCCTCAATACTAATAGGTTGTGATTCACTTCAAATCCAATCTTGAAGGCACACTAGAGTTAGCACCAAACTCCTAAATGAATCCAAGATACGTCCACCGGTACTAAATACACACTCGGATGCCTTGCTTGAAATGGGAATAGCTAACACCTCTTGAGCCATCTCAGCAAGAATAGGAAATCTTGGTGAATGTATTTTCCACCAAGACAAGACGTTCAAGTTCTTGGTTTCACGTTCATTTGCTTCATCAAGATACTTTTGCAATTCTGTTATAACCGTTGTTGTATTCCCAGCTTTATGTTTCCTTCTTCTTTCTCAAACATCATTTGAAGAGCGAAACTAACCGAAATAAACTTGTGCCGAGGATCCAGAACCCATGAAATAAAAATCATCTTATTCATTTTCTTTGGACTACCCCAATATTTATCAAACTTTTCTTTCATATTCGATGTAATTTTACCCAAAAGATCATCACCATAATCATCACTCGATATCAACGGTTTCAAATAACAAGAAACCTTACAACTTTTAAGAAAGTGTAAATTTGATGTGACATAGAGTGATCCAGATACTTCTTTGTAGATCATAAAAAAATTTAAGAAAATTGGTAATTTTCTTTACATGGTCCCAGTCATCACTTGAAAATGCAACGGTAACAGTTCCCTCTTCATCCTTAACAAACTGAAGGTAATATGATAAGCCAATGTCATGATCAACATAACACAACAACCCATTTTCACACTCAATCTCCCTATTCAACATTAAATATGTGGATTTCCTCCTCGTAGAAACATCCAAACATAACGATTTTTTACTATTGATATCAATGTCTTCACAACATTCTTGGAACCTCTACACCTTGCAGGGGACTACCTTATGTATTTCACTACTTTTCTAACCTTTTCAATGGACACACCAGTCACTTTCAAACCATCTTGGACAATGAGATTAATAATGTGAGCCATACACCTTACATAAAGGTGTTCTCCATTCATGAAATTGGTTCCCCATTTAGTGAATATCTTAGATAACTCTTTCACAGTCACATCATTTGAACTAGCATTATCAACAATAATGGTAAAATTTTTATCGATGCCCTAATCACGTAAACACTTGCTAATGTCATTAGCCATTTCTTCACCTCTGTGGCTAGTAATTGGACAAAAGTTAATTATCCTCTTGTGCATAATCCATCTACTATCGGTCTAATGTGCAGTGATGCACATATAGTTAATTCGCTGCAAAAAGGTCCAAGTATCAGTGGTAAGACAGACTCTTTGTTGGGCTTCTCTAAAAGACCTCTTCAACTTTTGTTTATCTTCATTAAACAGTTTAAAACAGTCACGTGTCACAGTGTTACTAGAAGGAATCTTAAAATAAGGTTGCGCTACTTTTCTAAAGTTTCTAAAACCTTTCTTCTCAACAAACCTGAAGGGGAGTTCATCCATAATCACTATGCGACATAAAGCTCTCCTACATTGTTCTTGCTTAAATTTCCATGAAACAATAGCAACATCATCCGCAACACCCCCCTCAATAGATTGAAAGCCTATTTTGGTTTGATTTTTGTCAACAGTTTGATTTTGAGGCATCTTTGAACATGTTAACAAATGAGTAAGCATTGCCGTCGTACCATTTTTACTTGAATCAGTAAAATAATCTTGACTACAATGCTTACACTTTGATTTCTTATTTCCTTCTTCATTAACAAATAATCCAAAATAATTCCATGCACGAGACCTTTTTTTCTTTCTTTCTTTACCTTCGTCTGAACAGAATGTGTTCGACGCGCAATATTTGAATTAATGCTTTCATCGGCTAGGATCACTGCCTCATTAGTTATAGTATTTTCAGCCATGTTTTTGTCACTGTAAAATCGAATTTAGACAATAATTAGGCAACAAATCATGAAATACTTTCAAAGTAAGAAAAAGTTAAGAGATTCTTAAAGGGAATCTTGAACAATATTGAAATTAAAATTGAAATTTAACTCCAATTGTCAATTTTGATTTGGGTCGGGTACAGATAAATCCTCCCCGTCCGTTGACCCTCACCGTTTTCATTGCCGTATTTCCGATTGCTTGACAGTCAAAACCCTCTTCATTTGCCTCTCCAGTTTCCTTGTCGGTTTAGTCTAATAGTGGTTTTCTTTCTTTGTGAATTGTGAATTGTTTGTGAATTGTGACTGTTTGACTGCTTTGCCTTTATGAATGTGAATATTTTATCTTAATAAATTGGAAATAAGTCAATAGATAATAAATAATATAAATATTTATTTATATAATAATATAAATAGGGTTAGAATAGTAATTTTAGTGTATTCTTATTGGGTTATCGGTTAAATCGATAACCCAATAGGATAAAACCGGAATCGAACTAATCAACCAATATATTTTTTTATAAAATCAATAACAAACCAATAACCCAATAACCCGATACCAGTAACCCAATAGTATTTTTATTGGTTCAGTTTATCGGTCGGTTCGATTTTTGCACAGCCCTAGAGGGTACCACTATTCTCATGTAGGGAACCTGCCAATAGAGGGTCACTTTTCAGCTTGTATTTATCCATAGCACGGTACTGACACCCTTCTAATTAGGGTTACAGATTGGACCCCTATTAGTTTAGATTGGGGCATGTCGGTTAGATGATTACCTCCTACAGTTTCAGTTTTGGTCTTAGTCTTCAGAATAGAACTTAGTTCAGTTCTGCAAAATCAAGACTTTCAGATACAGTCACTCTGTTAGCAGTAATTCAGATTATTAGTGATACTAGATTATCAGTATACTCAGTTATTAGTTATCAGATTCAGTTCTAGTATACTCAGTCACAGTATGCATAGTATGTTTAGTAGTTACAGATCCTCCATATATGCTAATCCAGCTCTTGCATATCATTTAGTTATTTATTGTTCATACATATGAACTCATGCATTTAACCTTACCTCATTTAGCATACCAGTATATTCCCACACACTGATCGTATACCTATTTTTTATGCTATGATATTTCATATCATAGGTTCGAACGCTCAGGTTCCTGACTGCGCTTAGCCAGATTCATCCATTAGTAGAAGATTTAGCAGTGAGTCCTCATCTATCAAGGATACACTTTCATTCCAATATTTTACATTAGCAGTATTTTAATAGATAGAGTTAGTTATGGGATTGTCCCTTCAACTCTACTTTCAGATAGACTCAGTTAGAGGCTTTTCATACTAGATTCAAATAGTATTTCAGATTTAGATGTTATTATTCATTATCAGTGTATCAGATAGTTTGAACCTTAGGGCATTTCAGCCTGTTATTGTGTATTTATTTTAGTATTTTTTGTCCAGTACTCACAGCAGATATCATTCATATATTAGCTTGTGTTCTTTTGGGGTCACAAGCATCGTGTGATGACTAATATTTAGTATCCGGTCATTACAAACTTGGTATCAGAGCCTAAGTTTCAACAGTGTACTAGGGAGTCTAAAAAGCCGCATCGCATAAAGTCTTGTACATGGGTGTGTAGCACGCCACACTTATGGACAGGAGGCTATGAGATGTTTTTAAGAAAATTTTGCTTTCTTTCAATATTCTTGTCGTGCGAGTGCGCATGAGCTCAAGTTAACCTCTCAGTCTAATCCGTTTCTTCCTTTCGTTCACAGAATATGCCACCCAAAAGAACTAACGAAAGAAGAACCGAAAACTAGTCAGCCCTTCAGCTCGTTTAGGAAGATCCCCTGGATGAATATCTATCTCACATAGAATTCAGAGCTGTATTCACTACTCTAGCCAATTCAGTTATAGCTCATAATGAACGGGCAGTGTTGTTCCGGCCAACCCTGTGGCCAATACTGCTACAATCAGAATTTGAGACTTCACCTGAATTTATCCTCCTTCCTTTATGGGATCTAAGTTAGAAGAGGATCCACAGGAGTTCCTCGATCAGTTTCAGAATGTCACAAATATCATGGGAGTGACTTCCAGTGAAAGTACTAAGTTAGCCGCCTATCAGCTACAAGATGTAGCCCATAGGTGGTTTAAGTAGTGAAAGGTAGATAGGGGTATAGATGCAGATCTCATAGAGTGGGAAGAGTTTGCTACTGCCTTCCTAGATAGATTCTTTCCCTTAGAGCTGAGCGAAGCCAAAGTGTTAGAGTTCATTAATCTCAGACAAGGTAGTATGAGCGTAAAAAAGTATTTCGTCAAGTTTACCCAGTTAGCCAGGTATGCTCCCTATGTAGTAACAGATTTTATGTCCAGAATGAGCAAGTTTGTATCTGAGGTGTCAGATATAGTGGTTAAGAAGTGTAGAATAATGATATTGATTAAGGAGATAGACATATCTAGGCTTTTGGTCCATGCTCAATAAATTGAGGAGCAGAAGCTTAAGTAGAAGGAGAGAGACAGAGAGAGAGAATAAAAATCTAGAACAGGTAGCTTTAATTTTAGTCAGCCTAAGTTAGAAGGCGATAACCATTCCCAATTTTATCCAAAGTCTTTAGTTCTAGCTTTATCCTCATACCGATGACCCAGGATAACGTAAGCAATGGTCGTACTAATCTATTTTGTAGAGAGTGTGGTAAGAATCATAAGGGTATGTGCAGAGCTAGTAGTGATGTTTGTTTTACGTGTGGCAAGCCAAGACAAAGAGTCAGAGATTGTCCTCAGCCAGGTTCTCAGGGTCAGTATAGTCGTATTTTAGCTCAGTCAGGTCTCTCGAATCAACAGGGTGCCATTTCCAGTGCCACAAGTGAGCAACGCCTAAATAGGTTTTATGTACTTCAGTCCAAACAGGATCAGGAAAGTTCTCCTGATGTGGTCACTGGTATGTTACAGATCTCCTATTTATATATTTATGCCTCAGTTTCAGATCTTAGATATTTAGTCACAATTTAGTTAGTGGGTGCCCTGTGTATCATCTCATACTTTTCCCTTAGTATCTCAGCTAAGTCAGCATTCTCGAGGGACATAGCATCCCAAAGGGGAGATGCACTATAATCCCTAAGCTATCACGATCCAAACCTTCTATTTTCTCTTCACATAATGAATCCAGTTAGAGTAATGGGTCCTTATAGTTGACCCTCAAGTCCCAATCTCAATTGTATGACCACCCCCTATCATAACACGTATCCAAGGAATTAGTTCAATTCATGTATCATGATTCAGACTTAGTCATGCCCTCATGTTCCCGTTCATGTATATTCCGTTACATATTCATTAATCCATTTTGACATGTACTCAAGCATCAGACATATATGTTCAATATGTAAACTTAGCTTATCAGTATCTTCAGTCATGTATCCCCTGCATCAGATATGCATGTTCAAAATGTAAGTTCAGTCTATCAAACCAGTCATGTAATCATGCTTCAGTTGTTCATGTCTAGTTCAGTATGTAAAATTCAGTCTACCAGTATTCCCTTAGTTTAACTAGCCATATTTGAGGACAAATGTTCCTTAAGGGGAGATATTGTAATACCTCATATTTCCCTAGCCTAGATTAACCCTTAGTACATGGGTTATCCTAAATATAATTTTTTATATACTTATTAATTTTCAGATTTAAGACTTCTATTGATTAGGAAATTCAATTAGCTTTCCAACGATATAAAATTCACCTAAATCCAACAATCGGGTAAGAAGTTATGACAATTTTAAGTTTCAGTCGTTAAACATCGTCATCCAGGCCAGTAGTGCATTGAGGAGTATGTTAAAATAGCAATTTCTAATTTCCAGTGTACCAACATGATTCCACCGCATCACGATGCACTTCTAGTTCACAAACAAAGTGGCAACATGATTGTACCGCATCGCGCCACCTTGCAATTTCCCAGTCATCATTTTTCAGTGGCTTGGCGCGATATTGGCGTGTCGCACCAGGGGTCTAGATCGGCAAAATTTCACAAAAAATTAAAGTTTCATCCAAGATGTTTACCTAGAGCCAGTGACAGTTACAAAATAGTATCAGTCATGTCACTATCAGTAGTACTCTTAGTCCGTTATAGAACTCAGTAGAATTCAGTCAGTTACAGAACTTAGGAAGATTTAGTAATATCAATATCAGTCCAGTCCAGTCCAGTTTAGTATACTCTGTTCAGTGTCATTCAGTTGGGAGTAGGATTCAACACCGAGTGAACCTACGGATGGGGGCTCACCTGCCAGTAAAGGGTATGATCCTTAAAAGAAATCCTTGTATTCTAGAACTACGTATCCAACATAGATTAAGACATTAAACCTTCTAGTTGAGGGTTGATAAGGTGATCTACCTTCCAGTAGAGGGTAACACCATTCTCGTTTAGGGAACCTACTAGCAGAGTGTCATTTTTCAGCTCGTCTTTACCCGTGGCATGATATCGATACCATTCCAATTGAGGTTATAGATTGGACCCCTATTAGATTAGATTAGGGTATGTCAGTTAGATGATTACCTCCTATAATTTTATTTTCAGTCTCAGTCTTCAGAATAGAACTCAGTTCAGTTCTACAGAATCAGGATTGTCAGATATAGTCACAGTTAACAGTAATTCAAATTATTAGTGATCCTAAATTATTAGTATACTCAGTTATCAGTTATCAGATTCAGTTCCAGTATACTCAGTCACAGTATGCTTAGTCATTCAGTATTTACAGATCCTCCATGTATGCTAATCCAACTCTTGCGTATCATTCAGTTAGTTATTGTTCATGCATATGAACCCAAGCATTCAACCTTACCTTATTTAGCATACTAGTATATTACCACATACTGATTTCATACCCATTTACTGTGCTATGATGTTTCATATCATAGGTTCATACGCTTAGGTTCCTGACCGCGCTTAGCCAAATTCAGCCAGTAGTAGCAGATTTAGCAGTGATCCTAAGCTATCGAGAATACACTTTCATTTCAGTACTTTAGCTTAACAGTATTTTAGTAGATGGTGTTAGTTGGGGGATTATACCATCAACTCCACTTTCAGACAGACTTAATTAGAGGCTTTTCAGAATAGGTTCAGATAGTATCTCAGATTCAGATGTTATTATTCATTATCAGTATTTAAGATGTTTTAAACCTTATGGCATTTCATCCTGTTATTCCACATTTATTTCAGCATTATTTGTCCAGTGCTCACAAAAGATATTATTCATGCGTTAGCTTATGGTCTTTCGGGGTCGCAAGCACTGTGTGATGACTAGGGGGTAGTCTCGTGTCGTTATAGGCTTATGGGTTGGTTCAATTTTTGCACACCCTTTTTTGTTACAACTAATGGGTAATATATATATATATATGTGTGTGTGTGTGTGTGTGTGTATAAAATGTTAATTTAGTATATTCATATTGGGTTATCGGTTTACCCTATAACCCAATTAAAAAAAGCAAAAACAAACAAATAACCCAATAATTTTTTTATAAAACCATTAACCTAATAACCAATAACAATAAACCAATAACATTTTTATCGATTTGGTTTATTGGTCGGTTTGGTTTTCACACACGCCTATTTGTTGCAACAAATGGGTAATGTGTTGGGAGAAATCAAACAACTAGCAAGACCTATTTTGATTTCTTCCAACAGATTAGTCATATGTTGCAATAAATAGGTCATCTGTTGATAGAAATTAAACAACTAGAAAGACCTATTTTGATTTCTTCCAACAGGTTATTCATCTATTGCAACAGATGACCCATAATAAGATCTATTTTGATTTTTTCCAATAGTTTAGTCATCTGTTGCAATAGATGGATCATCTACAGAAAGAAATCAAACTACTAGCAACACCTGTTTTGATTTCTTCCAATAGTTAGTCATCTGTTGCAATAGATGACATTTGTTGGAAGAAATCAAACAACTAGCAAGAAGTATTTTGATTTCTTCCAACAGGTTCGTCATCTATTGCAATAGATTTCTAATCTGTTGGCAGAAATGAAACAACAAAAAAGACCTATTTTGATTTCTTTTAATAGAATAGTGATATATTGCAACAGATGTCTATGCTTGTTTTATAATTTCCAACAGATAAGTCATCAGTTTTAATAGGTTAGTCATTGATTGCAATATGTATCTATATCAGTTTGACTAATTTGATATGAAATGATTCATATTAAATCATTATTACTATATGGTCTTATTGTTGGTCTATTTATGAAATTCATAATTTTACCTCATTATTTGGTAATGTATGTTATTTATTATATAAAATATGATCTTATTTATGATCCAAAAATTAATTTGTGCATCAATAAAAAAGGAAATATGAAATGAAATATAAATAATAGAGTGCAAAAATAGTTTCAACAGATGAGAAATATGTTGCAATAGGTGACCCATCTGTTGGAAGAAATCATAATAGTTCTTGCTACTGGATTGAGTTCTTCCAATCGATGACCCATCTGTTGCAATAAGTTAGTCATCTATTGCAATATATATCTATATCTGTTTTGTAATTTTCAATAGATATGCCATTTCTACCAATAAATGATCCATCTGTTGAAACAACTAAATCACGGTGAAATCATAGGAAAGGGAAATTAGATGTAACTACCAACAACAAGCAGCCATTCATTAATCACAATATTAGAGATAAATATATGCCATCATTAATTCATTTATATAAAAATAAAAATAAGGCACAAAGCCATTAATAAAGTATGCCCGAAAGAAAACATTACATCTGTACGAATAAAAGCTAGGACTATGTGCTCTAGCTACTAAATAACTTCACCAAAAAAGAAGGGTATAAGGGCGGTGTGTAACTAGACCTACGAAGATCAGAAACCCTGGACAAAAAGTAAATCCATCTACTTAGCAGCTAAAAGACAAAAAATGAACACTTTTCAAAAATAGGAACATTTTTTAAAAATGGAAAAGGTGATAATAGGTTTCATCTTATCTTACAAAACGTAAATCTTCATAGGTATAGAGTGTTGCAATGGTCCCTTAGGGATAAACCCCGACCAGCTGAAACAAAAAGAAAAATAGTCAGCTTAGAGGTGGAAATAACAAGAAGTAGGAAAACTAAGGTTGATTACTACTTACTGGGTATAAGTATGAGTGAAGGCGATAGACAGAGCAGGTGCACGAATGAGACTGGAACAAGATAGAAGCTGACCTAAATGAGGTATCAGAGAGTTATAAAAATTACCTGCCATGGGAATATCTCTCAACTTAAGCTTGGGCAAAATAGTCAAGAAGAAAGAGGAAGACAAAGAGAAAGAGCGGGGAAAATTAAAGGAAAGGTGAGCAAACTACTTGCTTTTAAAAAGTATTGGTGGTGACCTTTGACCAGACAAGGGGACAACTACTTTTGTGAAAATCTTCTTGGAAATGCTTGAGTTTCCTAGTATTGGACCAAGTTCAATTTTAGACCTGGTCCTTTATTTTATCTTTTTTGATTTGATTCTTGGATCAAAAGTTGCTTAAAAGAAGATCTATTCCAATAGATGATCCATCTATTGCAACAAATATGTCATATTTTGGAAGAAATCAAAACTCTTAAAGACTTGTTTTGATCTCTTCCAACAGATAAACCATATGTTGCAATAGATCAGTCATCTGTTGGAACAAATTAAACCTCTTGAAGACCTATTTTAATCTCTTCCAATAGATGACAATCACTCTTCTTAAACACCTATTTTGATCTTTTACAACATATGACCCATTTGTTGCAATAGATGATTCATATGTTGGAAGAAATCAAACCTCTTGAATATCAATTTTGATTTCTTCAAATGGATGGGTAATCTATTGCAATAGACAGCCTGTCTGTTGGAAGAAATCAAATAATTACTAAGACCTGTTTTGATTTCTTCCAACATATTAGTCATCTATTGCAATGGAGGTCTATATCTATTTGATAATTTCAAATAAATGATTCATCTATTATGACAAGTTAGTTATTTATTGCAACAGATGTCTATATCTATTTGATTATTCTTAAAAGATGTGTAACACCCTGTATTTTTGGGCTAGACTTTAAAGCATCTTTCTTTAACTCTAATCTCATGAATTTTTTTGAATACACATTTCTTGATCTTTTTCCTAGTGAGTGAAGTGATTTACAGGTGAAAAATGCTCATAAGAATCACTTAGAACAAAGTTGAGTTAAGAGCCTTTGATTCGTCCAAAGTTTGGTATTCAATTCTACAAGGGTATACTTTGAACGTGTGTATCATTTGATATACATAGAATTTTGAAGCTCAAGACCCACCAAATTGTAGATAATTTGGTCTGATTACTAACAATACCAATTTTGCCTTAATCTGATGCCCGAGATAAAAGTTATAGCCATTTTCATGAAAGAGGCAGTGAGTGCACGCGATTATCCTGCGGTGCACGCTCCATCGCCTGCCTTTATTTTACAGCTTTTGGTTCCATATTTTAAGGGCAAATGGGTAATTTATCCTTTCACCCAAGGGGTCCATTATACGGTATTAAGGGTCCCAAGAGGCAGTTGGCCCCTTTATTCACAAACCCTCTTAAAAGAAGCCATTCTCTCTCAAGAACAAACCCTAGCCTTTCCAAGATTCAATATCAAGCTTCAAGAAAACCACCAAGAACTTTAACAAATTCATCAATGAAGATATGTGTGATGTTTATCCACCAACCCTTTTAGTCACACCCCATACTAGATGAGGCAGACAACAACTATAGGAACACATACTATAAAAATAAACTAGATGAGAAAATGAATCACTAAACAAATGTAATCACTAATAAAAAGCTATAGATACAATACCAACCAATTAGCCAAATAGATACAGATGACATGTGAACCTATGAATACATATGACTACTTTACAATGTCTACAAACCCTCTAATGGAATCCATGACTATAAAACCATCAAAATATATATGATAAAGACTCGGCAAGGACCCGAATCAACTTGGAGCTCACCGATATCCACTGACTATCCTGTGTTCTATTAGGGAGATCTACTCGCTAAAAACCTGTGCCTGCAACATAGAACGTTGGTCCCTCATGAGGGACGTCAGTACGAAGTAATGTACTGAATATGTAAGGCATAAGATTACCAAAGTGAAATAAGAAATTAATTAAACTTGGGGTCAATATATATAAACATATAGATAAGGATGAACGAACCACCTTTACTTGCACTTGTGGAAGACTGTACATTCCATGCATTTATTTACTTTACTTTTCTTTGCTTTATAATATTTGTAAGCCATGTGATACATACGACCAGCTGATCAGTGGTAAAAGAGGATGCCCTATGCTAGGTATTATACCCCTGTGATACATTCCTCATCAATACACAAATCGGGATTGACCTATGTTAGGCTTTCCTTTCACCCCTAGGATACGACCCGATACTGGGATCGACCCATGCTAGGTGTTCTTTCCACCCCTGGGATACCACCCATAAATCAATAAATTGAGATTAACTCATGATAGGGTCTCGCCCTTGAGCTACCACTCACACATAAGTATATTTACTTCACATCACTTCTTTAATCTTTTAGATTGTTATTTTTGTGGTCATAACATTATTGAGATTTAGACCTATGAACCAATAGAATAAGGCAAGCGATCGAGACAAGAAAAATGATATAGGAAATAAGGGTAATACTTTGGAACTTATATGACACCATGAGCCTCACTGGGCATAAAACATATTCACTAATAAGCCAAAAAGGCATGTGATAAGCTAGGAGATGATGACTTGCAACAAATAAGCTAGTAAGGTATATAACTAGTAAGCAAGTGACATTACGTAACATATATAGGTTATGGCAGATGCTAGTGATCTTACCTATCATATAGAAATTGGGGCAGATTCAAGTGTAGAAATTTAGATATTTTAAATGGGGGAATATAAGCATACCAAGTTGAGATACATAACTCCTCGACTAAAGAGGTTTGGACTGTACAATAAATACTTACTAGGTATAACAAATAAAAGGGTACGTGAGAATGGGTACTATTGAAGAACGTGGGCAGATTCTAATTAAGAACAAATGTATATCCCATATAAGGAAATATAAACTATATACTAAATAGGTAAAGACTCTATAAGGTCACCTTATGCCCAAACACGATAGGAATTATATTCAAAAAAGTAACATGTGTAGCCAAAGGAAGTATACATTCAATTAAAGTAATTTTTGATAGATTGTAATCCAGCATGTGCCACTTTTTAACTTGTATAATCTTGGATCTTATTGACTCATATAAGAGAAATATGTGACACTTTGACGCACTTTTAGACCATGGGTAGTAAATAAAAGGTGGATTAACTATAGTAGGTTTGGTACGCCATCACAATGTATCTTTTAACATGAAAGATCATCTACGAATCTCACTTTATTGGTACATAAGTATATGACACCATGCCAAAGAATATGAACTAGAATAGCCTTACATACCTCGTTGTGCAACCTGATTATTACAATGAATTAGCCTTCTTTCCTTTAAGGTGTTAATCTATAATATAAGCAAACAATAGAGCTAATATTAGCAGCTAATCACAATGTAACCCTTGTAAAACAGTAGCTAAACACTTGACGGGAAGTAAGACTATTCAGCCCCTCAAACACTTAGTGTATCACCACACCCTCTTTCTATACTTTAATACAACCCTACTTCACCATTCCATAAGGTTACCCACTGCCTCCAACAACAACACCTATAGACATCACCTAAACATTCCTAAAATCCTTCAACACAATATAAGATATTGAACTCACGGCTTCCGACCACCGTCCCGTGAGTTCTTAACAACAACATATATAAAATCCTCCATCAAGGCTTATACAAAAAGAGGGGTAAATCGGGGCCTTAACCTTACCTTTATTTCTGAAATTTTCTTTCTTAAAGTGAACTCCATCAAGATGCTAAGTTTCCCTTCAAGTTGAACCAAATACTATTGGAAAATATCTTGGAAATTAAAGAGAAATAGACTGCCAAGCTTGGCAAAAAGGGTTGTCCTATAATTTAAACAAAACAATAACTTTATTTTCATAATTTACCATGGTAGGATTAAATATAAACCATAGTTATTTTCACTTACCTTCGCTGGAAATAAGGAGGGTTTCTTCAAGAACCCTAGGAGAGAAAAGAGGTGAATATTTTAGGCTTGAGAGAAAAGAGAGTGTGAGCTAATTATAATCTATTTTTTTTTCAAGTAAGAATGATAAGAAAATGAACCAATTGGACCTTATAAATCCTTCCACTTGACCGCCTCTTTTTTGCTCATTTCCAGCCACATATAGGTCAAAATTAGTCCAAGTAGGTAATACACCTACTTGGATATTTAAGATGCTCAAAAAGTCCAAGTAGGTGATGCACCTACTTGGTTTAGTTCTAATTGGATCACACCATATTGGGCCTTAAATAGAATAGATATTGGGTTGGACATTTGGGCATTAAATAGATTAGGTGTTGGGCTGCTCATCTTTTCCTTTTTCTTTTACTTAATTTGGGCCTTTAATATGTCCAATAATGTAGGCCTCAATTCAGTTCAATAGTATAAGTAGGTGATGCACCTACTAGACACCTACTAGCTTAATTAAGTCAAGTAAGCACCTCTTATTTTAATCTATTCATATGCATAACAAACTACCTCTTCTTTTAATAAGGATAATACAAATGCATTAGGTTAGTCCAAGTGTATATCTTCTGATCATCTCTCTATTCCTGCATTTAATAAGACGCATCCAAACATGCATTCATATTGTCATTTGGGTGTCACTCTTACCTGCTTCATGTCTAACAAATACCTCTTTTTTTTAACCAAAATGGCTCATTTCATGTATTCTAATATGCAAAAATAGTATAGATAATCACCACATAGGTCTAACAATTCAATATTCCTTTTTTAACCATAAGTTGTAGTCGTATACTAACCTTCTATAGCCAAAACATAGTTCACGTAGGAACCAAGGAACCAAGTTTACATATACTCTTATATAGAACGATTGGAAATACTTATCCTAGAGTTTTCTAACGACAAAAGGGATTGCATGTTATTATTACCTATTTGGGATGGTCATACACAAATACCTTATAAAAAGATAATTAATAAAATCTAGAATAATATCAAGTGGGTATTTGGTCCTTATCTTCTAACTAGGGTATAGGCGCCATCACATTGAAAGGTTCAACCTTCAGACCAAGCTACTAGCCTCTTCCAACTAATATAAAACTAGTTTAGCAGATTCTATTTTAAAAGTACGGAAAAGGCTCAAAAATACCCTTGAACTATCCGAAATAGCTCAAAAATGCCCTTTATAAGATTTTTGGCTCAAAAATACCTCTTCGTTAAATATTTGGCTAAAAAATGTCCCTCCCTCTAACGAAATTTGAAAAAGGGTCAAAAACACCCCTGAACTATCTGAAATGGTTTAAAAATAGCCCTCTGTTAAATATTTAGCTCAAAAATACCCCTCCCTTAATGAAATTAAATTATTTTAATTATTTCGTTAATTTATATAAAGTTCATCATTTAATTTATATTTCGTTAATTTCTTTAAGTGAAAATTTATATTTCATTAATTTCGTTAATTTATATTTTGTTAATTTCTTTAAAGATTAAAAAAAATGTAAAGTGAAAATACCTTTTTAGAATAAATGTATGTTTATTTTCCAAATCAAATTCAACCAATTAAGTATTAGGGTTAAAAATTTAAAGTTAGGGTTTAATTCAATCGAAATAATTTAATTTCGTTAGGGGAAGGGGTATTTTTGAGCCAAATATTTAAAAGAGGGGTATTTAACGAAATTAAATTATTTTGATTATTTCGTTAATTTATATAAAGTTCATCATTTAATTTATATTTTGGTAATTTCTTTAAGTGAAAATTTATATTTCGTTAATTTCTTTAAAGATTAAAAAGATGTAAAGTGGAAATACCTTTTTAGAATAAATGTATGTTTATTTTCCAAATCAAATTCAACCAATTTATATTATAATTAAAATATTTTTTTTCATTATCTTATTTTAAAATTAAAAAAAATACTTTTATTTAAAAAAATTAAAGTATAGGATTAAGAAGTTAAAGTTAGGGTTTAATTCAATTGAAATAATTTAATTTCGTTAAGGGGAGGGGTATTTTTGAGCCAAATATTTAATAAAGGGGTATTTAATCAAATTATTTTGATTATTTCATTAATTTATATAAAGTTCATCATTTAATATTTATTTCGTTAATTTCTTTAAGTGAAAATTTATATTTCATTAATTTCGTTAATTTATATTTCGTTAATTTCTATAAAGATTAAAAAGATGTAAATTGAAAATACCTTTTTAGAATACATGTATGTTTATTTTTCAAATAAAATTCAACCAATTTATATTATAATTTAAATACTTTTTTCATTATCTTATTTTTAAAATTAAAAAAATACTTTTATGTAAAAACAAATTAAAGTATTAGGGTTAAAAACTTAAAGTTAAGGTTTAATTCAATCGAAATAATTTAATTTCATTAAGGGGAGGGGTATTTTTGAGTCAAATATTTAGCAGAGAGGTATTTTGGACCCATTTTAGATAGTTCAGAGGCATTTTTGATCCTTTTCTGAACTCCGTTAGAGGGAGGGTTATTTTTGAGCAAAATATTTAACGGAGGGATATTTTTGAGCCAAATATTTAAAAGAGGGGTATTTAACAAAATTAAATTATTTTGATTATTTCGTTATTTTATATAAAGTTCATCATTTAATTTATATTTTGGTAATTTCTTTAAGTAAAAATTTATATTTCGTTAATTTCTTTAAAGATTAAAAAGATGTAAAGTGAAAATACATTTTTAAAATAAATGTATGTTTATTTTCCAAATCAAATTCAACCAATTTATATTATAATTCAAATACTTTTTTTCATTATCTTATTTTAAAATTAAAAAAATACTTTTATGTAAAAAAAATTAAAGTATTAGGATTAAAAAGTTAAAGTTAGGGTTTAATTCAATTGAAATAATTTAATTTCGTTCAGGGGAGGGGTATTTTTGAGCCAAATATTTAATAGAGGGGTATTTAATCAAATTAAATTATTTTGATTATTTCATTAATTTATATAAAGTTCATCATTTAATATTTATTTCGTTAATTTCTTTAAGTAAAAGTTTATATTTCATTAATTTCGTTAATTTATATTTCGTTAATTTCTTTAAAGATTAAAAAGATGTAAAGTGAAAATACCTCTTTAGAATACATGTATGTTTATTTTTCAAATCAAATTCAACCAATTTATATTATAATTCAAATACTTTTTTTCATTATCTTATTTTTAAAATTAAAAAAATACTTTTATGTAAAACAAATTAAAGTATTAGGGTTAAAAAGTTAAAGTTAGGGTTTAATTCAATTGAAATAATTTAATTTCGTTAAGGGGAGGGGTATTTTTGAGCCAAATATTTAATAGAGGGGTATTTTCGACCCATTTTAGATAGTTCAGGGGTATTTTTGAGCCAAATATTTAACGGAGGTATATTTTTGAGCCAAATATTTAAAAGAGGGGTATTTAACGAAATTAAATTATTTTGATTATTTCATTAATTTATATAAAGTTCATCATTTAATTTATAGTTTGGTAATTTCTTTAAGTGAAAATTTATATTTCGTTAATTTCTTTAAAGATTAAAAAGATGTAAAGTGAAAATACGTTTTTAGAATAAATGTATGTTTATTTTCCAAATTAAATTCAACCAATTTATATTATAATTCAAATAATTTTTTTCATTATCTTATTTTAAAATTTAAAAAATACTTTTATGTAAAAAAATTAAAGTATTAGGATTAAAAAGTTAAAGTTAGGGCTTAATTCAATTGAAATAATTTAATTTCGTTAAGGGGAGGGGTATTTTTGAGCCAAATACTTAACAGAGGGGTATTTAATAAAATTAAATTATTTTGATTATTTGGTTAATTTATATAAAGTTCATCATTTAATATTTATTTCGTTAATTTCTTTAAGTGAAAATTTATATTTCATTAATTTCGTTAATTTATATTTCGTTAATTTCTTTAAAGATTAAAAAGATGTAAAGTGAAAATACCTTTTTAGAATACGTGTATGTTTATTTTTCATATCAAATTCAACCAATGTATATTATAAGTCAAATACTTTTTTTGATTATCTTATTTTTAAAATTAAAAAAATACTTTTATGTAAAAAAAAATTAAAGTATTAGGGTTAAAAAGTTAAAGTTAGGGTTTAATTCAATCGAAATTATTTAATTTCATTAAGGGGAGGGGTATTTTTGAGCCAAATATTTAACAGAGGGGTATTTTCTACCCATTTTAGATAGTTTAGGGGTATTTTTGATCCTTTTCTAGACTCAGTTAGAGGGAGGGGTATTTTTGAGCCAAATATTTAATGGAGGGATATTTTTGAGTCAAAAATCTAACGAGGGGCATTTTTGAGCTATTTCAGATAGTTCAGGGGTATTTTTGAGCCTTTTTTGTTAAAAATATGTGTAACTATAAGACCCTATATATTTACTAACGAAGTACTAAATGTCCTCTGCACTATTAAATCCCATATATTGAAGGAGTCATATGAAAGAAATCTCAAACCTAAGAACCTTTCACGTTCTCTTCAGAAGTGCACAAAGAAATATTTTCAACCCATCTTTATGACTAGTTAACCATTTATTATACAAAAATATTAATAACCTTATTATATCTTGCTCAAATAAATCAAGGCAAAACAAATAGTACAAATACAACCTTACGTGCAAATAACACAAAAACCTTTACGGTGTTCTCTATTACGGGTCGTGAGGGTCGAACTAAATTGGTTCACCTTAATCTGAATTTTGATATCTTAAGACCCTTCATTATATGTTGCCTCTTGGACATTAATGGTGCTGGAGTTTTTTACCACCATTGACCTTAGCTATAGTAGGCATAGTATGAATATAAGAGATTATACTATGAGCGGGAATGTAATTCTTAACATTGCTCTATCGCACGATCTGGATTATGAAAGAAAGTGACATTTCCTGAATATCCAAGTAGCCCCCTAATTATAAATATGGCTCGCAACACATTTATAAGTAAGGCTCTACTAGACACGACTTTGTAGACTCCCTATGCTGAACCGCTCTGATACCACTTTTGTCATGCCCCATACTAGATGAGGCAGACAACAACTATAGGAACATATACTATAAAAATAAACTAGATGAGAAAATGAATCACTAAACAAATAGAGTCACTAATAAAAATCTATAGATACAATACCAACCAATTAGCCAAATAGATGCAGATGACATGTGAACGTATGAATAGATATAAATACTTTACAATGTCTACAAAGACTCTAATGGAATCCATGACTGTAAAAAACCATCAAAATATATATGATAAAGACTCGGCAAGGCCCCGAATCAACTTGGAGCTTACCAACAGCTGCAGAGTATCCTGTGTTCTATTAGGGAGATCTACTCACTAAAAACCTATACCTGTAATATAGAATGTTGGTCCCCTGTGAGGGACGTCAGTACAAAGTAATGTACTGAATATGTAAGGGATGAGATAACCAAAGTGAAATAAGAAATTAATGAAGCTCGGGGTCAATATATATAAACATATAGATAAGGATGAATGAACCACCTTCACTGGGCATAAAACATATTCACTAATAAGCCAAGAAGGCATGTGACAAGCGAGGAGATGATGACCTACAACAAATAAGCTAGTAAGGTGTATAACTAGTAAGCAAGTGACATTACATGGCATATATGGGTTGTGGCATATTATAGTGATCTTACCTAGCATATAACAATTGGCGCAGATTCAAGTGTAGAAATTTAGATATTTCAAATGGGGGAATAGTGCATACCAAGTTGAGATACGTAACTCCTCGACTAAAGAGGTTTGGACTGTACAATAAATACTTACAAGTTAATAATAAATAGAAGGGTATGTGCAAATGGGTACTATTGAAGTACGTGGGTAGATTCTAATTAGTAACAAATGTATATCCCACATAAGGACATATAAACTATATACTAAATAGGTAAAGACTCTATAAGGCCACCTTATGCCCAAACATGATGGGAATGATATTTAAAAAAAGAATATTTGTAGCCAAAAAAAAAGTATACAATCAATTAAAGTAATTTTGGACAGATTGTAATCCAGCATGTGACACTCTTTAACTTGTATAATCTTAGATCTTATTGACTCATATAAGAGAAACATGTAAATCTTTGACACACTTTTAGACCATGGGCAGTAACTAAAAGGTCAATTAACTATAGTGGGGTTTGTACACCATCACAATGTATCTTTTAACATGAAAGATCATCTAAGAAGCTCACTTTATTGGTACACGAGTATATGACACCATGCCAAAGAATATGAACTAGAATAGCCTTACATACCTCATTGTGCAACCTGATTATTACAATGAATTAGCCTTCTTTCCTTTAAGGTGTTAATCTATAATATGAGCAAACAATGGAGCTAATATTAGCAACTAATCATAATGTAACCCTTGTAAAATAGTAGTTAAACACTTGATAGGCAGTAAGACTATTCATCCCCTTAAACACTTAGTGTATCACCACACCCTCCTTCTATACTTTAATACAACTCCACTTGACCACTCCATAAGGTTACCTACTGCCCTTCAACACAATATAAGATATTAAACTCACGTCTTCCGATCACCGTCCCGTAAGTTCTTAACAACAATATATATAAAATTCTCCATCAAGGACTATACAAAAGGAGGGATAAATCGAGGCAATAACCTTACCTTTATTTCTAAAATTTTATTTCTTAAAGTGCACTCCATCAAGATTCTAAGTTTCCCTTCAAGTTGAACCAAATACTATTGAAAAATATCTTGGAGATTAAAGAGAAGTGGACTGCCAAGCTTGGCAAAAAGGGCTATCCTTTATTTCAAACAAAACAATAACTTGATTTCCATAACTTCCCATGGTAGGATTAAATATAAACCATAGCTATTTTCACTTGGCTTGAAATAAGGAGGGTTTCTTTAAGAACCCTAGGAGAGAAAAGAGGCGGTTGTTTTAGGCTTCAGAGAAAAGAGAGTGTGAGCTAATTATAATCTGATTTTTTTGCAAGTAAGAATGAAGAGAAAATGAACTAATTAGGCCTTATAAATCCTTCCACTTGACCACCTCTTTTTTGCTCATTTCCAGTCATATCTTGGTCAAAATTAGTCCAAGTAGGTGATGCACCTACTTGGATATTTAAGCTACTCCAAAAGTCCAAGTAGGTGATACACCTACGTGGTTTATTTCTAATTGGATCACACCATATTGGGCCTTAAATAGAATAAGTATTGGTCTGGACATTTGATCCATAAATAGATTAAGTGTTGGGCTGCTCGTCTTTCTCTTTTTCTTTTACTTAATTTGGGCCTTTAATATGTCCAATAATATAGGACTCAATTTAGTCCAATAGTATAAGTAGGTGATTCACCTACTAGTCACCTACTAGCTTAATTAACTCAAGCAAGCACCTTATTTATTTTCTCTTAATTTTTCCAAAATCTTGATCCCTCTACTTAACTTAACACTTACCTCTAACTTTAAGCTCAAATACCTATCTCGAGTTTAAATACTTTTATCTACGCTAAGTTGGTATATGTTTGGGTTTTATGGAGCATTACACTTTTCACTCATAGAGTCCATGAATCCATTTTTAAGATTTAAATAATGAATTTACATGTTTGCAACAAACTATCTCCATGAATCCTAATGAATTTCAATTGTACATGGTGTTTACAAGTAATTATTGGTGAATTTAAACTTTACAAGTTGGAATAATCATGTTTTTATGTTAAATCCCTAATTTATGGTTTATTACTGTAAACATGTGATTATTATATGTTTAAACTATTTCTATGCTTTAATTCGTGACCCTGATATATTTGATGAAATGTCTAAGAGGTGAGTTTTGAACAATGGTTCCTACCATGATTTTAAAGTGTTCATATGTTCCTATTGTTATTGCTATAGAGTCTTGGGGGTTATGAGTACCCAAAAACTTAGCTGTTTACTTAGTCTTAGTATTTTCAAAATGGTTTCAGATATGTAAGAATATTATTAGTTAGTCAGCTATCATATTCAGTTAAACTTAGATCAGTTCAGAAATTAGTGTATTTCAGTTGGGAGTAAAACTTATCACCGAGTATAAGGATGGCGTCTCCCCTGCCAATAGGCATGAGGCACTTGTCTTCTCCATCAGTAGGCATGAGTCATTAGTAGAAGTCCCTAGGTTCCACACCTATGGCGCCACCGTAGACTTTAAGGGTTCCCCGGTCAGTTAGGTATTACACCCTTGTCTTTCGGGATATTATATTAGTGGATCCATAAAGCCATTATTATTACCCGTAACACAGTACTGAGACCCTTCTAACTGGGTTTATAGGTTGAATCCTGATAGTACATTGGGGCATGTCGGTTATAGCTAGCTCTCACAATATCAGTTCAGTATTTAGAATAATTCAATTTAGGTTTGCATTGATCATAGCATAGAGTTATTAATTTTTCAGTTATCAGATTTCCGTATTTTAGTTTATAGACTATTTAAGAATTATGTTATATGCTTGGTCATGCATTCTCAGATTTTGCAGTAATCATATTTTCATATCAGTTATTCAGTTATCTCATGATGTTCAGTCAGTATTTACTTCATACACACAACCCAGGCATATCATCCTAACCTTATCTCACATACTAGTACATTAAAAGCACTGATCATATACTCTTTAATTATTCTATGATATCTTATATCATAGTTTCAGATGCTCAGGTTCCCAATCGTACTTAGATATTCTAATCCATTAGCAGCAGCAGTAGCAGTGGTGAGTCCTCATATATCAAGGACCGTTTATGTTTATTTCAGTCTTTCAGTTCTGTAGTCAATCAGAGTTAGTTGGGGGATTATCCTATCAACTCCCAGATTAGTTAGAGGCTTTTCAGACTATTTCAGACAGTTAGTCAGTTTATCAGTTGTTATTATAGTCCTTTCAAAATTGTTTTCAAATGACGTTAGAATTATAACATAAATTGTATATGTCATCATTTAAAAGCTTATGGCACTTTTTAGTTAAATTCAACATATGTTTATTTTATCAGTTTTATTCAGTGCTCATAGCAGGTACCAGCTCATGGGTTAGCTTGTGGTCTCTCAAGATTGTAAGCTCCATGTGGTGTGCAGGGTGTGTTTCCAGGGCATTAAAATCTTGGTATTTGAACCTAAGATTTTAAAGTGTCCTAGGGAGTCTGAAAGCCACATTGACTAGAGTCTTATGCATGGTGTGAAGCGCGCCATACTTATGGATAAGAGGCTATGAGATGTTATTGAAAAAGTTTCTCTTCTTTTAGTGTTTATGTCATGTGAAAGAGCATGAGCTCTATTTAAACTCTTTTCCTTACTTATCCAACCTTCTGTGTATAAGGAATGCCTCCCAGAAAGAGCAAAAGAAGAAATAGGAATCAACCTACTCCTATGCCTGTTCAGGAAGATCCCTTCAATGAGCATGCTCTTATGCAAAATTTAGAGCTGCTTTCACTACCTTAGCTTATTCAATAGTTTCTTAGGACAATCTCTAAGCTATTGTCCTATCCAGGATTTTGATTAATGCTCAGTAGAGTGGGGGGAGTGTATGATGAAAGAGAGAAAGAATAAGAGGACCAGAACAAGTAGTTTTAATCCAAGGTCAAGGGGTAGTAACAACTCCCAATTTTGTCGAAAATTCTCAACCCTAGCTTTTCCTTTAGTCAGTGTGCCAGTGCCTATGTTTAAGAATAACAGTTGAGATAGAGCATCAGGCTCTCAGTCACAGGGTAGTGATAAGGGTGTTCGTACTAATCTGCTTTGTGAAGAGTATGGTAGGAATCATAAGGGTGCGTGCAGAGCTAACTGATATATATTTTGAGTGTGGCAAGACAAGCCACAGAGTCAGAGATTGCCCAAAGAGTTGTCAATAAGGTCAGCCCAACCGTCCTCTAGTTCTATCCGGCCACCTGACTCAGTAGGGTGCCATTTCAAGCGCAACCAGTGGCCAGCGTCAGAATAGGCTATATGCACTTCAGTCTCATAGGATCAAGAAAGTTATCCTGATGTGATTATGGGTTACAGGTCTTTCATTAACATGTTTATACTTTGTTAGACCCTAGAGATTTTTTTTTGTAACCCCCTATATAGATATCAAGTTTAGTGTCAATCCTGAAACCTTAGGAAAACCCTTCTCTATTTCTACCTCAGTGGGTAAATTTATCCTATCCAAATGAGTATACAGAAACTACCTAATTTTAGTATCCCAAAAAATTACTTCAGTTGATTTCAGAAATAGAGCCATTCAGTTTCAGTTTCTGAATGAACCGGTCATTAAATGAAAGAGTAGTACCTCAATACTTAGGGGTCAGATGTGTTTTTAGAGCCTTTCCCAAAATCCTATGATAGTAGATGGCCTAGAATTAGAAGCATGGACCAGAAGTTTAGTAGCAATAGAGTGGGGATAATATTGTATGACTTTGGTAGATTATGTATCCATGAGACTAGTTGTATGAAAAGTGAATCAGTAGGCTTGAAACAGTGTATGCAAGAATTTGAGCTTAGTATTATGGTGTGGGTGTGCTTATGTAGCATACTTGAGTGCTAAGTTTGAATGGGGCTGGTAATATAGTAATTCATGTTCTTACCAGCTAAGTTATGGGCTATAGCATATTGATGTCGGATGTCCAGGTGTAATGGTAATTCTCATGATTTAGGGAGAAAAAGAAATAAGTATAGAGATGTGATATTAGTAGGATATAAAAGGAGTTAGTGTGGTTCATTAATAGGTTAAGAATATCCAAGTTAAGTGATAGAATTTAATCTTGAATATTTGAAGATTGAGCTAATTGAAAGTAGATTTGAAGCACTAGATAGTGTGAACTTATGGTATAGTGATACTCTAGGAAATTCTAAGTTAGTATTTCAGTTACTGTATGATGATTGTTGAGGCTATAGGAAGCTAAGTACTGTGTATCAGAAGGAAGTACTAGCAGTGGGCATTACACTCCATGATTATAGTTAATATTCATGCACATCATAGAGAATTATGTGCATTTCCAATCCCTAGTATAAGGAGTTTTAGTTTGTTAAGTAGTACAAACCATGTCCCATGAATTTATGAATACCAAAAATCAGGTCATGCAACTCATGACTTATGTATTCATGTTTTATAGTACTTTCTGTTCCAGTACCCATGCAATACTTTTAATGTACATCGAAATTTAGATTTATGTCATATCTGTCCTTATTTCAGATCTCTTTGATGAATTTATGTCATTGATACTCTATCCCTTAGGACTCAGTTGAGTGTCAAAGTTATTCATTCATGCTTCAAGTCCTCATGCCCTAATCTTTTAGTGACCTCCCCATATGTAATAATAGTAGTGATGAGCAATTTCTAGATGGGAGAGAGTAGATGTTTCTTGTTGACAAAACTCATTTCATCTTACTATTACATGTTAAAAGGGTTCTAAGACTTATTTATTTATAAAGATCCCGAACTTTGATGATCTTATTTTTAACTTTCCTGACATTAAAACATTAATTTTTAAGTTAAATCATGATCGAGGTGGTTAATAGTACATCTCAGGTGAGTTTTAGAATTTTTGGACCAATGTAAGGGAGTGTTTGGACTTCCAAAATAGTAGCACCACCTGAATAATCTTGTATCGTACACCCAGTCCACTGGTAGAGGTGTCGGCGATGCGTGCTTTAGTCCATTGGACCAGAGCCCGTGATGCTATTATGGCCTCCTTAAATTCCAGCCTTCAGTTATGTCATGGTTAGTTGAGATTTTGTGTGTGTTTTCTTGGGGTAGTGCATGGAAGTTGTTAATGATAACAATTTGGAGGATAGGAGAAAGATGCTTTATGGGTATTTGTATTAAAGGGCATATGTGGTTGATAACGCTCAACTTATACCTTAAATTAGTGTAAGGCATTCGTTATCAAAAGTGGCATCATTGCTAGGGAACAATTTGGCGTATAGAGTTAGGTAGATTTTCTTTATTTTTGTTTATTTCTTACTGTGGCATCATGGAATGAATGTAAGTTTGATGGTTGGAAATCTTATAGGGATGATCTATGTCCATATTGTGATGGACCCTACTTTTGACAAATTGTAGATATGCTCCCCGGAGAGAGATGTGTGCACCATCTCCATCCTACCGGGAGTATAATTGTTCTTTATGTGGTGGTCAAGATGGACATTGGAGTGATTGCCCGAATTCCCCCTCCCCCTATTGCGCTAACCCAAGTTCTAGTTCTTCTTATGAGTATGACAGGTCTTATGGTCAAGAAAAGAAAGAACTCAGCACTAGAAAGAGTGACATTGAAGCTATGCTTCAACTAATATTTGTTCATATAGATGCAACGAATGATACCATATGTGATATACGTCAATACATTAGGGCATTTAACGAGGAAAGAGAAAGGATAAAAGAGATGGATATCGAAGTCAATCATCCAAAACACTTTTCTACATTATGTTTAGATGATATCTTATCTGTGGAATTATTTAAAATAATAGAAGAGTGTGAGGATGAAGAGAAAGAATACTATGTTGATGATGAGCTTGATGTTGAGAAACCCTCGGTGATTTCCTAACCAACCGAACCATTCATGAATGAAGATGCCAAGGATGAGGAAATGGTATTAGAGTCAAAAGAAGAAATCAAGCACAAACCTCGTGAAGACTCTAGTCCATTTTGGGGTAAAAATACTAATAGGAAAGTTATTCGAAAATTGAGGGTTAGTCCTCATTTGAATTACTTTTCAACATTATGATTAGTGGATGTGATAAAAGTCGAATCACCCAAGCAAATGATGAATTTTGAAAAAGAGGAGGAAAATTCTTACATTTTGGAGTTTGTCCTTCCAAAAGGGTTTACTACACCCCCAATATTGAAGGCCAAGGATATTAAAGATTGATGTCCATTTAGTGGATGTTTAAGATTCTCAACATTGCCAAATGATCCCATACAAAAGTTTGATGCAAAATTGGGCAAGCAGTTCAAGTCTTCAAAGTGGCGTGATAGAACATTCCTCATCATGCCCTCACATTTTCCCAACACACCCTTAAGATGTATTGATCAAAAGTTGGGCCGGCATTTTAAATTCTCCAAATGGAGACATAAATAATTATTAGCAAGGTATCTTGATGAAGTCTGAGTAGTCAAGATAATTGAGTCGCGCTGTGACGTTAAACAAGGCGTTACTTGGGAGGCAACCCAAGGTATTTTGTTGTTTGTATTCATCTTATGTGATTGACATTAGATCTTTGCATCCATGGTTCCACAGGTATATTTCTAACTCTCTTGTTTTGATTTGACGTGTTGGGAACAATGCATGATATTTAGTTGAGGATGGGGCTACTTGTGGGTGTTGATGTCCTCCTAGAGTTTTTGTTGCCGTTCCTCTTTTCCCCGGATTCTTGTTTCTAGTAGAGCTAGAATATTTAGGCGTATTGTGTTTTGTTTCATGATGTGTTGTGATTAATTGGGAGAAAAATAAGTATCTAGGATAGTTGACATATTTTTGTTGATTTTTGAGACTGATAAATACCTCTCCGTTGGTCTATTTTATATAACTGTGTGATATACATTTATGTGTGACCACTGTGCATCTTGTTATGGCATTAGTACTAGTGACATGATATCCACTGCTAAATAATCACATGAACTAGATAGGTAGTAGCTTGTGATGCACCATTGTTCCATGTGTGTGTGAGATACTACTTAGCTCCTTTTGTGTGTTAAATCCAGAACTTGTCCGGTTAGTCTTATTTTGGTTGAAAGATAGGGGTTAGGAAAAGATCATACGTCGTTGTTGATGTTAGTCCACTTTTAGCCTAACTGACTTTTCTTATTTGCATGATATCTTTTGATCCATATTTTAAGCCTAAATTGACCATTTCTTTCTATGACACCTATCACCTTCCCATTTATATTATAATGAACCTGTTTTGGCCCTGGTCCTCCTTGGACACTGTGCACCTTGATTTAGGAAAACAACCTAAGTTGAGGGTGGCTATCATAGGGGATGTAAAATGAGTATGAGGAATGGTCAAATAAAAGAAAAAAGAATAAAAAGTAGGGTGCCGTGGAAAAAGAATAAGAAAAGAATAGTTGTGACAAAAAAAAATAAGAAAATCCACATCCATCCCGAATAATGTGTGATCAAGAAAAAGAAGAAAAAGGTTAATAAGTGAACCCCAAAAGTCAAGGTAGTGACAAGGAGGCTTAGTTACTCTAAATTCCATTGAATATCATACAAGCCCTTAGCCTACATTACAAGCCGAAGAAAACACTTATAGTGATCCTAACTTACCTGTCTGGACACCTTGGTAATGAAAATAAGGGCAAGCATTTGGTATTTGACATGCATTGATTGGAATTTCTTTCTGAGAGTAAGTGTCTCTTGACCATCCCCGCATTGACATGGTTGAGTTCATATATGAGTGAGGAGGGACTTCTTTGTTGTAAGGGCACATTGGTTGTATTGCCAGTTGTTTACTTATTTGGGTAGTGTAACTTGTACATAAGCATGGTTATTATTGCTGAATTGATGTCGTATCTTGATTCCTTTGGGTCACATTGTTAATTTTCATTGATATGCACAATTGGATTTATAAGTAATTGAACGCAGAGAGTGGCGTGAGTGTTGAGCTAAACTAGATAATCAACTGTGATAGGTATCTTATGTGCCTCTTGGTTAAGCATCACAGTATTGTGTTATGTAGTTGCTTGAGGACAAGAAATTGTTTTAAGTTGAGGGTGTTGATGTGCTAGATTTTTGTAGCATATTTAAGACTTTTTAACTTGAAATAATTGTAAGTTCTTAAGTAATTATTCGTGTTTTTGATGTTATTTCTTAAGATTTTGTAGGAAAATCAAGGGTGGGAGAAAAACATAGGAAAAATGAACAAAATAAGTAAAATCTTGTACAAGTGAGCTGATATGAGTCTGACGGCATTTCTTGCAAGTCGTCAGAGATGTTGTAAGCTACCAGAAAAAGGTGTTAGGAAGAACAGTGAAGAAGAGTTACTGGATGAAGGTGACAACATTCTCAATATGTCGTCACAAGTGTGGTAAGCCGTCAGAAGATGCCATCAAGTGGGACAGGACATGGTGAAATAAGCTGAAGGTCTGACGACATTTGCTACACTCCATCACTCCTATGGTAATCCATCGGAGGACATCGTCAGAGTGAGGAAGAACAGATTAAGAAGGCACAACTTCTGACGACATATTTGAGACGCCGTCAGAAGCCTGACGATCAACACCAATATGCCGTCACCTAAATTCAGGCCAAACTGTGATTTTGTTATTTTATTACCTTAATTAGGCTTTAGTATAAATAGCATCTTTTAAGGTTTTTGATTCATTCATAATTCATCTATTAGACAATTAACCTAGGGAAGAGAGATTTCTCTCTTACATCAATTATTCTTCTTGTTTTAATCAACTATTTTTGGGTTTCTACCTTGTGATTCAATCAAAGAAACTACTTGTTGTTTTCCATCTAATCGTAATTTATCCCTATCATTATGAATTCAACTTGTGATTTCGTTCATCAAATCATGAGCGGCTAATTCCATTAGCCAGGGTTATGGGATCTATGGATTAAGGTTTGATATGATACTAGGTGTTTAACGGATTCAAAAAGTAGTGGAACATCTTGAAATTCTGTTGTTTTAACTAAAATCTAGTGGTTGCAAACATTAGGTTATGCCTTAGGTTTTATTTACTTCTAATGGAGAAATAAACTAGAGGATGTGAATTATCAACAGGGACTCGGAAGCTATCAACCTTCTGTTTAATGATTAATGCCGTAACTAGATTAATCTACCTGAGATAATATCCTATTGGAAATAGATAAGTTATCTAAGTTTGAGAGAATTAGATAATAAATTGTCTCGTGAGGTCGAGAGATAAATCAGATAGTATAATAGTTAGGGATATTCTGCTGTTCTAATCATTCCGAGAATCTTTAGCATTACCTAGTATCTGTCAATTCCCAAAACCCTTAGTGAACATAGCTCTGGTTTCCCATTTATATTGAATACAAACATTAATATTGAAGTGACAACATTACTTGATACTTTCAAAACCCCCATCTTAATTTTATATTTTCGTACCATTTGTTTGAATTGAACTTGTTGCTATAGCTTCAAATTAACTTAATCGCCACTCACATTGTTCCCTGTGGATTCGACCCCGACTCTAAAGTTGGGTAAATATATTGATGATGACCGCCTTACACTAATTTGAGGTATAATTTGAGCGTTATCAGTGGTTATGAAGATAGGCTTGAATATCATGTCTGTATATATGTGGATGAATGCATTGCACATTAGTGAATGTCTAGTAAGAGGTTGAATGTAGCTGCGGAAAATATAATAATTATTCGTGAGGTGAGAAATTATGAAAATGCAGGGTATATTTAATTCATGATTCCGACTAGTATTACATTGTTATATGTACATTTTGTAGGTTCGAGTAGTCTTGAACATAGTAAGAGAATTTAGTTCAGCTCAAACTTCAGTAGGCAGAGTTATCAGTGTTCATGTGAATATCTTTAGTAGCCTTAGGTGAAGTGCAGGATTATGATAGAAGGTATAGTTGAGGGAGTATCCAAGGGTATGTCTAATATTGAAAGTAGCAGTTGCATTGTCTAAGGCACAACAATTCTATCCTAACTTGGTTTTTAAAGGCCTATGTTCCATGTTATAGAACTATAGCCATGTTGGGATCCCTTATGTAGATGTCTTATACAGATTATGCCTAAGATTCCCTGCTCTCTAATATTATTAGAACTACTTAGAAAGGGCGTTGAAGAAATGCTCTAATTGAGTGCATGCTTTCAGTATGAGTTTGTTCGTATAGCCAATAATTCAATTTAGCAGTCAGATAGACAAGTTCTTATTATTTTCCATATTTTGACCTAGTTTTACTATCTAAAGTTTCATGAGTATGGCCATTACAGGAGATAATTTGTTCACATCTGTTAAATTGCGAGTTCAACTCAGTTCATGCATAATGCATCAGTTTCAGATTTAGGTATTCAGTCATGGGTTAGTTCAAACGTGTCCCATGCATCATCTCAGTCTTTCCTTAGTATTTTAGCCAAGCCCATATTGTTTGGGGGATGAACTATCCCCAGGGAGAGATGTCGTAATAGCCTGATTTTTCATGTCCTAAACCTCTCATCTTTTCTTCACAAAAATAGATACAACCTGAGGTAATGGTTGCTCATAAGTTGACTCCTTTATTTCTATCTCAGTCTTATAACCATTCTCATGTCATTACATGTATTTGTGAAATAAGTTCAGTTCATGTATTATACTCAGACTTAGTTATGAAGTTATGTTCCAAGTCACATTCCATGTCATGCATGTTTAGAATATGATCTCAGCTGCCTTAGTACTCTCAGTCTAACCAGTCTCATTTGAGGACGAATGATTCCGAAGAGGAGATAATGTAACACCCCATATTTTTAGGATAGACTTTGAAACATCGTTCTTATGTGTGTTAACTCTAATACCATGAATTTATTTTGAATACACGTGTCATGATCTTTATCCTAGTGTGTGAAGTGATCTCAAGGTGAAAAATGTTCATAAGAATCACTTAGAACAAAGTTGAGCTAAGAGCCTTTCATTCGTCCAAAGTTTGATATTCAATTTTACAAGGATCTACTTTGAACGTGTATAACTTTTGATATACGTAGATTTTTTCAGATCAAGATCCACCAAATAGTAGATAATTGAGCCAAATTTCTAACGATACCATTTTTGCCTTAATCCAATGCCCGAGCAAAAAGTTATAACTATTTTCGTGTGAAAGGCAGTGAGAGCATGTGATTAGCCCACGGCGCATGCTCTATCGCCCACCCCTATTTTATAGCCTTTGATTCCATATTTTTAAGATCAAAAGAGTCATTTTCCCTTCACCCAAGAGGTTCATAACACGAGATTAAGGGTCCCAAAAGGCAAAATTGTCTTATTTATTCACAAATCCTCTCAAAAAAAACCATTCTCTCTCAAGAACAAACCCTAGCCTCTCCAAGATTTAAGCTCAAGCTCCAAGAAAACCACTAAGAAATTTCATAAATTCATCAATTAAGGTATGTGTGATTTTCATCCATGGACCTTTTCAACCATGGAGTTCATGAATCCATTTTCAAGATTTAAATCATGAATTTACATGTTTGCAATAAACTATCTCCATGAATTCTTACGAATTTTGATTGTACATAGTGTTTACAAGTAATTGTTGTTAAAGTTAAACGTTACAAGTTGGAATAATTATTTTCATGTTAAATCCCAAATTTATGATTTATTACTGTAACTATGTGATTATTATATGTTTAAACTATTCCCATACTTTAATTCATGACCCTGATGTGTTTGATGAAATGTCTAAGAGATGAGTTTTGAACAATGGTTTCTATCATGGTTTTAAAGTGTTTATATGTTCCTATCATTACTGCTATCGAGTCCTGGGGGTTATGGATACTTAAAAATTTAGTTGTTTACTTAGTCTTATTATTTTCAAAATGATTTTATATATGTAAGAACAATATCAGTCAGTCAACTATCATATTCAGTTAAACTTACATCAGTTCAGAAATCAGTGTCTTTCAGTTCGGATTAAAACTTAGCACCGAGTGAACGTAGGGACGGCGTCTCGCTCATCAGTAGGCATGAGGAACTTGTCTCCCCTGTCAGTATACATAAGATGTTAGTATCAGTCCCTAGGTTCCAGACCTTTAACGCCACCGTAGACTTTGAGGAGTCCCCCGTCATTTATGTATGATACCTTCATCCTTTGGGACACTAGATTAGTGAATCCACATAGCCATGGCACGGTACTGACAGCTTTCCAATTGGTGTTACAGGTTTGACCTTGATAGTAAATTGGGGAATGTGGATTATAGCTAGCTCCCACAGTCTCAGTTTAGTTTTCAGTATAATTCAGTTCAGGTTTGCATTGACCATAGCATACAGTTTTCAGTTATTCAGTTATTAGATTTCAGTATTTCAGTTTACAAAATATTTCAGAATCATATTATATGCTTGGTCATGCATTATCATATTTTACAGTATTGACACTTTTATATCAGTTATTCAGTTATCTCATGTTGTTCAGTCAATCTTTTCTTCATGCACACAACCCATGCATATCAGCCTAACCTTATCTCACATACCAATACATTCAAAGCACTAATCACATACTCATTAATTTTGCTATGATGTCTTATATCATAGGTTCGGATGCTCAGGTTCCCAACCGTACTAAGATATTCCAGTGCATCAGCAGCAGCAGTAGTGGTGAGTCCTCATATATTAAGGACCGTTTATGTTTAGCTTAGTCTTTCGGTTCAGCAGTCAGTTGGAGTTAGTTGGGGCTTTATCCCATTAACTCCTTGGTCAATTAAAGGCTTTTCAGACTATTTTAGATAGTTATTCAGTTTATCATTTGTTATTACAGTCCTTTTAGAATCGCTTTAGATGACTTCAGAACTATGATGTAAATTGTATGTATTAGTATTTAAAATCTTATGGCATTTTCCAGGTTAATTCTTTACATGTTTTTTTGTTATCAATTTTATTTAGTGCTCACAGCAGGTACCAGCTCATAGTTTAGCTTGTGGTATCTCGGGATTAGGTCAGAGAGCCTTTAGCCAGTGTATTCATAACCCTCCATCCTTTAGCCAGTTTGTTCATAACCATATATATTTATATATAACATTTACATAATTTTAATTTTTATTCCCGACATAATCTAAAATAAAATATATGCCCAGATAGAAAATACACAACCTATCTATCAGGTAAGTACCAAATTTCATTCAGTTATACACTATACATCATTGCCCTGCTTTTTTAATTTATGGTTCTTCTTGTTCAACTTTATATCCCTTTTTAAGCAATTTTATATTTATCATTATCAAGATCTTGCACTTGTAAGATTACTCGTACAACATAACTGTTGAATTGGAATGGGAGCTTTTGATAAATATCTAAATCAAATGCTTCTAAAAAATTTAATAAGATGGTAGTGAAAAAATTTGGCAACAAGTGGAAACTACATCTTGTTTAAGGAATGTTATCAAAAGCCAGATATGAATTTCTAGTTAATTGTTTGGTGGGATGATATATAAACAACTATAGTAACTCTATACATTCGAAGAAAATATCCTCAACTCTCTTTAACATCAACTAGGAGACTATCCTCGGCATTCTATTATACAATTTGGTTTTGCAAAATCAACCCAAAAAAAACTAAACGGAATATGCAAAAACCAAACTGAACCAAAATTATTTTAGTTTGGTTTTGGTTACTATTTTTAGCAAATAAAAATCCAAAATCCAAATCAAATTATTAAATTCAAACCAAATCAGTTGAACACCCAAACCTACTTGTGCGTACAATGTCGACATCATGCTTGGTATTAGGGAGTACATTAGCTAGTTTAAACCTGTAAGACCCTGTAAAATCCTAAGCTTAATTCAGCCCTTTAAAGCTTGTTAAGGTGTCCAAACTTACAAAATTTTAGCGAAGTATTCTTACTTAGAGTTATTTTATCCTTCATGGTTGGCGATCTTATTTTACGACCCTCACAATCATTAAATGTCGATCTTTAAGTTGCTTCACATAAGAAATGTCAGTAGGTGTTCTTGAACGAGTTTCAGATTTTTTGAACATCGTTTGAAGCAGGTATGGGAGTCCAAACTAGTGTATCAACACGATCTCGACGCGCCACATCGCCTATCACGTTGATGAATATTTTCCCCCTACCTCCTAATGCAATTTCCAGTGAATCGATGTGGACTCGACACGGCGCATCGGTCTGTGTGTTGCCAGGCTAGTTTTTAGTCATTAAAAAGCTGCATCCTCAGGGGTATTTGGGTTATTTTTCCTACGTCTATCAGCCCCCAAAACACAGAATTTAGCCACTTTAGAGGCAAAATCCATTCATTATTCTCAAAATTACTAAGAACAAAACCCCAGGGCTTCTAATTCAAGGTTCAAGATTCAAGAACTCACCATCAACCTTCACTAATGCAAGTACTCAGGTATGTGAAGTGTTCATCCAAGGGTTTCTTTCACCCTTGGAGTCCAAGAAACTTTTTTTAAATTCAAGTGGATTGATTTCATGATTTCAATGATTAAAGCTAAGTGTATTCACGATTATAATCTTAATTGGGTTTCTAATCCATGGTTTATTACAAGTTTCATATGGAATTGATTATCATGTGTGTAGTATCATGTGAACTAATGTTGAAGCCATTGAATTTGTGAATTTGAGAATTGATGTTATGATGCCTACATATTATTTAGTATCATGTGCATTTTGGTGCTCCCCAATGTTTGTTAAAGTGCTCATGTGAACTAACAGGAGAAAAATCATGACGTGCTAGTATATGTGTAAGCTTATGCCTTATAAGTGTTTGATAAAATGTCTCTATGGATGAGTTATGAACAAGTGCACAGTGTTATGCTTTTCAAGTTTACTCTATGCTTTATTTTTCATGCTATCGAGTCCTGCCGGTATTCAATACCTAAAAATTTACCTGTTTACCTAGAGCTATAGTAGTTATAGAGCAGTCTCAGTAGTGTTACGAACACTAGTACTTAGTAATCAGTTATAGTCTCAGTTCATTATTCAATCCAGAACTCAGTCAGTTAACCAGATTCAGAAGTACTCTATCTGTTAGCGAAAACTGATGAACTCAGTTCAGTTCAGTTAGCTAGTATAATCAGTAACAGTTCAGTCAAGCCTAGTATAGACTAGAAATGAGTTCAATGTCTATTCAATTGGGAGTAGGATTCAGCACCGAGCGAACCCAGGGATGGGGGCATTATTACAAGCATAGGGTTTGACCCTTAGTAGTAATCCCTGCGTTACAAAACTGCGCACCCAACATAGGTTGAGATATCTTCCTGCCAGACTAGGGTTGATACATCTCATACGAGTTTTTCTACCAGTGAGGGTTGATGAAAGCGGTTTCTGTTAGAGAGGGTTAACTCATAGCTTGTCTTTACCCGTGGCACAGTACTGAGACCCTTCCAACTGGGGTTATAGGTTGGACCCTAGTCTATTCAGAAAATGGTATTTTAGTTAGATGATTACCTCCCTCAGTTTTATTTTTAGTTTTAGTCTTAATATAGAACTCAATTCAGTTCTACAGATTTAGAACTGTCAGATACAGTCACCCAATTCAGTATAGAACTCAGTTTAGTTCTACAGAATTAGGACTATCAAAAATAGTCACCTAGTTATCAATCAGAACTATCAGAAATATTCACTCAGTTATCAGTATTACAGTATCAGTAAACTCAGATATCAATTAATTAGTATTCAGAACTCATTAATCAATGTTCACGTGATCTCAGTTACAATTTATGTATTCATGCATGTTCTCTCATTCAGTTATGTTCATGTTACCCAGTCAGTTATTATTTATGTACATAAACCCATGCATATCAGCCTAACTCACTTAGTATACAAGTACAAATAAAGTACTAAAGCATACCTTTGTTTTATGCTATGATGTCTTATATCATAGGTTCATATGTACGGGCTCCTGACCGTACTTAGCAGCCTAGCCTATCAATAACAAACTTAGTAGTCAGTCAGTATAGTTCGAGGATAGAGTATTATTTTAGTATTTTAGTGCAGTTTTTAGTAGTTAGAGTTAGTTAGGGACTTTTCCCATCAACTCCATAATTCAGATAGTTAGAGGCTTTCAGAAATATGTTTCAGTATTCAGTTTTGGTTTTCAGTTATGAACCTTATGGCGTTTATAGCCTCACTTTCCCATTTATTTCAGATATGTTGCTATTATAGTATTATTATTATATAGTGCTTACAGTAGGTACCAGTCATGGGTTAGCTGGTAGTCCTTCGGGGTCACTAGCACCATGTAGTGTCTGGGGTATAGACTCGGGGCATTACTAAACCTATATTTACATCTTCAATACTTGATTTATATCTATGTAATACTTTAAGAAATGGAGTTCTATTTTTTCTTACTCTTATTAAGATCAACTTGTTATTTTGGACATTTGCTTTAGTTTTTGGAGATGTTCAATTCCATCATTGGAAGATCAAATAATCCTTCTTATACTTTTTATTTTTATTTTTTATGTCATTATAATTACATCGTCTATAATCATTATTCGTTCTTACTCCAAACATTGCACCACAGATTTTTAAACACAATTTGAATTAATTCCATTACTAAAGACCTCAAAAAAACAAATCTTACTTATTTTCCCAATACTTGGATTAGTAGTCTAACTCATTCTTTATGGTGTTGTGTTGGATCTTAGCATATCATCTACATATGAATCTGTAAATTTTTTGAAACTTTATTCTATGTGTTTGATTGGATATATGTATAACATCCTTTATGTTGATTTTATACTTACACATTGTTTAGATAACATTATTATATCTTGATTTTATTTTATGTTGGTAATAAGTACGAAAGATCAATGAAAAGTTTTCTAAACTCTCGCCACTACCTTGTTAGTGTCAGTCTATGATACTTACTGGGTATACATTATAAATTTCATAATAGCACATCTAAGAATACAACATTACTAAAAATCCCTTTAGTTTTACAAAATTACAACCCCTCCCCCTTTTTACTATTTTTTACATCCTAAACACCCCATTTTTCTTGGATACAAACTACAACATTGAAGAAGCAGTTACTTCTGCCAACAAAGCCGCATATCAAGATGTGGTTTTCTTTCCATTTTTATCTTAATTTATTTTGAATTTTAAAAAGAGTTTCTTCCCCCCAATTTCTTATTCTTTATAATCTTATCAACTTCAATAACTTAGTTCAAATCTCAAATTAAGTTTCATCTTAAATTTTTCTAAGTTTTTTTCATTAACATTGTTGAATTAAGGCTTAGATTTTTAGCCTTTATCGCTTCAATTAACACAATGGATATAGATACGGGACCATCTTTTAGTATTTTAATGTCTTTGTTAGATAAATTTAAACAAAATTAAGATATTATTAATTTTGTGCCTCGTGATTTGATAAAGACTCTGTTGATTTTCATGAAAATAGTTCCAAACGTCAAAATGACCCAGTAACGGCCACAAGCCTTATTAACGGACTCAGTAATTTTACACCTCATGTTATATCTGAGACTCCAAAGGGCATCCACATCAACAATAACATATAACCAACGACCATAAGCCACATTGATACAATTCAGTAGGTTATTTTTAATTTGTCTATTTTGATGATACTTTTTCTACTAGCATATTAAATTCCCTACGTACCTTAAAAAGTATAGTAGATGTTTCCTAATAAATATCATATTTTTTAGTATGTATCTCATCTAATACTTTATTATGGTAGTTTGCTTATATTTCAATCTAATAGTAATAGAAAATGTATGAGATACATGTTTTTTAAATATATCTCATACAATGCTACAATGAACTAATATGTATCTTTTTCAATATGATGGTTGTTTCTGTTGTTGTAGAAAGAATATATCTTTTATTGGGAGATGAGAAATTAATATTATAGTGTGCTTATGAAAATCATTTTGTGAATTCATTGTTAGTTATTGAGGGTACTTTTATATTTTCTATTTTTACTTTGTCTTGTGTAGTTGTTGTTGATTTTTTCTTATTGTGATCTTTCATCAGTGATTTAATTTAGTTTAGTTGATGTATATTATAGTATCAGTGCACGTCATTGTATAGGACCAGAAGCTTAAAAATCTGTTAGAACATTAGTATTATAATGTGCAATTAACTAATGCAATCTTATTGCATAGAGTAACATGTATCTTAGCATGTCTTTCCAATTATTTATGTATGTATTTGTCTAAGGTTATATGTATCTTATAGAATAGTTATTGTAGTATTAATTATGTACCTCATATAATCAACTTAGGATTGCGTTGAATAGGTATGAATTTTTATAGTAAAATCTGATATTTTTAACCTTTTTGTATCTATTCCGAATAACATTGTCATTGAGTAGGTTTATGTTTCTTGTATTTTCACCAAACAATACATTTATTATGTATAGGACTCCCACACTAATTAGTTGTCCAGTAGAGTTGTAGAAGGAAAAAAACTTCCTGACTTTATCTATTTCTAATACCATATTTTATTTACAAGTTGCACTTGTTGTTTTTTTCCTTTTTAGGTATTTCCACCAAGATAACCCATTGGGAATAGCTTGGAGTTATGGTTCAACTTACCTAATAGTAAGGGTTTAGTAGGTGCCACTATAACTCATAATTTGGGTCATGAAAAATTAGTATCAGAGCCTACGTTTCATTAGTATTGTTGGTACAAGATCAAGTGTTTAGTAGAGTCCTGCAGATTAGAACGATGATGTTTATTTCCTATCTTTGGAAGTCTATGAGACACTCTTAGGAGTTTTCACCTCTTCCAATTATTTTGTGCTACGAGTCTAAATTGGTTTATAGGATATTCATTTTATTTCACTCTTTTGTAGGTAGCTAGGCCACGTGCTATCTCTACCTGACACAAAGGTTCCAATATCGATTCTAAGAATCCTACCCTTATTCATAGACAACCCAGATTTCATGGATAGTATCAAGATGTGTCCCTAGCTAGGGGCCATAATAAAGGGCCTTCACCAAGCCCTATTCCTTTTCCTGAGCCTGAGGATCTTTTGCCCCAAATAATAGTGGACAAGGACAATCCCAAGCTCCACAGGATTTATTTATTCTCCAGTGCTCATAGATGCTTTGGTTTAGCTTTTAGGGTTAGTTGGTGATGTGTTGTCTGATGGTGCACAGTCTATGGATCAAAGTGGTACAAAGGCGGGGGTGCAACTTGTAGCTGTGGCTCCAAAAGTTGTATTCCCTCCTGCGTTGGTAATTGCTCAGCCGATATATTCTCAACTAGTGGTTGCCCAGTGTACCATGGCTATCAAGGAGAAGAAGATGTTGGGTAGATTCTTGAGATTAGATTTGCCTAGGTTTTCTAGTGCTCTGGGTGTGGATGCTTATGAGTTTTTCATTACGTGTGTTGATAGGCTCCATTATTTAGTCCTAGTTGAGACTCATGGTGTGGACTACACTACTTTTTAGTTGGACTAGGTTGTTTGACATTGGTGGAGAGGTTATCTTTATTCTAGGCCAATTGGATCTTTTCCTTAGATATGGACTGAGTTCTCCAAGATGTTCCTGGAGAAGTACATTTCTTGTAGCCTTAGAGATTGATTGAGAGATCAATTTTTGAGATTAGAGGAGGGCTTCATGATAGTTGTGCAGTATGAGGCTTATTCTTATGAGTTGTCTAGGCATGCTACTTCTATTTTTGTACTAAATATGAGAGGGTTCATTGTGTTATTAGGGGGTTGAGACTTCCCCTTCATATGTATACTCAGAGTCTAGTTGCTATAGGTAAGTCTTTTGGTAAGGTGTCAAATCATGTTTAGGTGATGGAGAAGATTCATTGTGAGGCACGTGGGGGAAGTGATAAAAGGCCTAGGTATTGGGGTAGATTTTGTGAGAGACATAGTAATTCCCTATTCAAAGGTAGAAGTTCTCAAGGTAGATACCCTCTGTGTTAGTCATATTAACCTTAGAGTCAGCCTAGTAGACCTGTTTGACAGAGCTACAGATTACTAATGGAGATCAGTTTTGTGTTTGTTATTGCCTCGGTCAGGATAGTGGTTAGTCTTTAAGGGGTTTGTCTTCTGGTTATTCTATTCAAGGTGGCTATTCAAGGTCATCTAGATCTGTTGGTTCTGGTTTTGTTCATGGGACATATTATAGTTATGGGGGTCATGGTCACTATTCTCAAGAGTGCCTTCTTTGTGGGGTGATTGTTGCTCTAGCTCAGAGTATTCCCCCTAATAAAGCATTTTATCCCTCAGCTAAAGGTGGTTTGGATGGTCGTAGGGGTGGTTCCCAGGTACTCAAAAAGTTTCTAAGGTAGGTAGGTAGGAGAGGTCGATTAGAATCCCAACCAAGTGGCCGGCGTGATCAGTTATATGTAGTACCTACTAGACCCGAGGCTAAGTCTTTAGCTTTTGTTGTCACAAATATGATTCTGGTGTACCATTAATCGTCTTTGCTTTATTTGATCTGGGATCCACTTATTCTTATATGTTTTCTTATTATCTTCCGTGATTAGAATCATTTTGGGATTTATTATCTGTGACATTACATGTATCTACTCTTGTCGGTGATTTTTTTGTAGTGGATATGGTTTTCAGATCATGTGTTGTGACTATTAGAGATGCTGAAACTGATGTTGAACTTATTATTTTGGACATAGTGGATTTTGATGTGATTTTATGGATGGACTAGTTATCCCAATATCATGCGGTCATGGATTGTTTTGTCAAAACCGTTACCTTAGCCATGCCTGGTATACCCCTAGTCATGTTGCAGGGAGTTGTTAGCCATGAGCTAACAGGGTTTATTTCTTATACTTATGCTAGGAGACTTATTTTGAGCTGTTGCAAGTCTTATCTCACTTATACTTGTGATGTTAGTGTGGAGAGTCATTGTTGGACTCTATTCCTGTAGTTTGTGAGTTTTTTTATGTTTCCTTACTGATCTACCTAATATATGTCTTGCCTTTGAGATTGAGTTTGTTATCGATCTTGAGCCTAACACCTGACCTATTTCTATGACACCTTACTGTGTGGCTCTTGTCGAGCTTAAGGAGTTAAATCCTCAACTTTAGGATCTTTTTGGTATGGGTTGCATTAGACTATGTGTGTCTTCTTTAGGAGCTCCTGTGTTATTTGTGAAGAATAAGGATGTCTCTATGCATATGTTCATTTATTACAGACAACTTAATAAGGTAACGGTAAAGAACCTTATCCTATACCTCATATTGATGACTTTTTTGACCAGGTTTAAGATACAGTGGTGTTCTCTTAAGATTGATTTGAGATATGGTTACCATCAATTAAGGATTTGGGCTGAGGATATCTGAAGACAAGCTTTAGGACCAGTTATGGTCATTATATGTTCCCAGTGGTGTCTTTTGGGTTTACTAATGCCCAAGCCGCATTTATGGATTTGATGAATCTAGTGTTCAGGCCTTATTAGGATTCCTACTTGATTGTGTTCATTGAAGAAATCCTTGCATATTTTAGGAGTTAAGAAGAGCATGCGCAATATTTAAGGATTGTTCTCCAAACTTTAAGAGATCATTTGATTTTTGCCAAGTTCTCTAAGTGTGAGTTTTAGTTTGAGTCAGTGACATTCCTTGGGCATGTGGTGTCTAAGGATGGGATTATGGTAGAATCAGCAAAGATTGAGGCTATTCATGATTAGGCTAGACCTAAATCTCCAACTGAGGTTCGTTGCTTTATTGGTTTGGCCGATTATTATAGGCGATTCATCAAGGATTTTGCTACTATTTCAACACCTATGACCAGATTGACTCAAAAGGTGGTTTATTTTTAATGGTTCAAGGAGTCTGAGTAAAGCTTTGGAAAGCTCAAGGATTTTCTTACTTCAGCTCATGTTTTGGCTCTTCCTGTTGAGGGTAAGGGATTCACTGTGTATTGTGATGCTTCTGGTGTTGACTTAGGTTGTGTATTAATACAGTAGGTCCGTGTTATTTCTAATGATTTGAGGTAGCTTAAGGTTCTTAAGCACAACTGCCCTACTCATAATTTAGATTTAGCGGTGATAGTCATTGCACTTAATATTTGGAGGCATTATCTTTATGGGTGTGCAGTGATATTTTCGCCAATCATCATAGTCTTCAGCATCTTATGACCTAGAGTGAGCTTAATGCTAGACAATATAGATAGATGGAGTTGCTTAAGGATTATTATATCTCTATTTTATATCATTCGAGTATGGAAAATATGGTAAAAAATGCCTTGAGTCAGAAAGCGATGAGTATGGGTAGCTTTACTTATATTTCAGTTTATAAGAGTCCATTGGCATGGGACATTCAGTCCTTAGCAAACTTGATGGTTTGTCTAAATATTTCATACCCTAGGAGGATTCTTGCTAGTGTTGAGGTGAGGTCTGTGCTTTTTTAGCCGATTCGGGATCGTCAGTTTGAGGATAGTAAGCTTCACTTCCTTCATGATCAGGTGTTGAGTGATGAATCCAAGAGATTCACCATAGATTCTGAGGGTATTTTGAGATTTGATAGAAATATTTATGTTCCAAGGATAGACAAGTGGATTCAATTGATTTTTCACGAGGCTCATAGTTTTAGATATTCTATTCACTTGGGTACACTTAAGATGTATAGAGATTTAAGACAAAATGATTGTTGGAGTGATGTGAAGGGAGATGTGGTAGACTTTGTAGCTCGTTTCCTTTGTTGTCAGCAGGTGAAGGCCGAGCATCAGTGACCAGATAGTTTGATTTAGGGATTGCCCATTCCTAAATGGAAATAAGAGCGGATTACGATGCATTTTTTGAAACACCCTAGGTTCCTGGCCCTTGGATAATTTCCTAGATTTTTGGTCTTTGGACAGGATACGATAGGCGAAATGACTCGTACACTAGTATACGAGTGGTATGGGTTATTAGTATGCTGACTAGTATTTGTTAGTGGGTTGGATTTGTTTTTTGGATTGGGTACAACTTGGGTGGTACGAGACTTATCAGTGGGTACGGGTTGTTTGGTTACTTTAATTAGTGTTAGACTTGGTAACTTAAGTTGGATCTGAGTACAAATAGCTCACCAAAAGCCGTAAGCTAAGGTAATAGTCGTACGCTAAGGTAATAGTCGTACCGTGGAGTTGTATGGTGGTCAGTGTTTAATTCTCTTGGGATTCTATTCTTGCAGGGGTATGGATCATGGGTACTAGTCATATACTTGGATATGACATGGTTTGGGGTGAGTCGCACCTTGGACAGTGTTGGGTCCAAGGGAGATGGCCTTGGGTACTAGTGGTGGTTACCACTCATTTTGGAGGGTATGACTAGTATGGATAGTCGTACCTGATGAGATTTTTAGGAGTTTAAGTGAGGGAAATCTGGAAATTTCCCCACTTTACCTAATAAGTCCCCATGACTTATATTCATATTAGGATTTTATTGGACCTATTATTCTATTCATCACCACTTAGAAACTTTTCTTAAACACTCAACAATTCTCTTTGAGGCTTTTACGTAAAAGAAGGTTAGGGTTTCATATTAAGGATTAATTTGGGTCTTGTATTAGCGATTTCTCTCCATTATCTTCATGGTTTAAGGCATGTTCTCTTTCCTCATTGTTAGTTCCAACTAAAAGCATGGGTTTATACAATGTTTCATATTTGATTATTGTGTGGTTTTGGATTTTCAAATATAATTTGGGGGTTTTGGTTATAAATGATTGGTTATGGTTTTCCCATGTTTTAATTATGCGTTTATATGCTTTAATGGTGATTTTGGATAATTGGCTGCATGGGAATGATTATTTGGTAATTGACTTTAGTTTTGGAAATACTATGTCCCCAATATGTTTGATAAAATGCCCATGGGAATGTTTTCACTACATTTTTGGATTTTCATGGAACTATTGCATGGTTTAAATATGTAATTGAACCATAAATAGCTAAATAGTTTGGAATGGTTTAAAGGGAATGGTTTGGTTTTCATGGTAATGGCCAATTAAACTCCTTGTGGGGTTCAATAGAATTCCCCAAGTAAATATGTTAATGGAAAACTTGTAGGGTAAATGGGACTCGCCCAAGCAACTTAATAATGGAACACTTATGGGGTTCATAGGACTCCCCAAAGTTAACTTGGTAAATGGGTACACGGAATCCCTTTACCTTAAAAGGTTTGGCTAAGGACAATACTTGCAAGTTATAGTCGATATAATGATACCACTACTTATAGACTTGGTATATAATAAATGGAATAATGGATTAGTTGGTTGGAAATGGTTTTAATTGGGCAATAATGGCGGGGTGCGATTACTAACCGTAAAAGTGGGAGTTCAATTAACAAACACTAGAAACTCATGTTTGCCGACATGAGGGGTAGGGCATGGTGACCCTTTTTATGATACTATGAGGAACATGAAATCCTCTAAGTACATTATACATATATATCATGGAGGGTGAGGGTACTTGGGAATTCCTGACTCTTATGGTATCTCCGGTCATACGGCCACACGCATGGGGGCCTGTTCAGGGTGTTACAACGAACCTATATATTCCGTGGGTGGTTAAGGATAGTTAAACTTCACAAACCCAGGTTAATGGTTTTAAGTACATGCTAAAACCGATTTCTTTTTTCTAGCATGGTTATATATATATATGTATGGTTTGTATGTATATGGTTGGTTTACATGGTTTTAATATTGGTATTATTTTACCCTTATCCTGAGTTTATGCTAGCATTCACCCGCTAACCTATCTTTGGGCGGCTGTATCCCAATGCGATGCTGGAATCGGCCATTCTACTTCTCCTACTTAGCCATCAGATATTTGAGATCAGCTAAAGGATTGAAGTTTTAAGCTTTTATCTTTTTGGAAGGCTCCATTTCATGGATATTATTTTATATTTTGGTTTATTTATGGATATTCATTTTGGCTATAGTTGGGGGTATGTCCCAATTGGATTTTGGTAATCTTTAGGTTAGAGGCTTTGATGGAACTACTATGGATTGGTATGGATGGGATCGGTATTGATGTCAGCCTTAGCATTGGTTTTTGTATTAAAGCTGATATTATAGGACTAAATTTTTCACTGTTCAATCCTCTTTTATTTTGGGATTTTATTTACTATTATGGAACTCATATGGTTATGGTTTGGTTGGTTTGGCTGTTGGTTGGGTTTGGACGCTTGAACTCAGTTGGGTCTGTCTAGATAATAGACCTATCCCAGAGTTTATAATTTGGATTGTTAAGCTATCTTGTTACATGCTAAATATTCAACCAACTAAGGGCAAGCGACTGGAGGTTGGGTTAGGTAATGGGGTTGGTCTCCGATCCTGGTCAAACCTGGGATGCCCATTATGACAAGGCCTCGGGTTGGGTCATGTCAAGTTGGTATCAGAGCTTTAGGTTCATGGTCAATTGCGAGTCCACAAAGACGTTTCTAGTAGAGTCTCTTTTAGAGGTGCGTAGTTTTCCACACTAATAAGAGGGAGGCTACAGGACATTTAGGAATGTTTCACTTTCTTGGTATTCTATTTTCAAGCTTGGAGTCTATGTCCTAGAATTTCTACTAATCCTTGTTCAATTTTTAGATCATGCCTCGTCAATCTGGAACACAAGGAAATCCTTCTGTCTCATCTGAGGATGATATTGATGGAATATGCCCTACACCTGGAGTTCACACTCAATCTTAGGGTCCTATTCCTAATTATTCTGGAGTTCCTCCAATTGCTTCTAGTCCTCATCAAGGTGAGGTGACTAATATAGAATTCCATTAGTCGATTCATACTATTGCTCAATTGGTTGTTGCTTAGGCTGAGCGAGAAACATCTAGTTTTCTATCTGCTGAGGCCACAAGGGTTGGCCAGTTCATGAAAATGAATCTTTCTAGTTTTACTTTTGTAAAGGTGGGGGAGGATCCTCAGGGTTTCATGGATAAAATGGAGAAGATATTTAGAGTGATGCAGACCACTAATGTAGAAGGGTTGAATTTTATAGCTTATCAGCTCAAAGATATTGCATACCAATGGTATGAGTAGTGGGATTGGGATAAAAGTGATGTGGAGAAGCTAACTTTGTGGCCTTTTCTAATGCCTTCTTGGATCGATTATTTCCTTAGGACATAAGAGAAAAGAAGATGGAGAAGTTTGTGAATCTTAAGCAGGGAAAAATATCTATCAAGAAGTATACCTTGAAATTTCATCAACTGTCAAGGTATGCTCCAGATTTAGTGGTTGATATGAGGGAAAGGATGAGAAATTTCACTTATGGGATATGTCAGGATTTAATCCTTGAAAGAAAGATTGCTTTGCTAATTAAGCATATGGATATTTAAAGGTTGGTTGTTCACATGCAATAGGTGGAGGATTAAAAAAAAACATGCAGAGTTTAGGGAAAGTCAGGGTAAAAGGAGCAGGTTCTTTGAGCAGGGTGGTGTCCGGCATCAGGGTGGTCGGGATGGTGGCAAATGGCTGAAGAAAAAGTAGGGGAGTTTTGGTTCCTTCTCTATTGCTAGTGCTCCTTACTTGAAGTAGTTGGGTGATAGGCGTTAATAATTTGGTGATAATTTTGGGGCACAAAGTGCCCAATTTTAGGCGAGTGGGGCATATTCGGCTTCTTCAAATCCTCTTTGCTGATTATGTGGTAGTTTTTATCAGGGATATTTTGATGAAGGGAGGGATAATTGTTTTAAATGTGGCCATCCAGACCATATTCTCAGAATCTGTCCAGCTGGTAAGGGTGCTTTGGGAGCGATCAAATGTCCAGTTACTTCCTCTTCTGCTCCTGCACCTAGTGGTGTTGCTTCTACGTCTGCTCCTATTTCTGGTACCAACACTAGTCTGAACAAATTGTATGTTCTTATATCTCGGCAGGAATCTAGGAAATTACCTGATGCTATTACTGGTACGATACAACTCTTTTCTCATGACGTGTACTGTCTTCTTGATTCGGGGTTTACTATTTCCTATGTGACCTCATATATGGCTATGTGTTTTATTTTTTATCTTGAAGTTATTTAAGATTCTTTTTCTATTTCTACCTTAGTAGGTGGCTCGGTTATTGCTATAGGGGATGTGTGGTATCTGTTGGTAGCAAGCAGACCTTGGTAGATCTATTTGAGCTGGATATGGTGGATTTCAATGTTATTCTAAGGATGGATTAGTTATAATCTTATTATGTGTCCTTAGATTGACGGACCCATAAGGTTGTCTTTCGGTTCCCTGGTGAACTGGTTGTAGAGTGGGATTGTGGTTCCCTGGATCTTAGGGAAGGTTTATTTCTTATCTCAGGGATTGGAGATTAATCTCCAAAAGGTGTCTTTATTACTTGGTCCATTTAAAAGATTCTAACATAGAGGGTCCTTCTTTTCACTCGATTCCAATGGTAAGTGGGTTTCCTAAGGTTTTTTCGAATGATCTTCCTAGTGTTCCTCTAGATAGGGAAATCGGGTTTGGTATTGATTTGGTTATGGTCTTCCCATGTTTTAATTATGCTTTTATATGCTTTAATGATGGTTTTAGATAATTGATTGTACAGAAATGGTTATTTGGTAATTGGCTTTGGTTTTGGAAATTCTATGCCCCCAATATGTTTGATAAAATACCTATAGGAATGTTTACACTACATTGTTGGATTTTAATGGAATTATTGCTTGGTTTAAACTTGGTAACTGAACCCTAAATGGATAAACAGTTTGGAATGGTTTAAATGGAATGGTTTGGTTGTCATGGTTATGGTTAATTGAACTCCTTGTGGGGGTACAATGGAATCCCCCAAGTAAACATGTTAATGGACAGCTTGTGGGTTACATGGGGCTCGCCTAAGCAACTTAATAAAGGAACACTTTTAGGGTACATGGGACTCCCCCAAGTTAACTTGGTAAATGAGTACACGAGAATCCCTTTACCTTAAAAGGTTTGGCTAAGGAAAATAATTACAAGTTATAGTCGGTATGACAATACCACTACTCATAGACTAGGTATATAATAAATGGAATAATGCACTGGTTGGTTGGAAATGGTTTTAATTGAGAAATAATAGCGTAGTGTGATGGCTAACCGTGAAATTCAGAGTTTAATGAAAGAACACTGGAAACTCATATTTTTCGACATGAGAGGTAAGGTATGGAGACCTTTTTTATGATATTATGAGGTACGTAAGAATCCTCTGAGTATATAATACATATGTATCATGGAGGGTGAAGGGTACTTCGGAATCCCTTACTTTTTGAGTATTTCTGGTTTGTTCGTCTATACGCATCAAAGGCCTGTTCAGGGGGTTACACTGGATCCATATAGCTTGAGGGTGGTTAAGATGGTTAAGCTACACATACCAAAGTTAATGGTTTTAAATGCATGCTAAACCCAGTTCCTCTTCCTGGCACGGTTATATATATGTATGGATGGTCTACTTGGTTTTGGTAAATGACATTAATTTATCCTTATCCTAAGTTCATGCTAGCGTTCACCTACAAACCCATCTTGGGGTGGTTGTATCCTCATGCAATACAGGAGGTGATGGTTCTACTCCTCCTATTTAGCCATCAGACATTCGAGATCAGCTACTGAATTGAAGTAATGAGCTTCCATATTTCTGAAAGGCTTAATTTCATGGATATTATTTTATACGTTGCTTTATTTATGGATTATAATTTTAGCTACATTTGGGGGTATGTCCTAACCAAATTTTGGTACTTTTTTGGTTAAAGGCTTTTGTGGAACTATTATAGCTTGGTATGGGTGGGATCGGTACTGGTATCAGCCTTAGCATTGATATTGGTATTGGGGTTGATACTGTAGGACTGGATTTCTTACTATTCCATCCTCTTTTATTCTGGGATTATATTTTACTATTACAAGACTTATATGGTTATGGTTTGGTTGGTTAAACTATTGGTTAGGTTCAGACGGTTTGACTCAGTTGGGTCAGTCTCGGTAATAGACCTATCCTAGAGTTTTTATAATTTAGATAGTTATGTTATCTTGTTATATGCTCTCAATTAAGCCAAATCAGGGAAGACATCTAGAGGTTAGGTTGGGTAACTAGGGTAGTCTCTGGTCCCAGTCGGACTTGGGATGCCTATTACTACAAGGCTCTGGGTTGGGTTGGGTCATTTTATTAGTGGTTTTCCTCGCACTTCCTTTGCTTCCAATGGGGTTTGGATCATTGTAGACCGACTGATCAAGTCAGCATATTTCATTCCCATTCAGATGTCCTTCAATACTGAAATGTTAGCCCGTATCATGTTCGAGAGATAGTCCATTTGTATGGTGTGCCCATATCTTTTATTTTAGATCGGGTTTCGTGTTCACTTCTAGATTTTGGAGAGCTTTTAAAGAGGATTTTGATTCTCAAGTAGATCTTAGCATAGTCTTCCATCCACATACCGGTGGCTAGTTCGAACGGACCATTCATGTACTTGAGAATATGCTCCGAGCCTGTATTATGGATTTTAGAGCCTAGTGGGAGAAACACTTATCCTTGGAAGAGTTCACATATAATAACAGTTATAATTTGAGTATTGAGATGGCATATTTTGAGGCTTTGTATGGTGGGAGATATCGTTCTCAGATTGGATGGTTTGAGGCTTTTAAGATTCGACCCCGTGGTACTGATTTTCTCTAGGAGTTGTTGGATATAGTTAAGGTGATTAAAGGACAGGTTGAGAGTGACTCGGAGTAGGAAGAAGGCCTGTGTAGATCGTAAGCTTCGTGCCTTGAGAGTTGGAGTTAGTGATTAGGTATTCCTTTGTATGTTGCCCATGAAGGTTATAATGAGGTTCAGGAGAAAAGGTAAGCTCAGCCCCTGATATATTGGACCTTTTGAGATTCTTCATAGAGTTGGTGAGGTGGCTTATGAGTTAGCTTTACCTCTATATTTTTTTGCTATCTATCCAATTTTCCATGTTTCCATGTTACTGTAATAAATTTTTGATCCATCTCATATGCTTAGATAGGACTCAGTCTAGTTGGATGAGAGTTGACCTTTATGGACGAGCCTGTGATTATTTTGGCAAGTGATATCAGGCGGTTGCGTACTAGGGAGATTCCTATATTTAAGGTTTAGTGGAGGCACCGTCCAGTAGAGGAGACTACTTTGGAGGTTGACAGCAAGATGTGGATCTAGTATCCTCACCTGTTCGAGACTTTAGGTACATCCTAACCCTTTAACTTTTTGTGAATGAAGTTCCTTTAGTAGTGGATATTGTAATAACTCTTCAAGTAATTTTCCATATTTCCACTTATTTTTTCCGTTGGTGATTTCCTATAGTTTTCCTAAGTCATTTATGACTTGCTGGAGCTGATAGTTCAGTTATCGGGCAGTTCGTTTGGTTCTTAGAGCCAATTCTCTATTTTGAAGTCTTCACTGGTTCCAAATGGTCACCAGGAAAAAACTTTAGTCAAACAATCTCATATGCAAATTTTGATTGTTCCAACAACTCTAGAATGTTGATTTTAGGTGACCTTTGGCTTGGTCCCGCGACACCCGAGCTTATTTTGACTATTGGTCTGAAAGTTAAGAAAATTGAAATTGGGTATGGGCCTCACCTTTTTTTGAAATGACCTTGAATGGAAATTTTAAACTGTGCCATTGCGTCTTTAACATCAAATTTGGTATGGTATCATATTCCATTTACGTATACGAGATTTTGGATAAATCCCGAAGGGTTGACGGAGACTTGGAAACTGTAACTAGTGTCGTCGCTATTAGCGAGACTTTGGATTGCGATCGTCATTGCCTTGATTAGGGTAATAGATATTGAGATTATGGGGATGACTAGCATGATTGGGAATCCCTAGTACATCCCCAATATATCGCAATAACAATATCTTTGTTGTAATAGCGACACCCGAGGACGTGGTATGAGTATAAATAAACCCTTTTCAGCCTATTTTGTCACTCGTCATCCATTTATAAGAGAGCTAAAACCCTAAATAGTGAGATAGCTTAATATTGAAGCTTGTGGGTAATATGGAGCTTGGCTAACACTTGTTTTCATAATTGTCCTTCAATTTGTGGTAAGATTCCACCATTTTCAAGGTAGATTTTCCCATATATTATTCAAAATCCCTAAACCTTAGAGGCTTGATTTTAGCTCCAAATTAGCTCAGATTTCACCATCTTTTAAGGTAATGACTCTTTGAGTATGAGGGGATGTTGGATTGATCTCAAAAATCTGATTTTCCATAAATAGGACCTACATGGGATTTTTGTGTGATTTTTGGACCCGAAGTACAATAGTGTAATATAGGTATGGTTATACTCATATTGGTAAGTAAAATGTGAATTTAACAGCTCGGCATCTTATGGAAGCTTCTCGAAAAGAAAAATGGTGATTTAGCAGATATTTGTAGGCTATGTTTTACCCCTTGTTAGATTGAGATAATTCATAGTATGTTTATGATATTGTGTTAAATTTGGGATGGGTTTTAAGTGTTGGTGTGATAATTTACAACACTTGGGTTCGTTGGACCATTTAGGCTATTTTAATACCGCTTTTTGGGCATAACTAGCCTAGTCAATCTTACCTTAGGTGAAGTTGACCTTGTAGGCTCTTGTTTAGCATGGAAATGCCTTATTTACTCAACTAGTGAGGAGATTGCCTTAGTCACTTGAGTCTAGGGTGGGAATTACCCTAGTTGCCATTACCTTAGGTGGAATTGACTTAGTTGCTCTCTATTGGGAGGAATTGTTATCGTAGGGATAGTTATGGATTATTGAACCTCTAATAATGGAATTAGATACCTTAGCCTAGTCTAGGGTAGACATTAATTGGTAAAGAATTTTAGGGATTTAGAAGTGGGCTCTTCGACCACCTTAGGCCAAGACTTGTTTTAGTTATTGAAGACCCTTTATACACTTGTGTACATCTAGAAATGTTTATCACAGTAATATTGAGATGCATTAGTACTTGAAGGTTAGGATGGGTTAATGTTCGGAGTAATTCTTATTGAATAGGCTATTGAGTAAGCTATTGATTATGATATTGATTAATCCATTGATTAGCCTATTGATTGCGCCGTTGGGTATGCTATTGACTAAGTTATTGATTTTATTAGTGATCATGATATTGTTCATACTAAATACCATGTTGATTGGCTATATTAGCGATTTTGTCATTGATTATAGTTAAGACTATAATTATTTATTATAGTAGCAATCATGCAATTGTTCATACAAAATATCATGCTTATTGGCTATATTAGAGATTATGTTATTAATTATACTTAAGACTATGCTTATTGACTATATTAGTGATCATGCTATTGTTCAGACTAAATACCATGCTTATTGGCTATATTAGCGACTATGTTATTGATTATAATTAAAAGTATGCTTATTGATTATATTAGCAATCATGCTATTGTTCATACTGAAAATCATGCTTATTGGCTATATTAGTGATTATGTTATTAGTTATACTTAAGACTATGCTTATTGATTATATTAGAAATTATGCTAATGATCATGGTTACTTACTATATCGGCGATTATGCTAGATATTATGCTTCGATTATGATTAGTAATCGTGCTAAATAGCTATGCTGGCGGTTATACTATTGAATACTCTAATGATTATTCTATTGGCCTTGGTAATGATGATATGGTTACTAGTACAAGTCTAGATATTGCTTATGCTATTAATTATACAAGTACTGGTTCAATTCTGAATAATGATGATGCTAACAATTATTTATACCCGGTGCAAGTTTAGAATATGGCTATGATATTGATGGTATCGGTGATGATATAGAGAATGATATCGATGATGATAATTACGATAATATTGTTAGTTATACTTACCGGTTTGAGTCTGGATATACACATTATACTATGATGATATACTTATTATGATATGACAATTCAGGGTGTGAGATTGACAGTAGTAATTCTAGCCAAGTCTGAAAATGAGGAAATGGTTATAATGTGGGATGATATGAATGAATTCTAGTGATATTATGATTAGGTGAAAATAACGATTAGATGATAATGAACAATTAGATGATAATTAATGATTAGTTAATAATTGGTGATTAATTGATAAATGATAGCTAACTGATAAACGATGGATATAGGGTGATATGACATAAATGAATTCTAGTTGTATCATGATGGTTGATAAATAATGGTGGAGGGTATACTATCTTATTTGTACCTTCCAGGCTTATGGGAGCTTGCGACGGGTTGTTTCCTTTTCCGTACCAAATGACTTATAGGGACCAATTATATAGTTATCATTACATGTGTTAATCCTTATTATGGATATTATTCTAATTTATTTACTTATTTATGCACAGTGATGTTGGAGTTGATTCAGTTTTGTATCTACCTTGACTTAGTTATATTATCTTGCATTTTATTATACTTATATCATGATTTAGCTTAGTCATCCGATGATTCCTACTGAGTACCCATGGTTTTGGTACTCATACTACACTTCTGTACCTTTTGTTGCAGATTAGATTAGTAGTGCTGTCGTTGATCGACGTTCGTGCTGTGTTTAGTTTCGGAGATATGGTGAGCTCTTAGAGTCAGATTTGCCTATTTGCTTCTATCTTACTTATGCCTAGTCTTTAATTTTGAGACAAATTTTATTGCCTACTCTAGATACTTGGATTATATTTATAGTTGCTCTTGTACTGGCTCTACCAGGTCATTGGATGGTATCTATGTATTGTCTATCTTTTATCTATTTCTAATACCCTATTTTATTCACAAGTTGCACGTGTTCTTTTTTGTCTTTTTGGGGTGTTTCCATCATGTTAACCCATTGTGAATAGCTACATTTACGACTCAACTTACTTACTGGCAGGGGTTTAATATGAGCCATTATGACTCGTAAAATGGGTCATGACAAGTACTCGATTCTTGTTTCCTAGTACGAGTAGAGTCGAAATCTAAGAGTTAAGCTTATATCGACGAGATTTGAGTGATTTACCATTGTTGGAGCTTGAGTTGAGGAAAATTTGAGATGGGTTCTCAAATTTAAAATTGAGGTTGGGATTTTGAGCTTAAAAATATTTGAATTGTGTTCGGGAGGTCGAAGTGAGCTTGGGTTTTGAATTTATTGAATTCCGAGTTTATTTGCTCAAGGTTGAAATTTTGAATGTTCTTTTATTTCTCATTATCTTCATATCTTGTTGAAGAACTTTTAAAAAAGTTGTGTCTGATCCAAAAGAAGTGAAAGAAAAAGGTGTTGTATTTGTTTATTCCAAGGACTATTCTAATCTCCAAAAGGAGAAAAGAAAAGGTTAGTATTAAAAGGGAATATTTCAAAAGAATAAGGGACTAAATAGAGTACAAGGGGAAGAGAGGGGACACCACCATAAATTCAAAGCTTCTTGAGCTTGAATGCTCAAATTGAAGAACCCCAATCCCTTGTAAAATCACCCAACAAGCTTCACAAGAAAACAACAATTTGGAAACACAATCTCGAAGAGGCGACAACCTAACCAATGATCCACACAAAGGTGGCGGTCAGCCCCAAGAACTGTCGCCAAGAGGGCAGCCAACACCCTTCTCTATAAAGCAATGACGACCATAGGGACGGTCAATCCCAAAGGTGACGACTAGTCGCACCAACCATCCCTATGAGATAGAATTTAAATTTTCTCCCGAAATGTTATTGCAAAACTTATTTTTCAGATTCCTAGTCTCTTTAACTTATTTTCATTGATTTTAAACATTAATTAAAAACTAGTAATCAACCTACTTAGTTGTGAATTAGTTTTTGACTCCTTATCTTTCATCGTCCTATTTCTTTTTAGCTTTTCTAGTTTTTAATTCATCTTAGAAATTGCCCACGCATTAGATGTTCAGCCCCCCCCCCTGCCCTCCAAATTAAAAAGGAAAAATATTTTGTTTCCACCCTGAACTATACATGAAATTGCTGAGAAACACCCAAATTTTAGGAGGGTCCTATTACCCCCTAGACTAATTAAAATTATACTTTTGACAACCTTAGTGCCTACATGGCACATACGTGGTACATCAAGGAACCAACACACTAAAGGTCCACTTAGGCACACATATGTACCACCTATGTTCCATGTAGGTACTAAGATTGTCTAAAATACAGTTTTAATTAGTCCATGGGGGTAATAGGACTCTCCTAAAGTTCGGTTATGTCTTAGCAATTTCGCGTATAGTTTAGGGTGAAAACAGTGCATTTTCTCAATTTAAAATTACCCATGCATCAAATGTCCGGTCCTGAGCGTGAGGTATGGTATTGAAGAATGAAAAAAGTTCCACATTGGTGATTAATTAGATAGGTGGTCTCTTTATAAGTTTTGGGAATCCTCCTCCATTTAAGTTAGATTTTTGAGCGTGAGTTAGACCCAAGATCTAATTTTACACCATTTCACATGTTGACATAAAAAATCAACCCATTATCAGTGCATAGAGTTAAGCTAATACTTAAAGTTTCATTGATTATATCAAGGTCCAAAACTTTTCAACAAAGTATTTTACTTCTCTTTTCTACCTGAAGGAAAATAATGTTTGATTGTTTCAATTAAAAGATTCCCAATTTGAGATAGCAACCATTTCAAAATTTGGTATGCATTAATCCAGTAAAGAATGTCATATGAGGACAAGAATAAAGTTTTATTTACTAGTGGCAGGAATTGTTTTTTTGCATGTTCAAGATTAAATGGAAAAAAGTTGAATTTAAAACTATGGTCAAAATTTCCCCTTAATCCGCGATCATTATCCCATAATGGAAAAATCAAACCAATTAGCTAACTGCGGGGTAGGAACGAGACACTTTTTTAACAGAGGGTAAAACTATTCAATTTTGTGCATTATTTACCATTTACACTAATTGGAGATCAATGAAACTAAACTACACAAATGACCTCCATAGTGAGTGACTTCTGGTCCCCATAAGAAAGATCCTATAAAATTAGTCTTTTCTTTTTTATGTGTAGGACTTTTACCTATTTGCTCCTCTATAACTCAAATAACTAAACAACTCTCCATACTTATTTATCTTTCAAATTCTATTTTTTTAATTTTACATTGAGTTCTATTTTTCTTTTCTTTTTTAAAGTTTTTTTATCAACCTTTAGTCCTCCCCCTTCTCCTTTCAACTTTATTTTTTTTCCTTTTATTCATTTTTCTTTGGTTTATATTATTTCTTTTATTTCTTTTTTAAATCTATCTTTATTTTTCTTTTATTTTTTTAATCTTTTTTTCTTCATTTTCTTTCTCAACCATTTTTCTTTTAGTTTTTTTTTTAGCTTTTCTCCTCCCAACTTCTATTTTTTCCTTTAATTTCTTTGCTTTTTTATTTTTTTTTTAAATTATTCTTCATTTTTTCTTTACATTCATTATTTTTTTTTTATTTTCTTCGATTCATCTCAAAAAACAAGTTACGTCCCATGAAAAACAATTGAAATTATCATATTGTATTTTGATTTATGAAATGTTCCATATATCTTGGTTCTGAGGAAAGACTTAATCCAAAGACTCTTAAACAACAAGTTACATCCCATGGGGAAGAGTTGGCACTACCACATTGTATTTTAATTTTTGAGATATTCTATAACTATTGTCTTAGAGAAAAGACTTAGCACAAGATATTTCAAACAACAAGTTACATCCTATCGGCAAGAGTTGACACTACTATATTTTATTTTGATTTATGAGATGTTCTATAACTATTTTCTTAGAGGAAAGGCTTAGCCCAAAGACTTTCAAAAAATAAGTTAAGCTCCATCGGCAAGAGTTGACATTACCACATTGTGTTTTGATTTATGAGATACTCTATAACACTTATCTTAGAGGCAAGATTTAGCTCAAGGACCATTAAATAGCCAGTTATGATCCATGGGCAAGAGTTGACATATTCTGTTATGTATTGATTTATAAGACGTTCTATAACTCATTCCTTATAGGAAAGTCTTATACCAAGGGCTACGAAACAACAAGTTACGCTCCATGGGAAAGAACTGACACTACGACATTATGTTCTAATTTTTAAGATGCTCTATAACTCTTTTTTTAAAGGAAAGACTTAGCCTAAGGCCTTTCAAACAACAAGTTACTCCTTATGGGCAAGAGTTGATACTATTACATTGTGTCTGGATTTATGAGATGTTCTATAGTTATTGCGTTAGAGACAAGATGTAGTCTAAATACTTTCAAACAATAAGTTACACCCCATGGAAAAAATTTAACACTACCACATTGTTCTTGATTTATGATGTGCTTTATAACTCTTGCCTTAGAGACAAGAATTAGCCCAAAGAGTTTCAAATAACAAGTTATACCCCATGGGTAAAATTTGACACTACCATATTGTGCCTTGATTTATGAGATATTATACAAATAATGTCTTAGAGGCCAGCATAGCTCAAGGACTTTCAAATAGCAAGTTCCACCCCATGGGCAAAACATGACACTATCATATTATTTACTTATTTATGAGATGTTCTATAACTCTTGAGTTAGAGGCAAAACTTATCCCAAAGGACTTCCAAACAACTAATCACACCCTTAAATTTACTTTGATGTCAAAGAAAGAAGATCCTCTTGGCGGATTATCCAACTTTCTGTTCATTAGCAAAATATAATAGAAGTTGAGAAAAGAGAAAAAACGAAAAGAAGAAAAGAGAAAAAAATAAAAATTAAGAAAAAGAAAAAAGGGAGAAGAAAGAAAAATAAAGGTTAAGAAAAAAAAGAAAAAGAAGAAGAATAAAAAGAAAAAAAGAAAAAAAGTAAAGATTGAGAAAAACAAAAATGAAAAGAAAAAATAAGAATAAAATTTGAGAAAAATAATAGAAAAGAGAAATGATAAAAATAAAATTAAAAAAATAAAGATTGAGACAAATGAATTAAAATGTTAAAACATTCATAAAAATGAAAAATAAATAATATTTAAAAAATAGAGAAAAACAAAAGAAAAAAGGAAAAATAAAAGAAACATAAAAGGTTGAAACAAATGAATTAAAAGGAAAAAAGAAAGAAAAAAGAAAAAAAAGAGAAAAAATGAGAAACAAATGAACATGAAAAGTGTAAGAATATCTGATGTATAGGGACCAATATTTAAAGACTTTTATTATAGGATATGGTAAAGTCACCACTGCGGAGGACATCCACATAATTTTCTAAGCTAAAAGGACCCCCCTCAACTATTTTCACTTCTTTATACTCCCGTCTCTGACCCATTCCTCATTTCATATTTTTTATAATTACAAGCGAATGGTTTGGGTGGGTTGCTCCTTGACTCAAAACACTGTTCCCAGAATCACACACACAACAAGAACTAGGAGAAAATACAGTAAGAAGTACATGAGTACAAAAAAGTAAACACATAGGATTTTTACGTGGAAACTCTTTGCTCAAGGAAGAAAAAATCACGATCTGCCTCAGGAATTTCAATCTCCAATATATTCAAGCAACCTCTTGAATACAAACTCCAAGGATTAAGCTCCTAATCCTTTATTTCCTAGAAATAAATCTATTACAAGTAAACCAAGTAGTAACTCTACTGCTTCCACCTCTATCTAACTCTAACTGGACTCCTCAAGCTAACTCTAGTTTGGACAATCACCTAACTCTAGATTATTTACAAGACACATTCACACCACACACCTACTACAATCATAAGCAATCGTAGGCAAGTATTGAAGTACAAAATACGAAGACTTGACTATAACAAGAAAATAAAGATACAACTTGATGAACAACAGGTTCCCTGTTACAGTTCCAGCATTTGATTGCAGTGCTGCACTACTTTGAAAAGATATTTAATGAAAGTGTTGGTTTTCTTGTTGAGGAAGATGAGAATTATATATTGTGACACAACAAAATATAGAATAAATCTCATTGGTTGAGGAACAAAAGTGTCAGACATCTTTTCACCAACTTATGTACTATCTGTCAGCTGGACCGTTGATTGTGACAACAATCAGTGAGCCCAACCTATTCCTTAATACATAAAGGGCCTTTGTTACCACAATAAGGGCTCCAGGGAATAGGTCCCAAACCATGAAATCTTTAATCAATTTCTGCATAGTACTGCCGATACCTCAGCAACATAACATAAGCAACAAGACTACATACCAGACCAGTTTTCCCAACCAATTCCCCCTATCACTAATGCCTATAAGAATACTGGCATCCTCCACCTTATTCCGCTATCAATGAGCATTTATGTTCCCCCTGAGTGAGATAACTCCTATCTTTATCATCACAACACCACAAACACATACTACATACTATATATCTAAACAGCATACTGCCAGCATACTACACATATCTGCACAACAACACAGTTGATAGACTACATATCTACACAGATACAAGGGCAAAATACACATCATGTCACACATCACGTTTTCCCCCCTTTTACATCATCAAAAGGTTTAAGAAATAAACTAGGCACATATAAGTCATATATGTTAATTCATGGCCATTGAGGAAACACTTACATAAGCAAGATTGGACTAGATAGTGGAGAGAGAAGTGATAACACAAGTAAATATTTCATTCATTCATGCATCAAGCAGTACCAAAAACTATTTACAAAAATAATAACCATAAAATAATAAAACAATTGGGTCATTCACTCATCAGAGACAAAAATAAAGATATAAAAGAGCAAAGTTTGTACAGGGACAGTTATATCGCAAAAGTGACATGATTATAAAAAAACTTCAAGGGAATAACAATTGAGAGATAGCCAGGGAGAAAGAAAGGGGAGTCAAGTAGGATGTAATTTTAGGGATGATCTTTAGACAAATATTCTTAGTTTCTTATTCCTCTATCTTTTCCTATAGGGTAGCAATTTCAGCAAATATATCCTTTCCTAAGGTTGTTCCCACTTCACTTTCTTTCTGCTAAAGTAACCTTTAACACACACATTTTTGTATCTCGCAGAGAAATCAAACCAATTAGAGTCTTTATTTCTTTCTTCAACTGACTTTATTCATCCATAAGATCAGATACTAGAGACTTGAGCTTTCTATCACTAATCCTGAGGAGGCATCCATTTTCATTTTAAGATGAGATGACATACATTCCATTTATTAAATCAACATTTACTTTCCTACATTCAATGTCATAGTAAGAACACACCCTATCCATCCAGAACCCATAGTGTAGCCCATCCCTTTCAACGTCGGCATTGATGAAAGTGCTCATATGCACAATAACAATGGCCGGTAGGTTAACTTTTTTGTACTTAAAAATCATAACCTTCTTGTACTTAAAAATCATCTCCATTAGAAATAGATCAACATTAGTCAGAATGGTCTCCTTATCCAAACTAGGAATCAATGTACTTGTCACAAGCTGACACAATAATTGAAATTCTTTCTTGATAGATCTTTTTTAAAAGCTTTCAGGGTGTGATCCAAGTACACCATATGATTTTAAGAACTCAGTAGACCCCTTCATCGGCTGTATGCACTTGATCCCTAAAGTTGGAACATAAAGGATTTCAGTGAAAATATCTTCATCCAAACCTATTTTCATACCATTTAGTAGAGAGGTTAGATAAATACCATTGGCAAAAATTTCTAGGTTTTGAAAAAATATCTTCACTTTCTCTTTATACAATAGATTCATCAAATTGGGGCAATTGATCCCAATTTTGAAACTTCAACATACTGATCAACTCTCTCATTTCTGACACTATGGGGTTAAAAGTTTGTCTTCCAAGAACTTCCTAATGCTTAAAAGTATCTTCCTCTCCCCTTTCCCCTTTTAACATACTTGAGCTACAGTCAAGTATCTCACCAGCATCATGACATGACTTTTTCTCTTTTTTTTCTTTAGAAATTTATCCTGTCCTCTTCTCTGGCTTTCCTTAACACCAGTAATGTACTTCTCATAATTAGAGTCAAATCCTTCACCCTTATAGTCACTCAAACCTACAAATATGCACATAATATCACTACCCTTGCCACCATTGAAAGTGTTATCAGTATCATCTTTTGATCCTTCAAAGTCTATTTTTCTTTTAGAGTCCAAGTCATTTCTGATTGAATATTGTTGCTCTAGCACTTCTCTTCCTTCAGAGATTTCCATGCTACCTCTTCTATTACTTGATAAAAAGAGATCAGGTGAAAGTAAAGGTTTGGTACTAGAGTTAGTCTGGTTTAGAGCTTCTACCATTTTGTGCATGGTTGTAATAGAAGCCCATACATTTTAAAGATTAAGTATCAGAGAATTACAAGAGGAGTGGATCTGATGAGATTTGATGAGAAAGATTTTTCAAGAAGAAAGAAAAATTAACCCGAATTTGTGCTTTTCAGCACGAGAGAATGGCTGAGATTAAAGGCTACGATGAGTCTAAAGGAATGTGTCCAAATAGATGGACGTGACTATCAAGTTCAAAGGACAGGTAACATTTTTTGAGAGTGGCAGGAAAAAGACATGGCACAATCATTTAAATATTTAAACAATTAGTATTTAGAAATGGTGAGAGGTACTAACCTGATTAGGAACCTGGTTCCTTAGCAGGATAAACTTTCAAAGACTTTGTGCTATCTCACACATTTATCTATAGCCTTTCTTCGTTTCCATAGGTATATATATCAAAGATATGAGATTAAATTAAACATGTATGCCAATGTCCAGCTAGTATACCCTCTTACTATTTCATAGCCATCAAGGAGAAATTCTTTAAAATCTTCTACCATTCAACTGGATCACATAGGCTCTGTTTCTTTAGACCTCTCTCAACCAATTCCCTATAATTGTTTTGAGGAACACAAGTTTATACAAGAGAGAATTTGCCTCCTTCAAGGGCCTAATGCAAGAGATACTCTTTCAACTTTTTAGACATATGTTCTGGGAATCCATCTTTAATTACATCTCCATTGGCTGCTACCCCTTGCATTGTTATGTATCACAAGTTAGTCATTCATTTTGGACCCACTTCGGTCTGAGTTTCTAATAGGAGGATAGAGGATAGATTAACTTCTTCTTAGTCTAGCTGGGCAATCTTTTTCCCTCCTTTTTGGAGTGATGAGTTTTCCCATCTCTCTCAGATTTATTTCTTTGTGAGGGCACATTTTTCTCAAGTGCCCAGCCTTTTCACACTATGAGCTTGAGTGACCATCCTTTCCCTTTGTGTGCCTGACAACATGGTTAGGGAGTAATCCTTTAGATTCTCTTTGATATCGAGAAGAGTCGTAGGTTTACTTTCATTTCCATTTGAGTCTACCATCAAGGAAAGGAGTGTATCAGAGACTTGTACCTTTTATTCTATTTCCATAATAGGAATATCTTTTCTTTGCCCAGACTCAATTGAGTCACTTAATGAGTCATTCCAATAAGCTGCAAGTACCAGACTAGCAATTTTGCCAGCCTTAGATCTCCATTTATACTTCATAGTGACCCTCTGCTTCCCCTTTTAAGATAAAACTTCAGACTTTTCTAAGGCTTTGATAACCCTTTTTGCAATGTGAGTTGTTCCACAAACTTCAGAGGTGTAAGTAACTTGTGAAGCCTCCATTTCTCAGGATCCTTCCAAGATGTTAGCCTTATTACGGAAAACCCGCTCTGATACAAAATAAAGGGATGGGGTGGGTTGCTCCTCGACTCAGGGACTATTCCCAAAATCACACACGCAACAAGAACTACGAGATAAATATAGTAAGAAATGTAGGAGTACAGTAAAGTAAAGAAAAAAATATTTTTATATGTAAACTCCTTACTCAAGGGAGAAAAAACCTTGACCTACCTCCAGGATTTGAAGATCCACTATATTCAAGCAACCTATTGAATAAAGACTCCAAGGATTAACCTCTTAATCCATTGTTTCCTAGCAATAACTTTATTAAAAGAAAACCAAGTAGTAACTCTACTGCTTCCACCTTCAGCTAACCCTAACTGGACTCCTCAAGTTAACTCTAGCTTGGACAGGCACTAATCTTTGGATGATTTACAAGAGACAGTCACACAACGCACCTACTACAATCATAAGAATGCGTAGGCAATAATTTAAGTAGAAAATACAAAAATTTGACAATAAAAAGGAAATAAAGATACAATTCGATGAACAACAGGTTCTGTGTTACAGTTCCAAACTTTGATTGCAGCCCTGCACCACTTTGCAAAGAAATTTAATTATAAGAATATGTAACTGTTGGTTTTCTTATTGAGGTATATAAACATTATACATTGTAACATAAGAAACCTAGAATCACTCTCATTGGTTGAGGAAAAAAATGTGTTAGATAGATTTTTACCAACTTTTGTACTATGTGTCAGCTGGACTATTGACTGTGACAATGACTAGTGAGCTCAACCTGTTCCATAATACGTAGAGGGCCTTTGTCATCACAACAAGGGCTCCAGGGAACAGGTCCCAAACCATGAATTTATCAATTATCAAAATTAAGGACTTAACAATTAGCCTTCGCAGATAAATCACTGACCAAATAAGGAAAAAAGACGTGACAGATTTTTTTTTCATGACAAAGGATTAGAAAGACTCCTTTTTTATGACAAAGGATTATAGAGACTCCTATTATGAATATTGTTTATTTTAGATAAATCTAAGAACATTCTGCACTTAATTTCAACTGCCGAGATCAGGAATTCATTCCTCAGGACTTTAACTTTTTTTCTATTTAAGCATTAAACCTTAATGAACTTTTTTACTTTTTGATTTCTACTTTATTCCACCTTTTCACTTTTCCACTTCCCCCAATAGTAGTATCATATCCTCCTTTCGTAACAAGCTGCAATAAACCTGGAAAAACTATGACCTTTATCTCATCTTTTGTATAGAGAACTTGAAAATTAACAAGACTCACCACTTTACTACTTCTGTATACCAAACAATATATAACACACTAGGAATTTTGTATCACCTTTCGACGTGTTTAACAAATTTACTATCAAAAAGCTTTATGTGATTAGTAGCTAAGTAGTGCTTACTCTTCACTTTCGGTGCCGCACCCGTGTCTAGGTGACATGGGTGTGGGATCCGTACCGAATATGGTCAAATGATTTTGGGTAATTAGACCAAGATCGATAGAGAAATTTAAGACAGATACAATGATTTTTGATTTGAGCTTAACAATAAACAACAAAGAGATTGTTAGGGTTTTTGCTTTGATTTTCTTATCAAATTTGAGTTTTAATTTTCTATGGAAGGATAACCAAAGTATTATCATAATTACTTTTCCTTTTTCTTGAATAAAATATAAAAGTCTTTCATATTTGACTAACCTTTTTTTTGAATGAAAAAATTTATACCTCTATAAAAAGAAATCTCTCTTCTCAAGCCACAAGACAATAGCATCCACAACGTAGTCTTTAGAGAGTCTTGACTAGGATGAAATTTTTGCCTCTATAGTCTTAAAATTTATTTTATATTAGTTTCATATATAGGCCAATAGACAAACCATATAGTAATATTATGCTTTTTAGTATTTTATATTGTGTCATCTAAATTATCATCGCTTTGGTTTGTAACTTTAAGTTTTCGCATGATGCTCTCTCGATTTTGAAACCAACATAGATGCAATCGTCTTAATAATAATTGCATATTCAAACTTGCTCCAAAAAATTCATGCATCCCTTTTTCTTCCAAATGATCCACTATAATTTAGGCATATTTTTATAATTCTATATTTATATTTGAATTACTTTTAGCTGAATCACCACACCCATATCCCTACCTACATTTGTACCCCACAAAGGATCCAACCTCTATATTCTCTCCCGTATCGAATTACTTTTAGCTAAATCACCGCTCTCGTATCTGTACCGACGTCCGTATCCTCAAATCTAAAAATTTAGATTATAAAGGACCCAACCTCTATATTCTCCCGTATCAAATACTCGCACCCTCGTCTAGTCCGAGTAACTTAAGTCACTAGTTAGGAAGGTAAAGAGTCTAAACTAGCAAAAATATTATAGATTCTTTATTATATTAACAAATATCCAACAAACCTAGCTTAATACAATATGATACACCTATTCCAACTTAAGTTTGACAAAAGGGGAAGTGGGGTGGGTGGATGGGGGCGATCAATCAAAAATTTTGTGTTACTTCATTTAAACACCAATAAAAACATATCAATTATAGAAATAAAGAAAAAACAGTTAAGTTAACACCCAACTGGATTTTCGAGAATCAATTTATATAAAGTGTGAAAAAAGTCAATACAGAAGTAAACATAGTGAAATTGGACATTCATGAAGGCCAACATCTTCTAGAAGAGATATAGTTACAAGAGCAAAAATGGGTCAACAGGTAGAGAAGTGGAATCGTACTAAGGAATACTCTTCTCTCCAGTTCTTATATTTAATACTTCTGATGATGACAGAGTGGACGGAAATAAAAATTGAACACATTAGGATCAAGAAATTATTTTAATAGTAAGTGGGTCAAATATAACCATGTACTATTGAAATAGTTTAAATATATCCCTCTTGTTGTACTTTCTTTTTTAATAAATGGACAAAATTTTATTTAAACCAAGTAACTAGTTACAAACCCATGCAAGAGTTGACCACTTGCCTCTCAAAACTCATACAAAGTTATCACTCTACATTATCCTGAACTAACCAATCCAATGCAAAATCATACTAAACAACTACTAGCTAAGGGAAATAGTTTAATTGTGACGGTGTGCCTTGCCTATGAGCCTTCCCTCTGCCTCTGATATGGATATGCAGTGCAATTTTCTTGCAGACTTGATCAATCTAAAAATGACCTGACTGAGACCTGATACTATTCCTACCTTACCAAATGTGTGCAATTAGCATGCCAAATACATAACTAATGATGGTCCTAATCTATTCTTCTTATTTGCCCATCTTTTGGCCCATTGAACCTCCTCTTTCCAGTAACCAATGGTTCTCTATATTCCTAATTAGTTTAACCACTTTCATAGCCTTTGAGTGACTGAGCAGCTAAAAAATAGATGGTCTAGGGTCTCCGAAGTTGAGTCACACCATACACAGTTAAACATGAATGCCAAATCTTTGCAGTTTATCTATAGTATCAAGTATTCTCAATTTAGCAAGCCACAAGATGAATTTATATTGTGGAGGGATGGCCTAGTGTAGTGCAATACCCTATCTAGGGGCATTTTGATAGTGTGGCATAAGATGGAGATATAATTTCCAAATTGAGAATCTGGCCTGCACCACCATATCATTTAATCTAGTAGTCAGATCACCTTGAAGATTTTGATTCTACATAATGTACTTCTTAGACTCCAACACTTTCTTAACCATGCAGGTTGCATTACTTAGGATAGTACAAGTTTCTGACGTTTCATGCTTCAAGCAATATTCTTATACCCACTTAATCCATAAGCTACCCTTCTTCTCATTTATAGCCCATAAAAGTTTTAGATTTGCAACATGGTTCCGGGTCATCATATTTGTATGTTTTGTCCTCCTGCAACTTCAGGCATACACAACTTCTCCCAAGAAATAAGAGCCTTCCTTGATATAATAGTTGAACCTATCCACAAAAAAGTTCTACTGATAGACTCAATCATTTTTGGAATCTTCTTGGGAAGAACAAAAATCTGAGCTCAGTAGGTTTGGATACTAACAAGACCTGCCTTATCAATTGGATTCTTCAGCATATGATAAGAGTTTGGCAGACCAACACCTCACTCTCCCTGTTATCTTCTCCACAAGTCAGTAGATTATTATGATTCAATTTCTCAAGTCATGATGACACCTACTACAACTCTCCAGTAGGTAAGACAATCCATAGTTCAAAACAATTAGTAACAAACTAATAATAAAGACAGAAGCAAAACTAAATAATAAGGCAAAGAATGCAAAAAGAAGAAAAATATGTTTCAAAAACCTGGTGAAGTCAGCACAAGAGATTCTAGCACAATAGAGTACAAGTGAAATACAAAATAAGTACATGTACAAACCATCTCCAAAATACAAAATAGAGATTATTCTAATCAGTACGAGGTAGAGCAGGAATACTCCGAATGCTAAGAGCTCACACCAAATCTCTGATCCATTAGTATATAATAGATCTATTTATTACCCAAGTTATCCGCACCCCCCTACAAATGGTATTAGAGCTTATGCTAATTAAAGTAGCGGAAGTAGTATATATTTGGATTTATTTGATTAATTTATTAATTATGATAAAATTAGAGTTAGATATCCACCAAAATATTATAAATATTATTTAGATGAATAACATACAGAAATTACAAAAATATAAAGAATTAAAACAAATAATATCTGAAAAACGTAAAGAATTAAAAATAAGGATAGAAAGACTACAGTATAACATAATTGCCGGAGTTAGTGAAAACTCAATAAATGCACAAAGAGAAGAAATATCAAATCTAAAATCAACAATAGATAGTCTAGAATATATTTATATATCAACATAACTTATATATATATTTAAATAAAATGAACAAAGAAGAATTTTTAATAGATGAAAAAACATATGAAAATCACGAAGGATTGAAAATAAAAATAGTATTCTCTAATTTAGAAAGGAGATAAAAGAAAATAGGTGAACATTTATATTTAATGTTACAAAAAGAAGAATTAAAATTAGAAAATAAGTTGGCAGCCATGGTAAGAATAGAAAGAGAAAACGAAAAGATAGACAGAAAAAAGAAATAGATAAAATAAAACAACAAATCACAGAAGAAATACGAAAAATAGAAGAAACTAAAAATAGTAGAATTGCTGAATTAGAAAAAGAACTACAAATGCTAAAAGATTTATATGAAAAGAGACAGAAAGAAAAAAAAAGAAAAAGATAAAGAACAAAAATTATCAAACGAGATAAATCAATTTAAAGAAAAATTAGAAATAAAAAATGAAGAACCAGAAATCAGTGAATTAGAAATAAATAAAATAGATGCTGAAGAAATTGATAATTATGATTCGGAAGATAGTGAAACATATACAGAAATTTTAGAAAACATAGGAAAACTAGAAAATAATACAGAAAAACAAGAAGTAATTAATAATGAAAACCTAGAACTAATAAATACAGAAGTAAATACTCTAGATAAAAATATAATGCCTAGTACATTAAAACCAACCTATACTTACAAAAATAAGTTTAAAAGGTATAATCCAAAGGATGAATATAATAAATGGACACCAAAATAAATAATTAATTACAACTTTTTAGATTTAGACTTTGTAATAGACACAAATAAAACAATACAACTATGGGTAGGATACATGTCAAAACAATTATTAGATAATAAAATAGATATAACAAATACACCAGAATATATAGAAAAGACATTAATAGGAACAGTAAAATTATGTTTTTTAAGCCTAGCAGAAGCAAGTAAAAAAGTACTAAAATCTTATAATAAAATAGAAGGAACATCAATACTTACTAAAATACTACCAACAGAAATATTGAAAAAATATGAAATAGCTATAAGAGAAGAATTTAGTAGTATAACAACAGAAGAAGAAGAGCAAAATAAAGCGAAAGATACGAATAGGAATTTAATGTTAAAATTAGTAATATTTAATATGTGTTATATAGATGAGTATACATGCTCATTTAAAGAATATTATTATAAAGGAACATATAATACAGAAGAAAGTAAAGAAATAAGAAGATTATATTTTAGTAAATTACCTGAACCATTTAGTTCAAAAATAATAAAAAGTTGGGATGAAGCAAAAATAGTAGATACCCTAGGAGCAAGAATAAAACTTTTACAATAATGGTATAGAAATCTATGTGAAAAATATAGAGAAGAAATAAAAATGAAAAAACTATTAATAAGAAATTTAGCATGTTGCAAAGATAAAATAACACCTCAATTTGGATGTGAAGAAAGATATTATAAGAAAAGAAAAAGACATAAGAAATATAAGAAATACAAAAAATCAAAATATAAATATAAGAAATCAAGAAAAATATATTATGTAAAAAATTATAAACATAAAAGACCGTATAGAAAAAAGAATGTATTTTTTTATAATTGTGGAAAACTAGGACATTTAGCTAGAGATTGTAAATTACCAAAAAACCAATAAATAAACAAATATTAGAAATAAAAATGGAAAATACAGAATATATGCAAATAGATTATATAGGTTATGAATTAGAAAGTGAAGATAGTATATATGAAATTTCGGAGAATGAAGCAGATAATGAAATCGATAGTGAATTAGATGAATCAAATGACTTAAGAAGATATTAAAAATGAACCAAATAACTGAAGAAGTTATAAAAATAATAACAAAGAAAGAATATTTAAATGAAGAAGGAACAGATCAAAAAATAATATTTGACAGTAATATCTTTGACGAAATAAAAGAAAAAAAGTTAGACTTAAGTGTAGAAAAAATATTTAAAATAGCAACAATAAAAAATATATTTAGTAGAAAAAAGGAAGAATACTACGTAGTAAGCCAAAAAGAATATGTAATAGACTGTAGATGTGCAAAAGGAAGAGCTAGTATAACACTAGTGAGAAAAAGAATAATTAATAAAGAAATAAACGATATAAAAAGTAAAGACCTAATAAAATATGTACACCTTGGAGGAACAGAAATATTAATAAAAGCATGTTTTAGAAAAGGAATAGATACACCAATAGAATTATATTTACCAGATGATAAAATTATAAAACTTATAGAAAAAGTATAATAACAGCCACAAAAAGAAATTTAATATACCAAAAATTTAAATTTATAATAAGTGCGAATTATTCTGTAGAAATAATAGATAAAAATATAGATAAATCATTAGTATTATATTGAAAAATATCAGGAATAAAACTAACCCTAGGAAGTAAAATGGTTACAGCAAGATGTAAAAATCTATATGTATTAACAACAAAACATAAAACAATGGGAAAAACTAAAATTAATAAAATACAAATAGAAGTCCTTTTGAACAATTTGTAAAAACTATTGATAATAATGATTATAGTTACAAAGACATAAATATAGAAGAAGATTTAGAAATAATAAATGATAGAATAAGTACAACAAAAAGAATAGCTCATGAAAAACCAGAATCATCAAGCTCATAAAAAAGAACAAGTTATGAAACAACTTCAACAGTTAATTTAAATCAATATTATATAACAGGAACAATAAATGAAAAAGAATATTTAATACTCTTAAACACAGGACAAGAGGAAAATTATATAGCAAAATATCTAGTAAAAAATGAAGAAATAAAATCTAATAGTGATATATGCCCAGATCTACCAAGGAGTCTAATAAACATTAAAGATATGGCAGAAAAAGAAATAATAATAGGAGTCAGAAAAATAAAAATAGAATTTGAAATAAAGGAAGAAATGCAAAAAGCAGACATAATATTAGGAATAAAATGGTTAGCACAAGTAAAACCATACAATATAGAACATACACAATTATCTATAACATATAATAAAGAAAGATTATTCATAAAAAGAACTTTAACATAATATGAAAATATATGTATTTGTAAAAATAATAGTAGAAGGATATTATAATAGGTATTATACACTATGATAGATACAAGAGCAAAAACAAACTTATGTAGATACAACTGTTTACTAGAAAGTAAGATAAATTAAAAACACCAATAGTAGTCAAAGGATTTAATAATGAAGAAAGCTTAATAACATATAAAGCTAAAAATATAAAAATATAGATATGGGATAAAATAATAACAATAGAAGAAATCTATAATTATAAACTAACATCAACAGATATGCTTTTAGGAAAGTCATTTTTAGATAAATTATACCCACATATAATAACTAAAACAGATTGGTGGCTTATAACACTATGTAAACAAAAAGTAAGGGCAAAAAGAGTTATTAATAAAATAAAAAAGAAAACTGATTGGATCGAAGGAAGTGAAAAATTACACAAAAGTTAGAAAATATAAAAAATACAGAAGATATAGTAGAACTAGTTGTATTTTCGATAAATAAAAATGAAATAACTATATTTTCAATAGATAAGGTAGAAATAATAAAGAAAAAATTAATACAATTATATAGTGAAGATCCATTAAGAGGATGGGAAAAACATAAAACTACTATAAAAATTGAATTAATAGATAAAAATAGTATAATAACTCAAAAACCATTAACATATAATTTTGACAATTTAAAAGAATTTAAAATGCATATAGATGAATTATTAGAAAAACAGTATATACAAAAAAGCAATAGTAAACACAATAGTCCAGCATTTATAGTAAATAAATATAGTGAACAAAAAAAAAGAAAAAAGTAGAATGGTTATTGATTATAGATACCTAAATGCAAGAACTATGACATATAATTATCCAATACCAAATAAAATATTAAAAATAAGACAAATACAAGGATATAATTATTTTAGTAAATTTGATTGTAAATTAGGATTTTACCATTTAAAGTTAGATGAAAATTCTAAGGAATTATCCACATTTATGGTACCAATAGGATTTTATGAATGAAACGTATTACCATTTGGATATAAAAATATACCAAGTAGATATCAACATTTTATGGTTAGTTATTTTAAACAATTATCTAAATGTATAGTATACATAGATGATATACTACTATATACAAAAACTAAAGAGAACATTTAAAATTTTTAAAACGATTTACAGATATAATAGAAAATCGAGAATAAGTTTAAGTTAAAAGAAAGCCGAAATTATGAAAAACCAGATAGAGTTTTTAGGAATACAAATAGATAAAAGTGGAATAAAAATGCAACAACATATAATACAAAAAATAATAAATTCAAAAGAAGAATTAGATACAAAAAAAAAATTACAATCATTTTTAGAATTAGTAAAACCAAGTAAGAGAAAATATACCAAAATTAGAAGAAAACCTAAAGCCTTTATAGAAAAAATTTAAAAAGGACGTAGAATATAATTACAACGAAGAAGATAAAAAACAAGTCCAGAATAAAAATATTTTGTAAAGAATTACCAAAATTACAATTCCTAGACGAAGATAAAAAATTTATATATATAGTAGAAGCAGATGCAAGTGAATATAGTTATGGAGGAGTACTTAAATATAGGTACGAAAATGAAAAATTAGAAAATCATTGCAGATACTACTCAGGTACGTTTAATGAAATAGAAATAAAATGGGAAATAAATAAAAAATAATTATGTTCGTTATATAAATGTTTATTAGCATTTGAACCATATATTGTATATAACAAATTTATTGTGAGAACAGATAATACCCAGGTTCGCTGGTGGCTAGCAAAGAAAATACAAAATTCAGTTACAACAAAAGAGATTCAGAGACTAGTATTGACTATATTAAATTTTACATTTACAATTGAAGTAATTAGTACTAACAAAAATGTTACTGCAGATTACATATCAAGACAAAGCTACACAGACTGATATAATAGAAGATGATGCTCTAGAAAAAATACTCAAAACCTTAACTACGCTTTCAATGAAAATGGACAGTATGAGTAATGAAATAGAAAAGTTAAAGACTAATGAAGTTAAACTGAAGTCTAAAGCTACAAATCAGCTAACTCAGTAGTGTGTAGAGCTATGTCGATCGGAAGACATTAAAATTCCAGAGCTAAAAGGAGACGTTGGGACACTCCATAAAACCTATAACGTTTATCAATCTGCAATTGCAGGTACAAACAAAGGAGTTAGATATCAGAACATAAACATGAATAAGATATTTGAAAAACCATTTATACCAAAAATACAAAAAGACCCCTTGTACATACCCCCACAAATTACCACATATCGAGATAGTTTGAACCAAGATAAAAAAAACTTATCACCATATAGCCCGAGGATATATAGAAAATATCTACAAAATACAAACTTTTCTAAAACTTAACCCAGAGCTACAAATATCCAAGAACCAAACACAAACTATATAACCCAAAAAAATTCAAGGTTACAACAAGCTAGTCGCACTACCCAAAACCAATCCAAGCTTAATAAAAATATGTTTCGACTATGGATTATTAAATACCATATATACCCAAGATGGAGAAAAACTAACAACTATAGAAGAATTACATAAAGTATTCACCACCTATAAAAGAGTAACCAAAGGAAATCTATTTTATATAAAGTTTTATACTGCACCAGCAGAGATATTATATGACGAGATCAAACCAGTTATACAAGTTGTAAAAATAGGATTAACCAGAGATATGATTATACCAGAAGATACTGTACAGCAGCCAGAGATACCCAAAATTAAGATATCTGGTTTTTACGCAAATAAACGACTTATTGGATTAGCTACAATTATTCAAGAATTAGCAAATAATTACATCAATGGAAACCCAATATGAAGCTATTATTCAAGAGACCATCAAATGATTTATTCAAAGTCAAGAGAGCTATGACTAATAGATATGGAAGATGTTAGACAATGGATAATGACGTTACTTAACCCAGAAAAACAATCTACTGCAAGAGCAATTAGGAAAAGATTTATTTCAGACGGATTATTAGCAAGATATTGCAAGATAATTGAACACAAATATCCAGACCATCAATGTTCGAGATGTAATAGAGGAGATAATATTATCCCAGAAGTCCAGCTAGAATAAAAAAAATCAACTAAGAAAATAAGGACGTCAGCTAGAAGATAACAACGAAGAAATAATGGAAAAAATAAAAGACAAGCTATTAAATCATGAAAGCAACATGTAGATAGCTTACTTGATTTCCTTTACGTAAATAATGTATAGAAACTATTGGCTTTTTAATGTTGTTGACTTTTTGGAACTTTCCATAATTGTTTTTTTGTCTTTGTAAGACTTTTCGTAAAAGATGTAATTATTAAGTAGGAGACGTGTAAAGATATAGTAGGACAGGACATGAAAGCAACTAGTGGACAAGTTGAAGTGTCCATTAGAGAAATCAAGTCCATATTGGCGAAAACTGTGAATGCTAATCGGACTAATTGGGCAAAAATGTTAGATGATGCATTATGGGCTTACGTATAGCTTACAAAACCCCTATAAGTTCTTCACCCTATCAACTTGAGTATGACAAAGCTTTCCATTTACCAATTGAGCTTGAGCATAAGGCACTATGGACATTGAGGAAGATAAACTTAGAGTGGAGGGATGGAACTAAGTCTAGGTTGAATAACATCAATAAGCTGGATGAATTCTGACTCTAGGCATATGAAGGTTCAGCAATTTACAAAGAGAAGCTGATGTTGAATAATGACTAAAAGATTGAGAAGAGGGTATTTGAGAAAGGTGACCAAGTGATACTATATAACTCTAGGTTGCACTTGTTTCCTGGAAAGTTGAGGTCTAGATGACATGGTTTCAAAAGTCTATCCCTATGATGCTTTAGAACTACTAAAGGATGGTTCATAGCCATTTAAGGTAAACGATTATAGAATAAAGCACTGCATGGGAAATACAGAAGAGGTGAATGAAATAGATGATATTGACCTTGATGAAGTCTGAGTAATCAAGGCAATTCCATTATGCCACGATGTTAAATCAAGCACTACATAGGAGGCAACCTATGAGTCTAGTTGGTGAAATCTGAGTATCCAACTTAGTCAAATCGTGTCGCGATGTTAAATCAAGCACTGAGTGGGAGGCAACCCATGTTTTTGTACTTATTTTATTTATAGGGTAATGTCTTTGATCAATGTGTAGGGCAAAAGAATATAGATAAAATCTAGAGAAGTAAAGAAAAGGTATCGCACAGACTATTTACAAGTCGTATATATACGGTACGACTTGTAAGTAAGAGTCGTAATGACCTAGGAGAAGAACAGGAATAAAAAATTAAGTTATGGAATACATATGATTCTCGGTACAAGTCGTAGCCTCTAGCTATGGATCGCGACAAGAAGTCTTACCCACTCTAGAACCCAGGTAAGATTCCAAGCTATACGAGTCAAAGAAATGACCCATAAGCCTGGGTACAAATCATATCAACAATTCCTACCCTGACTTACTAGGATAGTTCTCGAGTTTGACCCAACCCAAAACTTAAATAAAAAAGAAAATGTCAACCTGATTGAACACCCGAGACTCCTAACTCGTACCCATATAGTTTTCTTCCAAATTTTGAACTTAAATCCTAATAATCAACTTGTTTTTGACTAAATCTACTTACCAAGAAACTCAAATTAGTTGATTGGAGATTTTAATTTGAATTTGAATTTGATGCTCTTTAGATCCCAAAATCAGAATCTACTACTCTACACATACCACATAAGTTTCCGACCTTATTTTTGCTAAATTGTAAGTTCAAATGTGTAGCATGAGGTATTATTAACGTGGTTTAAGTAAATTTTCTTCATTTCATGGTTTGTTGGTACACAATCTTTACTATTTGAAGTGAAAATTAAAAATGGGGTATGAACTAGGGTTTAGGAATGGATTTTTTGTGTTTTGTTTATTCTAAATGCTGGACATAGCTAAATAGAGTAGTGGGTGGTTTAGGAATTTCATTGTAGTCAAACTTTGAATGTTGGACTTCTATGTTATAGTGGATACGGGACTCGTTACGACTCATACCCACTATTACAGCAGTCGTAATGAGACTCATAACTACTTACAACATGGAAATCTAACAAATTCAAAGTTCTAGAATGGATACGACTCAACCTTATGAGTCATGTCCAGACCTTTTGAGTCATACACATTAATAGTACCCACTTGGGAAGAAAATAAATTGAACAAAAGGTTTCGACAAGCTTACAACTATTGGTCACGAGTTGTAACCAGCAGATATGACTGTTAAGGAAGAGTCGTAAGTTGGCCAGTAAACAATGAGCATGAATTGTATAGGTTATGACTCAGGTATACTAGTCATACTCAGTGGGTATGATCGGTACCCAGTGGGTACAATCGGTACCCACCACTCGTACCCAACTAGAACAAGGCACATTGAATTTTTATGTTGAATTTTTTTCTTTTTTTTTTCTTTTTTCTCTTAGTTACTAACCTTAGTGTATTTGTATAAAAAGTGCCTCCGAAGACTGCATATTCATCCAAAACATTGGCAAAGAAGGGAAATGAACAAGCATCGATAGAGAGTGAGAAAATAACCTTCTCCAAGTTTGAAACTATCTACGAAAGTAGCGGGGAAGAATATACAGGGACCTCATCCAAGAAAGGTTCTAAAAAATGCAAGGCAACAACTAAGGCAAAGGGGAAAAGAGCAGTTCCCTAAGAATCTAAAACACCACCACCTAAGGGTTTGAGAAGAAAGAATGAAACTATCTCTCCACCATACACATCACAACCTATTGACGATGAAGATGAGGATAATGATGAGGAAGATGAATTAAGTTCATTTGAGGATAGTTCAGATGAGGGTCGGGGTCCCAAGGTAGAGCCTACCCCGATAGACAGACAAGACTCCCAACTCGTACTAGCCCCTACTCCGGTGCCCATTATAGAATGATAGATCTACCTAGACATACATGTGACATTTAATATGGGGCTATCTTAGCCACCAGGAGGTAAGATTAAGAGAGTCTTGTACGAGGAGAGACTGATGACTACTATAGGTATAACTGAATTGCGTGAGTTTGCAGAATAATTCAGACAGTATGGCTTCGAATAGATGATGAAAACATTAGGACGATATAGTAAGGTCCTCGTTCGTGACTTCTACGCTACATATAAGGGTTAGTTGATGAGGCAGTATCCACCGGGCATGTTGTGGAAGGGAGGTGAACCTATTACCTTCCTAATGATTCATGGAGTTTGCGTTGATATATCACCCCAAACTATTGGTGGATATTTATATAGCCCAACATATTAGGCCCCGACTAACACAACAGAAATGGATTACATAATGGATAAAATGAGGTAGATCACCAGCCGTACCTTAGGTACTGATGACAAGATGATGATGTTTTGATGGATCGGTAAGAGGATAGCTACACAGAACAAGCATGCCACTTGGGTTGTAAGTGGTATTAGGGAGTCACAGCAGATAAAGAAGGGTACCCTCAACTTTGAGGGTAAGGGTTGGTGGACTATAGTCTGTCATAGGCTATGTCCAACCAAAGGTGATGATGTTGTGATCCCATTTCGGTCCACGATGATAGCAGGTTTTACATACGGTATGATTTTAATAGTAGTGAGTTGTTAGACTGAGAAGTAAGAGATAGGGCTGTTATAAAGCAAAAGATGTTGCTATCATGCCCCTACATGATCACGTAGAAATGCTTAGCTGCAGGGGTATTGGAGATCCCAGGTCTTGATGCCATGAGATAGGGCCACCAAACTATTGATATCAACCTAATTCATGATGCGGCTAGCCCATTGGCTAGGCCTATAAGGTAGGTAACAGATGCTAAGGTGGGAGCTTTCTTGCAAGATGATCAGACAGAAGATACTGTTACTGCTGAGGCCACCGAGGTAGGTGTACAGACTAAGACTGCTCCTATAGATGCAATAGGTACTTTAAGCACTCCACTGCCAGTGCAGTCCATGCCACCTAGTCCATGAGGGATGCCTCCTAGCGTGATGATGATTTCTCAAGCTGCATGGACAGAGGTAGTGAACCAGTTGGCTGCACTTACTACAAAAGTCAACAACATGGAAGGTGGAGTACACAGTTGGATAAAATGGAAGCTGGAGGTACAAGATAAGGGCCTACAAGAGCGCCTCGATACATTTAAGTTGAGGATTACTCGATAGCTAGGTAGTGGGAAGATGCCCAATATTGTTGATATCCGAGCTGAGATTGCTAAAATAAACAAAATGGTTGCCGAATTATCTGAGAGACGAGTGGTTATTGATCCTGTTATAGAGATTGTGATGCCTACAGTCAAGGTGCCAAATATTTGGGCAGTCCAGGTTGATGAGCAGGTGAAGTAGACGAGAGGAGAGAATAGAAATTAAGAGGAACAAAAAGGATGACAAAAAAGAAATAAAGATAACGAGACATAACAGTATCCAGGATAAATAGGACCGACAGACAAGGGTCCGAGATAAGGCTATGGGTACTGGCGAATTGAGAGATCTAGTTGCTGATGTTGAGGGGGTCAATGTTGTACCTCCTATTTTTGATGCAGTCCCAGTTGGGACAGTTGCTGATGAGAGTGGGCCCCAATCTATGGGCACACATATTGATTTAGATGCTCCGGTGCCTTCAGTGCCTAGGTATGATTTTTATCCCTACTTTTTAAATATTTTTTCATACTGAGGTTAGTGCAATGTTCTTAAGTTGGGGCTGGGGTACCAATAATTTTTGGAGTTATTTGAAAATTTTAGATGTAGCTAAAACTGAAAGTCTGTTATGACTTTCAGGTTTGGTACAGGGCATTGATATAGGGAGTAGATCAGTGTGCCTATGACAATAATTTTTTTTATTTTGACTATGATTTGTATGGATTTGGAAAATTTAGGATGTACTCAAAGATTTTGATTTTGATTTCAATTTCTTTTTGTGATTGATGAAACACTGCTGATTGTTGTGGATTTTTAAACTAATATTGTGAAAAGTAGTGTTAACTGTGCTAAAGATTTGGAAACGTTGAACCCCCTCGAAAATTCTTGCTTTAGAAATTATGTATAAAAAATTAATATATATGGTTGAGACTGTTGAGTATCTGCTAATGGCATTAGGATTAGGGTTAGTACAAGTAGGGACAAGAAAGTCCAGAATTGGATAACTAGTACTTAGTAATGTAGCCCTGCGTAAGTGTGCATAAGATTTACTAAGTTCCCGTCTAGGATAGTTAGGTAGGAGGTGATCATAGGACCTTTTTGAATGAGTCCACTTAATCCTAAAATTCTTGAACCAAATGAACAAATCCCTTTGATTCAAATATTTGAGCTTTAATAGACCAAATTTTCTTGTTACACCAATCACCTTCCTGTTTAGCTTGAAATAAACCTATTTTAACCCTGGTCCTTCTGTGAATACTGTGCACCTTAACTCAAGAAAATAGTCTAAGTTGAGGGTGGCTATTATAGGGGTGCGTGAGAGCAAAAACTGTAGAAAGAAAGGGGATATAAAAAAATAGTTGAATCATGGGCAGGTTTGATGAATAATAAGCTAAGAAAAAGATAATTAGTGCAAAGTAGAGAAAAAGAAAAAGAATGAGAAAATTAAGAACTAGAAAAGCCAAGCCTAACCCAAATTGGCATATGCGTAAAGGAAAAAGGAGATATAAGGGTGGAAATAAATTACAAAGTTGAAAGTTTGTGGACCCTGAGAAAAGCGTAGTGTCCAGGAGGCTTAGTCAATAAAAGAATCCCCAAAAGATATCCTATAGCCCCTAACCTACGTTACAAGCCAAATAAAGTCCTAAATGATCTTACCACGACTATCTAAAAACTTAGGAAAAGAGCATAAGGAAAAGACCATGGTATTTTATGCACAACGGTGATACTTCTTTGTGTGAGAGAGAGTTGTTCGTCATATCCCAGAATAGATGAGCCTATATATCTGAAGAGTGAATGGTATTTCTTTGACTATGAGTGCACATGGGTTATGATGCTAAGTTGCTAGATTATTTGATGGATGTAAAATAGGTCTATGCCCGAGTATTTATTGCTAATGTAATGCCATCATCGGATCCCTTTGTATTTTACATGTGCTGAATTGTTAGACGCAAGTTTGAGTTGAAAAATTAAAAATTAAGAGGGGAACAACAAAATTGAAATTTAATTCAAAATCACTGCCATGGGTTATTTGATATCTTTCTGTTCTAAGTATCGTCTCGGGGGTAGAAAATAGTATTTGGTTTTGTTTGCTTGAGGACATGCAAAAGTGTAAGTTGAGGGTGTTGATGTAGCGTGGAAACACGACACTTTCGATGCTTAAAAATATGAATTTATGCATGAACTTAGGGTATTTTGTTAGATATGATGCACTTTGGTATGAATTTAAGGTAAAACAGGTCTGCAATAGTTTTTGAATGAAAAGTAATGAAAAGACCTGAAACAGACCAACTTTGATCAGTATACGAGTCAACAATTAAGTCGTAACTAATCGATATGACTCATATGATGAATCATGAGAATAACAGAACCAATAGTGAAATTGAAGAGCCAAGTATGAGGAAGATACAACTCAAATATCCCAGTCATGAGGAAGGATATGAATCGTATGCTGAAGCCATGAGAATAATAGAATCCAAGCTACTATCCAGGAATTAAAGTATTAGAAGGATACGAGTGGGAAATCTGAGTACGACTCGTATAGAGATTTCATATGAAAACAGTGAACTATATCTGAAAAAACTAAAGTCCTAGGTAGATATGGATGAAGAATCCGAGTTGTATACATGGTTACGACAAAGAGTTGAAATCATAAGCTGAAGAAAGAGTTGAAGCCGTGGGAAGATTAGACACTGGACTAGTAATGATAAGTCAGGGTACGACTCATAAGCTGAGGATACGAGTGACGACTGAGTCATACCGACTGTCGACTTAACTCTACATTTCCCATTTTTATTACGATATTTATGTTATTTTGAGATACTATAAAAAACCTAGGGTTTATCTTTTATTAGGTCACTCGTAGTGACATTCTTTAACAGACAATTACATACTTTTACAATTATTTTTGAGAGTTGAGGGTTTAATTCAATTAAAGACTTTGGAGTTTATTCATCTTATTTTTGTGCAATGGATTTTATGTGTTCTTCATTGATAATCATGATTTCTTACAAAAATATGAGCGGCTAATCTCTTTAGCTAGGGTTGTACGAAACCTAGCAGATTAGCTACGTAGAGGAAGTGTGACACACATCTCTTCTAGGGTTATGAATGTATTCTAATTCTTCTTTACTATAATTGATTTCAAGTAACTGCAACATCTTGAGATAAAATCCTGTATTTGCATTCTTTTGATAACCAAGAATCTTGTGATTGGGAAAAGAAGATTAGGACAGTAATTTGGGATTTCCACCTCCACCTTATAGTCCCTAAATTCCATCTTATCACTTGATCTGATAACCAAGGATCAAGTGATCTGAGGCCGTAGCAAAGGATAACAAGGCAACACTCGGCGACGATAACTAAGTATAAGGGTGAAATTTATCTTTGCGCTCAAAAGATGGCTGATAATACCTATGTGGTAGGCTTTACATACAGAATACTAGAGCAGTAGGTTGACCATGAGAAGTCTATGGAGTTGAGAAGCCAAGGGGTACACAGACCTAGCGTTTGTCTCCTATTGATTACAACTCAAAAGAACTCAAGAATTGGTTACTCTTTGATACTAATAACGAAATTCCCCCAATTCACTTTCCTGCACTGCCCGAGGGTTAAATCAAGGCAAGAAACTTCTCACGTTTTCCCTATGGTATCAAACCCAAACTAGTTGGGTTATTGTATTTGCATTGACTGTATTATACTTCCGATTGAGGTGTAGTTTTGGGCGACACAACATAGCACAGATGAAGCCAATCCATCCCCAAGATAACATCAACATAAACTATATCCAAATTTATCAAGTCTACCAAAGTCTCCTTACCACAGACAGATACCACACAACCCTATAGACTCTCCTAGCCACAATGGAGTCACCTATCGAGGTAGACATAAAGAGGGTATCCAAAATACACTCTGGAATTAAACAAAAATCAACCACATATCGGGTGACATATGAAAGAGTAAATGCTAGATTAAGCAAATAGTACACATAACGTGGAAAGAGTTGTAACATAACAGTGATGACATCAGGGGATGCCTCAAATTCCTAGCGGGTTGCAAGAGCATACAAATGATTCTGGGTAGTACCGGTATTTGAAGTGGCACCCTTCAGTGCTGGAGCTGATGAAGTAGCAATAGGGACCTTATTATCCCCAGGAGCAACCTTACCCACGGGATAATTTCTCTGCATATGTCACAGTTAACCATATTTGAAACTTCGGTTCCTCCCTGCACCACAGAAATCATGATGCAACTGACTATAAAATTGACATGAAGGATAGGATGGAGCTTACGAGGCCAACTGGCCTGGGATTAGACACCCTATGCCCTAGTACCATCACCACTTTGAAAACAACAATCACCAGATGACTTTGGATAAGAAGCACTAGCCGTTGAATAGGAACCAAAATTTCCCCACTTCTTCTTAGACCATTTTCCACCATCGATACCACTCTCCTGCCGACCCCCATACTTATCTGAATTCTAATACTTCTTACTCTATCTCTCCCCTATCTCTACTTGATTCTTCTTTTAGTATCTAACCTGTTGCATATACACTACAAGTCTAGAGATGTCCATATCCTTGTTCAAGAAGGTGGCTTTGCTCTCAAAAATGAAATCAAGGTAAAACCCAAAAGAAAATTTCCTCATTCTAGCCCTAATGCTAGACAGTAACTCAGGAGCATATCATGGCAACTAATGGAACTTTAAGGCATACGCTTTCATGATTATTTTACCTTACTTTAAATTCATGAATTCCTCATATTTTGCCTCTCTCAACTCCTTAGGAATGAAGAAATCAAGAAAAGAACTTGAAAAGTCATCCCACAAGGCTGACTCAACATCTTCACCTCTAAGCTTCTCTCACTCTTTATACCACTGATATGCTCCATCATTTAACTAGTAGGAAACAAATTATACACCATCTACACCAATAGAATACATAACCCAAAAGATCTTCTCCATTTTATCTATAAAACCTTGAGGATCCTTCTTAATCTTAGATCTAGTAAAGGGCAAAGGATTCAACATTATGAACTTGCCAACTCTAGTAGCATAAGAAGATGGATAAATAGAGTCAACACGATTAGGATGATGATACTGAGAAGTCACCAACTGAGTCAGTAGATGAATAGATTGAAGAAACTCAGTATTAGAAATATCTCCTCGGGACGGTGAGGCATGATCATCATCAGACCAAGGACCTTAGGAAGGACTGGTAGAAATCGGTGGAACTCTATGATGGCAATAAGGAGCGGGGACCCAAGAACAGGTCTGAACTCCATAAGTAAAGCAAGTTGCATCCATATTGTTCTCAGGTGGGACATAAGAGTTTACACTAGCATCAGACCTTGGGGAGGCATGATCTGCAATGGAAACAGACGAAATTAGAGAAGATTTCAACATCCTAGACACTACATCCCAAAAATAGAACTAAATAAAAGGAAACATTCCTAAAGGCCTTGTATCCCCCCTTTATAAGTGTAGAGTGCAACATACCCATAAAAGAGACTCTACTTGATACAAGTTTGTGGACACTCACTGATACCAAATCTAGGCTGTGATCCCTACTTTGACAATGCAAACCAGGGCCTGGCCATGATGGGGATCCCATGTCCATAAGGACTGAAAACCACCCCAATTTTGCCTAGTCAACTAGAACATAATATATTCTAACAACTGCAAAAACAATCCAATAATCATAAGTAGGATAAGTAGATAATTCAAATGAAACTAGGAATACAGCACAATCTCAATCCACAGTAATCCACAAATCCTCTAACCAATACGAATCATCAACCTAAGTTGGGACATGCCCTCAATAATAGCCAAAATAAGTCTAAAAAGAAAATAGTCTATGACACACAAAACTAAGAAGTAACGGGCATTCTGGAAGAAGGAGGCTCACTACTTTAAGTTGACACACGAACAAATCTGAATTGCCTACCACTGCCTTTGGAAAAGTAAAAGTACCTTCGGACCCTACATTGCATGGTGATACAGCATCCGAGGACGATTAGTGGGGAGGGCACTAACATGTAACTCAAAGAGAGGATAAGATAATGCCAAGTGAAAATACAATTCAAAATCATGCATACATTATCATATAAATATATAAATAAAATATTGGGACAGAGAATAAGGTTTAGCATGATAGTAAATTGTTAACCTGGACTATGTAGCTCAACTGTCATAAACAGGCACCCACGGGCTATATGGGTGCAACTTCTCCTGCTGAAAGGGCCCTAGTGCGTGTTAGTCATATGAACTATAGGTATCAAGGAAAATTAAGGAATGGATCGAACCCACGCCACTCTAGGATACAAATCTATATAAAGCGTGACACATGCACAGGGTCGTCAAGACCAACTCCCATGCTAACAAACATAATTTTTCAGTACAAGTCATTCAAGACCCACACCTTCACAACTTAACTACATAACCACTATCAAGACCAATTAAAACAAGTTTAACATAACCCATTCATTAACCATAGAATTATACATTATGGCATGCCACAGGTATCATCATACCATACACTTGTAAGCTTATATTTATGCCATTACAGCTTTTTCAACTTGGAGGAATGCATCGACCCCCTTTATTCATTAAAACAAAAATAGCCAACAAGGCCTTCAAAATCCATATTTATTTTTTAAAGATTTATATAGCGCAATAGTATAGGCAAGTAAGTCAAACCAAGTAACAAGTCATATTTCAAAACCAATATCACAAGTGAGTTGAGGGAACACAATTATCCAAGACCAATTTCAAATCCAAAAACATTAATTTGGGTGAATACCTTAACTCCCATTCCAATTCCCACACCCATGCACCATATTAGTTCAAAAAAATTCAATTAAAAGTATGACAAAGTCATGAAAACCTTGGGAAAACAATGAAAGGATCAACCATTCCAAAGCCCTCAACCATATCAATGACCACATTCACATCATATAATTAAGCTATTTAAAACACATAATAAGATTTGGGGAAGAGTAACATGCCTTAGACATATGAGAATTTGGAAGCAATTTGGAACTTGGAACCCGAAAGATGAACGTACGGTGAAACCCTTAAGCTTTTCATGAGTTTTGTGTTTGAGAGCGAAATTATTGCTTTTGTTTCTTGAAAACAGATGGAAATAGGCTCATACATAGTTTAAAGGTTGTACATAGGTGAAAAGACCTCATAATCCCTCATCCTAAGGGAAATAAAATAGGACGACATGACTTTTACATCGTGGCATGGCATGGCCTTATCACAGAGGCTAATCTCCGTGCCATACTGCTTATTACAGAGACTATCCTCTGTGACATGGCTTTATTATTGAGGCACACTACCTTTGTGCCATATCAAAATTATAGAGGGTAACCTCCATGGCACGCTAAAAATATAGAGGCCCACCGCCTCAGAATTCTAAAATGACCTCAAACCTCTTCAAAAAATTCCAAAACTCACTTGGATTACCCTTTTAACATCCTTAAACACATCTCAAGTCGAAAATTTAATGTTTCAAATATGAGATGGTCAAAAAAACAATTAACAAAATTTTAAGACTGTTATAGTAAGATTGGGTTGAGTTATACTAATTACATTATTCAAACCATCAATTTGGGAGAATTCATGACCACCATTCTAATAAATCATACCCATGCACCCCAAATAGTTTAAAACCATCACTTCAAATCATAAATCAATCATAAAAGCCATGGTAAAAATAATTCTTTCATTAAGTCTTAAATACCCCCAACCTACATCATAAATTACAATTTAATCACATGAATAACAATTGTAAATACATGCTTTTAACAAAATAAACTTTGGAGAAGAGTAACATGCTTTAGATATAAAAAATTATGAAGAGAACTCAAATGTTGGAAGATCTAATTGCCAATCTCTTTGAAACCCTAGGTGTTCTTGACTTAGGGATTTTAGAGAGAAAAGACTGTGTTTTAATTTATTAAAATATAGAAATAACCCATTTTTGTTTCTTTATGGATGTGGCGTCTAAGTTGGGGAAAGAGAGATATGTTCCCTGGGACCTTAATCAAAAGATAAAAATTTATCACCAGTGATGACGGGTCACCCAATGACTCATAAGGATAAGTTATGAATCGTTACCTCAAGTTATAGTCTGGATAGTAGCATAAGGTACCCACACTGGTCTGACTATGAGTCGTACCCTATGACTTATACTTAGACCTTATAACTCGTGAGATTCAAACATAGGCACGTCAAAAATAAGAAACTATCACATTGGTTTTGCTACGGAAGGGAGCCTATGACTCGTAAAGAGTCCGTACGACCTGTTATATCCTAGTCCTAATCAGATCAGAGACTTCAGGTAACACACTGGTCACTCTATGATTTGGGTTCCTAAAACTCGTAATGACACCTTACGACTCATAAGGTTAGTCATAGGTTGGACAGTAAGCTTAAAATCAAGGAGTTTTCCAAAGACCAAAATATGGGGTGTTAACATATAACTATAGGCAACTATCTAAGAAAGATAAACACAATAATATGTCACGACCCAAAAACTCTGGTTCATTATGGCACGTTTTGTAGCTAAGCCTTGACAAGTATGCAAATCACTTAAACTGATATGAAATAGGAAAACAACACCATAATTCCAAGGCAAGACTTTTAGAACAAAGTCGAACCATAAATTTAAAATAGTAGTGGAAGTCTGAATATCAAAATAATACCATAAACATCCCAAAATCTGGTGTCACAGTGCAAAAAGAATCTACATAAAACTAAAAGTTTGAAAATACATCTGACAATCCAAAATAAGCTATAAATTTATTTTGGAATACAATGTAACACTTAAACTAGAGAGGATGAGGTTGTAATGTGTGAGCATATACTAACATATTTGAGGCTTTTAACTCTAAATAATTACAAGGTCTTGAGCAAGTATAGTTATTTTTGATTAGTTTATGTTTGATTTTGCAGTTTAAGCTGATACGATAGAGAACCAACAATAGTGGAAGAAAAAAGGTTGAAATTTGAAGAAATCTGAAGATAAGTGTGACTGACGATATTTGTGATAAGTCGTCAGCATTGTGATAAGATATTAAGATGGTCTTCATCTATAGAAAGAGAATTTGCCTAAAGTAGAAGTTGTGATGACATTTTGTGATAAGCCGTCAAGGGTCTGATAAGTCATCAGGAATGCCGTCAGCCTTAAACAAGGAATAAGTTCCAGCTGGTAGAATCGACGACATCTTTTAATAGGTCGTCATAATGGTGATATGTCATATAGAATGCCATCAGACTTAGGCAGAACATGAGAATTGGAGCAAAAGTGTGATGACATTTCTGATAAGTCGTCATAGTCCTGATAGGCCGTCAGAAGTTGCCATCAACCTAAGACAGGACTAGTGCAGATTTGAAGAAGACCTGACAACATTCTTGATAAGTTGTTAGGATCCTGATAAGTCATCACAAATAGTCGTCATCTATTCCAAGAAAACGCTGTAACCTTGATTTTGTTTCCTTATTTAGGGTAAACTATTTAAAGCTTTGTTTTAGGGTTGTCTATACATGAATTAACATTACTATTGTCATTATTATTCTAGAAAAGGTCGATACCTTGAATTTTGGATAGGATATTTTGATATTTTCTCTTTACTTCTTGACTTTAACAACACAACTATTTTTGAGAGATTATTATTAGTATTTTGAGATTTTTCCTTTGTGATCTAATTTGTGATTCACTAAGTTATTATTCATCTCTGTAAGTTTATCTTTCAAATCATGAATTCAATTATTTGTTTCGTTCGTCACATCATGAGTGGCCAAACTCCATTAACCTGAGTTATGGAATCTAGGGTTAGGTCTTGATGAGGTGCTAAGTATTCAATATTCAAAAGGTGGTAGGATTTCTTGACAATTCTAAAGTTTTAATTAATACCTGTTGGTTACAAATAGTAGACACCCCTACTTTGATTTGATTGAGAAAGAAATCAAATATAGTAAGAAGTGAATTATCAATAGGGACTCGAAAATACTTTGTTTAATAATCAGTGCTGTAACAAGGTTGGTTAACCTGAAGTAAAATCTGGGAAGTAAATAGAAATTCCCTATGTCCAAAAGGATTAGAGAATCAAACGCTTAAGTAAGTCGATAGACATTTAAGTATAAAATCGATAAAGAAAGCTTTTTATCCTACCCACCATGAGAATATTGAATCACTTTTAGCATTTTTCATGTACCAGAAGCCCTAGTGAACATAATTCTGATTATTTCATAAACTTTTAATTTACAAACACCGAAAGTAAAGTGACATACAACAACTTGTTTAACCTAAACCCCCTATTTCAGGAAATATTAAACTATCAGTGGATTAAATCATAAACAACTTGAGTTCACACCATATTCCCTATGGGATTCGACCCCAACCTAATTGTGCTTTATAGTGAGAATGATCGCTTACATCCATTGAAGAGTGTAATTAGAGCGTTATAAAAAATGGTGCCGTTGCCGGGGAATATGGTTATAAGCTGAAGTTTGTATGTGCTAATTGACTGTTAGTTAAGTTTCCTCGATTTACGTTTATTTATTGATTTTGTTTATTTGTAGGACCTTACAGTGTATGAAAAGAACCAAAAGTTCTAGAGAAATATTATTACAGCTAAATTTGGAATTGTAATGAATAGGAAGAATGATAGAACAAGAAGAGGCTAACAGACTGGCAGCCTTAGCTAGAGCTCAGGTGAATGTGCAAAATGTCGGGTAATATTCATGATATCTAAACCCTAAGGTTGAACATTTAGTGTATGAGGAGTTATTAAACCCTTGTAACCCAAGGCATAAAACCCTGGTAACCCAAGGTGTGTAGAGCAGATAGCTGCACAAGTGCCACGTAATGTTAACCGAAACCATCCATTCCAAAGAAGATAAGAGTACCAGCCGGTCCAGTATGATATGAATGATGATAATGGCATGGCTGGGGCAGGTGGAATAAGTGTAATTATTCCTCCACCGTTGGCATCTGGAGCCAAGTTCACCATTACGAGTACTATGATCCAACTCATCAATCTGAAGGGGTTGTTTGGTGGCCTTTCTGGGGATGATATTAACCTACATCTGGTGAATTTTGTCTCCATTTACAAATCTTTTGATAACCCAGGAGTGGGCAGAATACTATCCGGTTAAGGTTGTTCCTGTTGTCTCTATCTGGGGAGGCAACATTATGGCTGAATAAGCTTACGACTGATTCCATCACACACTGGAGGTAATTGAAAGAAGCATTCCTAGAACGGTTTTTTCCATCCTCTAGGAGGGTACAATTGAGGGATGAGATCAACAATTTTAGATAGCTTCCTACTGAAGCTTTGCATGAGACTTGGGAGAGAATTAAGAAAAAGTTGACACATTGTATGAACTATAATATGATAGACCTACACTTAATGGAGACTTTATACAGGGTCCTCAATTCTGTAACAAAGCCAATTGTAGATATTGCTGCTGGTGGTTTGTTTGTCGATTTATCTTTTCAAGATACCTCAGATATACTAAATAGTATGACCAAAAAGAGTCGGGCTTGGCATATCATGGATTCTGTGGTAGCAAGACTCACTATTTCTGTTGGTATGTCTGCTGAATAATATAGAAGAGATGAGGAGCGGGATCAAGACATGGCCCATCTAAATACTCAGATGGACTTGCTCACCAAGCACTTATTGTCAGGGAAAACTGAGAAAGTGAAAGCTATAACATCTCAAGACCGATTGAATATGGAGCCTGAAGAAGAGGCAAATTATGTTAATAATCAGGGGGTTTTCTGAGGCAATAGCCAAGGGAATTATGGTCAGAACATTTATGACAAGCCTGGTTACAAAGACAGGGAACAAGGAAACTGGAGAAGCAATAATGACAGGAGTGGTTTATATGTTCCTCCTGGAAATTGGGAAGCAGCTGCAACTAGCTCTGGAAAGATGTCCATGGAGAACATGATGGAGAAGTTGTTGAAGGGAGTTGAGGACACCAACTCTAGTGTAACCACCATGAAGACCAATCTGGTATCTATCAGTTAGTTGGTGTACTCACACTCCACTCCCATCAAATAGTTGAAGCAGTAGATGAGCTAACTTTCTACTATATTTAACTAGAGAAAGAGCAGAACATTACCAAGCAATACAGTTTAAAATCTGCAGAATGATGGCTCATGTATGGCAATTACCACTAGGAATGGTAAGCTATTACCTGGCCCTTCTATGGGCAAATCTATAAATGGTGAGTTAGTTGTTGATAAATCTGAAGAAAGTAATCCAGTAGAGTCTGAGAAGCTGGATAGTTCTGTTAATGCTCTGGAGAAGGAAAGAAAGAAGGAAGAGGAAGTGGTGTTGAAAAATATCCCAAAACCACCACCTCCCTTTCCTTAATGATTAAAGAAGAAGGATGAGGATGCAAAATTCAACAAATTTCTGGCAATTCTCAAGCAATTGGCAATAAATGTGCCTTTGGTTGAGGCACTTGAGCAAATGTCAGGATATATAAAGTTCACGAAGGACCTTGTGACCAAGAAATAGAAGGTTAACCATGAGCCGGAGGACAATCTTCTCCATTGTGGTGCTATCTCAATAAGGTCTTTAGTACAGAAAAAGAAAGACCCGGGAGAGTTTACCATTCTGTGTACTATTGGATCCCTGAAATTCACCAAATCATTATGCGATCTGGGAGCTAGTATAAACCTAATGCCACTTGTTGTGTACAAGAAACATGGTTTGGGGAATCTTAGCCCAACAAATATGCGTTGGTGATGGCAGATAGGTCTGTGAAGCAGCTTGTGGTCATATTACATGATGTTTTAGTAAAGGTAGCCAATTTTATTCTTTTTACTGAATTGTAGTCCTAGATTACGAGGTGGACTTTGAAGTGCCCATCATCTTGGTTAGACCATTCTTTGCAATCGGGAGATTGATCATAGACATAGAGCTGAACGAGCTGAAGTTTAGGCTAAATGATAAGGAAGCACACTTCGAGATACAATTATCCATGACTCAGCAAAAAGAGATGGGTGTTTTCTCAATCATTGATGTGTTCTATGAAGATGATAAAGGGGTATCAACAAGTTGTCTTGGCGAAGTCTGAGTAGTCAAGATAAGAAAGTCGTACTGCGACAGTAAATCAGGCGCTATTGGGAGGCAACCCAAAATTTTATATTCCAGTAAAGTTTTTATTTTTGTAGTTAGGATTTAGTTCACAGAAGGTGGAAAACTAAAGAAATCAGTAGAAAAAGTCTTGACGGCATTCATGATAAGGCGTCAGAACTATGATAAGCTATCAGAATTGTCGTCAGAGAGGCCAATTTTGAATTAAAGTTCTGTTAAGGCTGATGAAATCCATGATAGGTCGTCACACCTGTGACAAGCCATCATAAGATGTCGTTAGAAAGTAACTTAACATCCAAATCTGGGCCAATCATAAAGATCCAACCCGGGCCTAGTCGAACCTTTCCACCTTTTCGCTTGTTTTTACTTCCTTTTAAGTTAATTCCTTTCAATATTTAGAGTATTTATTTCCTTATTCAAATTTTTTTCCGAGTTTAAAAAAAGGCAAGTTTCCTTGTGTGTGGGTTTGCAATTAAAATCAATAATTTCTTCCTACTTCTTCTTATGCGTATAATCACATTGAAGGCTCCCATCAGGTATGCTCTAAATTTGACTTTTCTTTTCAAGTGGTAAGAGATAGATTGATGACAACCCAAGTTCCCAAGAAACTTGAACCAAGTTCAATTGGAAAAAGGGCTGGAATTTAGAACTAGGGTTTGCTGTGCAAGCCTAAGGCTTAAAACTCAGCTCTTTGAGAATTAATGGGACCAGAAATTGAGTTAAAATCAAAAGTGGGGTTCTAATAAGAGCTGATGACATTCATGATAATCTATCATAACTGTAATGGCTTATCAGAAATGTCATCAAAGGCTACTAAGAATGAAGTGAGTTCTATTTAGAGCTGACGACATTTATGATAGGCTATCACATTTGTGATGGCTTATCAGAAATGTCATCAGAAGTTGATAAAGTTTCGCATGTTCTATCTAAGGCTGACGACAATTGTGATAAGCTATCACAGTTGTGATGGCTTATCAAGAAATGTCATCACACCTGGAACCTGAAGCATGAATGAACCTTTTTCAAAGGATGCGAAGCTTAAATGATTAATGTATTTGTCTTTATGCTCTTAAGGATTGACTAATGGTTTTTTTATTGCTACAGGAACCCTATAATAGCACCCAAAGGAAAGAGCCCCATGCTTACAAATAAGGAACAATAGAAAAGTGTACGATGGAAGCTCATCAATGAGGAGTCTGATTATGAAGAGGAATAAACGATGGTCAATAAATGAAAGAAGAAGAAAAGCCCTAACCAACCTCCACCACCCCCACTAGTTAAGGTAAAGGATAGTGATGACACTGAAATAACAACTGCTTCTGAGCAGGAGGCATATGAACATACTGAATATGAGCAGCATGAGTCTGAACATACTGAATCTGAAGAGGAAGAACATAAAGAGTCTGAGGAGCTTGAGTCTGAGAGACAACATCTGAATTCCCTTCCACTAAATAACAAGATGATAAGGAGTCTCCAATTCGGGGAACACTTATCAAATGTAAGAACCCCAAAGTTTGAGATAATCCTAGATGGAAAATTCCTAAGGTAGAGGGCATTTCACTACTAGGCTCTATCGCAATGATAGAAGAAGGACTAAAAGGCCGATTCAAGAAGAAAATAGGATTATCACCAAGGGTCTACATAGGCATCCTGAAGTAGAACAGAAGTTCCAAGAGTATGGCTTGGGTCAGACTACAAAAGGGGGAAGCTCATTTTTTCCTGCACTGGTCTGAAAGTTTTACGCGAACTACCAGGCTCAGTTGAAAAACATGTGTAGGTCAGGAGAAAGAGTTGAAGACTAGCCCCTAAAGGAGAGAGTTTAGGTAAGGGACGTAAGGGTTGATAGCTCAATCAGAACCATCAATAGGTTCTTGCATGGTCCCAACTTCACTCCTCAGGCCACTTTACCATCCGTCTATGCTCAAATTAAAAATTGGGCAAATCAACATCCATGGTTGGCCAGCATCATAGCCGAAAGGGAACCACTATGGGTGACCAACCCAAACGAGAGAATCTATAAGTCCTCTTTGACTTAAGAGGAAAATTTTTGATGGGGTATAGTATGTATCTGGCTGATGCCCACTGATGGAGATAACATTCTGGGTGACGATTGAGCTATCCTAGTAGCAAGCATGGTGCAGTAGCTCCCTCTTAATTTTGAGGAAATCAGTGCTGATGCGATGAAGATTAGAATGTTAAAAACCGACACTACTTATCCTTTCCCTTGTATTATCATAGAGTTTTGCCGAGCTACTAATGTGCCAAAGATTGCAGGGGTTGATGATGACATTCCTGCCCAAAAGAACCACAATCCCATACGGTATGATAAAAATTAGCCAGAACTGAGACTTGATAAAGGTGTAGAGGTAGAAACAGACTCTCCAGTTATAGATGCCGGTTCAACACCTAATCTGGAAGTGCAAGATTCTGAGACTGTGCAGCCAACTGTTTCAGCACAAGTATATTCAGTGCCTGAGAATGAACCCAATCCCTCAACTCCTACAGCATCAATAGGATTTGCATTTCATCCGATTGATATCAGAAAAGTGGCCAAACAAGCCAAATGGTGTGAGGCACAACTATATGCTTCTACCAAATAGTTTGCCGTGGTAGTAGACAAGAGATCAAGGCTTCCCTTGATACTTTTTCTAACTTTGACTGGATGGGTTACAGATTTGGAGAACCGATTTGATGCACGAGCAAAAGAAATGTCAGGAGCTGATCTTGCTAAATTCAGAGTGACCTTGAACAAGGTAAAGGTAGATATTGGGGTATTGCTGCAACACCAATTTATTGTGTCGACAGATCTGGATATGTATGAATCTGAGAAAGAAATTCCAATTCTTAACCTCACTAGAGATTCACCAAAGAAAAAAAGAAGAAGAAGGGGGAGCAGAAGGCAAAAGATAAGAGAGAAAATCCTGATAGCGAAAAAGAAAGAAGAGTGAAAAAGAAGGAAAAAAAGAAGGCGAGGAGTTGAAGAAAGCAAGAATGGAGTCCCTAGAGGACAATGAGCTATGGGAGGAGGATTTGAAAGCCAGGGCTGCTGGTGCCTCATCTAGCAGACCCCCTACCACTGAAAGGCCAAAAGCTTTCGATGGAGAAAAAGTAGTAGATGATGTAGTAGTAGGGTCAGAAACCCATGACCCCTGATCTTGAGTCACTCCAGGTATACTCTAAACCATAGTTTAGCTTTATTTTTAATTTAAAGTTGAGGGTGTAGGGTAGGATGTTGTTGTAACAATTTTTGCTAGATAATTAGGAGTAATACCGGTACTTGAGGCAGTTAGCTTGTTTTTTGACTTTTGAGCACCTCTCTATCGATCTGAGTTTATAACTATGTGAATTGCATTTATTTATGACTACAGTGCATCTTTTTATGGCATTAGTCTGGCAACTTGACAATTTTGCTGAATAAATTGCATGAATCGGATAAGCAGTGATATGCGATGTACTTGTGTTCCATGTGTGTGTAAGGTTATACTCAGCTCCTTTTGTGTGCTGAATCTAGATATAGGGGTTAGGAAATAATCATAGGCCATTTTGATTGTAACTCACTTTCAGCTTAAATGACCTTTCCAATGTGAATAATATCCCTTGATCCATAATTTAAGCCTATATGCCTATTTGTTTCTATGAAACCTCTCACCTTCCCATTTACCTCACAATGAACCTATTTTGGCCCTGGTCCTCCTTGGATACTGTGCACCTTGACTTAGGCAAATAGCCTAAGTTGAGGGTGGCTATCATAGGGGTGCTGATGCAAAATGAGCATGAAGAGAGGTAGAATAAGAAAAAAGAATAAAAACTTAGGTACGGTGAAAAAGGAATAAGAAAAGAGAAAGCTGTGTTAAAGATGATAAAAAGATAATATGATGATTGAAAAGACCGCATCCATCTTGAGAATGTGTGATTAATAAAAGAAGTGGAAAAAAAGAAGGTTGAGAAGTGAAACCCTAAGTGTTTAGTGTAGTGTCAAGGAGGCATAGTCACTCTAAAATATCCATGCAATATCATACCAGCCCCTAGCCTACATTACAAGCCTAAGAAAATCCCTAAAGTGATCCTAACTGACCTACCTGAAGATTTGGGTACTGACTATAAGGGCAAGCCTATGACATTTAACATGCAGTGTTTGGAACTTCATTCTGAGAGTGAGACTTGTGATTATCCCTATGTTTACGTATGTGATATCTGATATGAGTGAAAAAGGAATTTCTTTGTGGTGAGGGAACATTGGGTATGTTTCTAAGTCACTGACTTGTTCAGATAGTGTGATCTTGGTATGACATGATTGTTATTACTGAATTTTTTTTTGCCGTATCTTGATACTTGTGAGTTGCATGGTTGTTTTTCAAAACATCAACAGTGAGTTTTAAATTGATTGACCTTGGAGATGGTGAAATTTTTTTGAACTAATATGAGTAGTTAGCTGCCAAATTGTACTTTGTATTCTCTTAGTTATGTTTTGGTTGCTTGAGGACAAGTAATTGTTTTAAGTTGAGGGTGTTGATGTGTGAGCATATGCTAACACATTTGAGGTTTTTAACTCTAAATAATTGCAAGGTCTTGAGCAACTTTAGTTATTTTTGATTAGTTTATGTTTGATTTTGCAGTTTAAGCTGATATGATAGAGAACCAACAATAATGGAAGCAAAAAGATTGAAATTTGAAGAAAGCTGAAGACAAATGTGGCTGACAACATCTGTGATAAGTTTTTAGCCCTTTGATAAGCTATCAGGATGATCATCAGCAGTAGACAGAGAATTGGCCTAAAGTGGAAGTTGTGATGACATTTTGTGATAAGCCGTCAAGGGTCTGATAAGTCATCAGGAATGCCGTCAGCCTTAAATAGGGAATGATTTCCAGCTAGTAGAATTGACGACATTTGTGATAGGCCGTCATAATGTTGATAAGTCATCAGGAATGCCGTCAGACTTAGGCAGAACATGAGAATTGGAGTAAAAGTGTGATGACATTTTTAATAAATCATCACAGTCTTGATAAGCCGTCAGAAGTTGCCATCAACCTACGACAGGACTAGTGCACATTTGAAGAAGACCTGACGACATTCTTGATAAGTCGTCAGGATCCTGATAAGGCATCACAAATAGTCGTCGTCTATTCCGACTATTTAAAGGATTCTTTTAGGGTTTTCTAGACACGAATTAACATTACTATTATCATTATTATTCCATACAAGGTCGATACCTTGAGTTTTGGAAAGGTTATTTTGATATTTTCTCTCTTTACTTCTTGACTTTAACCACGCAATTATTTTTGAGTGATTATTATCAGTATTTTGAGAATTTATGCTTTGTGGTCTAATCTGTGATTCACTAAGTTATTATTCATCTCTATAAGTTTATCTTTCAAATCATGAATTCAATTATGTGTTTCGTTCATTATATCATGAGTGGCTAAACTCCATTAACCTGAGTTATGGGATGTAGGGTTAGGTCTTGATGAGGTTCTAAGTATTAAAGATTCAAAAGGTGGTGGGATTTCTTGATAATTCTGACGTTTTAATTAACGTCTGTTGGTTGCATACAGTAGACACACCTGCTTTGATTTGCTTGAGAAAGAAATCAAATATTGTAGGAAGTGAATTATCAATAGGGACTCAGAAATATTTCAATTAATAATCAGCGCTATAACAAGGTTGGTTAACCTGAGGTAAAATCTGGGCAGTAAATAGAAATTTCCTAAGTCCGAAAGGATTATGGAATTAAACGCTTAAGTAGGTCGAGAGACATTTAAGCATACCATCGATAAAGATAAATTGTTATCCTACCCATAGTGAGAATCTTGAATCACTTTTAGCATTTGTCATGTACCAGAAGCCCTAGTGAAAATAATTTTGGTTATTTGATAAACTCTTGATTTACAAACACCGAAAGTAAAGTGACATACAACAACTTGTTAAACCTGAACCCCCTATTTCAGGAAACATTAAACTATCAGGGGATTAAATCGCAAACAACATGAGTTCACATCATATTCCCTGTGGGATTCGAGCCCAACCTAGTTGGGTTTTATATTGACAACGATTGCTTACACCCATTTAAGAGTGTAATTTGATCGTTATCAAGTTGGAGGTCAACTATGGAAGCATAAAGTGGCCCCAGCCTCGGATCTATCAAATCACCGCCCGAACTCAGCTGTTGCATGGCATACTCAAACCTGGATCTGCATTGAAAGAGCTAGTAGGGATGAGTATGGTACTCTTGTACTCAGTAGGTATCATAGACCGACCAAGCAAAGTATAAAATAATGTACATAAATACATATTATGAGCACGTCACCGAAAATCAGAAAAATATCCCAAATGATAGATCACATCATCTCCACTCACAGTTCTAAATATATCACATAAACCAGATACAAGTATGAAAAAGAAAAATTAGAAAAGCACAACACTGAAGATGCACAATGTATGAAATGCAATGAGGATGATAATGATGATGAAGTGATATGTCTAAGGTTATTGCATAACCTCCGTATAGATATACATATACATATACTGCTCTCAGGTAGGACCTATGGAGGGTTTGTAACCCATATACAATCTCAATACTCAATCCCAGTCTCAATATCAATATCACCTCTCCAACTCATGGGCTACGATAGAGGGTTTTAAAAAGGTGTCATATTTTTGTCAAAAATCAATATTTTCATAATTGTACAAATCTCGTATGAATGTATGTATGATATGAGGATGTTATGCTCACAACCAAACTAGAACAAAAATCTCAAATACAACCAATATACATGAACTTGAGCTAAAATTCAACTTAATAGGCCAATCATTCATGATCCACTATAAGTCATGTATCATTAGAGTAAATAATCTAAACAATATATCACTGATATCACATAAACCCCAGCTTAGGCATTTCTAAAAGGAAGAGAACAACCAAATGAATACACAAACCCAAAAATATGAAATAAGAACCCCAACACGGGCCACACACAATAATTATTGTATCAAGCCACCAATAACAACAACATAAGCCACCACCCAGGCACACAACAACAATAACACTATTTCTATAATTCATTCCCACACCCCAATGCTTTTTTATAAGATATTAAATACCAACCTAATTTGAAAAATGTTGAACCATAACCTAACACGACACAACGGAATTCAAGCCCAAAACCCTTCATGCGGAGCTTTTCCCCTCTTGAATGGCCTTGAAACCAAATAAAACGTACAAATATAAAATCTACACATTAAAAAAATTCTAAAAATACACACATTGCCCTTTTCTGAGTCAAGATCAAAATGGACCCTCAAAATGGACTTTTTAAAAGAAAATGTAAAATAGAAATTTTAGTGTATAAACATATAACCCATGATTAAAGGAGGCTAAAAAGGAAACACAAGTGAAAACGGGTTAAAAACTTGATTCATATAAAAGATATGCTATTTTAGGGTTATTCAGGACAAAATCCCCAAATTTCACTTTGAAAATAACAACATTACGGATTTTAGATGACAAAAATTGAATAAAATGGTTGATATAGTGATTTGGAGCTTACCCAAGCTTGAAAATTGAAGAACTAGCCCCAAAACCCCTTAACCCCAAGCTCAAAACCTCAAAAATAGGAGAAAAATGAGAAAAAAGGTCTTTTATACTATGTCAGGCTTGACCGCTTAAGAGGCCACTTGATCGCTTAAGCGATCCCCGCTAAAGTAGTCAAGTGTCACTTTACTGGTACCCACGAGTTGCATTCCGCTTTAGCATACTAGGGGACACTTAAGTGGTCTCCACTTAAGTGGACAGGGCTCCGCTTTAGTGTCCCCCAACTGGTGAGCCGTGTCACTTAAGTGGACTCCGCTAAAGCAACCCAAGTGTCGCTTTCGCGGTTGCACCAGTTGGGAATTGAAAGATTTTCAAGTCTCTACTAACCCCTCAGAATTCATTCAGAATCTCGAGAATGAAGATGAACTACGCTACCCATAAAATTCAATGCTCTGAATTCAACGGTTACATCAAATTTTTTAAAAGAGGATGTTTTCAAAAAACTGACCCCCAAGACCCAATTCCACAATCTTTCAAATTGAGGGCCGAAATGAGATATAAAAATCAAACAATAACACCAACCATGCTACCAACCAAAAATCAACATTTTAGATCTATTGGCATAGTCCGTTTTGCCATTAAACACAAAAAACAATAAATGTTGACTGAAGTCAACTATAAGGCCTTTTTAACCTTTAAAAATTACAAATTTGCATAAATCACAGAAAAAAGAATTGAAAATTATGTAAATCATCCCCACACTACAAAAATATCATATTGCAACTATTGGAAGAGGTAAAATGGTCAAATCATAGTAAATAATATCATTATGATACCAACCACTAAGAATCAAGTTTATTCTTAAACTAAAGGATAGGGAAATACCTGAATCAATCAAAAGCTGGGGATAACTGCCATGCATATCAGACTCGACCTCCTAAGTAGAGTCATTTACATGTCACTGTCTCTACGGAACATTAACAATTAGGATATCTCTAGAATGCAATTGTCTAATATCTTGGGATAAAATAGAGACAAGCTCCTCAACAAGGGACAAACTCTCATCTACCTACACAGTGCCCTAATAAATAACATGAGACTTATCTGAATATAGCACCATAATATGGATACATAAAAAATAAGATGAAGAGATGATAAATCTTGAGATAATGCTAACTCCATAAGCTACATCTCCAATAGTTTGAAGAATCTTAAATTTCCTAATAAACCTGGGGCTTAGCTTGCCCCTCTCCCCAAACCTCATCAAGCCCTTCTTGGGGAAAATATGAAAGAGACTCAATAACAAATACTAAACCTCAAGGAACAAAGTCCATGATTAGTAGAACACTTATGCCTACTCTGAGCCGCTCAAAGTCTATCCCAAATGACAAGAACTCTATCTAATAACTCGCAAAGCAAGTTAAAACCCCGAGCCCTAATCCCAGAAACCACGAACCAATCAACTAGAGAGTGACAACACCTACAATACAAAGCCTTGAAGGGTTCCATCTTAAACTAGAATGGTATTTATTATGATACTCATACTCTGCCCAAGTTAATTGTTGTTCCACTAACCTCCAAAGTCCTAAACATAAGAGCAAAGAATATCCCCCCAATCCTGAATAGTTTTCTTCGACTGACTATTGGTCTGGAGGTGAAAATCTATACTAAGATCAACTTGGGTACCCAACTACTCATGAAATGCCTTCTAGAAGTAAGATGTGAACATAGAACCTCTATTTGTGATAATAGTCATCGGTACATCATGAAAATGAATTATCTCATGAACATAGATATGTGCTATCCTCTGAGAACTAAAGGAAATCTGAAAAGGAATAAAATATAAATTTTGTCAATCGATCTACAATGACCCAAACACTGTTAGAACCATGAGAAGTACGAGGAAAACCAGTCATGAAGTTCATTATAATCAATTCTTATTTCTAGTTGAGAATACCGCTAGGCCTCAAACTCTTGGCTTTTACCTATTGGAAACAAAGGAAATAAGCTACGAATTTTGCTACATCCTTCCTTACACTATCTCACCTAAAGTGTTGTCTTTAATTATGATACATCTTAGTCTCTCTTGGATGAATGAGGTACCTAGAACAATAATATCAACTTCACACAATTACCTACTCTCGGTACACAGACTCAGCCTCCAGCCCTCAAAATACCATCAAAATAAAGTGAGAAATCCTTAGCCTTACCATGCAACACCTTATCCCCAATCACTCCTAACCTAAAATCATTAAATTGATGAGCCCAATTATCTCCATCAAAGAAGATGTAGCCTCTAGAAATGCCAAAACACACTCAGGTGTCAAAATGTCAAGCCTAAATATATGTTTAGAGGCCTCTTCTAGGTCAAAAGATGTGCCAAAATATCCATACAAATTGAATATCAACTCAAGGCATCCACAACTATGTTAGCCTTGCTCGGATGTAATTAATGCCCAAACTACACCTCTAACTAAGGATAAAGTAGCCATAGTCAAGTAAAGTAACCTAACTAGGTTAGGGTCAAACCCACAGGGAAGACGTGGATTTGTACCTTTAGTTTGTTGAACTCAACGGGCAGAACTGAAAGTAAATAGGGTTTTTAGTAGAAATCTCAAACAATTAACAAAATTTAACTTTGGCTGTAATCAGTGGGAGATGAACACTAGGATTCTGTTCCCCCTGGATTCTCAACTAAGTAGGCTTATTGTGCTTTATTGAACAGACCTTGTACCTTGCCTGTAGAATCTGATAAGTTATGTACCATCAATTGTCTTATGGACTCATTGACGAATTTTATCGTTTACCTTTTGAGTCTCAGGATGTTGGATTACTAATCCTTATTCTAGAACCTAGTTAACTATTACCTTTTGAGTTTCAAGTTATTAGATGATATATAACCATCTTACATAGATGATACTAATTAGCCTTGATCAATAATTAATCTTCAAATTACTGTTGTGATTATCTTTTCATAGTCACTACTCCTCTTATGGAGTAAGTAGTGATATGCTATGTGGGATCTTACTATTTGCAACTGCTAAGGCATATATTAAACTGAAGAAAATACAATATATGCAAGAATACTAGTTCAAAACAACTTAACACTTCCTCTACTTTGTCAATATGTCAGGGTCCTCACAACCCTAGCTAAGGGCTTTATTCACTCATGCTTGTGAACCGATCTACGACATTCATAACGAAAATCATTAAATAATATCACAATTATCAACAAGTAAAATCCAAAGTCAGCACCTAAATTATCAACTAAAATTAAGAAAAAAGTAATCCTAAGATCAAAATTGAATCCTAGAATCATATATATATATGTTTGTAAATGTTAAGAGTGCGTAAAAAACTAAAACATCAAAAGGGTATTTATAAGATATAAGGAAACCCTAAAATTAAAACCCAAACAAAAAAGGAAAATAGAGGTCGGTGGAGACTTGCTTAGGCTACTTACGGATTGTAGGTGCTACATACGGACCATAGGTACTACCTACAGACCATAGGTTGTCCTTGGTACGTGGCAGACCTCCTGTACAGCTCCAGAAGCTCTTTAGACTTGTCACTCTGACACTTACTAAGGTCACCTACAGACCGTAGGTGCCCTTGGTAAGTGACAGGGTTTTTTTTCTGCTTCTAAGCCTCTGGGCTTCAAGTTCTGACACATACATTGGTCACTTATTCTCAGTATGTGGCACTGACACCCAGAAATGCCTTGGTAAGTATCCCAAAACTTCAAATTTCATATTTTTGTTCAGTTTCAGGTTCCAAACCTAGTTTCCTACAAAACATACCCAAAACACATCATATTTAAAAAAATAACCCCAGAAACTTGTATATTTTTATCGTTTTACGCATCGAAAGTTCTGTAAATCCATTACACATCAACACCCTCAACCTAGAACGTTTGGATGTCCTCAAAAAACACAATAAAATAAAAAAAAATGTGACGTTTAACTAGGAGAATCTAAGCTATCCAAGACAGTCAATCATTACTTTTAAGCTCAAACACATTACCCCCTCCTATATATAAAATTTAAAACCAAACGTGTATACATGAAGCACAACAATATGACATAAGGGATTCAAGGTATGACAATTACATTAGAAACATACAACCATGCATATATTCAAGTTACACTACACAAATAAGTAAGCAACTAGTAATACAACCCATTTGCCTTCACAACAAAGAAGTCCCACTTATATGGAATAATGCATGTCAATGCGGGGAAGGTCAAGAGAAAGAAACACTCAAAAGAGAAGTTCCATCAATGTACATCAACCATAGGTTTGTTCTTTTTTTTTTTACTTTATTTTTCAAACAGTTAAGTTAGTATCCCTTTAGGACTTTATTCAGCTTGTAATGTAGGCTTGGGGATGGTATGGTACTTATGGATGTATCAAGTGACTAAGCCTCATTGGCACTACACTAAATTTGGGGTCCATACTTTAACCAATTTTCTTTTATTCTGCCGTTATTTCTTCATTTTTATTCTTTTTTGTGCATTTAGGTTAGGTGTGGTTTCTTTTATTCATTCTTTTTCTTTCTTTTCTTTTTTTTTTCAACAGTACCTAACCATACTATCAATTTTATCTTTTTTAACCCTTATTCATATTGATAGCCACCCTTAACTTGGAAAATTTTCTCAAGTTGAGGTGTACAATGTCCAAGAAGGACCAGGGCCAAATAGGTTCATTGCAAGACAAATAGAAGGAGAAATATGTAACAAGAAAATAGGCTATAAGGCTAAAAAATCTAGATCAAGGGATACTCATTCACTTATGGAAGGTCATTTAGGCTAAAAGTGGACTAATATAAAAAATGGTCTATGATCCTTTTCTAATCGACTATCCTACAACCTAGGCAATACTAACTGGGCAAGTTCTGGATTTAACACAAAAAGACAACTAAGTAATATCTCTCACACACATGGTATAGAGTCACATCATAAGCTACTACCTATCCGGTTCATACACAAGTTTGATGTGATTTTCATGTCCCAAATTCTAATGCCATAATAGATCCACAAGGGTCACACATATATACATCCACACAGTTCTAAAAATAATTTTTTTGGAAGGGTATCATTTTTTCCAATAATCAACAAAAAATATATCAACTGCCCTAGATACTAAAAAATCTCCTAATTACAGAAAAACAAAACAATATGAAATAATACACAAGACAACATAAATTTAACCTAGACATTCCAATTCTACAACCATCCCGTAACTGATTGGAAAAGAAGCACGACAATAGAAACCCATAGTGGCTATGGTATACCCCACCCCTAACTAAAAGACTACATACTGTCCCCAGTGTGTATACATAATGTAAAATAAAGAAATGAGGACATACTTGGGATGCATTAGGCATTTGTATCATCACCATAAAAATCAACATATACCTTGGGTTGCCTCCCAAGAAGTGTCTTATCTATTATCGTGGCATGGCTAAGTCGCCTTGGCTACTTAGACATTGTCAAGGTCCACATCAACATATGGTTTCACTTCATCAATGTTTTCTATATAATTTTTCACTCGTAGCTCACTTACCTAAAATAAGTCTTCACCTTTATGCTTCAGTTCTATAGCACCACGTGGGAATATTCAAACCAAGGTGAATGGCCTATACCACCTAGACTTCAGCTTTCCAGGAAACAAGCGTTGTCTTGAATTATATGACAAGACCGATTCACTAAGCTCAAACTCTCTTTTCTTAATTGTGTTATCATGATACAACTTTATTCCTTGTTTGTATATGGTAAAACTCTCATAAGCACGAAGTCAGAATTCATCCAACTCATTTACCTTTCCCAATCTCGACCTTGCTACATCACGCCACTCAAAATTTAGCCTTTTCAATGCTTATAATGCCTTGTGCTCAAGCTCGATCGACAAGTGGCATGATTTTCTATATACAAGATGACATGGGGAGGCACCTATGGAAGTTTTATAATTTGTTCGGTGGGCATACAATGCATCATCCAGCTTTCTAGATCAGAAAATGCTCCCCAACATACTCTTATGAATACTCCTTAAGTGATTGTGTTTTCCATGGCTCGGAAACTGATGTTCAGTGCTTTATATAATATCTCTAGCAAGCTCACCCCTAAAATACAATGCTTGGGTACTATGAACTTCTCCAAAAATTAAAACCAAGGCTCGTACATCGACTCCAAATATAGTTGCTTGAAGGTGTGTATCTCATCTTTTATGAAAGAAATGGTTCAAGAATTACCTGTACAACTTATTCCAAGTGGCAATAAATCCTCTTAGAAGTTCCCCAACCACAACGAAGCTTCTCTAATCAATGAAAATATGAACAACCATATTTTGAGTGCCTCTTAGTATACCCCTAGAATAATATAAAAATGCATATCCCAACAAAATTAGCAAGATACATATTTGTATCATCTGCATCTAGGCCCAAAAAACACCTTTCAAATTCAAAGGCTAGATCGTGGCACTGGTTATGTCAAATTTCATACTAGGAGACAGAATAGAAGGAATGATAGCTCTTGTTTCTAACAGCTCAAAGTATTCCATATCCTCTTCATCATAGTATTCCATATCCTCTTCTTCATAGTATGGCTGAAAGTACTGGAATGCTGGGATCACTTGAGCCTGACCATGACAAAACTGTTGGTCCTTTCCTAGCTAGCTCTATTTGCTAAGCTAACTGGGTTTCGTCGTCCTTTCTCTAGTTGGAAACTGCATCTACTAATAATGGCTCTATCTGTCGATCAATAATATTCTGAGGATTACTTAGAAAAGAGAAAGGTACCGTATTAGGATCATCCTAAACCCTTTAAAAATTGCTTCGCTCACTAGTTCTGTCATTGTACGATTAGGCTATAATAGTCCCTCTAGGTTAGGATTCAATAGTAGTAAGAGATTGACATGACTCCTGGTGTTAGACATACATCGGTGTATACCTAACTAACAATAGAAAAAATAAAGACTCAAAAACTTTAACAAACTTCAATCCATAATTCAACACTGTCTTCCTCAATAATGATGAAAAGTTTTGATCAACGCCCAAACTACATCTCCAACTAAAGGATAAAATGGTCGTTGTCAAGTAAAGTAACCCAACTAGATTGGGGTAAAACCTATAAGGAAGACATAGATTTGTATTTTTAACTTGCTGAGCTAAACGGGCAGAAACAAAAGTAAATCGAGGGTTCGTAGTAACAACCTTAACATGTAACAAAATTTAACTTTGGTTGTAATCAGTCCTAGGCTAACAATAGGATTGTGTTTCTCCTAGCTTCTTAACTCAGTAGTCTTATTGTGCTATATTGAACCAACCTAATACCTTGCATGCAGAATCTGATAAGTTATGTACCATTAACTGTCTTGTGGAATCATTGATGAATTTCATCCCTTACCTTTTGAGTCGCAAGACATTGAATCACTAACCCTTATCCTAGATCCCAGTTAACTATTACCTTTTGAGTCTCAAGTTAGATGATGATAGATAACCATCTTACATAAATGATACTGATAAGCCTAGATCGATAATTAATCTTCAAATTACTATTGTAATTATATTTTTATAGTCAATACCCCTCTCGTGGAGTAAGTAGTGATATGCTAAGAGAGATCTTATTATTTGCAACTGCTAAGACATATTAAACTGAAGAAAATATAATATATGTGAGAATTCTTGTTAAGAAAACTTAGCACTTCACCGACTTCGTTAATATGCTAAGGTTCCCATAACCTTAGCTAAGGGTTTTAGCCACTCATACTTGTGAAAGGATCAACGAAATTCATTACGAAAAGCATTAAACAATATCACAATGAACAACAAGTAAGATCTAAAGTCAACTACCAAATTATCAACCAAAATTAAGAATAAAATAATCCCAAGATCAAAATCGAATCTTGGAATAAAATATATGTTTGTAAGTGTTTAGAGTGCATAAACACTAAAAACTATCAAAAGGGTCTTTCTAGGATACAATGAAACCCTAAAAATCAAAATCCAAAAGAAAAAGGAAAATTGAGGTCTGTGGCGACTTACTTAGGCCACCTACGGACCATAGGTCATCTTTTATAAGTGACAGACCTCCTGCACAGCTCTTGAAGCTTTTTGAACTTGGCATTTTGACACTTACTAAGGTAACATACGAATTATAGGTCCCTTTGGTAAGTTACAAGTTCTTCTTTTTCCAACTTTTAAGCCCCTAGACTTCAAGTTCTGACACCTACTTTGGTCACCTACGCTCAATAAGTAGCACTTACGGTAAGTAGCCTAAAACTTAAAATTTCATCTTTTACTTTAATTTTAGCTTCCAAACCTAGTTTCTTGCAAAACATACCCAAAACACATCATATCTCACAAACAACCTAAGAAACTTTCATATTTTCATTATTTTTAACCTCGGAAGTGCTATAAATCCATAACACATAGGGATGATAGCGAATAGTAAGATCATAATCCTTAAGAAACTCAAATCAATGACCTTTCCTCATATTAAGATCTCATCAGATGAAGAAATATTGAAGGCTATGATGATATGAGAAGATCTTATAATGGAATTCATACAAATATTGTCTCCAGAACTTCAAAGAAAATACCATTGCGCACAATTCCAAATTATGGGTAGGTTAATTCTTATCATAGGGCTTTAACTGACAAGAAACATACGATATTACCTTACCACCCTGCATTAATACGACACCTAACCCAACACTAAAAGAATCACAAGAAATGGTAAAGCCCACGCCCTTTTTGGGAAAAATCAAGATAGGACCTAAGGTCAACATATCCTTGAGCTTTTGAAAGCTCACCTTACAAGCATCAGACCATTGAAAGGAAATATTCTTTTGAGTCTACTTAGTTAAAGGAGCTACAATAGATGAAAACCCTCAATAAAGCACCAGTAGTAACCTCATAAACTAGTGAAACTCTAAATCTCGATAGGAGAAGTAGGCCTAGGCCAATCACAAACTACTATAATCTTGGATAAATCGACCATGATACTATCCTTGGTCACCAAATGATCTAAGAAAGAGATGGACTCCAACCAAAACTCACACTTGGAGAACTTAGTATACAAATTCTCATTCCTCAACCTCAAGAGTACAATCCATAAATGCTCCTCAAGATTTGTCTTAATCTTAGAGTAAACTAAGATATCATCTATAAATATAGTGATAAAGAGTCGAGATATGGTTGAAACACTCAATTCATCAACTCCATGAATACGGATGGTGCATTGGTCAACTCAAAAGACATGACCAAGAACTCATAATGACCGTATCGAGTCCAAAAAGCTATCTTTAGAATATCCAAAGCTCCAATCCTTAAAGGGTGATACCCGAACCTCAAATGAATCTTCAAAAATATCAAAACACTCCGAAGTTGATTAAACAAATAATCAATATGAGAAGGAGGATACTTATTCTTAAGATTCACCTTGTTCAACTATAGATAATAATATACATGCATATAGATGCATCCCTTTACTTTACAAACAAAACAGTCGCACCCCAAGGTGATGCACTAGGTCGAATAAATCCTTTATAAAAAAACTCCTACAGTTATTCATTCAATTCCTTCAACTCTACTAGGGATATCCTATAAGGAGGAATAGAGATGGGCTTTGTTTCTAGCTTAATATCAATAGCAAAATCAATATCATGATCTGAAGGCATACAGGCAATTCCATAGGAAAAATATCCATGAACTCACGAACAATACAAATAGAATCCCAGGAAAGTGGTGAAGTAATACTAGTATCATGAATATGGACCAAATATGACAAGCATCCCCTCTCAACCAAATGACAAAAACACAAAAAAGATGTAACTCTCTTAGGACCCAAATGAAGTGCACCCTTCCAAGGTATCTTTGGCATACCCAGTGGAGCTATAGTCATAGTCTTAGAATAATAGTCAAGAATAACATGATGATTAGATCTACCCGAGTGTACCACTTGATTGAGTAGATCTAACCAATCCATTCCTAAGATGGCATAAAAATCTACCATATTTAAGATTATTAGATCTGCCCAAGTCTCACGCCTAGCAAAGGTCGCAACATAGGATCAGTACACCTGACCACCACTAAAGAGTATCCTATAGGGGTAGATATATAGATAGGAATAATAAGAGGCTCACTAATAGAACCAAAACCTAAATCAAAATATGCAGACACATTAGAGAAAGTTAATCCTAGATCAAATAACATAAATGCAGATCTGAAGCAAACAAGGATGATACCTATTATAACAACATCAGAAGCCTCTACCTCTGGGCTGATGGGGATAGCATAATAGAGTCCGCATCCACTACTTGATTGATTAGTCTCGTGACCACCAACATAGGCAGCACTACCTCTGCCTCACGTACCTCTAGGAGTACCTCTACCTTTTTGAGGATCATTTCTTAATGTCAATATAGGAGTAGGGTCAAAAACACAATGGGATAATCCTTGGCCACATGGCCAAACTCATTACACTTATAATGAAATCTTTGGCTTAAATTAATAGAAAGAGGTACGATGAGCTACCACAACCACCCAAGAACTATGCTCGAACACCCTAAGCTATTGAACTAAAAGCCCTACTTTTTGAACCTTATAAGTTTGCCTGCACTGGTCTACCATGATACGTGTGAGAATCACTAAAATCTCTACCTCGGGGAGTGTGATTACTAAACTTTCCCTAGTAGTGCACTCTCTTGGCATCTCTCTAAGAATCATGATAAATAGAATTGGTCATCTTTACATGATTCACTATGCTCTAAAATAATGCCTTTAATAATACCATATGTGTAGTAGCCAACTGAACAGAAACATCTAATCCCTTCATGAACTTCTAAATTTTCTTAGACTCGATGGTAATACTAGCTATAGAATATCTAGACAAGGCATAGAAACGTCCCTCACACTCAAAAATAATTAAACCCTACTCCAAGTTATCAAACTTATCTCTTATATAACCCCTCAAACTGTATGGCATAAATCTATACAAAAAGGCCTCAGAAAACTGATCTCAAGTCATCTTTGGGAAACCTAAAGGCGTGCAACTAATAGTGACCTCCACCAATCCCTAGATGTATCTCTCAACTAGTAGGTAGTATAAGAAACCCCATATGACTCAAGAAATTCAAGGTTATACAAATTCTATCAATAATTAATCAAGAAATCATAGGGATCCTCGCCCAACACAACACTGAACTTGGGTGGACTTAAGTGAGTGAATATCTCAGACCTTTTTAATAATAGGAGACATAATGAATCTGGCTGCCTGAGATCCCACTTAAGGGGGAAGTATAGATGAAGGCTGAACTCCTAATCTCAAAATACCATACTTGGATACTAGCATAGAATGAGAATAAAATAACCATAGTTTGTGAAGTACCATAAGCAGATATCGAAACCACTGGAGAAACCACACTTGGATTCAGAGGAAGACCATAGAAAACTCTTACATAGATGGAGGTACAATATTCAGAGCTGGAGGAACACCATAAACAGACTCTAGCTTTAGTGGAGGTATAATAATAAGAGATGAAGGAACACCAAGTTTACTCAGAAGAACACCCTTCAAATGAGTGATCAAATAAATCAATAACCCCTCTTAGATTAGGGTAGAGGATCTTTAAGGAACCTGAGTAGTCCCTATATCTCTATTATGCTCAACCTGAGGCTCAGGGGAAATCCCACTAGTACTATCTTTAGAAAGGGAAAATCCTTATGCCCATCCTCCGAATCGAGCTCCTCAATGACTCATAACTTGCCTGTAGACTGGGCTCTCTGATTAGATAATGGCTCAATATCGCTAGCCTCACGGGATATAATTCTCACTATCTATACCAAAAATAATGAAACATATTTAAGAACACAAACTATGAAAGATCTGCATAATAAATATCAAAACAAAGAAGTTTCCTAAAGATATCTTATAGCCTCTCAAAGATAGATATAGACATCTATGTATCGATTTACAAGTCTCTACCAGACATCCTGTTCTTACACTAAGGAGAGTAATGAACTTGGCTTCTCTGATACTAATTTTTCATTAACCAAAAACTAAGGATCATGATGGCACTTATCGTAGCTAAGCCTTGACAAGCAAGCTAATCTTCTAAACTGACATGAAATAGGAAAACAACACAAAAATCCCAAGGCAAGACTTCTAGAACAAAGTCAAACCATGTAGAAGTTAAATAATCAAAATAATACTATTAACCATCCCAAATCCTAGTGTCACAGTGTAAGAATAATCCACATAAAACTCAAGGTCTGAAAATATATTTGATAATCCAAAAGAAGCTACAAGTCTATTTCTAAATACAAGATAAGACATAAAACAGATATGATGAGGTTGGTGGTCAACTTTAAAAGCATAGAGTTGCCCCTCCTTGGATATATCAAATAACTACCCAAATTTAGCTACTGCGCAGCACACTCAAACCTGTATCTGTACAAAAAAAATATAACAGGGATGAGTATGGTCCATTTGTACTCAGTAGGTATCATAAGCCAATTAAGCAAAGTAGAAAATAAGGTATATAAATAAAAAATATGAGCACATCACCTTCTATCAAAAAAATATTCCAAATGATAGCTTACGCCATCTCCACTAACAGTTCTAAATATATCACATAACAAAAAACAAGTATGGGAAAGGAAATAGAGAATAATTATACATTAAATAAAGCATGAATGCGCAACACTGAAGATGAACAATGTAAAGATGCAATAAGTATGATAATAATAATGACATAATATGTCCAAGTTTATCGCATAACCTCCATACACACCTACCGAGTACTGCTCCTAGGTAGGTCCCATAGGGGTTCGCAACCCATATACATTATTAATACTTAATTCCAGTCTCAATATTTGTATATCTTCTCTTTGAGTCCGATCTATGGTAGAGGGTTTTTAGAACGTGTCATATTTCTATCAAAAATTAGTATTTCCATAATGATTACAATATCTCATGAATGTATGTATGATATGAGGATGTAATGATCACAACCAAACTAGAATGAGAATCTGAAATCCAAACAATATATATATACCTGAGCTAAAAAATCAACTCAATAGGTCAATCATCTATGAGCCAATATAAGCCATATACCATTAGCATGAAATATGCAAGTAATATATCACTGATATCACAAAAAACCCAACTTAAGCATTTCGACCAAGAAAATAAGAAAACAAATGTATATACATAGCCAACAATATCAACAAGACCCCCACATGAGCTACACATGCCAATTATTTTCTAAAGCCACTAGTAACAACAACATAATCCCCCACAGGCACACAAAAATAATAATACTATTTTCATGATTCATTCCCAAACCCATAGTATGCTTTTATATAAGATATTAACTACACATCCCAGTATGAAGAAAGTTAAGTCATAACCTATCACAAAATTTTAGAATGTAAGCCTAAAATCCTTCACGTGGATATTTTACCCTCTTGAACGACCTTGAAACCAACTAAAAATACAATTATAGAATCTACATATTAAAAGAAATCACATAATATCCATATTGCCTATTTTCAAGTTGGGGTCAAAACGGCCCCCAAAACGAATTTTTGAAAAGAAATAGTAAAACTGGAGTTTTAGTTTATAAACACCTTACCCATTATTAAAGGGAGCCATAGAAGAAAACCCCAGTAAAAAGGGGTTAAAATGGGCTGTAGTTGAAGACGCACTATTTTAGGCCTTTTGGGCCAAAATTTTCAAATTTCAATTTTAAAATAAAGAAATTACGGGTTTTAGATGACAAGAATTGAAGTGAAATAGTTAAAATAGTGATTTGGAGCTTACCAAAGATTGAAAATGAAAGAAATCAACCCCAAAACCCTTAACTCAAAGCTTAAAACATAGGTTTTAGAGAAAATTAAGAAAAGGGTCTTTTATACTATGCAAGGCTTGACGGCTTAAGGGGACACCACTAAAGAGGTCTAGTACCGCTTTAGGGGTACCCATGATATACACAATCTACTTTAGTGGACAAAATGAAGCTTAAGAGGCCTTCTCTTAAGAGAACATAACTCTGCTTTAGTAGCCCCAACTGGTGAGTCAGGTCGCTTAACCGACTGGCTGGCTGGCTGCTTAAGCAGCCTTCGCTAAAGCAACCCAAGTGTATCTTTAGAGGTTGCAACAGCTGGGTGGTGCACTAGCTGGAACTTAAAATATTTTCAAGTCTTCACCAATCCCTTGAGATTCATGCTGAATCCTGAGAATGTAGCGAACTATGCTATCCTATCAAATTCGATGTCCTGGACTCAATTGAAAACTTAGATTTTTTGAAAAGAGGCTATTTTCACAATATTAGCCCCCGAGACCCAATGTTATAATATTCTAAAAAAAAATATAAAAGCCATAAAATCTCACCAACCATGCTACCAATCCAAAATCGAGAATTTGCTGGAATGGTCCATTTTACCATACGACAGACAAAAAAGTAAATGTTAACTGAAATCATCTATAAGGCTTTGTTAACCTCTAAAAAATACACACCCAAACAAATTACACCAAAAAGCATTGAAAACTATGCCAATAATCCTCATACCCCAAAAATATCATGTAGCAACCACAGGAAAGGGTAAAAGAGTCAAATCATATAAAAATAAATAATTCTCAATATTAAGTCATTACCTAGTTCTACAGGATCAATAAGTATATACTATCCTATTCTATCCGTATAAAGGTAGTAAAGTGCAATACTGTATTTCACTATATAGATGAAAAGTGAAAGAAGGATATTAGTAATAATACAAGGCCAAAGGATACATATAAAACATAAATGAATAATGAAAATGAGGTACATATATAGTGATACCATAAATCTAAATATATAAATATATAGGACTAAACTCAAATGTAATAACCTAGGGGAGCCAACTTAACATCCCAAAGATCATAGACAAGTAAGGAAGCTAATACTAGCATAATCAATGTCTCTAATCAAAGGATGACTAAACATGGGAAAATCTATCAATAACACATCTTACTATGAGAATGAAAGGGATTTAGAAATGTATCAATAATATCAGGTACTAGTCCATAACCATCATGCCATAAACTAACCATAGTAACCAACAATAAAGTAACCAGCTAGTTTAGACAAATAGTAACCTAACCGAGTCTCCATAAGACCAAAAAGTGCAAGATAGAACTCAACAAACAACAATCATAGTTGATACCTATACAACCTCTCATAAAGCAAATAGAAATAAGCAACCAAATAATTATAATAGTGATAGGCAATACATATAAATGAATGTAACATAAATAAAGAGTAAGACATGTACTCCATGATCCATAACGTAACAAGTGTAAACACCTCCTCCATCTTAATAGCCTACAAGGGCAGGACATACAGAAAAAATCCTTCTCCGATACTGTGGCTCACGGATGAAGGGGCCCATAGGGAACTCGGATATCCATATACACTGCTTGGTCCCAAACTAGGACTTTCAATGACCATCATAATTAAACTATACCATCCAGTACAAAATATATATTTATATAATGTATTTATATGGGCGTATATGTATATGCAGTTACTTAAAAAGTGTAAATTTGTAAATCCATTACCCGAGATCAAGTTCAAGACTAAATCAACATAATAGTGTAAAAGGGTCGAGATATTATTTAATTGATGTAAATAGTAGTGGTAAAGTGGTGGTTTAATAATGGACTGAAATCAATCTTAGTTGAATTTCCAAAATATCTCATTTAGGACCAAAATCTAATAAATCATTAAATAAGATGGTACAATTTTCATTGTAAGAGAATATATTTTAAAAGTAAAAAGTGTAAATAAATCATTTTTTAGAAAACGAAAGTAGAATAAGGGATTTAGTTGGAATCATACCACTAAGTAAATCACAATGCACCTAAAGTATGCATGCCATCACCAATGTCCAAGCACTACAACCATAAATGTTTATAAACCACATCCACATCCTCATAAGGGGCAGCATACTAACCTAGTGCTCAACTGGTATCAAAACCATGAATTCAGGCCTACAATGTGTATAATATAATATTAACACAGTAACCTAGGAGACTAAGGTAAATATGGGTATAAAGTTACTACGAGGATATAATTGAGATATATAGCCCAAAATACTTAGACAACTAGTAAGTCTTATACTAAAGGATCATTAATATCAATCTATGGGCAATCATGTCTAAAATTAAGGGTAATAGGATTCTTTGGCCATAACAAGTATCCTATGATAAGGTTCGGGTCACAGTTCTATCCCAAAATTCCTAAAATGGCTAAGTCATGCAATACTAGTCATAATTACATCCTATAATCCATACTGAGCATGCTATCTATAGAACACACAAACTTTAAGAAAAAAAATAGGTCAAAGACTACCTAGATGATGAACCACAAATCGTGAATCATCCATAATTTTCACCCAAATCATGAAATGACATCTCACTATCAAAATAGTATTATACACATTAATAGGAGTAAAATGATACCCATATTTAGATATACAACTTTGGGCTCAAAATTGCGTCAATAATGGGCTCATGGGGCTCACTAACGAAATTCTAAAATTGAATTTATCCTGAGGTCCCTCGAAGGACAAAGAATGTTTGCTCAAAAGTTGAGAACAAATGGCCTATAAATCAGGCTCAAATTACCCTCGAGAGATTGCTATAACAGGAGAGAAAACAAGAGTTAAACAAAGGACTTAGTCCCAAAACTTACAAAGACATTGATAGGTAATGGCTACTTCATCACCATCTATTAGATATAATTTATGATTCCCTATAATTTTCTAAGATCTAAGGACCTTTAATGGTGAATTTAGGATCAATAAATAAGGGAAAAAATAGAAAGACAATAATTTATAGGCCTGGGGTTTCCCACCATGATCATGAGGACCCCTAGCTGCGATTGAACAAGAACTTAGTTCATACAAATACATGGAAGGAGACACAAATGCAGTGAAAAATAGAGGACGGATATCATAAATATGATAAAGCCTTCACCTATGTTAAGAAGAGAATCGATCGGGTCTAGTGGCCCTTCGCCATGAATGCGAGAGAAAGGTTTTGCAAATGCAAAGGCAAAACACTTGAACCTTTAGGAATGTGACCTACTCTCCGTGATTGCAAAGAGTAAAATAGGCCTGCACCAGATGGTGGGAAGCCAACAATAATGCTATGTGCAAACGAACTCCAATCAGGTATTCCAGATTCATATAAAACTCATGCATGCAAATGAACTATGCTACCATACCAAATTTGACATTAGAGACTTAACAAAACAATTAAAACTCTCTTCCAAGATCGTTTTGATTCAATATGGGTGCCACACTTAGTATTGTTTTAATCAATTTCCATCTTATAGCCTAAAATTAGTCTAAAAGCCTTGAGATCAAAACCAAGGGTCCCCCTAGACTAAAATTAATGTTCAGAGCTGATGGCACTATCGAAATTCTCATTCAAGGATTTTGACTAGAATATTGGTCTAAGATCAATTCCTTATTAATAAAAGCTTCAAAATAGAGAAACAAGTTTAAATCTTAGACAAATTGTCAGACTCATTTCTGCATGTCATAAATGACTTGTAGCCACCGTAGGAAGGCTCAAAATAATAGAAACGTAAGAAAGTTAAGAAATTAACCTGAAGGGTCATTAAATATACATTAAATTGTTGTGAGATTTTTAGATGATAATGTGCCCAAAATTAGATGATAATGTGACCACAAATACTTGAAAGAGAGTTCTCCTTCTCTACAGCCAAGAAGCAGAGAAAACTCTTGTTAACATTTGGTTTAACATTATATATAAAGCATTTTGTCTTGAATATCTTGTAGTCCTGCAGTAGCTGAAACCCTATGAAATGCCTCCTATTGTACTTTTAATTCAAATATGGCCTTTACTAATACTTTATGTTTAAATATACTCATCTCATTATACTTTCTAAAAAGTTTACCCTTTATTTTGATAGAAGAATACATGACAAGCTTAGGTTAAAATGACCCATCACCAATTTTAAATACACAATTCTTTTAGAAATCCACCTATTTAACAATTCCCAACCTATTTTTCTCTATTTAAATCTTTTATTTTATTTATTTTCTTATTCTTCTTTTGATTTTCCAGTTTCAAAGCTCCAATAATTGAAAAAGTGTTTGCCTAAAGCTTCATGAACATAGTGGGAGAAAAATAATCTTGTTCACTCAAAGTAATTTACTTTAAATGGATAACAATTAGCTCTTCCATAAATGGGAGAAAAATAATGTTACATTTGAGAATTTTTTGTTTTCTTATTTTTTCGTCTTTAGTTTTTGTCTTAATCTTGATAATTTTAGTTGATGGTATCCAACTCAAGTTTTCCTAGAAGAAGGAACACTTAGTTATCTTTTGAAGCTTGGTGTCCAAGACTTAATTGGAATTTTCTCTTTATGTAGGGCGATAGAAGTCTTTGTAAAGGTTATCCCAAGTGAGAATTATCAACTCAACATAAGCTCTTAGTGATGGATATGGAGATCTAGAAAGAGAGAAAGTAGAGGGTTGTGAATGACTAGCCTTGGATTAAAATGGGTTACTTGACTACAACCAGTGCCTTGGATATAAAAGAGAAGTTGATAGATATGGGGGATTGGGAAAGTAGTGGGGATACATATAGTATATGGGATAAGACTACAATTGCATTAGGGATATGGCTAGAGAGGTATTAGGTTAATCTATATTACAAACATCAATGGCATAGGTGGTGGAATGGAATACTAAAAGTTTAGGTGAAAGTAAAGAAGAAGGCATACGCAGAGTTAGTAGAGAGTAAATATTAAAAGGATAGGCAGACAAATAGGGAGAAGTATAAGATAGATAGAAAAGAGGAAAAGTTAGTGGTTATGGAACTAAAAACAATAGTATTGGAAATATTATATGTAGAACTAGAGAATAAAATTGAGGATAAGAAGTTATATGTGTTAGTAAAGGATAGAGAGAGGAGGGTTCAACACATAGATCATATGAAGTACATCAAGGATGAATATGAAAAAGTAATAGTAGTGGAGGTACTCTTTAGAAGGAGATGTCAATCATACTTCTATAAACTCTTAAATGACAAAGGGCATAGGCATTATGCTGGCGAATTTGGAGAACTTAAGGAGATGTCATGATTATGATTATTTTAGGTGTATAAAGGATCGAGATATTAAGGGTGCTATTTTTAGGATGTATTAGGGTAGAATGATTAGGCCAAATGAGATTTTAATAGATTTTGAAAGTGCACAGAAAAGGTAGGTATGGAGTGATTGATTGGGTTATTTAATATAATTTTTAGAACAATAAGGGCGCTCAAAATTTAGAAATAGAGTATGATGATTTCATTTTATGAGAATAAGTGTGATATTTAGAATTATAATAATTATATGGGTATCAAGTTGCCAAGCCACACTATAAATATTTTAGAGAGAGTGGTGGAATTGAGCTTGAGGAGGATTGTGACTATTTTTGTAAACCAATTTGGATTGATGCTATGATGTTTGACTATAAAAGTCATTAATGTTGCAAGGAGACTAGAGTAGTAGTATAGTGAGAAGAAAAAAGACTTACACATGGTTTTCATTAATATACAAATGGCTTACAACAAATCCTAGGGGTGGAACTAAGGGTGTGCTTGAAGGTAAGAGGCATACTTTTGGCATATAGTAGTTTTATTAAGGAAGTGTGCGAGGGAACCATGACTTGAATAAGAATAATAGGAGAAAACTCAAACCATTTTCTCATGTTGATGGGGTTGTACTAGGGATAAATCCTTGGCCTACTTCAATTTAGCTTGGTGATGGATGTATTAAGACATCAAAATCTAGGTGAGGTGCCATGCTCTATATTTTTTTCTGATGACTTTATTTTGATTAATAAAAATCAAATAGGAGTTAATGCTAAGTTGGAGATGTAGAGGTAGATCTTTGAGTCTAAAAGGTTTAGGATGAGTAGGACAAAAATTGAATATTACCGGTGCAAGTTTAGCAAGGTGATGTTTGAGGCTAACATGGAAGTGAGGATTGATACATAGGCCACCTAAAAAGAGGTAGTTTCAAATATATGGGGTCTATTATCGAGGGAAATAAAGAGATTAACGAGGATGTCACTAACCAAATTGATGTAGGATGGATAAAGTGGAGGCTCTCCTTTATATTCTTGACTGATAAAAAGGTTCAAAGGTTTGAAAGGTGAAAAGTTTGACCAAAGACAATATTAGAGGAATACGAGCTCAAAATGGAATTCCAAAAGTTCTTTTATATCTGGAAGGGAATTTTTGAATTAATTGGATAATTAGTTTGGGTTTAGAGATATTTAAAAGTGCTTGGATCATTGGTTTTACCTTTAGAATTTAAGAAGCCTACGTTAAATTTGGTCAACATCAGGTCAAGATAACCCCAGATTGGTGTTTATGATTTCAACAGGTCCTAAATGTAAGTTTAGTCAAGTTATATGTTTCGTTTGTTTTCAAGAGGTGCTGAATGGATACCCTTGGTCCATTCAAAATTTTTGATCTTGGTCAATATTGTAAAAGACATTTCTTGGATGAGCATCGGGATGAGATTGGGGAGGGGCATACGAAAAATGCCCCAGGTTGATTTGTGGGGGAAAAAATATCATATGGCGTAAGCCCGTTCAGTTTGGACGTATGCTTAGGCGGTTGGGAGAGTTTTATTTTGAGATGTAAGACCAAAAAATTGACCTAATTAAAATTAAAATTTCTCAATATGTATTTAAATTAATACAAAAAAATATAAAATTTAACTTTTTATTAAATTTTAAGAAGTTATAAAGGTTAAAAATATAAATATTTTATCCTTAACTCTAATTTTTATTCTTTCACTTAGTCTTTCAATGAGTAAAGGGGAAAGATGATCAATGTGCATACTACAAAGTATAAAATATGTTATCCTTCATCACTTACTCTGATTTGATGTCTCTAATTGTAGGTTCCTTCTTTGGGTTTCTTTTTGAACAAGTTAATTTATAAAATTCTAATCAGTATTTTTACAAAGTCCAAATAGTCTTTAGAGATGAGAATTTTCATTTATATTTTATTTTTTATATAATTTCTATGTAAGTTTATTTTATTATTAATTTACTATATTAATTAATAAAATATTAAAAATTAAAGTTCCATGGGACTTATGCCACAACTCCTCGAAGCTTATGCCTTATCCGATATTAGGTAAAATGTCTCACCTCAGAATTATACAATTTTATTGGAGAAACTAGTAAACCTCTTTGTGTTTGCATGGGATTGATCACAATTGCATTGAATCAAAGTTTTGTCCTATAAGATTGTGAGAGTAGATCTCCCATTCGTGAAGGGTTATGCAGGTTTGGATTATATTCCTGCTTCACATTAGTGAAAGGGTCCTTCGTGTTCATGATGCGTCTGGATTCAGGTGGTTTGAGATCATTATGGTGCTATTAGAATCGTGAAGAGTAAATATATGAGCAGATTTTGAAACCCCATTTTCATTTTCAAACTTCACAATTGATTTTGGGAGTGTGGGATCACCCAATAAAAGAGTATTTTCTAGATTTTTTTATTAGGTATGATTCTAACCCATTAAATATGATTTTTTTGCCAATGTTTTATCAATTTCACTTTTAAATCAGTCTTTTAAATTGAAGAAAATGGAGATTTCAGGTCTGAAGTTCAGAAATTGAATTTTGATAATATGAAGATTGAATTGAACTTTATTTTTGATAAAAAATTTATTTGATTTCCTTAACTTATGAATAATCTATTTTTCCAAAAACTAATTATTTTTCCTTGGGGACTTAGGGTTGGCTTTTGGGTATGGATTAGATGTATAGTACTATAGGTGTTGATAGATTTGCTTACTCATCTTGGTTAAGTATTTGACTATATTGGGAATTTTTGGAGGCTTTAAGAAACAAAAAAAACTATAATTTAACTTTTCAGATTTTTTGTAAGGAAAGTTGGGCTTTCTTTGACTTTATAAATTATATTGACTGACCAAATTAAGGGTACGGGTAATGGAAATCCTCTATAAATGAGATGACGAGTATTTATACAGATAGTAATGCTATGATATAGGGAATTAAGGATTTTCTCATAATTTTTAGTACTGTATAGCTATGTGAGCTTGATTTTTAGTTGTAGCATTGATTAGATGTTTGTGTTTCTCTCTTAATATCATCAATGTTAGAGATAACTGAATAGTTGCATTAAAATATTCATTTGATTACTCTTTCACTATTATACTCTCGTTGTTGGTTATTTTGGACTTATTAGAATTGTATGTGTTGGGGATTGAATATGATACAAGATTTATTGTGTTTGTCATTGCATCTCATGTATATTGACATTGAGGAAGTAAAAGGATAAATTTATGTAAAAGGTTATCTAGGATATTACATGATAAAGAGTTATATGATACAAAATATTTCACCCAGGACATTTCCTATAAAATGATTTGGTATAGGTAGGATTGTTCGTGATTTAGTTAAAAACCAAACCAAACTGCAAACTGAAAATATTAAAAAACTGACAGTTGATTTGGTAAATTTGAAAGCAAATGCTATTTTATTTGACTTTGATTTACTTATAAAAATAAAAACATTAACCAAACCAAATTTATATGTACAAGTTTTATAATTATTTATATATTTATTCATAAACAAAATATTAATATTTTGTTGCATTTTATTTGTAATTGTATTTTGAAGTCTCTAGTTAGTTTAGTAAAGTTTGTACTTGGAATCTTTGTTTGATTTGTTTCCTTTTTAATTTTAATTGTGTTGCAACATGCAAGTTTTCTAGAAAACATTATTGAGAAATTATTTTCTTGGTGGTTGTTTTCCTACAATACACATACACTTGTGCTTTTTTATTCCACAGGAAGTACTACTAATGCTTACTCCTATTATTTTGACATTTAACTTACAAGTTTAAGGGACAAAACTGTTGTTTGGAATGTCAAACAACATAGGCTTGTGAAAGACCTTTTTTTAATTGACATTATTAGAACTTGCATCTATTTAAGCCTTTTAGCCATTATCATTACTTATACTATTATCAATTTATTACTAGCTAGTCATAAATCAAAGCAAATGGACAAGAATTAAATCAACTGTTATTTTTAGTTAGATTTTGTTTTAGAAATGTAAAAACCAACTAAATCGGTTTGATTTTAGTTATCATAAAAAACTGACCCATGATAGTTTACACTATGGTACAGGGTGTCTATGTGGTACAATAGGTCTTGATCATCTGACATAGGATACATGTATATACTGAGTTCTGTGTAAGTAGGAATTAGGATGCATTACATTATCCTTTATTTTCATCTTATTCTCCTTATATTGTGTATTGAAAAGGTGTGGCAAGTTGTTAAGTTCTTATGAATATAGTTTATTATAACTCTCTAGATTGTATTGTTAATTTGGTTTGTTTTGATCTAATAAATTATTGTTGACATTAGCTGATAGTCTAGGTCAATCGTTCCTAGAATTGATTAGTTATACATGATTTTCGTATTAAACATAGAAATATATGACTATACCTCGCCATCTTTTTGCGATGCTCGGTTGATGATATTGTTGTGTACATATAGATTTTCATTCTCACCCTTGCCTTTTCTACATCATCATTAGGTAGGTTTTACGTCTAACATAAGTAGCAGTATTTTGAGATTTAGAGGTGTTGCTTGGCTTATCCACAACCCCTGGAGATGGTTTACCCCTTTATATGTCCATGCCTTTCATTTTTTCAAAAGATATTATCGTACTTGAGATCTTCAGAGGCTTGTACTTAAGATATTATATTTTGGAGAATTTTGACTTGTCTCCCATTCTCCGTTATGTTTAAATGAAAGAGGTTGTTTAAGACTTACTTTATTACAAGCTTTTATTTTCACATTTATTATTCTTGTTTATTTGATTTGAAAATGGTTGGCTTTCCTATCAATGGTGTTATGATAGTTGTGATTACAATTTTTGGATTTTGGATCATATCTTGGTATCAAAGTTAGGTACATTGTCCTTACAATTAAAAGCTACATCGAGAAGAATCTTACAGATTGATACGAGATATCCATTACCAATCTTTGAGAGGTTATATAACTTTAAAAAATTATTTTCATTCTCTCATATTGTGTGTACTTTATTCCATCGGTTAATAAGTTTCTCAGTTTGATCTTTAATCGATGGTGAGGATACGTTCTAATATTTCTAGGGATCAAAAGTTTCTAGGGATAAAGATCTTATTCCAGTACCTGCACCTACTGCCTAAGACATGGGATGCATGTAAGGTATGGATTGAGGTAAGGGGCGAGGAGGGGCTACAACATAGGCTAGAGTAAGAGCACAGTTAGTTGATAGAGTCCTAGTTAGGATAGAGTCTCTTGAGATTGAGTATTATTAATAAGGTTCACAGGTTACAAAACAAGAGGTGGGCGTAGCTCAGGAAAGCTAGGCCCACTACCTAAATTTTTAGCTATGTTAGTGCTTTAGGGATCCTTTCTTTGTGTATTTCTAATGCCCCAAAATCGGGTCTCGAGACGTCACAAGGTGCTTAGGATCACAAATGACACCAAGGTAACCCTTCTACTGGCATAACTCATAAGGAACTGAACAAAAAGTATAAATCTAAACAAATCTATGGAAAATAACTCTTTTCTGAATATGATAGATACAAAACTAAATTTACAAGATTACAACTCTGCTTTTACAACCAGAAATGAAATAGAATACGTCAACATCTACTGACTGTCTATGAAGCCTCTACTAGTACTGACTATAGGTAGCTAGGTCATGACTCCCAACTATCCCAACTCAATACGGATGGATAAAGAAAATAAAACACTTCTCGAACTGTATAACTAACTTAAGCCCTTGAATCAAAAGGACTCATCACCTGTTGACTGGATACCGTAAACTGACTGGATCTGAAGATGTACACTATACCTTGTACCTATATTCTAAGAAAATGTATCCCACATACGAATATGTGGGTCAGTACCATGGAAACATACCAAGAATATGGGGGTGCAATGCATATATAAAATAATTTCTTAATATCATCACAGTTTATAAAATTATGCATGTTGATATAAATGACTCAATTAGCTCGAATTAAAAACATCATAATCATAAGAGAGTAAAATATATTGGGTGAAACATGCGAGTCATCATAATAAATCTTAATTCACTTCCATCTCGATTCCAAATCATCAAAGCAATCAAATCTCATAACAATTCTCTTTCGTATATATGTTCATTAAATCTTTCGAAAATAATGACTTTCTCAAATTCAGTCTTTCAAACAAATATGTTTAAATCTTAGATAGAAGAATATGACTTTTTGTATTAGATAAGAGAATACACATACACACATTGGGAGTCTCTTACAACCGACATAAATAATGTGAGCTACATGGAGTCCAATGTCCAACCCACGTTGGGGAGAGCTGTCCTATCCTTGCCATCGAAGTAGGACCTTAATCATTCTTTTCACTAGTGATCACTATATCAATTAGCCTTAGGCTCACATCCTACGGGGCATGTAGTTATAGGGAAGTACCAATCATAGCTATACCTCCCACTCGATGCTAAAGACTACACCCGGACTTAGATCAGATCATTTCAAAAGAAAATCCACAACAACACAATTCAACAATTCATAACGGGAGCCATCATGCTACCCCTTTAGCATAATCAATCAAAATGTGAATTTCTTTTCTCATTCAAGTTAAAAAATAACTCCTTCAAGACCAAAAGGTCAAATCAATCCAATATCAAAGTGTATATAACACATTACTTCAACAAAATATAAATTCAAATCGGGTTCAACAATCCATATATCAATACTTGATCGAAACATTTCAAGATTCACAATTTATATATCAAACCTGTATGATTCATACAAAAATCTGAAAATCTATCTTTAATCATGAATATTCACATCAACTCTCATGAAATTCATCTTCAAAACATCAAAAATATTATAACTTCTTCAACAAAAATATAGATTTCAAATTTCCATCTCAAATTCATAAGTAGAGCATGTAAACTCACATATCTTTATAAAATAATACAAATTTTGGGCACAAGAACAAAAGGGTGTTCTTGTTGAAAAACCCCACATACTTTAAACTTGAAGCTTTGAATGAATTCTTGACCTTGGGACTCTATTCATGAAAATAATGAGTGTTTCTTGTAGCCCTCGGATGGGGATTCCGAATCTCAAAGAATTATTAAAAACTCATGGTTGAATCTTGAGATATTTGAATTTTTAGGTTGAAACCCTAATGAATGTTTTTGGTGATTTTGAGAGAAAGTAAACTTATTTTGGTGTTATGGGAGTTTAATCTCGTGTTATAGACATATATAGGGGTGTTTTTGGCACTTGGATGTGAGGTATGCGGTGCACAACCCATGGAAGACCTTAAGGTGTGCGTCTCACACCTTATGGCAGACATTTAAGTATGCCTCGCACTCCCAATCACACCCATTTGATTGGGCGGTGTATTGCACATCGCACACCCTTACTGCCTCTCACAAAATGGGCATAAATCTTCGCTCGCGTATCGAATTTTTGCAAAATTAGTATCGTTGGAAAGCTAATTCAATTATCTACAATTTTATAGGTCTTGGGATGAAAAATTCCTTGTATATTAAGAGATATATACATTTGAAGTTGACCCTTGTAGAATCGAATGTCAAACTTTGGATGAATCAATTTGTCTTAGCTCAACCTTGTTCTAGGTCATTTCTATAAACATTTTCCACCTCTAAACTACTCCATAGACTAGGATAATTATCATGCAACTTTTATTCATGTGAGAATCACTTGGATTAGAGCTTAGATACACAGGAACGACGGTTAGAATTCTAGCACAAAAATACGGGGCATTAAATTATCTCCCCCTTGGGAACATTTGTCCTTGAATGTGGATAATTACCCTGAAATACAGAGGAATCGTAGTCTTCAAGCTATCATGTGTAACTGATAGAACTAAATCACTGGTTCTCAAGAATAATGAGCTACTGAACTGGTCTGCAAATGCATGAATCCTTAAGAAAAGTAACTATCTGGCTAAGATAGAAATGAGAGTGACAACTTATGAGTAACCATTACTTTGCACTGGATCTGATCTCATGAGAAAGGATGAGAGGTTTATGACATGAAAACTCGGGGTATTACAACATCCCCCTATTGGGATCGTTCATCCTCGAATGATAATAAATTTATAAAAATACTAGGGAAAGACTGTGATACTACACAGATACTTACGAACTGAATCATGACTTAATATCTGAAACCGAAAGTGATGCATGAACTAAGCTGAATTCATAATTTAATTGGACACAAACACATTGCCTCTTGGAAAGTACATACGTATAAGGCTGCGGATAGTAAGACTAGCTGGAAAATTAAGAATCTATTGGAGCTTATCTCCTTGCTTGCTAAACTAGATTACAGGCTATATGGACTGGATTATACTTACTACCCATACTCAAATGGAGTATTTCTTTAGCACTTTTCTACTAAATTCTATTGACATTAGGGAGCAAAGAATTTTGAGCATGCTCTGAACAAGACATTTCACTAAGGAATTACAACATTGATATAACTTTATAGCATGGAGTATAATTATATAACTCCTAAACTAGGATAGGATTGCTAGGCCGTAGGCAACAGAACTTCTTACTTTCAAGCTTAGCATCACTTATCAAATGCTCTCTCAAATATACTATTCCCCTTAAATACCATACTCATTTGATTCAACTTATAATTCTCATATTGGCACTGCGAAATCTTTCTACTAAGGTCTAGACTAAACTAAGTTCTCTCACCATGATCAAGCCTAACACTAAATCACAAGATACAACATGCCAAACCACAATACTAGTCTAAACCACAAGGTTTAATATTCTATATCTTCTTAGAGCTCACACCCTAGGCATAACATACCTTACCACTTCAATGACTAATTTAAAACTCTTGATATGGATTCACTAGTGCATATTGAGTTCATCATCTTACACCCAACATCAGATTCAAGCCTATCATTAAAAATCACATATAACTTTAAGGAAACTACCCCTAAAGGCATACTTTGCATATTCTATAAACCTTTAGTAACAATAATTTTCTTGCACTATTGTTAAAAACATACACACAATTTCTAACTAACCATGACATGTATCAAAGACTTGGCCTCAATCTTACTTCACACTTTAGCCTTAAATAGAAAAGCATAAATAATCTTTCTTAACGAGGGTCATCAACTCTCTCACATCTAAACCATTGCTTATCCACTATCATCACCACTATCTTAATATAGGAAGAGGTCACCGAAGGGCTAACACATATGAACAAAAAGCATGAAAACTATAATACATAACCTTAACACTTATCTTTGTCATGAGGAATAAAATATCAAAGGCATGGATTCATTAAAGAAATCTAAGATGAGGACATGCATGATATAATGCAAACTTCACTAGTATCATGAGTTTAAAAACTGGTCATACTCTGAAATATGAGTTTATACTTATCATGAGCTATTCAACATAAGACTGGAGTTCATCAATTCATAAGAGATAACTTGAATCACAGAGTAAAGCTATTATATGCTTGCTAGAAGCTGAGAATGGGCTTGAGCACAAATGATAGGTATAATCATAGACCTGTGGCATGGATTTGTCAAGCAAGTGATGGATTTGGTGTCTTAATGAATGAAATCCAAGGAATACTCTAGATTAAGAAGGGATCACTATCTCATCATAACTCATTATTAACATGTATCACAATCTAATTCTCAAAACTCAATTTGGTTCTTCACTAACCATCTCCCCCTTAGGTCAAAGATGGTATTCTAAGTATGATGGTCTACTCCATATCCTCGAGATTAAGCCATAATTTCATCATTCTATTATCTACACATAAATGCTAAACTCACAAGAATAAAGTAATTTTGAACTTGCCGACTTCATTCTTGAACAACCCATCCATATGCCATCCTTAACTTTCTAGCTTCAATAATCATCATCAAAGACTTACACTCTCATTTGCAACCATACTAACATCTCTAATAACATAATCATAACCTACTAAGATCACACCTCTATTCTTATTTTTTTTCCAAACCATGAGAATAATAATCATACTAAACAGGCTCAACATCTTCAATCATAACTCCTTAACTTAGCTATCAAGAACATCATAAATTATCTAACGAGCCTTTCTCCACCTAGAAACTCAATGTTACTACTAACCACACAATATGCAATAATCCTCAAAAAATAATGCAGCCCCACAGCACCTTGGGAACACCTCTTTACCCTACTTAATTATGAACACATGATCTTATACTCTTTCATACACTGTTCAGGTCTACTAGATCACTTCGATATAACTAGTATCAACTGTTCAAACTTAATATCTAGAGCTAAACATGATGTACAACCCAATATCACACACAATTTTCACTTCAAAACTATAGAACATAGCATTAAGAAAAACTAGTACACAACGACAATGGATCATAATCATATGGCCTATCTTATTCATAACTTGTTAACATATCCTCCTTCTTCACATCATTACTATTTACCCATCTTCAGACTTAAATTACTTTCATAGATCTATAAATTTCAACTAAACTTCCTCTTGCAATCTCAGGAAAGCCTAAATTAACAATACTCAACTACCAAGTACTTCCATCAAAACCTATCCTTTCCTAGCACAACAAATACCATCAATAACTATTTCCATATTTCAAGCAAACAACAATATACCTTAACTAATAATCTCCTTCTCTAACTTCACTAAACTAACAAACAATCTTATATCACTTTATTACTAATTCAATCATAAGCAAAAATTTAGCTATACATATTTAATAAATCGCCCTTACCACCATTCTTGCCACTACACTTCTACACCCACAAGTTTAACTAACACAAGACTTTCAACTAAATGTTACTACTTCTATCACTACACAGAAACCCATACTTTCAACTAACACCAGAACAACAAGATAAACAACAAGTTGCTAGTGAATCAAAATAGGCCTCACACGGCTTAACTAGACTTTGGTTTTGTGTTTTGATTAAGAAAATTATATGTATAACAAAACAACTATGCTCGTGAATCGAAATAGGCGTCACACGACAATCAACGATCTAAGAATACACCTTACTCTGTCTTAATTAAATAACTCAGAAGAATGAGGCCATAACTTAAATTTGAAGGACTTATAGCACACTAGAAGGCTCCTCTCAAGCCACTTTATGAAACTTCTGAAACTTCTGCCAGTAAATATAAGAGCATTTCTGGGGAGGAAATTGGAACTTGCCAAACATGTTACCTCAAGAACAATACATAGATAGAGAAGTATAGATTATCATTATGGATTCTGAGGAGAAATTTGAAAGTATATCTGACTCGGGCTTAGTGAACAATTTCTATAAGCCTGATAAAACACTTTAGTTTTCGAAACTCAAAAGTACTGATAGGATACTTTTGTAGCTCTCTTACAATTCCATAACTATCTATAGAGAATTAAGCTCAATAATTTATGATACCTTAGAAATAAGGCAGAGATGGACTGACTAAAGTAAGATGAGAATCTTTATAAGTTTCTTGGAGAACTTTTCTATAGCATGATTTAAGACTTGAAAGAATTGAGACATTTCCTAAATGCCTTGTAGCCTCTGAAAGAAAAGTACAGACGTCTCTGTACTATTACACAAGACCCTACTACACATGACTTCATAGACACCCTAGGACACTTGAACTCTGTGCTTTGATACCAAGTTTGTAACACCCCAAAATCAGGTCCCGAGATATCACACAATGTTTAGGATCATAAGTGACCCCAAGCTAACCCTTCTACTGGAATAACTCATAAGCAACTAAACAAAAAGTATAAATCTATACAAATATGCAAAAAATAACTCTTTTCTGAATATGATAGATACAAAGTTAAATTTACAAGATTACAAATCTGCTTTTACAACTAAAACTGAAATGGAATACATCAACTTCTACTGATTGTCTATGAAGCCTCTACTAGTACTAACTATAGGTAGATGGGTCATGACTCCCGATTATCCCAACTCAATACGGATGGATAAAGAAAATACAACACTTCTGAAACTGTATAATGAACTCAAGCCCTTGAATCAAAAGGACTCATCACCTGCTGACTTGATGCTGCGCACTAACTGGATCTGAAGATGTACACTATACCTTGTACCTACATTTCGAGAAAATATAGCCCACATACGAATATGTGCGTCAGTACCATGGAAACGTACCGAGCATATGGAGGTGCAATGAATATATAAAATAATATTTTAATATAAACACACTTTATAAAATTATGCATGCTGATATAAATGACTCACTTAGCTCAAATTAAAATCATCATAATCATAAAAGAGTAAAATATATTGGGTGAAACATGTGAGTCATCATAATAAATCTCAATTTACTTCCATCTCGATTCCAAATCATCAAATCAATCAAATCTCATAACAATTCTCTTTGGAATATATGTTCATTAAATTTTTCAAAAACAATGACTTTCTCAAACTCAGTCTTTCAAACAAATATGTTTTCATCTCAGATAGAAGAATAAGACTTTTCATATTAGATAGGAGAATACACACACATATATTGGGAGTCTCTTACAACCAACATAAACCATGTGATCTACATAGAGTCCAACGTCCAACCCATGTTGGGGAGAGCTGTCCTATTCTTGCCATCAGAGTAGGACCTTAATCATCCTTTTCACTAGTGATCACTATATCAATTAGCCTTAGGCTCACATCCTATAGGGCACGTAGTTCTAGGGAAGTACCAATCACAGCTATACCTCCCACTCGGTGCTAAAGACTACTCCCATACTTAGCTCAGATCTTTTTAAAAGAAAATCCACAACAACACAATTCAATAATTCATAATGGGAGCCATCATGCTACCCCTTGATCATAATCAATCAAAATATGGATTTCTTTTCTCATTCGGGTTCAAAAATAAATCCTTCAAGACCAAAAGGTCAAATCAATCAAATCTCAAAGTGTATATAACACATTACTTCAACAAAATATAAATTCAAATCGGGTTCAACAACCTGTATATCAATTCTTGATCAAAACATTTCAAGATTTACACTTTATATATCAAACATGTATGATTCATACAAAAATCTGGAAATTTATCTTTAATCATGAGTATTCACATCAACGCTCATGAAATTCATCTTCAAAACATCAAAAATATAATAAATTCTTCAACAAGAATATAGATTTTAAATTTTCATCTTAAATTCATAAGTAGAACATGTAAAATCATATATCTTTGTAAAATAATACAAATTTTGGGCACAAGAACGAAAGGGTGTTCTTGTTGAAAAACCCTACATACCTTAAACTTGAAGCTTTGAATGAACTCTTGACCATGGGACTCTATTCGTGAAAATAATGAGTGTTTTTTACAGCCCTCAGAATGGGGATTCCGAATCTCAAAGAATTATTGAAAACTCATGGTTGAATCTTAAGATATTTGAATTCTTAGGTTGAAAACCTAATGAATTTTCTTGGTGATTTTGAGCGAAAGTAAACTTATTTTTGTATTATTGGAGTTTAATCCCGTGTTATAGACATATATAGGGGTGTTTTTGGCACCTGGAATAAGTTATGCGGTGCACAACCCATGGCAGAACTTAAGGTGTACGTCGCACACCTTATGGCAGACATTTAATATGTATCACACTCCCAATCACACATATTTGATTGGGCGGCATATTTCCCATCGTACACCCTTACTGTCTCTCACGAAAATGGGCATAACTCTTTGCTCGGGTATCGGATTTTTGCGAAATTGGTATAGTTGGAAAGCTAATTCAATTATCTACAATTTAATAGGTCTTAGGATAAAAAGTTCCAAGTATATTAAGAGATATAAACGTTTGAAGTTGACCCTTGTAGAATAGAATGTGAAACTTTGGATGAATCACTTGTTCTAAGCTCAACCTTGTTCTAGGTCATTGCTATAAATATTTTCCACCTCTAAACTACTCCATAGACTAGGATAATGATCATGCAACATGTATTTATGTGAGAATCAGTTGGATTAGAGCTTAGACATGCAGGAACAACGTTTAGAATTCTAGCACTAAAATATGGGGTATTACAAATTTGTAACGCCCCAAAATTGAGTCTCGAGATGTCACACGATTCTTAGGGTCACAAGTGACCCCAAGCTAACCCTTCTATTGTCATAACTCAAAAGCAACTAAACAAAAAGTATAAATCTACATAAATCTGCAGAAAATAACTCTTTTCTGAATATGATAGATATAAAAACTAAATTTACAAGATTACAACTCTGCTTTTACAATAAAAACTGAAATGGAATACATCAACTTCTACTGACTATCAATGAAGCCTCTACTAGTACTGACTATAGGTAGTTGGGTCATAAGTCCCGACTATCTCAACTCAATACGGCTTGATAAAGAAAATACAACACTTCTGAAACTGTATAATGAACTCAAGGCCTTGAATCAAAAGGACTCATCACCTGCTGACTGGATGCCGCAGACTGACTGGATCTAAAGATTTACACTATACCTTGTACCTATATTTCGAGAAAATATAGCCCACATACGAATATATGCGTCAGTTCCATGAAAATGTACCGAGCATATGGAGGTGCAATGAATATATAAAATAATATCTTAATATCAACACACTTTATAAAATTATGCATGCTGATATAAATGACTCACTTAGCTCGAATTAAAATCATCATAATCATAAGAGAGTAAATTATATCAGTTGAAACATTTGAGTTATTATAATAAATCTCAATTCACCTCCATTTCGATTCCAAATCATCAAAGCTATCAAATCTATTAACAATTCTTTTTGGAATATATGTTTATTAAATCTTTCGAAAATAATGACTTTCTCAAACTCAGTCTTTCAAACAAATATGTTTTTATCTCAGATAGAAAAATAAGACTTTTCATATTAGATAGGAGAATACACACACACACGTTGGGAGCCTCTTACAACCGACATAAACCATGTAAGCTACATGGAGTCGAAGTAGGACCTTAATCATTCTTTTCACTAGTGATCACTATATTAATTAGCCTTAGGTTCATATCCTACGGGGGTATGTAGTTCTAGGGAAGTACCAATCACAGCTATACCTCTCACTCGGTGCTAAAGACTACTCCAGGACTTAGCTCATATCTTTTCAAAAGAAAATCAATGACAACACAATTCAACGATTCATAACGGGAGCCATCATGCTACCCCTTTATCATAATCAATCAAAATATGGATTTCTTTTCTTATTCGAGTTCAAAAATAAATCATTCAAGAACAAAAGGTCAAATCAATCCAATCTCAAAGTGTATATAACACATTACTTCAACAAAATATAAATTCAAATCGGGTTCAACAACCCATATATCAGTACTTGATCAAAATATTTCAAGATTCACACTTTATATATCAAACATGTATCATTGATATGAAAATATAGAAATTTATCTTTAATCATGAATGTTCACATCAATGCTCATGAAATTCATCTTCAAAACATCAAAAATATTATAACTTCTTCAACAGAAATATAAATTTCAAATTTCCATCTCAAATTCATAAGTGGAGCATGTAAAATCATATATCTTTGTAAAATAATACAAATTTGGGCACAAGAACGAAAGGGTGTTGTTGTTGAAAAGTCCCACATACCTTAAACTTGAAGCTTTGAATGAACTCTTGACCTTGGGACTCTATTCGTGAGAATAATGAGTGTTTCTTGTAGCCCTCGGAATGGGAATTTTGAATCTCAAAGAATTATTGAAAACTCATTGCTGAATTTTGAGATATTTGAATTTTTTGGTTGAAACCCTAATGAATGTTCTTGGTGATTTTAAGATAAAGGAAACTTATTTTTGTGTTATGGGAGTTTAATCCCATTTTATAGACATATATACGAGTCTTTTTTGCACTTGAAAGTGAGGTATGCAGCACACAACCCATGGAAAACCTTAAGGTGTGTGTCGTACACCTTATGACAGACATTTAAGTATGCCTCGCCCTCCCAATCGCACACATTTGATTGGGCGGCGCATTGCCCATTGCACACCCTTACTGTCTCTCACGAAAATGGGCATAACTCTTCACTCGAGTATAGAATTTTTGCGAAATTGGTATCATTGGAAAGATAATTCAATTATCTACAATTTGATAGGTCTTGTGATGAAAAATTCCTTGTATATTAATAGATATAAATGTTTAAAGTTGAACCTTGTAGAATCAAATGTCAAACTTTGGATGAATCAATTGGTCTTAGCTCAACCTTATTCTAGGTCATAGCTATAAACATTTTCCACCTCTAAACTACTCCATAGACAAGGATAATGATCATACAACTTGTATTCATGTGAGAATCACTTGTATTAGATATTAGATGCATAGGAACGACGGTTAGAATTCTAGAACGAAAATATAGGGTATTACATTATCTCCCCCTTGGGAAAATTCATCCTCAAATGTGGATAATTAAGCTGAAACACAAAGGAATCTTAGTCTTCAAGCTATCATGTGTAACTGATCGAACTGAATCACTGGATCTCAAGAATAATGAGCTACTGATTTGGTCTGGAAGTACATGAATCCTCAAGAAAAATAACTATATGGCTAAGATAGAAATACGAGTGTCAACTTATGAGTAATTATTACTTTACACTGGATCTGATCTCATGAGAAAAGATAAGAGGTTTAGGACATGAAAACTAGGGGTATTATAGTATTTGTCTTGCTTTAGGGTATCACTCATTCTGGTGTCTTAATATGTACTCTAGATAGCTCTCAAACTAGGATAGGGGATAGAAGTTTGATCAACATCAGATTCTAGGCTTTCAAGTATTTATAGGCTGGACTATCATAGAAGACATGACTAGATATAATGGTATGCATTTTCCAATTACGAGACATCATTAGTAGCCATACATGTTATGTTTGATGAGGAGTAGAAAAGGTTTGGGTTCTACAGATAAATGGATCTACCTCAATTCAAAGGTGGACCTATGTGTGAATATGTATGAGTTTCTCATTAATTGCCATACGTGGTTGCGGAATGTGGGCCTGATAAAGTCCCATAGGGTTGTTTACACTACTTTTTCATGTATTTAACCTGTCCAAAAATTGGTAGCAATCTTATGTTAATGATAGCCTAGTAGTGTCTTCTCCGTTAACTTAGGAGTAGATTATTAAGGCCTTCTTAGAAAGGTTCATTCCTAGTAGCTTGACAAAAGACTAGGGAAATCATTTAAATATTTGACCTAGGATGGTTTTTAGTAGTTGAGTAGGAGACTAGATCCCACGCCTTCTCTAGTATACTTTAGTATGTATACCCGGAGAAACTGAAATGATTCATCCATTTGTAAGTGTATTGACTTTCGCAACCTAAGTCTACCCCTAGCCAAGACACAATGCTTATAACCATAAGTAGTCTCAAGCTAACCCTTGGCATAACATATCTAAGGATATAGAATAACATAAAGCAGAAGTTGAAAATAAAAGCATAAATTATAAGTTTTGAAACACAACAAGAATTTTAAAGGAACACAATACTAAGCTTGATAGGAAAACACAAACCATACTTTAATGTATGACAGCCTCTAAACTGAATAACATGATCTGATAGGACAAGGCCCTCGACTAACTTTAAAATAAAGTTTGAATGTTAACAAAAAGGAGGGACTAAATTAAGTCCCAAAATTATGAGGAATCATCACTACCGGCGTTTAAGTTGATAGACAACTAGCCATGTATACGAGAGTGAGTGGCTGAATCAACCTCATATTAAAAATTTAGGGAAAAAAGTATGAGATCAGTATATTTGAATGTATTGAGTATGTAGGGTTTAACCATGTAACATAAAGATATTATGTTTAATGAATTAAAGGAAGTGAAAAAGATGTAGATTTCATAACAATTCATATCAACTGAGGATAAAATAGTTAAAAGGCTTGCAGACTTTTCTGAAAACCATGAATGTTAAGATTTATATTATGTGAAAACTTATAAGGATCATATCATGAAAATCATAAAAGTGAAGATAAATCTTTGAGAAGGGAGTTTTACAATCGGCATATACCATGTGATTGTCATAGAGTACAATGACATACACCCACACTAAAAAAGAATTGTTCAAACCTACCAAAGTGAGAACCATAAATATAAGGACCCTAAATTATGCATCTTTGGTGAACATATAAACTACAGTAGCACGTAGTTATGGAACTTGGACTTATTTTGAATCCTTGTTTGCTCGGTGCTAAATACTACTCCCAAAATATTTCATACATGCCTATATCATACATAAGTCATGCTTATCCTTACATAAAGCTTGAATGATTACTAAAAATTCATATTTCCTAACTATCGTAGATTCCACCCTTAAAAGGGGGAATTCTACCTTCTTGAATGTGCATAATAAAATAAAAGTCGTAAAATCATGCTTTAAGACATAAGTTTCCAGAATCATGTACAAAATCATGTTAATAAGAAAGAGGAATAACACTTAAAACCTTAATATTGACAAAAATCAATGCAATAATGTTCATAAAATTTCTAATCATAACTGAAGACTTTAAGAAATCATGCAATTAGCTAAATAAAAAGAGAAATTGGAATGTGGATGTATGAACACTAACCATAATTTTAAATTTAAAAAATTTATATGTTTATGGACATGAGAACGAAATAAATTCCCCAATGAAGTACTACATAACCGAAAAAAATTTCTTGGGGAGAATCTTGAACTTGGAAGTTTTAGAGTTATAGGGTTTGAGAAACCCCTCTTACTTGTTGTTGAGTTCTTTTTAGAGAAAAGAAGGTATTCAGAAGAGAAATTGTTGATGTTTTTCTAAGAAATAACCATTCTTTGAAAATTTAAGTCATGGAGAGAGGCCATGGGGAAAATAAAGGAGTAAAATATCCCTTAAAAAACTCTTTAAAAGTGTAGAAAATCTCATCAGACGATCCAGGTGACGGACCATCAGTCTCCTGACAAACCATCATCCAAACCATCAACTTTTGGCAATTTTTTTGTGGACCGTCATTCCCTGATGGATAAGTATAATGTCCTACTTGATATACCATCATCCAGTTGATGGAGCGTTAACTTCGTTTGTCATTTTCTGACAGTTGGAAACTCTCTAGTAAAATGACCATAACTTTTTTAATCTAGTATTGGATTGAAAAATGGTTGGTAGTATTGGAAAGAGGACTGGAATATCATTAATTTTGTGGGTCTTGATCTAAGTAACTCTAATATTAGAGGGGTTATATTCATTTGAAGTTTACCCTGGTAAATCTTATATGGAAACTAAATCGATATAGAAGCTCTCAACTTAACTTTGAGCTAGAAGTTCCTTATGACCTTAATTCATATCCAAAGCTCTTTACAGACTAATGAATTTATCTTAACACATATGTATATTAGAAATCATTGAATTTGATTCTATACACATTTAAAAAATGGTTTATATCATAGTGTAGAAATTCAGGGGTGTTACAATATCTCTCCCTTGGGATTATTCTTTCTCGAGTGAAGACTGCAACATAGAGTGAAAATATGAATGAGACTACTTTTTCTATACCTATCAAAGCTCACTTAACTAATACAAGTTAAACTAGTTCATACCGAGACTTGGATGTAAACTTAAGAGTACATGGCATGAACATGAGCATAGAACTATAAGATTATAATCTTAAACATAAAAAATACTGTGAATTCCTATAGAAAGAAGGTCATTACCTAAGACATTATCATTGAGATTGCTCATAATATTTTGGGGAAAGAACCACAGGCATGATTTGTGTGAGACATCTAAATATGGAATACTAACATAGTCTATACATCTTAGTCATCTGAGAAGGGTCCATATAGTAAAATGGTATAGCCTAGAACATAAGTCACACTCTATCAAAATCTGCTTAACATAAAATATGGGTACCTTAGGGATGATGTATGAATAAGGATACTACTCCTTAAGCAATACAGAAAATGACTTTTATACTTAGAAATAATTCTCAATTGTGCTTATCATCCTGAGTACTACGCTTCATCAGCTGCAACCTATAACCTTTACAATGGTACATAGAACAACTTCTACCAAATTTTGAGTCTAATTGTGCGCTCTTACCATGTTCAAGCCTAGATCGTAGTCACTAGTGCATAATACCCTCACCCACATATATACCAACATAATATCCAAGCCTATTATTATATCTATATCATGGATCCTACTAGGAAACCAATGATTTATTAATTTTCCCATCTCCTAACATCTCTAAAAATTGCAATTTCATGAACTACAATAAAAAGGGACACCAACACTTCTCATCTAACTATTATATATAACAAATCCTTGCCTTGATAGTCCTCCACTCTTAAAACCTTAGGGGAATAAACATACTATAGTATTCCTAATAAGGGATATATACCCTCTTACCCAAACTATTATATTTAGTTCTAATTGCTTCAATGCCACTATTGCAATATAAGGAGGGTCACTATGTAACGCCCCATATTTTCCTAGCATAATCTAAGTCTCAATACGTGAGTATTCTTATATATAATTTTTTAAATACTCATTACTTTTTATTTTAGAGCCTGCCATTACATAGGAAATTCAATTAGCTTTTTAATGATATAAAATTCACCCAAATCCAATAATCGGATAAAAAGTTATGGCAATTTTAAGTTTCAGTCATTAGACCCCATCATTTTAAACCTTAGTGCATTGCGGAGCTAGTATAAGTGATGATTGGTAATTTCCAGTGGAGGTGTGAGATCTTCGCGCATCATGCCAAAGGCCCAAATTATCATTTGGCAATTTTCAGTATCTCTCTGCAATTCCACCGTGTCTCAGTGAACTTCCAGGTCCCAATCAGAAAAGGACTGCAATTTTCCCCGCATTTCACCATAGAACAGTTTCCCATTTATCCAATTCCAATGGCTTGGCGTGATAGTTGTGTGCCGTACCAATGTCAAAAATTGGGATCTTCAGTTTTTAACTTCCGTTTTTAAATTTGCTTAGGGGCATTTGGGTATTTTTCCATGGCCCTAATTAGTCTAAAACACAAAATTTAACCCCTAAACACCCGAAGTAGTCATCATTATTTCAATAACTCTCACAATCAAAAATTACTTTTTCAAGAACAAGAAACCCTAGCTTTCAAATTCAAGGCCAATCTTTAAGAACTCACCTAAAACTACAAGAAATTCATTATCCCAGGTATGTTAGATGTTCATCCATGGAGTCTTTTCCTCCATGGAGTCCAAGTAACCAATTTAATTTAAAATTTTTTATCTATTCAAGTTATTTGAATTTAAATTATGATTTCATCCATGAATCTCCATGTACTGATGATTTTTACTATGTTCCTTTGAAAGTATTGTTATTGTTCAATACTCCATGCTATTATATCATTATTTATTGAATTAAACCATTATTTAGATCTACTATGTTGAATTCATGCTATTCCTATAAGTCCCATGACATTCCTATGATTGTTTTAAACCCCGAACTATAAGTGTTTGATAAAATGCCTACAAGAGTAATTGATATAAATTAAAGCCTTCATGGTTTGTCCTTCAAGATTTGGTATCATTTTACTATTATTATTTTTGAGTCCTGGGGAGATAGAATACCCAAAATCCATCGATGTTTACTTAGTCTAGAATCAGTATATTATAGAATAGTATTCAGAACATACTATGAGCATTATTAGGACAGTCAGTTACCAGTCAGATAAACTTAGAATAGTCTAGTATGTTAGTGTCTTTAAGTTGGGAGTAGGATTTAGCACCGAGCAAGTGTTGGGATTGCGACTTTCCTATTAGATAGGCAGAGTTGTTAGTAGCAGTCCCTATACTCCAGAACTACATAACAAGCGTAGGGTATGAGAAGTCACCCATCAGATTAGGCTTGACTATTTCCCAGGGGTCACCCGTCAGATCAGGTTTTATACCCTTAGTCCGTTAGATAGTATATAATTTTAGTGGATCCACACAACCATCATTAGTAGTTGTGGTATGGTATTAATACCCTTCTAACTGGGTTACAAATTGGACCCTGAGTAGCTTAAATTGGGGAATATGTGTTAGATAATACCTTCGAAAGTCTCAGATATAGTCTCAGTCATAGTCTTAGTTCAATTGTGTAGTCTTAAAGTTGGTTGACCTAAGCAAACAGATATCAGTATTTTTTTAGTAATTTTAGTTTACAGATCTTACTTAGCCCATGTTATATGCTTGGTCATGCATCCCCAATATTTATATATTTTCCATATTTTTTGTATCTATAGATTCCATTTTATCTACTCAGTACTACACGTTTTACATGCATATTCAGTTAATTATTAGATTGCTTCATAAAACCATGCATATCAGCCTACCTCATTTAGCATACTAGCACATTTAAAGTACTAATCGTATACCTTTCTTTTGTTCTATGATATGTTATATCATAGGTGTTGACGCTTAGTTCCCGAACCATGCTTAGACTTCAGTTTTCAGGCTATCAGTAATACAATAGCAGTGGTGAGTCCTCATTATTCGAGGACAACTTATTTTACTACATATCTCTATTTTAGTAGTTAGAAGAGTTAGTTGGGGGAGTGTCCCATCAACTTATATTCAGTCAGTCAGTCTTAGATACTTTTCATACATTAGAGTCAGTTCTTTAGTATTTAGATATTACAGTTAGTTATCTAGTTATCATTATGTTATCAGATTCAATCAGTTGTTAATATAGTAGACTCATATTATAGTTTTAAATTTAGTTATTAAAGCCTTATGGAAAGTTTGTATTCTTCTATATTTATGATCCTGTTATCGAGTGCTCATAGTAGGTACCAGCTCATGGGTTAGCTTGTGGTCCCTCGGGACTGTAAGCACCATGTGAAAACTAGGGGGTAGTCCCGTGTCATTACAAACTTTGTATTAGAGCCTAAGGTTTTAAAGTGACCTAGGAAGTCCGAAAGACACATCATGTAGAGTCTTGTGCATGGGTGTGTTGCGCGCCATACTTATGGATGAGAGGCTACAAGGCTTTTAGGAAAAAGTTTCCCTTCTTTCAGTATTTATGCCATATGAATAAGAATTAGCTCAAGTGAAACTCTCTGTTGAATCTATTTCTTCCTTCCATTTATAGAACATGTCTCCTATGAAGAACAAAAGAAGAATAGGAAATCAAAAAGCCCATCATCCTGTCCAGGAAGTTCCCCTGGACGAGCACGTCTATCATGCAGAATTTAAGGCTGTGTCCACTACTCTAGCCAATTCAATAGTAGCACAAAATGAATGGCTAGCTACTATTTTAGCCAACCCAGCGGCCAATATTGCTGTGACAAGAATTTGGAATTTCACCTGGATAAATCCTCTTTCTTTCCAAGTCTGAAGAAGATCCACAGGAATTCTTAGATATGGTGCAAAAGGTAACGGAAGCTATGGGGGTGACATCTAGTCATAGTGCTGATTGGTTGTATATCAGTTGCACGATATAGCCCATACTTGGTTTAGGTAGTGAAATATAGATAAGGGTTTTGATGCAGGGCCTGTAGAGTAGGAAGAGTTTTCCATAACTTTCTTAGACAAATTCTTCCTATTGGAGTTGAGGGAGGCCAAAATGTTAGAGTTTATTATCTTGAGGCAGGGCACCATGAGCGTGAGGGAGTATTCCCTCAAGTTTACTTAGTTAGCTAGGTATTCTCATTATGTGGTAGTTGATAATAGGTCCAAGATGAGTAAGTTTGTGTCTGGCGTATCTAATAGTATAGTCAAGGAGTGTAGGACCACAACTCTTATTAGTTAGAAGGACTTTTCTAGGCTGATGGTCCATACTTAACAAATAGAGAAGAAAAAGATTAAGAAGTGGGAAAGAAGAAACAAAAGAGCTAGGATGGGTAGTTTTAATTTCAATCAGCAAAAGTCAAAAGGTGGTAACCGTCCTCAGTTTCATCAGAGGTCTACAACCCAAACACCCTCTTCAGCCAGTGCCCCAATACCCAAATTTAGAAATGATAATAGGGATAGGGCATCATAATCTAAGTCCCAGGTCAGTGTTAGCAGTGCTCATACAAATCCTCTATGTCAAAAATATGGTTGACACTATCAGGGTAAGTATAGAGCGGGTAGTGATGTGTGTTTCATATATGAAAAGCCAGACCATCAAATTATGGGAGTGTCAGGTAGTTGCTAAGAAAGGTAGGGATGTGCACCAACAGGGCTAATACCATCAGTCATTAGTTTCATCCGGTCGCCTAACTCAGTAGAGTGTTGCTTCGAGTGCTACCAGTGGTCTGCGTTCGAATAGATTATATGCTCTTCAGTCTCTCTAAGATCAGGAAAATTCTCCTGAAGTAGTTACTGGTACGTTGCAGGTCTTTCACTTCTATGTTTATACTTTACTAGACCCTGGAGCTTCTATTTCTTTTGTAACTCTATATATAGTCATCAACTTTAGAGTCAGTCCTGAAACTCTAGCAGAGCCCTTTTTAGTGTCTACCCTAGTAGGCATTTCCAGTGTATCCAGACAGGCTTACAGGAACTTTCCGGTCACAATATGTTAGAAATTTACCTCAGTTGATCTCATAAAGTTAAAGATGATGGATTTTAACGTAATTCTCAGCATGGATTGGCTCCACTCATGCTTTGCCTGAGTTTATTGTAGAAATAGAATAGTTTATTTTTCAGTTCCAAAATAAACCAGTCCTTAAATAGAGGGGTAGTACCATTGCTCTTAGGGGGCAGTTAATTTCATACCTTATAGCGAGAAAGATGATATCAAAGAGGTGTATTTACCATCTTGTGCGATTCAATGGATCTAACTCAGAAACTCTAACTGTTGAGTCAGTTCCAGTAGTAAATGAATTCTCAGATGTATTTATTGAAGATTTTGCCTAGAGTTTCTCCCGAAAGGGAAATCGACTTCGAAAAAGACCTTCTCCCAGATACTTAGCCTATATCTATTTTACCATACAGAATGGCTCTAACAAAACTCGAGGAGTTGAAAAAATAGTTAAAGGATCTCCTAGATAAGTCATTCATCATACCCAACGTCTCCTCATGGGGCGCACCTATTCTATTCGTGCGTCAGAAAGATGGTTCTCTCAGAATGTGGATAGACTACCTTCCGTTAAAAAAATTCATAGTCAAGAATAAATATCCATTTCCTAGAATCGATAAATTGTTTGATCAACTTCAGGGTACCTGCTATTTTTCAAAGATAGATCTCAGATCATGCTATTATCAACTCTGGGTCAGGGAATATGACATTCCAAAAATAGATTTCCAAACTCGATATGATCACTTCAAATATCTAGTCATGTCCTTTGGTCTTACCAATGCCAAGCAGCCTTCATGGACTTGATGAACCGAGTGTTCAATTAGTACTTTGATATGTTCGTCATAGTCTTCATTGATGACATTCTTGTTTACTCTCATAGAGAAATGATCATGCAGACCACCTCACAATAGTACTTTAGAATCTTAGATCTCATTAGTTTTTTACTAAATTCAGTAAGTGTGAATTCTAGCTAAGATCAATAGCTTTCCTAGGCCAAATCATTTCCGGTGATGGCATTAGAGGTGATCCTCAAAAGATTGAGGTGGTGAGAAACTGGCCTAGACCCATCTCTCCATCAGATATCAGGAGTTTCTTTGGTTTAGCTGGATATTACCATTGATTTATTAAAGGGTTTTCTTCTATTGCATCCCCCATGTCCAAATTGATTTCGAAGAAAGTTAAGTTTCAGTGGTCAGATTCATGTGAGAAGATTATTTAGGAGTTGAAGGCTTGACTAACCTTAGCCCCAGTCTTGACTCTACCAGATGGTTTAGATGGTTATGTTCTGTACAGTGATGCATATAGGGTAAGTCTAGGTTATGTTCTTATGTAGAGAGGTAAGGTCATACCTATGCCTCTAGATAACTTAAACCCCAAGAGAAGAATTACCCTACTCATGATCTTGAGTTAGCAGCTGTAGTGTTTGGCTTAAATATTTGAAGGCATTACTTGTATGGGGTGCATATAGATGTGTTCACATATCAGAAAAGACTTCAGTATGTGTTATCTCAGAAAGATTTGAATCTACATTAGAGAAGGTGGTTAGAGTTATTTAAGGATTATGATATCAGTGTTCTATATCATTTGGGAAGGTCAATATAGTGGTTGATGCTTTCAGTAGATTATCTTTGGGCAGTGTTGCTCATGTTGAGGATGGTAAGAAAAAGTTAGCTCAAGAAGTTCATCAGCTTTCCCAAATAGGTGTCCGCTTAGTTGACTCAGCAGAGGGTAGTGTGTGGGTGCAGAGTAATCCCGAATCATCTCTAGTTTCTAAGGTGAAGGAAAAACAGGATAGATATCCCAGTCTAGTTAATTTGAAAGAATCAGTCAGAGACCAGAAAGTGAAGGTTTTCTCCCAAGGGGGAGATGGTGTTTTGCATTGTTAGGGTAGATTTTGTGTGCTCGGTGTAGATGATTTAAGGCAACAAATTATTGCAAAAGTGCATGGTATATTACTCTATTCATCCGGGGGCCACTAAGATGTACCACAATTTACGGGAGATATATTGGTGGGGTAGGATAAAGAGATATATTACAAAGTTTGTAGCTAAGTGCTCTACATGCCAGCAAGTTAATATTGAACATCAGAAACCTAGTGGGTCTATGCAGTCGTTCAATATTCCCACTTGGAAGTTGGAGGAAGTGAACATGGATTTTGTGATAGGTTTACCTCATACTAATCATCAGCATGATTCTATTTGGGTCATCGTAGACAGGATGGCCAAATCAACCCATTTCTTGCCTATCCATACCTATTATTCAGTCGAGGACTACACGAAAATCTTTATCAAAGAATTGGTCAGGTTACACGGAGTCCCAGTATCTTTCATCTCTGATAGAGGTACCTAGTTTACTCTCACTTTTGGAAGGCATTCCAAAAGGGTCTTGGTATCCAAGTCCACCTCAGTACAACTTTTCATCCTCATATAGATGGCCAAGCATAAAGGAATATTCAAACTCTAGAAGATATGCTGAGAGAATGCATTGTTGATTTCAAGGGTAGTTGGTATAACCATTTACCTTTGATTGAATTCGCATGCAATAACAGCTATTATTCGAGTATCCGTATGGCGCCGTTTGAGGCTATCTATGGTAGGAGGTGTAGATTTTCAATTGGTTGGTTTGAAGTAGGTGTGGCCGCAGTAGTAGGGCCTGACTTGGTGTTTGATACGTTAAAGAAGGTTCAGTTAATCAGATAAAGGATTAGGGCTGCCCTGAGCTGACAAAAATTATATGCTGATGTGAGAATAAAGGATCTCAAGTTTGAGGTAGGTGATCTTTTGTAATTGAAAATTGATAACGCTCAATCTGAAGCTCTCGTAGGAGTGTGAAGCGGTCGTAGTCAAATATAGAACCCAACTGGGTTGGGTATCGATCCCACAGGGAATAGCTTGGTCAATAAGTAAGCAAAGATTACTAGACTTTTGGTGCAAGTCTCGTAAAAAGGGGGGATTTTATCGTGCAAAATAATGTAAACAAAGTAAATAAGTAAAAACGGAAAATAGCAAAGTAAAAGGAAAGAATGTTTAGTTAAGATGTAAAATAATGAGAATTGAGAAGTTGGGGTTATGTCCACCTTATGAGTTGTACGTCTCTATTGGCTATGAGTTATGCGGAATTCAGACATGCATGTGCTTATAGAGAATTGTATTCGATGGTAAATCCAAGCGTCTTTCGACCTAAACAAGGACTATTTCACTTTAACTCTTTCGAGCTTAAAGCGTGTCTAACGGTACAAATTCTCCAAGAGGTTAATCCAGTTACGACACTAACTTTTTAATAGGGGATGGGACCCTACTACCTTGACATTATCTCTTTTCCAGACATATAACTTTTCTTTCGAACAAGTTAATGCTATACTGGCGTATTCTATGTGTTTGCAAACACAAGAATTTGCATTAAGATGAAGAGAATAATGATATAAGCAGCATACGTGTCACGAATTCACAAACTCATAGCAATAGATAGTATCTCATACGGCTTCCATAACCCCAACAGAGAAGTTTAGTTACCCATGAGTGCGAAGGAAATCACAATCGACATTGTTATTATACCACAATAAAGATCTCATGTAGTAAAGTGTGGTAGGCGTTAGGCGTGAACTCCCTTGCAAAGTAACGTTTCTCTTGTTGTGGAAAATAAGAGTTGAATAGATGAATAGAAGAAGAATAAAAAGTAGTATTAATGGAAGAATTATAATCTGAGTTGTAAGTTGTGGAATAAGAAGTAGAATGAAAATTAGAACTAGAATGAGAATAATAAAAATCTCTAGCAAAATATGGTATTTATAATACTCCTATCCTATTCCTACTAAGCTAATGCATTACTTAACCCAATCCTACTAGGTTAATGTATCATTATCCTAATCCTAATGAATTACTGCATTATTATCCTACCCCTAATAGGTTACTGCTGGTCCCCAAAGTCTTCAGAAATGCTGTTTTTGCCCGGGATAGGTTTTCCATGCATCACTTTTAGTCCATAGGCGCCCAAACACTGCTCTCCTTCTTTTGTGAAGCTTCCTTTGGCGTCAAGTTATCCATAAAATGCTGAAATCTGCATCATTTATACCTGAAAACTTGCTAATCATGTTTGTTAGCTTACTTAGAGGAAAAAGGACTAAAAGTGCATGAAATATACAATTTGTTCTCAAAACTTGGCTAAAATATGGGCAAAGTCTAGTGCTATAGGCGTGTAAATTCGCCTATCATCAACACCCCACACTTGAAGCTTTGTTCGTCCTCAAACAAAATATCATGTCCGTCTAAACAACAACTTAGGGTTTCACAGTATCAACACAAAATATTCGTCAAGACAAGCACAACAATTATCAACAAAGAGTAGTTTTCCGATCATTAGTAGAAACAATTTAACCTCTAGCATAGACTCGTGATGGTGGCCATCTCATATTCAAAATCTAAGGCACAAAGAATCATACACAACCACCCAAAACTCATCAACTATGTGTGTCTCACAATATATTACCCATAATCACTCATAAGTATAGCATATTTTTCAAACATGGGTATAAAAGTATCCTTGCTCTCGCTCTCACAAAGAATTCATATGTTGCAACTGATGACCATAGGCTTGCCCTTAGTGTAATGCTTCACTAAATGTCAGAATACTAAGCTTAGGATAAAATAGGTCATTTGATGGTTGTAATGTAGGCTAAGGGACGGGTAGGACTATTTTGGCCAGAAATAGTGAGTATGTTCCTAAGCGCTTTAATACATCACATTGTATCATTAACACTTTTTCTTTCAAACAACCTTTCTACGTTCTTTTATTCTATCACCCTTTTTCTCCTCTTTTGTTTTTTCAATTTTGAACATAACTAACTTTTTAGTTTTCCTTTCCTTTTTCTTTTCATAACATACCTCTTATGATAGCACTTCTTTTTCAAAACGAATTCAAGCACCAATACATTCTAAAGCATCATACTCACCCAATTTCCTTTTATTTTGTCACATGACTTTACACTTTAAAGCACTTAGGAATTTGGATCAAATTATGGTCTTGAAACAAATGGATTAAGCTTACATATGAGGTTGTCAAAGTAAATAGGCTAAAGGCTCAAAGGGGGTTATCTAGGATAATGTCCATGGGTAGGTAAAAAGAAGGTAAACAAGTATAGGTTGCCAAAGAAATGCCTAAATCATCTCCTAAACTTAAACTCTTTATTTTCACTTTACATTCATACCAGGCAAGTTCTAGCATTAGCCACAAGCACAGAATATACTATTATCTCACACACACAAGGCACATGGTCGAATTTATTGGGAGTAGTATAGACTCTTGACCCAACAGATGAAGGAATTGAACCACACAATATCACATAGTGAGTTACAATTAGAGGCTAAACGTCTCAATAGTCATCATTTTAGCACAAACTCTTGTTATAATCTCATGCTGCCTATTAGAATAATTTCATGCGAAGCTAAAAAATTTAAAAAACAAAAAAAAATGAAAAAAAAAAAACTAAAACAAACAAACATAAATAAATGCAAATGCGGATAGAGAAGTATAGGATGCAAATACCACCACCCCACACTTAGACGAGATACACTGCCCTCAGTGGAAAATAAATACGAAGAACCTGGTTAGTAGAACTCCTCCTCTATGTCGGGGGTCATACCCCCTTCGTCGGAATCATCATAGGAGTCGTCGTCATCAGAATTCTCCTCCACGTCGGAGTCTGGCATTCGTCGATCATCATCGGTTGGCACATCGTCATCAAGAGGTTCCTCAAAGTATGTACCTACTCCACACATCTCCCTTGCAGGCACATTCATTAGATAGTCATGATCCAGCTGTTGGAGCTCTGCAGCAGTTGGAACATGACCTCCGCTCATCATTGTAAATCGAGTCATGCCATAAAGATGGCGAAAGAAACTCTCATCCCAAGCATGTCTCTCTGCCGTAGTAAGGTTGACGCCATGTGTTGATTCAGCATCTTTGACCTTTGTGAGGTCAACCTTCTTCGGGTTGTGTGGGAGTTTATGATCAGCCGGTTCCTCTTCGATGTCTTCCTTCCTCAAGATTGCAGTCAACAGATTGCCGAAGCTGAAATGGGACCGCTTGTGTAGCCTAGCCTTCCGTATTGTAGATCGAATGATTGCCCCAATTTTGATAGGGACATTCGTCATCAATGCGTATACCAAGCACACTCTATCTCGTGTTATCTTGGTGTACTGGGTCCCTGGAATTAGGCAAGAGTTGAGTATGCACAACCATATCCTCGCTTCCCTATTCAAAGGAGCATATGGGAAGGTGTTGTGTCGACCGGTGTATTTATGTCTGCTTCATCGTGCCATGGATCTTGTTCCACAAAGTGTGTGTCGAATGGCTCTGTATGGAGGTCTACTGTACAGCTCTTTGAATGGTGATGAATCGACTGAAGGCAAGCCAAGAAAGGAGTTGAAGAAATCCGCATTGAGTTGTAAAACTTGGCCCCGAATCTTGACCTCGCTGCCTATGGTTTTCAGCGACCAGTTGGCATAAAATTCTCTTGTCAAATCGAGATTACATTCTCCCATGTCTCGGAAGATGAAATCAAGATGTAATGCCATGATCTTGGCCAACATGCGCGGCTCCTTCTTCGCTAGGCTTTCCTTGTTTATCAAGTCCATATGAACATATTTTCTTTCCTTGTTGTTCCTATACCATTCCTTCGGTTCCTCCATAAGAGCCAATTTAATTCCGAACATGCGGCGTGGTATTTGCATTGAGGATGATTCTCCTTGCTCTTGTCGGCCTCTTTTCTTGCCTTTTTGTGAAGTGGTTGCCTTATCTTTGCCTTGTCTTCCTTTGGGTGCCATTGTACCTGAGACTAAAACAATGGTCATGTTAGCATCATATCGATGTGTACAATCTATAAACAAGTAGTAGGGTCACCACCCCACACTTAGGTTGTTGGTACAAACTAGTAAAGTGAAAGTGGTCGATTACTCAGACTTCGTCGACATACGTTTTAGGTGCTATATTCCAACAATAAAATTAGTGCAGTCATACTTCTTGTAATCTTGGAAATACTTTCATGTATGATATATCAAGACTACTTCATAGGGATTGAATCAAGGTATAACATCTAATCACAACCTCCTATGTCGGTAGGCAACTATAATTCTTATTCCGATGAACAAGTCATTCCAACATGTAAGTATTCAAGTGACAAGATTATGCAATTTTTGTGACCATATCAATTCCACAAAGTATGACAATGCACCAAAATCAAATTTAAGTTGGGAACAAGTTAAGATTATCCTTCCGTATACGTTCACTCACTTGGTTGTATCACAACAATTCAATCACATTCATATCATCAATACTACTTCAAGATTTAACAATTCATAATGGGCGTAGTAGTGTAGTACTTACGGAATATAAATGAAGAACAAAGTAGTACTGACTTGATTGATGCCTTTGGATGATGTTCTTGTGAAGAAAAAGAGTAAAAGGAAAATTTTTGAGAGGATTTGGAGGCTATAGGCGGCGCATAAGCTAGGTTTCCAATGTGTTTTTGGTTCAAGACTAAGTCTCATATTTATAGGAAAAGGTTGGGTCGGGTTTTGACCCATTTAAAATTGGTTTTGGAGACAAGAAGTGACCATAGGCGGCGCCTTTAGCTTTGCCTATGCTTGGCATAGGCGGCGCCTTTTGCAAAGCATTGTCTAGCATAGGCGGCGCCTATGCCATGGCATTCCTAGGCATAGGTGGCGCCTTTCACTTTGCATATGAGATTCAGAGACAAAAGGCTTTAGCATAGGCGGCGCCTATGCTATGGCATACTTGGGCATGGGCGGCGCCTATGCTATGGCACACTAGAGTCCGAGACCTTAGGCCATAGTATAGGCCTTGCCTTGTTTGTGGCCTAATTTTACCTAGGCTTGGCTTTTTTTGATACCTATATTTTCATGAGCAATGCTCAATCCATAGCCTTTTGCTTCTTCATTCCTAACTTACCACCTTTAACATGCAATACGTCAAAATCAAAATTTGAAACCGACCTCCTCGTTTTACACCTCTTTGCACCTACATTTACTCAAAAACAACAAAGACGATTAGAACGATGGGTTGTCTCCCATCAAGCGCCTTAGTTTTGGTCGTGGCAGGACTCTTCTTTTTGGATTTTTATTTATCAAAAGAAAACACGTAATAAGACAAAAAATGAAAAACGATGGGTTGCCTCCCATCTAGCGCTTGATTTATTGTCGCGGCACGACATGGCTATCTTGAGTACTTAGACTTCGTCGAGATAAGTGATGGCCATATAGTTTATTGAATCAAGAGGACCGATATATGGTTTTACTCATTGGCCATTCACCCTGAAGACAACACCATTAGTGTCTTCCAACTCAACTACTCTAGAAGAGTAGACTTGGTTAACTTTGTATGGACCAGACCACATGGACTTTAACTTACCTAGGAATAACTTCAGTCTGGAATTGAATATAAGTACCATATCATCCTTTTGAAAGTTTCATCGAACAATCCGCTGATCATGATACTTTTTCATCCGCTCCTTGTAGAGATCCGATCTTTCATAAGCATGTAGACGGAATTCATCCATCTCGTTCAGTTGCTCCAATCTCAGATTCATTGCACTATCCCAGTTCAAATTTAATCGTTTCAAAGCCCACAATGCCTTATTCTCAAGCTCAATGGGCAAGTGACAAGCCTTCCCATAAACTAGTTGGTACGGGGACATGCCAATTGGTGTTTTGAATGCAGTCCTATAAGCCCATAGTGCATCGTCCAACTTCCGAGACCAATCTGTCCTATTAGCATTTATTGTTTTAGCAAGGATTTGCTTGATCTCTCGGTTGGAAACCTCTACCTGGCCGCTAGTTTGTGGGTGATAAGGTGTGGCTACCTTATGTTGCTTGACACCATATTTTGCCAACACAGATTTGAATAGCTTGTTGCAGAAGTGAGATCCTCCATCGCTTATGATAGTACGTGGTACTCCAAAGCGAGAGAAGATATTTCTCTTTAAGAATGCTACAACACGCTTTCCCTCATTGTCGGCCAACGCCACAGCTTCAACCCATTTTGAGACATAATCTACAGCAACTAGGATGTACTTCATTCCACACGAATTTATGAATGGACCCATGAAATCAATACCCCATACGTCAAAGAGCTCTACTTTAAGGATTTTCGACATGGGAATCTCATGGTGTTTCGAAATAGCACCTTGTCTTTGGCATTGGTCGCATCTTCTAACAAAGTCGTAGGCATCTCTAAATATCGAAGGCCAATAATATCCGCTTTGCAATACCTTCCTTGTTGTCCGATTACCTGCGTGATGTCCCCCAACTTGGGAAGTGTGGCATGCTTCCAATATATCAGGAACCTCTACATGGGATATACATCGTCGGATAACACCATCTGCGCATCGTCGAAACAAATATGGCTCATCCCAAAAGTAGTGTTTTACATCATGCATAAACTTCCTCTTTTGATGGTAAGATAAGTTTGCAGGTATCACATTACTCACCACAAAGTTTTCAAAGTCGGCATACCATGGTAGTCCTTCCATTATTATCGCTAAGATCTCCTCTTCAGGGAATGCATCATCAATCTCGATTTCAGGCTGTGCCACATGCTCGTTCTCAAGTCTAGATAGATGATCAGCCACTTGGTTCTCACAACCTCTTCTATCTTTAACCTCGAAATCAAATTCTTGCAGTAGCAAAACCCATCGAATTAGTCTTGGTTTTTCATCTTTCTTTGTCATTAGATACCTCAGAGCTGCATGGTCTGTATGAACGATCACTTTGGTTCCCAACAGATACGCCCGGAACTTCTCAAAAGCATACACAACTGCTAGGAGCTCTTGTTCTGTGATAGTATAGTTCTTTTGGGCCTTGTTTAGGACCTTGCTAGCATAGTAGATAGGATGAAATAATTTCTCCTTCCTCTGGCCAAGTACAGCGCCAACAGCAACCCCACTAGCATCACACATGACTTCGAACGGTAGAGACCAATCTGGTGCTATCATGATAGGGGATTCAATGAGTTTTCTTTTGAGGCATTCGAATGCTTTCAAACAGTCTTCATTGAAGTCATACTTTGCATCTTTCTCCAAGAGTTTGCACAATGGACTCGCAATTTTGGAGAAGTCTTTGATGAACCGCCGATAGAAACCTGCATGATCGAGGAAACTACGAACTCCCTTCACTGAAATTGAGGGCGGTAGCTTCTCGATGACTTCAATTTTTGCTCGATCAACCTCAATTCCTCTTTCGGAGATTTTTTGCCCAAGAACGATTCCTTCTTTTACCATGAAGTGGCACTTTTCCCAATTCAGCACTAGGTTGAATTCTACACATCTTTGCAACGCCATACTTAGGTTTGCCAAGCACGCTTCAAACGATTTGCCAACAACTGAAAAGTTGTCCATGAATACCTCCAAAGTATCTTCAACCATATCAGAAAAAATGGACATCATACAATGCTGAAAGGTGGCTAGTGCGTTACATAGCCCGAATGGCATACGTTTGAAGGCAAACGTGCCATATGGACATGTGAATGTTGTCTTCTCTTGGTCTTCGGGGGCAATCCAAATCTGATTATAGCATGAATAACCGTCTAAGAAACAAAACCATCCTTTCCCCGCTAATCGATCTAGCATTTGGTCCATGAATGATATTGGAAAGTGATCTTTGAGCGTCCATGAATTCAGCTTTCGGTAGTCCATGCATACTCTCCATCCGGTGATGGGTCTGAGTGGAATAAGCTCATTCTTTTCATTCGCGACCACCGTCATTCCTCCTTTCTTAGGAACACATTGTACCGGGATTACCCATGTACTGTCAGAGATTGGATACACAACTCCTGCATCTAACCACTTAATAATTTCTTTCTTCACCACATCTTGCATAGGTGGATTGAGACATCTTTGGTGTTCAATTGTGGGTGTGCAATTTTCTTCAAGCTGAATTTTGTGGGTACAAATCCCAGGTGGAATACCAATAATATCCGCAATGGTCCAACCAATGGCTCTTATATACTTCCGTAGAATAGTAATGAGAGCTGCAACTTGTTGCTCACCCAAATCTGCTGCCACAATGACTGGAAGTGTGTTTTCGTTTCCTAAGAATGCATACTTTAAATGACTAGGCAGCTCCTTCAATTCTAACGTGGGTGGCTCTTCAATAGATGGCTTAGCTGGTGGTGTGGGTCGATTTTCGAGATCAAGGTCCAGCTTTTTGGGAGCATGGCGATATGTCCCTAATCCTGATAGAGTACAAATAGCTTCTTCGCAATTTTTAGCATCCTTACTTTCTCCATTCATGAGCACAATCGCCAATGGGTCATCAATAATTTGCTCTTCCTCAAGTGATTCTTCCTCATCATCAAAGTAAACATCAGCCACCGAGAATACGTTCAGCTCTTTGGGGTGCTTCATTGCTTTGCACACATCAAAGCAAACTACTTCGTCATTTATTCGGAATGAAAGCTCATTAGCTCTCAAATCAATAAGCACACTTCCCGTATCAAGGAAAGAGCGCCCCAAGATTATGGGGACTTTTGAGTCTGCCTCACAATCCAAAATAACAAAGTCTGCCGGAAAGATGAATGAAGAAACCTTTTCCAATACATCACATAAAATACCAACAGGTAATTTTACCGACCTATCCGCCATTACGAGCCTCATATTAGTTGGAGTAGGATCTCCCAACCCCAACTTTTTATAGATAGATAATGGCATCAAATTGAAGCTGGCTCCTAAATCACATAATGCCTTGTCAAAATTCAAAGATCCAACGGTGCAAGGAATAGTGAAAGAACCAGGGTCAGCCTTCTTCTGAACTAGTGATCGGGTAGCGATTGCGCTGTAGTGATGAACGTCATCTTTCAACTCATAGCTGGCTGCCCGCTTCTTTGTCAAAAGATCCTTCATAAATTTCGCATACCTAGGCATTTGTTCAAGTGCCTCTACCAATGGAACATTAATGGTCAGCTGCTTTAACATAATCATGAATTTGCTGAACTTTGTATCATCCGCCACCTTCTTCAATCTTTGAGGAAAAGGTGGTGGTGGATAGGGAATTGTTCACTCCACAGCTTTCTTCTCCTCTTCTTCCGTTTTCCAGGCTTTTCAGGCTGCAACATGCTCGGTGTGACGTCATGGACGTCGTGGCTGGCTTCCGCGAATTCCTCTCCTTTTGCGTTATCATCAATGTCTGCTACTTCATCAGCCACTTGCTTGCCTTTTGATGAAGTTTCCATCACCTTACCACTTTGGTTAGTAACAGCCATGCATGACCCATCATTCCTTGGGTTTTGCACAGTGTCGCTAGGTAAAGTGCCAGCCTTTCTTTGATTGAGTGCTGCTGAAAGTTGGCTTAACTGCTGCTCTATTTGCTTGATTGAAGTGGAATGAGAATCAACTAATTGCTTCATAGAGGACAAATCATTTATTACCTCCGTTACTCCAGCGGTCATTGCTTCCACTACTTTCAATAGTTTAGCCATCATCTCTTCCATATTTCCAGAACTAGATGTGGTGGTGTCACGTCTTCCTGGGGGAACATATACACCACTCTTTTCATTCTTGTTCTTCCAACTACCTTGGTCCTTGTTTCCAGATTTATCATAATAGTTCCGACCTTGGTTTCCTTGGGTATTCCCTCGGAAACCCCCTGATTGTTTAAGTAGTTGGCCTCTTCTTCCGAATCAGATTCGTCTCTTCCTTTCGACGCAATAGCTTTGACTTTTTCAGTCTTCCCTGATAATAAATGCTTTGTGAGAAGATCCACTTGTGTTTTCATGTGCGCCATATCTTGATCACGTTCTTCTTCTCTTCTCCTTTGGTCTGCAGTCATGCCAATAGATAAAGTGGGGCTTGATACCTTAGAATCCCTGGTGTGCCAAGATCTACTTTGCTTCGTCATACGATCTAGCATATTTCTTGCCTGCGCAAAGGTGAGGTCCATAAATGATCTTCCTGCCGTATTATCCACCACTGGTTTAGTTATTGAATTCAAGGCTCTGTATATTATCTCCATTAGGTGAACATTAATCATGTGATGGTTTGGGCACCTCGTTAGCTTTGTCTTGAACCTCTCCCATGTTTCATGAAGGGCTTCAGTTGGAAGCTGCCGAAAGTCGCTGATTTCATCTCTCAATTGTGCTCTTTTAGATGGCGGAAAGAATCTTTCTAAGAAAGCGTCTCTCAATTACCTCCAATTTGTAATGAATCAGGAGTCAGCACATTCAACCATAGAGTTGCCTCCCCAGACAGAGACAATAGAAATAGGTGTAATCGAATTGCATTCTGACCAACGCCAGGATTGTCAAACGACTTGCATGTAGAAATATAGTTGATCAGATGCATATTCGGATCATCGCCTGCTAGTCCCCCAAATAATCCCTTGAGTTGCAATAACTGAATCATGGTGCTTGTGATGTTGAACTTGGCTCCGGGCGCTAATGGTGGAGGAATAATGGCTCTCGTGGCTCCGGCTCCATCAAGATCATCATCATCATCGTCGAAAGCTGGTTGCATAACTCGGCGTTCAGGCCTAAACCTAGCTTGACGATCTCTTCTGTTAGCAGGTGTTGCGATCTTAGCGGCATGCCTAGGGTTTAGCAACTCGTCATCACCTAGGTCCTCGTCGTCAGGATTTATTGCTCGCCCAGGGTTATCAATATTTTGTTGATGTACTTGAGCGGCCGCAAGAGCAGCTAATCTCGCCTGATCCTATTGAGCAGCTATCCTGTCAATTTCATGTTGTGCCTCCATTCTACCAATACATTATGGTTTAGGATTGATAGGTAATAACGGTTGACCAGAACTTCGAGTATGGGGCATGCACTGAATAAAAACCTGCAGAGAACAAAAACAAAAACTAAAAGTAAAAGTACAAGAATCTTTGACCAAAGGGTCTAGTAATTATCACAAACTTAATTGACACTCGTATTCCCCGGCAACGGCGCAAATTTTTGATAACGCTCAATCTACAGCTCTCGTAGGAGTGTAAAACGGTCGTAGTCAAATATAGAACCCAACTGGGTTGGGTATCGATCCCACAGGGAATAGCTTGGTCAACAAGTAAGCAAAGATTACTAGACTTTTGGTGCAAGTCTCATAAAAAAGGGGGATTTTATCGTGCAAAATAATGTAAAAAAAGTAATAAAGTAAAAACGGAAAATAGCAAAGTTAAAAGAAAGAATGTTTAGTTAAGAAGTAAAATAATGAGAATTGAGAAGTTGGGGTTATGTCCACCTTATGGGTTGTACGTCTCTATTGGCTATGAGTTATGCAGAATTCAGACATGCATGTGCTTATAGAGAATTGTATTCGATGGTAAATCCAAGCGTCTTTCGACCTAAACAAGGACTATTTCACTTTAACTCTTTCGAGCTTAAAGCGTGTCTAACGGTACAAATTCTCCAAGAGGTTAATCCAGTTACGACACTAACTTTTTAATAGGGGATGGGACCCTACTACCTTGACATTATCTCTTTTCCAAACATATAACTTTTCTTTCGAACAAGTTAATCCTATACTGGTGTATTCTATGTTTTTGCAACCATAAGAATTTGCATTAAGATGAAGAGAATAATGATATAAGCAGCATACGTGTCATGAATTCACAAACTCATAGCAATAGATAGTATCTCATACGGCTTCCATAACCCCAACAGAGAAGTTTAGTTACCCATGAGTGCGAAGGAAATCACAATCGACATTGTTATTATACCACAATAAAGATCTCGTGTAGTAAAGTGTGGTAGGCGTTAGGCATGAACTCCCTTGCAAAGTAACGTTTCTCTTGTTGTGGAAAATAAGAGTTGAATAGATGAATAGAAGAAGAATAAAAATTAGAATTAATGGAGGAATTATAATCCGAGTTGTAAGTTGTGGAATAAGAAGTAGAATGAAAATTAGAACTAGATTGAGAATAATAAAAATCTCTAGCAAAATAGGGTATTTATAATACTCCTATCCTATTCGTACTAAGCTAATGCATTACTTAACCCAATCCTACTAGGTTAATGTATCATTATCCTAATCCTAATGAATTACTGCATTACTATCCTACTCCTAATAGGTTACTGCTGGTCCCCAAAGTCTTCAGAAATGCTGTTTTTGCCCGGGACAGGTTTTACATGCATCACTTTCAGTCCATAGGCGCCCAAACACTGCTCTCCTTCTTTCATGAAGCTTCCTTTGGCATCAAGTTATCCATAAAATGCTGAAATCTGCATCATTTATACCTGAAAACTTGCTAATCATGTTCGTTAGCTCACTTACAGGAAAAAGGACTAAAAGTGCATGAAATATACAATTTGTTCTCAAAACTTGGCTAAAATATGGGCAAAGTCTAGTGCTATAGGCGTGTAAATTCGCCTATCATCAAAAATCTCTCCCATGAAAAAGGTTAAAATATTCGGCAAGAAAGGGAAACTCAGTCCCCGATATGTCGGTCACTTCAGAATTCTGAGTCATTTCGAAAAGGTAGCTTATAAGCTTGAGTTACCTTGAGATTTAGCCTCATTACACCGAGTGTCCAATATCTCATTGTTGAAAAAGTGTATTGGTGACCAGCGGTAGTTTTTCCCTTAAAAAGTGTAGTGATTCAGAATAGTCTTTCATTTGAGGAAGATCCAGTCAAAATTCCTTACCATAATATTTATAGACTAAGGAACAAAGAAGTTCCATGAGTTAAAGTTCTTTGGTAAAATCAGTTCATTGAGGGAGCCACTTAGGAAGCAGAGGCAGCTATGTGGACCAAGCACCCTCATCATTTCTCCACAAATGAAGATTCAGTAGAAGGTACTAATCTTCTTAAGATTTCTCTCTATCATGCTCAGTTTCAGTTTCACATCATGTTCATGTTAATTGTGCATTTACAAATTAGTTTAGTCATGTATTCCATGCATCAGATATGCATGCTCAGTGTGTAAGCTTAGTCCAATAGTTTCCTCAGCTTAATCAGTTTTATTCGAGGATGAATGATCCCAAGGGGGAGATATTGCAACGCCCCATATTTCCCTAGCATAATCTAAGTCCCAATACATGAGTATTCATATATATAATTTTCAAAATACTCATTATTTTCAATTTAGAGCAGCCACTGCGTAGGAAAGTCCATTCGCTTTCCAATGATATAAAATTCGCCCCAATCCGATAACTGGGTAAGAAGTTATGGAGATTTTATCTTTCAGTGGTTAGACCCCATAATTTTAACCCTTATCATATCGCGGAGCTATTCTAAGTGATGATTGGCAATTTCCAGAGAATGTGTGCGATCTTGGCGCATAGCGCTAACGGCCAAATTGGTATTTGGTAGTTTCCAGTGTCTCTCCGCAACTCCACTACATCGCAGTGAACTTCTAGGTCCTAATAAATAAAGGACCATGATTTCCCCACGTCGCGCCACATACCAGTTTCCTAGTTGTCCAATTTTAGTGGCTTGGCGCGATAGTGGCGCTTCACGTCAAGCCCAAAAATCAGGATCTTCAGTTTTTAGATTTCGTTTTTAAATTTGTTCAGGGGCATTTGGATCTTTTTCCACGGCCCTAATTAATCTAAAACATGAAATGAAGGCCCCTAAATACCATAAGTAGTCATCATTATTTAAATTCCTCTCACAATCAAAAATCCCCTTTACAAGAACAAGAAACCCTAGCTTTCAAATTCAAGGCCAATCCTCAAGAACTCACCCATAACTTCATGAAATTCATTATCCCAGGTATGTTAGATGCTCATCGATGGATTCCTTTCATCCATGAAGTCCAAGTAACTTATTTAATTTATAAGTTCTGATCTATTCAAGTTATTTGATTTTAAATTGTGATTTCATCCATGAATCTCCATGTACTGATGATTTTCTACAATGTTCCCATGAAAGTATTGTTATTGTTCAATCCTCCATGCTTTTATATCATTATTTATTAAATTAAACCAAGATTTAGAACTATTATGTTGTATTCATGGTATTCCTATAAGTCCCATGACATTCCTATGATTGTTTTAAGCCCTGAACTATAAGTTTTTGATAAAATGCCTACAAGAGTGATTGATTTAAATAAAAGCCTTTATGTTTTGTCCTTAAAGATTTAGTGTCATTTTACTATTATTCTTTTGAGTCCTGGGGGGTATTGCATACCCGAAATCCATAATTGCTTACTTAGTTTAGTATTAGTACATTATAGAATAGTTTTCAGAATATACTATGAGCATTATTAGGACAGTCAGTTACTAGTCAGATGAACTTAGAACAGTCTAGTATTTCAGTGTCTTCCAGTTGGGAGTATGACTTAGCACCAAGTGAGTGTAGGGATGGAGGCTTCCCTATCAGATAGGCATAGTCATTAATAGCAGTCCCTATACTCCAGAACCACGTAGACAACATAGGGTATGAGAAGTCACCAGTCAGATTAGGCTTGACTATCTCGCAGGGGTCACCCGTCAGATCAGGCTTGACACCCTTAGTCCTTTAGACATTATATTACTTTAGTGGATCCACACAACCATCATTAGTACCCTTGGTGCAGTATTAACACCCTTCCTACTGGGGATACAGGTTGGACCCTGATTAGCCTAAATTAAGGAATGTGGGTTAGATGACACCTCCCATAGTCTCAGATATAGTCTCAGTTCAGTTATGTAGTGTTGGAGTTGCTTGACCAAAACATATAGATATCAGTATTTTTTAGTATATTCAGTTTACAGATCTTACTTAGCCCATGTTATATGCTTGGTCATGTATACCAGTATTTTTAGATTTTCCATATTTTCAGTATCTACAGATTCCATGTTCTCTACTCAGTACTCCATATTTTACATGCATATTCAGTTAATTATTAGTTCTGTTCATGAAAACATGCATAATAGCCTACCTCATTTAGCATACCAGCATATTCAAAATATTGATCGCATACCTTTCATTTGCGCTATGATGTGTTATATCTTAGGTGTTGATGCTCAGTTCTCAGATTATGCTTAGACTTCACTTCTCAGGCTATCAGTAGTACAGTATCAGTGGTGAGTCCTCATCATTTGAGGACAACTTGTTTTACTTTATATCTCTATTGTAGTAGTTAGCAGAGTTAGTTGGGGGCCTGTCTCATTAACTCATATTCAGTTAGTCAGTCTTAGAGGCTTTTCAGGCTTTAGAGTTAGTTCTTCAGTATTTAGGTATTATAGTTAGTTATCCAGTTATCATTATTTTATCAGATTCAATCAGTTGTTTCTATAGTAGACGCATATTAATGTTTTAAATTCAGTTATTAAAACCTTATGGAATGTCAGTATTCTTACGCATTTATGATTATGTTTTCCAATGCTCACTGTAGGTACCAAATAATGGGTTAGCTTGTGGTCCCTTAGGATTGTAAGCACCATGTGACGACTAGGAGGTAGTCCCGGGTCATTACATACTAAAATACTAAAAGCATGAGGATCGAGAATAAGAGGAATACCGCTATCATGACTTATGCTTATCATGAACATAAAACTCATAAATAGATACTATAAAGAAACATACACTAGGAAAGAGTGCTTTGTGTAATTAAGGCATAAAGCATGAATAAAGAGGCATTATAGGAACTTAACGTATCACAACCGCCCATTAACCATCCTTGGTGGATGTGCATAAGGTTTAGAATAAGGAGATCATAGGCATGATTTGTTCAAGAAATTTGATCTAATAACTACATAACATAGTGTGATTTTGCTAACCATTAAGTGTCATGACTTGATTTATGAGTCATGATGTCACCTACTTTATCCCACTAGTAGATAAGTTGAACCATAGTAGGATCTAGAAGCAATGGGCTAACTTGATCGAAAATGGTTTAAAAGCTGAAAATTAACAATTAAAGACTTAAATAATAATAATAATAATAATAATAATAATAATAATAATAATAATAATAATAATAATAATAATAATACAATCAGAAAGGTCTAATAGATAGATAGAAAATCAACAACCATCCCAAGACTCAGTAATGTTGGTATAAGAGAAACTACAAATATTAGTATGAAATAGCAAAATACAATTTGTCTAGAAAATGAAACACTAAACATATATAAATAGAATGAAAATGGGGTAACTTCAACACTAAGAGCTCACGCAATCATAGAAATAACTCAGCACGATCGATGAATCAATAGAGGCAACTAGCACTCGAATCTGCAAAAAAAAAAGGAATAAAAATATAGTATGAGTACCAAAACCATGGGTACTAAGTAGGCATCATCGAGCGACAAAGCTCAATCATGATATAAATACGATAAGATACAAGAGAAAACAACCAAGTCAGAGTAAAAGAGGCAAACCTAGAAATAAAATCCAACACTGTTGTACATAAATAAATAAATAAATCCAAGATAATAACATAAATATTAAACCATTATAACTACGTGATTGGACTCCATAAGCCAAAAAGTGCAGAAAAGTAAATAACCCAATGCAGGCTCCCATAAGCCTAGATGGTACAATTAAGGAAACTAAACAACCGAATATCCGTAACTCACCAAATTTTTATGCTATCACAAAGAATCCATCCAAACCATATCATCTCATACATAATTTTAAATACTAGACTTGAATCGAAACTCAATAACATTATTATAACTATCATCATTTGTTAGGCTTGAATTGAATCTCATATTTATAAATCATATCAATGAACCATATTCGTAAGCCATATCAATGAACTCCTAATAGACTATGCCAATACTACATCTAACAAGCCATGCCAATGATCATGCCTATATTTCATGTCATATCTATAATCTATATCATATTTACACGCCGTATCATATATATAAGCCTTATCATATATATAAGCCATATTATATATATAAGCCACTAATCATTAATCACATTGATATATATATATAATTAAACATGTTGACAAGCCATAGTACTAATCACATTCAAAAGCCATATCAATAATCATATGCAGATAAGTCATATCATCATTCATATATCGATAATTATATCATTAGTCATGCCCTAAAGCCATATCAATAATCATATATATGTATAAGTTAAATTGATAAATCATATCATTGATCATGTACAGAGGCCATATCAATAATGATATATAGATATATTTGTACCACATCATAGATATAAATCATGTATATAAGAAATATCATTAGCGATATCTGAAATTAGCATCAATCTTTCAATATCCAACTAACATATTAAGTATATATTCAATCTCTCCTAGTGGAAAACCAACCATTAATAAGAGTATATCATATATAAATAAGTCTACAAGGCTATCACAAGTCTTGGCCTAAGGAAGGATAAAAGGGCCCACTCTAAACCCTGAAATCCGTCTTAGGCAATTCTACCCCGCACTAGGCTACGATATCTAAGTTCCATTCTAGATTTTAAGTAAGCCGTAAATAGCCCCAAGATATTAATTCTTCTCAAACATGAATGACTAACATAATCCTACTAAAAATAATAGAAACTAAGGCAATTTTCCTTAACTTAAGCAACTAAGGACAATTCCACACTTAATCTGGATGACTAATGAAATTTTACCTAGCTTGAACAACTAAGACATTTCCATTCTAAACTTAAGTCACGAAACAAAATTCACATAAGACATAAGTAGCTAAGCTAATTTAACCTTGTACTACCATTTCAAGATAGCCTAGACATATTGTCTTGTTCAAATATCCTCATTCATACTTCCAATAACTAAATCCCACCCCATATCTAGCGTGATATCATAATTACACTATAAGGTAGCTCAATCTATGAAGAAGGTAAACCTAGCTTACCTGGGACTGAAGAAAAGCCTAAAGAATTCATTAAATAACTAATTTTCCTTTTCTAGAAGCTTTTGCAAGGTGCCACGCTATTAAAATCACAATCTACTTATCTGTCATAACCTAAACCCGATCCTGACCATGACGGATATCTCAAGCCCATCATGGGCCGAAGACTTCCCCTAGCCTAACCACCTGAGCATAGTAAAATAATAAAGGTAGCAAAACCAAACAAGAATAATAATATAAACAAATAGGAAGATTCTAAGAATCCAAAATAAATAACCAACTGATGATAGGCGAATTTACACGCCTATAGTGCTATATTTTACCCATATTTTAGCTATGTTTTGAGGACAAATTATATAATTCATGCACTTTTAGTCCTTTTTCCTGTAAGTGAGCTAACAAACGTGATTAGCAAGTTTTCAGGTATAAATGATGCAGATTTCAGCATTTTTATGGATAACTTGACGCCAAAGAAAGCTTCACGAAAGAAGGAAGGGAAAGCTTGGACGCCAAGGACCAAAAGTGGCATATGGAAAATCTGTCCTGGGCAAAAATAGCAATTCTAAAGACTTTGGGGACTAGCAGTAACTTAGTAGGATTAGCATAATGATACATTAACCTAGTAGGATTGGGTTAAGTAATGCAGTAGCTTAGTAGGAATAGGATATGGGTGTTATAAATACCCTATTTTGCTAGAGATTTTAATTCATTCCACACAATTCCCCCATTCCATCAATTCCCATCCATCCACCTATCCATTCACCCATTCATCTACAACTCTAAACAATTTGCTTTTTATTAATTCTTATTACTTTCTCTTCATCTATTCAATTCTTAATTTCCGCAACAAGAGAAACGTTACTTTGCAAAGAAGTCGCGCCTAACGCCTACCACACTTTACTACACGAGATCTTTATTGTGGTATAATAATAATGTCGATTGTGATTTCCTTCGCACTCATGGGTAACTAAAATTTTCTGTTGGGATTATGGAAGGCTTATGAGATACTATCTAAGGCTATGAGTTTGTGAATTCGTGACACGTAGGCTGCTTATATCATTATTCTCTTCATCTTAATCTAAATTCTCTGTGGCTGCAGACGCATAGAATACGCCAGTATAGTGATGATAGGCGAATTTACATGCCTATATCAATATATTTTGCCCATATTTTAGCCTAGTTTTGAGAACAAATTATATATTTCATGCACTTTTAGTCCTTTTTCCTGTAAATGAGCTAACGAACATGATTAGAAAAGTTTCAGGTATAAATTATGCAAAATACAGCATTTTATGGCTTACTTGACGCAAAAGAAAGCTCACGAACGAAGGAGAAGGAAGTGGGACGCCTAAAGGACCAAAACTGCTGCATGGAAAATCTGTCCCGGGCTAAAACAACATTTCTGAAGACTTTGGGGACTTACAGACACAAAGCTAGATTTTGACAAAGATACATTAACCTAGTACAATTAGGTTATGTATTTCATTAGTTTATTTGGATTATGATAATGTTACCTTAACCTAGTACATTTGGGTTAAGTGTTCCATAAGCCTAGTAGGATTTGGTTATTTATTTCATTAGCATAGTAGGAGTAGGATAGGAGTATTATAAATACCCTATCATGCTAGAGATTTCTATACAAGTTCTCCCTTAGTGGAGAGACATTCCTCCCTTAGTGGAGAGATACATTCATCTTTCTATTCTTCACTTAATTCAATAATTAATTTTCTTCCATCCCTCTCATCTTCCACTACAAACACTTCTAATCTACTCTTCTATTCTTAAATTCCACAACAAGAGAATCGTTACCAAGCTAAGGAAACACGCCTCACGCCTATCACTTGATCTACACGCCATCACTCAATATCGTGATATAATAACAATGTCAATCGTGATCTCCTTCGCATTCATGGGTAACTAAACTTCTCTGTTGGGGTTATGGAAGCCGAATGAGTTACTATCTATTGCTGAGAGTTTGTGAGTTCGAGACACGTATATTGCTTATATCATTATTCTCTTCATCTTAATCCACATTCTTTGCGGTTGCAAACGCAAAAATACGCCAGTCTAACATTTAACTTGTTCGAGAGAAAGGTTATTTGTCTGGAAAAAAGATAATGTCAAGGTAGTAGGACACCCTTTCCTATTAAAAAGCTAGTGCCGTAACTGGACTAACCTCTTGGAGAATTCGTACCGTTAGACACGCTTTAAGCTCGAGAGAGTTAAAGTGAAATAGTCCTTGTTGAGGTCGAGAGACGCTTGGATTTACCATCGACTACAATTCTCTATAAGCAATTGCATGTCAGAATTCTACACACTCATAGCCAATAGAAACGTATCCCTCAAAAGGTGGACATAACCCCAACGCTTCAATTCTCATTGTTTACAACTCACGTGATAATCTCTCTCTTTTTACTTTATTAATTTCAGCTTTTGTTTACATTACTTGCACAACAAGAATCCCCCCTTCTTACGAGACTTGCACCAGAAGTTTAGTTATTTTGCTTACTTGTTGGCCAAGCTATTCCCTGAGGGATCGACACCCAACCCAGGTTGGGTTCTATATTTGCTAACAACCGCTTTACACTCCTACGAGAGCTGTAGATTGAGCGTTATCAAAAATTGGCGCCGTTGCCGGGGAATATGAGTGTCAATCAAGTTCGTGATAATTACTAGACCCTTTAGTCAAAGATTCTCGTACTTTTACATTTAGTTTTTGTTTTTGTTTATTGCAGGTTTTTACTTTAGTGCATGCCCCATACTAGAAGTTCTGGTCAACCGTTATTACCAATCAATCCTGAACTACAACGAATTAGAAGAATGGAAGCACAAGCTGAAATCGACAGGATGGATGCTCAACACGAGCAAGCAAGATTAGCTGCTCTTGCCGCTGCTCAAGTCCAACAACAAAATATTGATAATCCTGGGCGAGCAACAAATCCTGACGATGAAGATTTAGGTGATGACGAGTTGATAAACCCAAGGCATGTCGCTGAAACTGCAACACCTGCCAACAGAAGAGGTCGACAAGCTCGGTATAGGTATGATCGCCAACCTTTGCAGCCAGATTTCGACGATGATGATGATGATCTTGATGGTGCCGGAGCCACTGGAGCTATAATTCCACCACCATTAGCGCCCGGAGCCAAGTTCAACATCACTAGCACCATGATTCAGTTATTGCAACTCAAGGGATTATTTGGTGGACTAGCAGGCGATGATCCGAATATGCATCTCATCAACTTTATTTCTACATGAATGTCTTTTGACAATCCTGGTGTTCGTCAGAATGCTATTCGATTACGTCTATTTCTATTGTCTCTGTCTGGGGAGGCAACACTATGGTTGAATGGGCTGACTCCTGATTCAATTACAAATTGGAGGCAATTGAGAGACGCTTTCCTAGAAAGATTCTTTCCGCCATCAAAAAGGGCACAATTGAGAGATGAAATCAGCAACTTTCGTCAGCTTCCCACTGAAGCTCTTCATGAAACATGGGAGAGGTTCAAGACAAAGCTAGCGAGGTGCCCAAACCATCACATGACCAATGTTCACCTAATGGAGATCTTGTATAGAGCCTTGAATTCAATAACTAAACCAGTGGTGGATAATGCAGCCGGAGGATCTTTCATGGACCTCACCTTTGGTCAAGCAAGTAATATGCTAGATCGTATGACGAAACAAAGTAGAGCTTGGCATACCAGGGATTCTGAGGTAGCAAGCCCCACTTTATCTATAGGCATGACTGCAGACCAAAGAAGAAGAAAAGAAGAACGTGATCAAGATATGGTGCATTTGAAAACACAAATGGATCTTCTTACAAAGCATTTATTATCAGGGAAGACCAAAAAAGTAAAAGCTATTGCGTCAAAAGGAAGAGACGAATCTGATTCAGAAGATGAGGCCAACTACTTGAACAATCAGGGGGGTTTCTGCGGGAATGCCCAAGGAAACCAAGGTCGGAACTATTATGATAAATTTGGAAACAAGGACCAAGGTAGTTGGAAGAACAAGAATGAAAAGAGTGGTTTGTACGTTCCCCCTGGTAGACATGACACCACCACATCTAATTCTGGAAGTATGGAAGACATAATGGCTAAATTATTGAAAGGAGTGGAAGCAACGAGCGCGGGAGTAACAGAGGTAATCAATGATTTGTCCTCCATGAAACAATTAGTTGATTCACATTCCACTTCTATCAAGCAAATAGAGCAGCAATTGAGCCAACTTTCAGCAGCACTCAATCAAAGAAAGGCCGGCACTTTACCTAGCGATACTGTACCAAACCCAAGGAATGACGGGTCATGCATGTCCATCACTACCAGAAGTGGTAAGGTGCTGGAAACTTCAGCAAAAGGAAAGCAAGTGGTTGACGAAGTTGCGGACATGGACGACAACACAAAAGGAGAAGATGTCACAGCACCCACTCATGACGTCAAGGACGCCACATCCAGCACTGTGCAACCTGAAAAAGCTAAAAAATGGAAGAAAGAGGAGAAGAAAACCGTGGAAAGAACACTTCCATACCCACCACCACCTTTTCCCCAAAGATTAAAGAAGGTGGCGGATGATACAAAGTTCAACAAATTCATGAATATGTTAAAGCAGCTGACCATTAATGTTCCATTGGTGGAGGCACTTGAACAAATTCCTGGATATGCAAAATTTATGAAGGACCTGTTGACAAACAAGCGGGCATCAAGTTATGAGTTAGCGGATAATGTTCATCATTGTAGTGCAGTTGCTACCCGATCGATAGTTCAGAAGAAGGCCGACCCCGGAGCTTTCACTATTCCTTGCACTATTGGATCGTTGGATTTTGCCAAAGCATTGTGCGATCTAGGTGCTAGCATAAATTGGATGCCACTATCCATCTACAAGAAGTTGGGGCTAGGCGATCCGACACCAACCAATATGAGGCTCGTGATGGCCGATAGGTCGGTAAAAAGACCTGTGGGTATCTTTAATGATGTGTTGGTGAAGGTTTCTTCATTCATCTTTCCTGCAAACTTCGTTATTCTGGATTGTAAGGAGGATTCTGAAGTTCCCATAATCCTGGGACGTCCTTTCCTTGCAACCGAAAGTGTGCTTATTGACATGAAAGATAATGAGCTTTTGTTTCGAATTAATGACGAAGTAGTACGGTTTGATATATGCAAAGCCATGAACCAGCCCAACGATATGAATGAGTTATCTGTAGCTGATGTTCATCAAGAGGATATGAAAGCATTATCTATAGAGAAACAGCCTACTGTTGAGCCATTGTTTGCTGCGCCACTGAATGTTGAGCATGAGGATAATGAAGATTATGAAGAACTTATGGGTGATCTAACAGAAATAGAGTCTTATACTCCTAAGCAACCGGATTGTGATCTCAAGAATCAACCAACAGCGAAGACTCCCATTGACGAGCCACCAATGCTAGAATCACAAGAGCTCCCCGACTATCTAAGGTATGTGTTCTTGGAAAGTAGAAATATACTTCCGGAGAGAGAAGATGATTTAAGTGAAAAGCACGTAGAAGCTCTCATCTCTGCTCTGAAGAGATACAAGAGAGCTATGGGTTGGACTATTGATGATATAATTGGTGACTCTCCGGAGAAACGTATGAGCCATCTCGAAAAAGATCGCATGCCCACAGGTAAGCCTCATTGTCGTCTAAATCCTTTCAGAAAACGATCCACCATTTACCTCGACGAAGTCTGAGTACTCGAGGTAACTATGTCGTGCCACGACAATAAATAAGGCGCTAGATGGGAGGCAACCCATCGTTTATCATTTTTCATTTATTGTTTATCGTTTTGTCTTTCTTTCGTTCTAGTACTTGTTTTGTTTTTGATAAAGGAAAATCCAAAAATAAGAGTCGTGCCACGACCAAAACTAAGGCGCTTGGTGGGAGGCAACCCATCATACTAATCGTTTTCGTTTGGTCTTGAGCAAAAATAGGTGCAAGAAGTATTCAACGAGGAGATTGATTTCAATTGATGATTTGGACGCAATGTATGGTAAAGTTGGTAAGTTAGGAATAGTGATGCATAAGGCTATGGATTGAGCATCTCTCATGCCCAAATAGGCATTGAGGAAGGCTAGGCCTTGGAAAAACTAGGCCACGAACGATGCACAACCTATCCTATAGCCTAAGGTCTCGGAATCTAGTGTGCTATACATTATGCACCGCCTATTCCTAAGTGTGCTTTTGGCTATGCGCCGCCTATGCTATGGCATTTGGTCTCAGTATCTCATATGCCATAGACTATGCGGCGCATATGTCTACAAATGCCATAGACTATGCGGCACATATGTCCCATTATGCCATAGACAATGCGCCGCATATGTCATGACTATGCCAAGCATTATGCGCCGCATATGTAACATTTTTGTCTCCAAAACCGATTGTAAATGGGTCATAACCTGACCCATTCTCTTCCTATATAAAGGGGACTTAGTTTTACAACACAACCACACTAAAAATTGACCTAAGGGCGCCGCATATACATCCAAATCCTCTCAAAATTTTCTTCTTTTGCTCTTCCAATTCACAAAACCATCCCCACAAGCTTCAAGCAAGTAAGTGCTCTCTTATTGTTCATATATTTCTCGTAAGTACTACGTTGCTATGTCTAGTATGAATTGCTAAATCGTATAAGATTGTTGGTGATGTTTATGTGTTTGGATAGTTGATACAAAATCATGTGAGTGAACATATACGTAGGAATATCTTGACTTGTGTCCGACTTGAATTTGGTTTCAATAGCATTGTTATGGTATTTACGGAATTACTATGGCTATGAACATTGCTTAAGATTGTTGTTTGGATACTTACATGTTAGACTATCCCGACCATCGGGATAAGACTTATAGTGCCTACCGGCATAAGAGGTTGTGATTGTTGTAAGAATAACTATTCCATGTGGTAACCCTTATGTATTAGTGTTGTTATATCTACCATGAAAGTAGTCCAATGGCTGCAAGTAAGTGATGCATTGCTGATTTTCTGGTCGGAATACAATACTAAAACGTATGTCGACGAAATCTGAGTACTCGACCACTTTCACTTCACTGATTTGTGTCAACAAAACTAAGTGTGGGGTGGTACCCCTAATGCTTGTTTATCGATTGTATCGATTGAGATTGTGCTGCCACTAACACTATTTCTAGTCTCAGGTACAATGGCACCTAAAGCAAGGCAAGGCAAGGAGAAGGCTACCACTTCCCAAAAGGGCAAAAAGAGAGGTCGCAAGGACCAAGGAGAATCATCCTCAGCACAACTACCCAGCAGAATGTTTGGAATAAAATGGGTTCTTGAGGAGGAAGCCAAAGAATGGTACAGGAACAACAAAGAACGAAAATATGTTCACGTCGACTTGATCAACAAGGAAACCTTAGCAAAGAAGGAGCCGCGTATGTTGGCCAAAATAATGGCATTGAAGCTGGATTTCATCTTCCGCGACATGGGAGAATGCAACCTTGATTTAACAAGAGAGTTTTATGCCAACTGGTCGCCGAACACAACAGGCAATGAAGTCAAAATTCGGGGCCAAGTGTTACAGCTCACCGCGGATTGGATCAACTCTTTTCTTGGCTTACCTTCGGTCGACACAACACCATTCAAAGAGTTGTACAGCAGGCCTCCTTATAGAGCAATATGACACACACTTTGTGGAAGCTGATCGATGGCAAGGTGGGGCAGACATAAAAAAACCGGCCGACACAACACCTTCCACTATGCTCCACTAAATAGGGAAGCAAGAATCTGGATGCGCATTGTCAACTCATGCCTTATTCCTGGGACTCAATACACCAAGATATCAAGAGATAGAGTGTGTTTGGTCTATGCTTTGATGACGAATGTCCCTATCAACTTTGGGGCAATAATTCGATCTACCATGAGGAAGGCCAGACTCCACAAAAGGTCCCACTTCACATTTGGAAATTTGTTGACAGCAATCTTGCGGAAGGAGGATATCGAAGAGGAACCAGCTGACCACAAACTCCCACATAACCCAAAGAAGGTTGACCTCACCAAGGTCAAAAATGCTGAAACAACTCATGGTGTCAACCTTACTACTGCGGAGAGACATGCTCGTGATGAGAGTTTCTTCTGTCATCTCTATGGCATGACACGATTCACTATGATGAGTGGTGGACATGTTCCAACTGCTGAAGAGCTCCAACAGCTGGACCACGACTACCCAATGAACATGCATGCATGGGAGATGTGTGGAGTGGGCGTATACTTTGAGGAACCTCTAGAGGATGATGTGCCAACTGATGATGATCGACGCTTGCCTGATTCTGACGAGGAGGAGAACTCTGACAACGACTCTTATGATGATTCAGACGAAGGGGGTATGACCCCCGACATTGAGGAGGAGTCCGACTAACCAGGTTCTTCGTATTTATTTTCCACTGAGGGCAGTGTCCCGTTTAAGTGTGGGGTGGCGGTATCGCATGCTATACTTCTCTGTTTGCACCTATGTTTGTTTGTTTACTTTGTTTTTTTTATGTTTTTTATTTGGGTTCGTTTTTTTGTTTTTTTTAAAGATTTTTTAGGAGTAAATTGTTTCTAGCTTCGCATGAAATTATTTTGACAGGCAGCATGATATTATAACAAGAGTATGTGTTACAATTGTCACTATTGAGACGTTTAGGCTCTAGTTGTGACTCATTATGTGATAGTGTGTGGTCCAATTCCTTCGCCTGTTGGGTCGAGAGTCTATATTACTTCCAATCAAGTCGACCATGTGCCTTGTGTGTGAGAGATTAATAGTATCTTCTATGTATGTGGTTGATGCTAGAACTTGCCTGGTATGTATGCAAAGCGAAAATAAGGAGTGTAAGTTTAGGATATGATTTAGGCATTTCTTTGGCAACCTATATTTGTTTACCTTCAGTTTCACCTACCTATGGACATCATCCTAGTTAAACCCTTTTGAGCCTTTAGCCTATTTCTTTGACAACCTCGTATGTAAGCCTAATCCATTTCTTTCAAGACCGTAATTTGATCCAAATTCCTAAGTGCTTTAAAGTGAAAAAGTCATGTGACAACATAAAAGGAAATTGGGTGAATATGATCCTTTAAATTGTAATGGTTCTTGAATGTGTTATGAAAAAGAAAGTGCTATCATAAGAGGTATGTTGAGAAAAGAAAAAGGAAAAGAAAGTTGAAAAGTGAGTTATGCTTAAAATTGAAAAACAAAAGAGGAGAACAAGGGTGGTAGAATAAAAGAAAGAAGAAAGGTTGAAAGAAAAAAGTGTCAATGATTCAAAGTGATGTATTAAAGTGCTTAGGAACCTAGTCACTATTCTTGGCCAAAATAGTCCTACCCGTACCTTAGCCTACATTACAACCATCAAAAGACCTACTTGATCCTAATCTTAACATTCCGACATTTAGTGGAGTATTACACTAAGGGCAAGCCTATGGTCATCAGTTGCTGCATATGAATTCTTTGTGAGAGTGAGAGCAAGGAAATGTTGATACTCATGTTTGAAAAATATGATATATTTGTGAGAGATTATGGGTACTATATTGTGAGACACACATGGTTGATGAGTTTTGGATAGTTGTATATGATTCTACGCACCTTAACGTTTGTATGCGAGTTGATCACCATCACGATTCTATGCTAGAGGTTAAATTGTTTCTACTTATAATCGAAAAGCTACTCTTTGTTGATAATTGTTGTGCTTGTCTTGATAAATGTTTTGTGTTGTTGTTGTAAAAACCCTAAGTTGATGTTTAGAAGGACATGATATGTTGTTCGAGGATGAACAAAGCTCTAAGTGTGGGGTGTTGATGATAGGCGAATTTACACGCCTATATCAATATATTTTGCCCATATTTTAGCCTAGTTTTGAGAACAAATTATATATTTCATGCACTTTTAGTCCTTTTTCCTGTAAATGAGCTAACGAACATGATTAGAAAAGTTTCAGGTATAAATGATGCAAAATACAGCATTTTATGGCTTACTTGACACAAAAGAAAGCTCACGAACGAAGGAGAAGGAAGTGGGACGCCTAAAGGACCAAAACTGCTGCATGGAAAATCTGTCCCGAGCTAGAACAACATTTCTGAAGACTTTGGGGACTTACAGACACAAAGCTGGATTTTGACAAAGATACATTAACCTAGTACAATTAGGTTATGTATTTCATTAGTTTATTTGGATTATGATAATGTTACCTTAACCTAGTACATTTGGGTTAAGTGTTCCATAAGCCTAGTAGGATTTGGTTATTTATTTCATTAGCATAGTAGGAGTAGGATAGGAGTATTATAAATATCCTATCATGCTAGAGATTTCTATACAAGTCCTCCCTTAGTGGAGAGACATTCCTCCCTTAGTGGAGAGATACATTCATCTTTCTATTCTTCACTTAATTCAACAATTAATTTTCTTCCATCCCTCTCATCTTCCACTACAAAAACTTCTAATCTACTCTTCTATTCTTAAATTCCACAACAAGAGAATCGTTACCAAGCTAAGGAAACACGCCTCACGCCTATCGCTTGATCTACACGCCATCACTCAATATCATGATATAATAACAATGTCAATCGTGATATCCTTCCCATTCATGGGTAACTAAACTTCTCTGTTGGGGTTATGGAAGCCGAATGAGTTACTATTGATTGCTGTGAGTTTGTGAGTTCGAGACACGTATATTGCTTATATCATTATTCTATTCATCTTAATCCGTATTCTTTGCGGTTGCAAACGCAAGAATACGCCAGTCTAACATTTAACTTGTTCGAGAGAAAGGTTATTTGTCTGGAAAAGAGATAATGTCAAGGTAGTAGGACACCCTTTCCTATTAAAAAGCTAGTGCCGTAACTGGACTAACCTCTTGGAGAATTCGTACCGTTAGACACGCTTTAAGCTCGAGAGAGTTAAAGTGAAATAGTCCTTGTTGAGGTCGAGAGACGCTTGGATTTACCATCGACTACAATTCTCTATAAGCAATTGCATGTCAGAATTCTACACACTCATATCCAATAGAAACGTATCCCTCAAAAGGTGGACATAACCCCAACGCTTCAATTCTCATTGTTTACAACTCACGTAATAATCTCTCTTTTTTTACTTTATTAATTTCAGCTTTTGTTTACATTACTTGCACAACAAGAATCCCCCCTTCTTACGAGACTTGCACCAGAATTTTAGTAATTTTGCTTACTTGTTGGCCAAGCTATTCCCTGAGGGATCGACACCCAACCCAGGTTGGGTTCTATATTTGCTAACGACCGCTTTACACTCCTACGAGAGCTGTAGATTGAAAGTTATCATATAGCATTAACTTGTTCGAAAGAAAAGTTATATGTTTGGAAAAGAGATAATGTCAAGGTAATAGGGTCCCATCCCGTATTAAAAAGTTAGTGCCGTAACTGGATTAACCTCTTGGAGAATTCGTACCATTAGATACTCTTTAAGCTCGAAAGAGTTAAAGTGAAATAGTCCTTGTTTAGGTCAAAAGACGCTTGGATTTACCATCGAATACAATTCTCTATAAGCACATGCATGTCTAAATTCCGCATAACTCATCGCCAATAGAGACGTACAACTCATAAGGTGGACATAACCCCAACTTCTCAATTCTCATTGTTTTACATCGTACTAAACATTCTTTCTTTTTACTTTGCTATTTTCTATTTTTACTTTACTATTTTGATTACATTATTTGCACATTAAAATCCCCCCTTTCACGAGACTTGCACCAAAAGTCTAATAATCTTTGCTTACTTATTGACCGGCTATTCCCTGTGGGATCGATACCCAACCCAGTTAGGATATATATTTGACAACGACCGCTTTACACTCTTACAAGAGCTATAGATTGAGCATTATCAAAAATTGGCGTCGTTGCCGGGGAATACGAGTGTCAACTAAGTTTGTGATAGTTACTAGACCCTTTGGTCAAAGATTCTCGTACTTTTACTTTTACTTTTTTTTTTATTCTATTCAGGTTCTGTTGACAAAATGGATGCACAACGTGACATAGAAAGAATGGCTGCTCAACAGGAGCAGGCTAGGTTAGCTGCATTGGCAGCTGCTCAAGTGCATCAACAGAATATTGATAACCCAGGTCGTGCAACAAATCCTGATAATAAGGACCTGGGCAATGAGGAGCTACTAAACCCACGGCATACTACTGAGGCGGCGGCACCCATGCAGAGGAGAGATCGTCAAGCGCGATTGAGGCCTGATCGCCGAGCTGTGCAGATACCGTTCGATGATGATGATGATGATCTTGATGGAGATGGTGCCACAGGAGCCATTATTCTTCTGCCATTAGCGCCCAGAGCCAAGTTCAACATCACAAGCACCATGATTCAGTTATTGCAACTCAAGGGATTATTTGGGGGACTAGCAGGCGATGATCCGAATATGCATCTCATCAACTTTATTTCTACATGTAAGTCGTTTGACAATCCTGGCGTTGGTCAGAATGCAATTCGATTATGCCTATTTCCATTGTCTCTGTCTGGGGAGGCAACTCTATGGTTGAATGGGCCGACTCCTAATTCTATTACAAATTGGAGGCAATTGAGAGACGCTTTCCTTGAAAGATTCTTTCCGCCATCCAAATGAGCATAATTAAGAGATGAAATCAGCAACTTTCGGCAGCTTCCAACTGAAGCTCTTCATGAAACATGGGAGAGGTTCAAGACGAAGCTTATGAGGTGCCCGAACCATCACATGACCAATGTCCACCTAATGGAGATACTATACAGAGCCTTGAATTCAATAACTAAACCAGTGGTGGATAATGCGGCTGGAGGATCATTTATGGACCTCACCTTTGGGCAGGCAAGCAATATGCTAGATCGGATGACGAAGCAAAGTAGAGCTTGGCATACCAGGGATTCTGAGGTAGCCAGCCCTACTATACCTATTGGCATGACTGCTGAACAAAGGAGAAGAGAAGAAGAACGTGATCAAGATATGGCGCACATGAAAACACAAGTGGATCTTCTTACAAAGCATCTATTATCAGGGAAGACCAAAAAAGTCAAAGCTTTTGCGTTAAAAGGAAGAGACGAATCTGATTCAGAAGAAGAAGCCAACTACTTGAATAATCAGGGGGGTTTTCGAGGTAATACCCAAGGAAACCAAGGTCGGAACTACTATGATAAATCTGAAAACAAGGACCAAGGTAGTTGGAAGAACAATAATGAAAAGAGTGGTTTATACGTTCCCCCAGGAAGACGTGACACCACCACATCTGGTTCCGGAAGCATGGAAGATATGATGGCTAAACTGTTGAAAGGAGTGGAGGCAACCAACGCGGGAGTAACGGAGGTAATACATGATTTGTCCTCGATGAAGCAATTGGTTGACTCACATTCCACTTCAATCAAGCAAATAGAGCAGCAGTTGAGCCAACTTTCAGCAGCACTCAATCAAAGAAAGGTTGGCACCTTACCTAGCGACACTGTGCAAAATCCAAGAAATGACGGATCATGCATGACTCTTACTACCCGAAGTGGTAAGGTGCTGGAAACTTCATCCAAAGGCAAGCAAGTGGTTGACGAGGCAGCAGACATCGATGATAAGGCAAAATGAAAAGCTGTCGTAGACACCACCAACGACGTCCATGACGTCACACCGAGTATGTTGCAGCCTGAAACTACCAAAATTTGGATGCAAGAGGAGAAGAAAGCCGTGGAGAAAACAATTCCATATCCACCACCACCTTTTCCTCAAAGACTGAAGAAGCAGGCGAATGATACAAGGTTCAACAAAGTCATGACGATGTAAAACCAGCTGACCATTAATGTTCCGTTGGTAGAGGCACTAGAACAAATGCCTGGGTATGCGAAATTTATGAAGGATCTTTTGACAAAGAAGCGAGCAGCAAGCTATGAGTGGAAGGATATTGTTCATCACTGCAGCGCAATCGCTACCCGATCACTAGTTCAGAAAAAGGCAGACCCTGGTGCTTTCACTGTTCCGTGCACGGTTGGATCTATGAATTTTCATAAGGCATTGTGCGATTTGGGAGCAAACATCAATTTTTTGCCACTATCCGTATAACACCCCATAAATTTTTTCGTACACTTATCGCGATTATATGGAGTCCTAAAGGCTTGCGTATGGGTTAAATTAAGTTTATGGTGTTCGGAATTATCCCGTCAATAGTTGTATGTGTAGGTATTGGAATAAGATTTCCAATGATATAAAGTTTGCCCAAAACAGAGGAGTATTTCATATAAGCGAGCACATTCGAAATTTCAAAACGGTGGCCGGGAAGCCTGTGAACAGTAAATCTGCAGGAAAATTACTGCAGCTAGGCAATTATTTTTTTGGATCAACTTTAGACGATCATAACTCCTTGTACAAAAAGAACTGTCTGAGCTGCTATATATCGACGAAAAGCTCTGAGAGTATTCTTTCCGATGAAATTGGTTTCATCCAAATCCAATGTCTGAATAAGGATCTATACCTGTTTTACTACAGCCTATAAAAAAAAAAACAGAATTGTGGGACAGATTTTTGAGTCAACTTTAAACGACCATAACTCCTTGTACAGGAAGAACTGGGCGGTATACTTTATATAAAAATGAAACCCCTTTGAATTATATTTCCAATTCAATTGGTTTCACCCGAATCCGATACCGGAGCAAAGAGTTATGATCGATTTACTTCAGCTTTTCAAAACTGTCCACTGGGGACAGATTCGGATTTATTTAAATTTTTTGGGCAAAATGGTCATTTTCTATTACCTCTTGGACGAAAATGGGTCTTTAAAAACCTACACTTAGCCTCATATATATCATATATCATCCAATTATTAAGAAAAGGTGCAACCCTAGCCTAATTTCAACTTCAAATATTTTGTGATTCAACCGTAGAAAATTCGAATTGGTTCCGTAGTTGTGTTCACCATCTCGAAAGCTTTGAGAAGCACCCCATGGTTATGTAAGGAGGATTATAAATACAAGAGTTCATTGTTAAGGTATTAATATTGTTTATTCTTGATTCTTATCCATGAATAAGTATTGATAAAGGATTATGAGCATTGTCTTGATGTTGGAAGATAACTAGAAACATAGTTATGATTTGTTTTGTATAAATTGTTAGTAGTAAATTATGGAAGTTGTTGTATTGGATTATGGAGGATGAATTGTGGTGATATATCATTATATTAGTGGTTATGTATGCCCAGTGATCATGTTGGTATTGGATGGTGATTAAGAAGGGAAATAAAGGCTAAGAGTGATGTTGAGGGATATTTCATGAAAATGCCTGATATGTGAATGTAATAAGAGTATAAGAGGATGTATGTAGCACTCTTATTGATGAGTTAAAGGATTACTACCTAGACATTATTTTGTGAAGTTAATACCTAAATGGTAAGGTTTGGGTGCTAATACTAGTTGCCACAAATGACTTATTGTAGATAAGTGATCGAAGAGTTCGGGGAAGTCATGTTGGACTTGTATTGAAGTGGTTATATCAAGGTATGTAAGACATACTATATCTAATCTTTGGCATGAATAATGACCCATGGCACTCTCAAGTAAGCTTCCAACATTGTCCTACGACACATGACATAATAACATCATATGATCTTCGACACTACCAATTGAACTTGTTTTCACTTTTAAGATGTCCGGCTAGTCAAAAAAATGTACATATACTATTGTTGACTCCGAAATGGTTTAATGAGGTATCCATGACTCTCTACTTCATTTTCATGATATTGATTACCTATTTACATGTTTTCCTATTGAGGTATCATGGTTTCAAGTTCCATAAGGTGTGACCACAAAGTAACCAATCTCAAAGATTAATTGAATTAAGAAATGGAATGTCTGTATTTTAAATTGATGATATGATGTATTGTATTAGTACCACTGATCAGTTGGCCAGTGTATTATAAAGTTGATGTATATATGTTATTCCAGGGGTGGTCCCTGATGTATTGTATTAGTACCACTGATCAGTTGGCCATTGTATGACATATGTTATGTACTGATAAGGATTACAGGAAGTAATGATATGAAAGTAATGTGCAGGTATCCCATCAGCTCTTTTAAGTGTGGTCTACTCATACTGTTTATTCACTGGTATCTGGGTTCTGTTGATCTTCTGTATCTCATCTTGATACTCATTGCCTTACATACTCAGTACATATTTCCATACTGACGTCCCTCACGGGGGACCCGTATTCATGCCTGCAGGAACAGGTACTTCAGGTCGTACACCTCCGCAGTAAGAGCCAGGACATTCTGTTGTTAGTGGTGAGCTCCAGTTGTTTCGGGGCATCCCAAGTCGTTTCTATATGTATTTTTGGTATTTGTATAAAAGTCTTTTGTGGTCGGGAGTTTACCCCGACCTTAACTCAGTTGTGTATCTATGTAGAGGCTTTTGTAGACATATTGTACAGCCATAGGAGTGTTTGGTTGATAGACGTGATAGCTTTGACGGCCAATTACTATTTATATATATATTTATGCGTGTCTGCTGGGCTGATACAGGTACTGTTTTCTTCTATTTACAATGAAGTGCCGCCCAAATTTCTAATTTTCATAAGTAATGTAAATGTGAAAGTATAGGTTATGAAAGGGTTCTCCCGGGCCTCCTCGGCTACGGGTGCCAGTCCGCTCCAATGGGATTTGGGATATGACAGAAGTGGTATCAGAGTGGTTCGTCCTAGTGAGTCTACAAAGCCGTGTCTACGTAGAATCTTGTTTATCGGTGTGTTGTGCACCACATCTATAAACAGAAGGCTATTGGACATTTAGGGATTATTTCCACTCTCCATTTCTCAGATCGTGCTATAGAGCCCATATTAGAGATAAAGTCATAATCGATCGCTTAATCCAATTTTTTTTTATTATAGTAACGATGCCGGTTACAAGGAGAAAGAATAAGTGGAAGCGAGTGGATGTAGTGGCCGGAGAAGGTACTAGTAATTCACCACCGGCACAAGTTGAACAAAGTGAGTCTCACGATGAGCATATATCAGGAGCTTCTTCTCCTCCGGAAGGGCCATCTATTAATGCTGTTGATCGAGATTTGAGGGATGCAGTACAACTTCTGACGCGTATAGTTGCCGGTCAAGTTCAAGGGCAAGCTATTCCTACCTCGGGTTCTAGTGGTACGGATAGAGCAGCTAGCCTTCGGATACTGGATTTTCTGAAACTGGATCCTCCTACTTTTATCGGATCATATATTAACGAAGACTCGCAGGACTTTGTCGATCAAACCCAAAGGACTCTAGATGTTATGCACATATCCGGTAAAGAGATAGTTGAGCTAGCAGCATATAGACTGAAAGGAGAGGCTATATTGTGGTACGAGGATTGGAAACGATCTAGGGGTATTGATGCACCTCCAACTAAGTGGGGAGAGTTAAAAGATGCATTTATTGATCATTATCTTCCATTTGAGACTCGTCAGGCCCGTGCAGATCAATTCTTAAATCTTCGTCAGGGTAATATGAGTGTAAGGGAGTATAGTCTTCGATTTAACTCCTTGTCTCGATATGCTTCTAATGTAGTAGCTACTATGGATGACAGAGTTAATCACTATGTGGATAGATTGGAACCATACTTGGTTAGAGATTCTACCATTGCTTCTTTGAACAAGGACATGGATATAGCGAGGATACAAGCTTTCGCTCAGAAGATGGAAGATCAGAGGCAAAGAAGAAGAACCCAGGAATCAGAAAAAGGATATTCTAAGCGGGCCAGAGCTATAGGACAGTTTATGGCATCTCATGGAGGTTTTAGGCCTTCGTTCTCTCATAATTATCTTTTTATCCGGTAATTAGTGCTCCACCGCAATTTCAAAGGTTCAGAGGTAATCAGTTCGGGCAAAGCAGTGAAAATCAGAGTTCGCGAACAGTGGGGTATCAAGGGAAAGGGAGTATGAGTCAATTGAGACGTCCACGACACTCGTGCCCCATATGTAGAAGATTTCACTTTGGCGAATGTCGGCTTGGAATGAACAATTGCTTTTGGTGTGGTAGGCCGGGGCATATGGCTAGGGATTGCCCACGCAGGACCACAGGTGGTATAACACGACCTACCGGATCAGCTGTTGCGTCATCATCGGTGCCTCCTTTGAGTAGGGGTGCACAACCTATGGGTCACGGTAGAGGTGATAGAGGAACAGCTAGTTCTAGCGAAGCTCAGAACCGTGTGTATGCCCTAACAGATCGGCAGAATTTAGAGGCTTCTCCAGACGTGGTTACAGGTACGTTGTCCATCTTTGCATTTGATGTGTATGCCTTAATTGATCCTGGTTTTACATTATCGTATGCTACTCCTTTGGTTGCGGGAAGGTTCGGGAGAACACCCGAATTATTAGCCAAGCCATTTGAAGTATCAACGCCAGTGGGGGAATCTCTTATAGCTAGGAATGTTTATCAAAATTGTGTTATGAATATTTGTGGTCGTGATACGATGGCCGATCTTGTTGAGTTAGAAATGGTAGATTTTTATGTTATTATGGGCATGGATTGGTTAGCGTCTTGTTATGCTATAGTAGATTGCCATTCTAAGAAGTTGTATTTCCATTTTCCAAATGAGACAGTCCTTGAATGGAAGGGTAATGTTGGCGCGCCGAGAGGTAGATTTATTTCTTACTTTAAGGCAAGAAAAATGGTTTCCAAGGGGTACATATACCATTTGGTTAGAGTAAGGGATACAGAGGCAGAGCCGCCAACTTTTCAGACCATTCCGGTTGTGAATAAATTTCCTGAAGAACTACCAGGTTTACCTCCTGAACGAGAAGTGGAGTTTGGTATTGATATGTTGCCAAACACACAACCAATCTCAATTCATCCTTATAGAATGGCACCAGCAGAGTTGCGAGAATTGAAAGAGCAATTGAAAGACTTGCTAGAGAAGGGATTCATCAAGCCTAGTATGTCCCCTTGGGGAGCACCAGTATTGTTTGTGTGTAAGAAAGATGGTTCGCTGAGGATGTGTATTGACTATCGACAATTGAATAAGGTGACTATCAAGAATAAATGCCCTCTTCCCCGAATTGATGAGTTATTTGACCAGTTGCAGGGTGCCCAGTGTTTTTCCAAGATTGACTTGAGATCAGGCTATCATCAAGTGAGAGTCAAGGATAAAGATATACCCAAGACAGCTTTCCGAACACGGTATGGTCATTATGAATTCCTGGTTATGTCATTCGGGCTGACAAATGCACCCGCAGTTTTTATGGATCTGATGAATAGGCTGTTTAAGCCGTTTCTAGATGTGTTCGTGATAGTTTTCATAGATGATATTCTGGTCTACTCTAGAACAGAAGAGGACCATGTTAATCACTTGACGCAGGCGTTGCAGATTCTTCGTGATCGTAAGCTGTATGCGAAGTTTTCTAAATGTGAGTTTTGGCTCAAGTCAGTGGCATTTTTGGGCCATATTGTATCCAGTAAAGGCATAAAAGTTGACACTTAGAAGATTGAGGCTGTGAAGAATTGGCCAAGACCCACGATGCCTACGGAGATTCGTAGTTTCCTCGGGTTGGCAGGTTATTATAGAAGGTTTGTTGAAGGTTTTTCTTCTATTTCTGCACCCTTGAATAAGGTGAAGTATAAAGCCTCCAAGTTTCAATGCAATGATGCCTGTGAAAAGATTTTCCAAGATCTGAAGATCAAGTTGACTTCTACACCGGTATTGGTACTTCCTGAAGGCACAGAAGGGTATGCAGTGTACTGTGATGCTTCGAGAAGTGTCTTAGGATGCGTATTAATGCAACATGGTAGAGTAATAGCCTATGGATCTAGACAATTGTGACCACATGAGAGGATTTATCCCACACATGATCTTGAGCTAGCTGCAGTTGTATTTGCTTTGAAGTTATGACACCACTACTTATATGGGGTTCATGTTGACATATATACCGATCATAAGAGCCTGCAATATATCTTCAATCAGAAAGATCTAAACATGAGGCAGCGCAGATGGTTTGAATTGTTGAAAGATTACGATGTTGATATCTTGTATCATCCAGGGAAAGCGAATGTGGTAGCGGATGCACTGAGTCATAAGTCTAAAATGGCATCTATAGAAAAGCAGGGGATGATTAAGGATCTTCACCAACTAGCTAATTTGGGAGTTCGACTTCTCGAAACTCCAGATGAAGAGGTTATTGTACATAATGCAGCGGAATCTTCATTGATAGCTGAAGTGAAAGAGAAGCAGTATGCAGATCCAATTTTATTGTAGCTTAAGGAGGATGTGCAGAGTGGCACGACAAAGGCATTTGAGCTTACGCAAGAAGGAGTGCTTCAGTGTCAGAATCATTTATGTGTACCTGATGTAGTTGAGCTAAGAAAGAGAATTATGACAGAAGCACACTGTTCAAGGTATTCCATCCATCCAGGGTCGACTAAGATGTATCAAGATTTGAAAACAATATATTGGTGGAATGACATGAAGAAGAATATTGCCGAATTTGTAGCTAAATGTCCGAATTGTCAAAGAGTCAAAGTAGAACACCAGAAATCCGGTGGTTACATGCAATGTATAGATCTTCCAGTCTGGAAGTGGGACAAGATCAATATGGATTTCATCACGGGTTTGCCTCGTACATATCGGAAGTTTGATTCCATATGGGTGATCATTGATAGGCTTACCAAATCTGCGCACTTCTTACCAATTAAGACAACTTATACGGCGGAAGAGTATGCGAAGTTATATATTAAGGAGATCGTTCAGTTACATGGAGTTCCAATTTCCATTATATCCGATCGAGGATCCCAATTTACCGCGAATTTCTGGAAGTCTTTTCAAAGGAGTTTGGGGACACAAGAAAATCTAAGTACGGCTTTTCATCCTCAAACGGACGGACAAGCGGAACGTACCATCCAGACACTTGAAGATATGCTACGAGCATGTGTATTAGATTTCAAAGGCAACTGGGATGATCACCTACCTCTTATCGAGTTTGGCTACAATAATAGCTATCATTCAAGTATCAAAATGGCACCATATGAAGCATTGTATGGAAGAAAGTGTAGATCGCCAATAGGATGGTTTGAAGCAGGTGATGCGGTCTGGTTTGGACCCGATCTTGTTTATCAAGCAATGGAGAAGGTTAAAGTGATCCAACAACGGCTTGAAACAACTCAAAGTCGACACAAATCTTATGCGGATGTTAGAAGAAGAGGATTTGAGTTTTCTATCGATGATTGGGTATTCTTGAAAGTATCACCAATGAAAGGAGTGATGAGGTTTGGCAAGAAAGGAAAGTTAAGTCCACGATACATAGGTCCGTACAAGATCATTCAAAGATTTGGACAAGTTGCTTATGAGTTAGAGCTACCTCAAGAGCTCTCAGTAGTTCATCCCATATTTCATGTTTCGATTCTTCGCAAGTACATCGGAGGTCCATCACACATCACTACTACGGAAGATGAACAAGTTACAGAAGATCTCACTTTTGAAGAAATGCCTATTGCTATTCTCGATCGCCAAATTAAAAAGATAAGGAATAAACAGATAGCATCGGTAAAAGTACTTTGGAGGAATCAACAAGTTGAGGAGATCACATGGAAAGCCGAGGAAGCGATGAAGATTAAGTACCCTTACCTATTCAACGATGAGGAGGAAGTTCATGAGACGGAAGAAGAACAATAACAAGTAAGTGTTTATTTTTATGCAAGTATGTTATGATGATGAATATGTTAATTGTAAGGTTGGACATGTCTCAATTGAGTAACTATGCTAACATTCGAGGACGAATGTTCTTAAGGGGGGGAGAATGTAACACCCCATAAATTTTTTCGTACACTTATCGCGATTATATGGAGTTCTAAAGGCTTGTGTATGGGTTAAATTAAGTTTATTGTGTTCGGAAGTATCCCGTAAATAGTTGTATGTGTAGGTATTGGAATAGGCTTTCCAACGATATAAAGTTTGCCCAAAACAGAGGAGTATTTCATATAAGCGAGCACATTCGAAATTTCAAAACGGTGGCCGGGAAGCCTGTGAACAGTAAATCTGCAGGAAAATTACTGCAGCTAGGCAATTATTTTTTTGGATAAACTTTAGACGATCATAACTCCTTGTACAAAAAGAACAGTGTGAGCTGCTATATATCGAAGAAAATATCCGAGAGTCTTCTTTCCGATGAAATTGGTTTCATCCAAATCCAATTTTTGAGTAAGGAGCTATACCCGTTTTACTACAGCCTATCAAAAAAAAACAGAATTGTGGGACAGATTTTTGGGTCAAATTTAAACGACCATAAATCATGTACAGGAAAAACTGGGTGGTATACTTTATATAAAAATGAAATCCCTTTGAATTATATTTGCAATGCAATTGGTTTCACCCGAATCCGATACCTGAGCAAAGAGTTATGATCGATTTACTTCAGCCTGTCAAAACTGTCCACTGGGGACAGATTCGGATTTATTTGAATTTTTAGGGCAAAATGGTCATTTTCTATTACCTCTTGGACGAAAATGGGTTTTTATAAACCTACACTTAGCCTCATATATATCATATATCATCCAATTATTAAGAAAAGGTGAAACCCTAGCCTAATTTCAACTTCAAATATTTTGTGATTCAACCGTAGAAAATTCGAATTGGTTCCGTAGTTGTGTTCACCATCTAGAAAGCTTCGAGAAGCACCCCATGGTTATGTAAGGAGGATTCCAAATACAAGAGTTCATTGTTAAGGTATGAATATTGGTTATTCTTGATTCTTATCCATGAATAAGTATTGATAAAGGATTATGAGTATTGTCTTGATGTTGGAAGATAACTAGAAACATAGTTATGATTTGTTTTGTATAAATTGTTAGTAGTAAATTATGGAAGTTGTTGTATTGGATTATGGAGGATGAATTGTGGTGATATATCATTATATTAGTGGTTATGTATGCCCAGTGATCATGTTGGTATTGGATGGTGATTAAGAAGGGAAATAAAGGCTAAGAGTGATGTTGAAGGATATTTCATGAAAATGCATGATATGTGAATGTAATAAGAGTATAAGAGGATGTATGTAGCACTCTTATTGATGAGTTAAAGGATTACTTCCTAGACATTATTTTGTGAAGTTAATACCTAAATGGTAAGGTTTGGGTGCTAATACTAGTTGCCACAAATGACTTATTGTAGATAAATGATCGAAGAGTACGGGAAGTCAAGTTGGACTTGTATTGAAGTGGTTATATCAAGGTATGCAAGACATACTCTATCTAATCTTTGGCATGAATAATGACCCATGGCACTCTCAAGTAAGCGTCGAACATTGTCCTATGACACATGACATATAATAACATCATATGATCTTCGACACTACCAATTGAACTTGTTTTCACTTATAAGATGTCCTGCTAGTCAAAAAAATGTACATATACTATTGTTGACTCCGAAATGGTTTAATGAGGTATCCATGACTCTCTACTTCATTTTCATGATATTGATTACCTATTTACATGTTTTCCTATTGAGGTATCATGGTTTCAAGTTCCATAAGGTGTGACCACAAAGTAACCAATCTCAAAGATTAATTGAATTAAGAAATGGAATGTCTGTATTTTAAATTGATGATATGATGTATTGTATTAGTACCACTGATCAGTTGGCCAGTGTATTATAAAGTTTATGTATATATGCTATTCCAGGGGTGGTCCCTGATGTATTGTATTAGTACCACTGATCAGTTGGCCATTGTATGACATATGTTATGTATTGATAAGGATTACGGGAAGTAATGATATGAAAGTAATGTGCAGGTATCCCATCAGCTCTTTTAAGTGTGGTCTACTCATACTGTTTATTCACTGGTATCTGGGTTTTGTTGATCTTTTGTATCTCATCTTGATACTCACTGCCTTACATACTCAGTACATATTTCCATACTGACGTCCCTCACGGGGGACCCGTATTTATGCCTGCAGGAACAGGTACTTCAGGTCGTACACCTCCGCAGTAAGAGCCAGGACATTCTATTGTTAGTGGTGAGCTCCAGTTGTTTTGGGGCATCCCAAGTCGTTTCTATATGTATTTTTGGTATTTGTATAAAAGTCTTTTGTGGGCGGGAGTTTGTCCCGACCTTAACTCAGTTGTGTATCTATGTAGAGGCTTTTGTAGACATATTGTACAGCCATAGGAGTGTTTGGTTGATAGACGTGATGGCTCTGACGGCCAATTACTGTTTATATATATATTTATGCGTGTCTGCTGGGCTGATACAGGTACTGTTTACTTCTATTTACAATGAAGTGCCGCCAAAATTTCTAATTTTCATAAGTAATGTAAATGTGAAAGTATAGGTTATGAAAGGGTTCTCCCGGGCCTCCTCGGCTACGGGTGCCAGTCCGCTCCAATGGGATTTGGGGTATGACAATCCGTCTACAGGAACTTGGGGTTAGGCGATCCGACAACAACCAATATGAGGCTCGTGATGGCTGATAGGTTAGTAAAACGACCTGTGGGTATCTTGAATGATGTGGGTGTGAAGGTTTCTTTATTCATCTTTCCGGCAGACTTCATAATTCTGGATTGTGAGGCGGACTCTGAAGTTCCCATAATCTTGGGCCGTCCTTTCCTTGCAACTGGAAGTGTGCTTATTGACATAAGAGCTAATGAGCTTTTATTTTGGTTGAATGACGAAGTGGTCTGTTTTGATATATGCAAAGCAATGAAGCAGCCCAGCGATATGAATGTGTTCTTTGTAGCTGATGTTCATTAAGAGGATAAGAAAGCATTATCTATAGCAAAACAACTTACTGTTGAGCCATTGTCTGCTGCGCCACTGAATGTTGAGCATAAGGATGATGAAGATTATGAAGAAACTACATGTGCTCTAACAGAAATAGGGTCCTATTCTCATACTCCTAAACAGCCGGACCTTGATCTTAAGAATCAACCATCACCAATAGAGAAGACTTCCATTGAAGAGCCACCAATGGTAGAATCGAAAGAGCTCCCCAATTATCTAAGGTATGTGTTCTTGGAAAGTGAAAATATACTTCCGGTAAGTATGGCGGATGATTTAAGTGAACAGCACGTAGAGGCTCTCATCTCTGTTCTGAAGAGATACAAGAGAGACATGGGTTGGACTATTGTTGATATAATTGATATCCCTCCCGGGATAGGCATGCACAAGGGTCATCTCAAAGAAGATTACATGCCTACAAGTAAGCCTCATTGTCGTCTGAATCCATTCAGAAAATGATCCACCATCTATCTCGATGAAGTCTAAGTAATCAAGATAGCTATGTCGTGCCCCGACAATAAATCAAGCACTTGGTGGGAGGCAACCCATCGTTTTTCAATTTTTTTCTTTCTTTCATTATATTACGTGTTTGCTTTTGATAAATAAAAATCCAAAAAGACGAGTCGTGCCACGACCAAAACTAAGGCGCTTGATGGGAGGCAACCCATCGTTCTAATCGTCTTTATTGTTTTTGAGTAAACATAGGTGCAAAGAGGTGTAAAACGAGGAGGTTGGTTTCAAATTTTGATTTGGACATATTGCATGTTAAAGGTGGTAAGTTAGGAATGAAGAAGCAAAAGGCTATGGATTAAGCATTGCTCATGAAAATATAGGCATCGAACAAGGCTAGGCCTAGGTAAAACTAGGCCACGAACAAGGCAAGGCCTATACTATGGCCTAAAGTCTCGGAATCTAGTGTGCCATAGCATAGGCGCCGCCCATGCCCAAGTATGCCATAGCATAGGCGCCGCCTATGCTAATGCCTTTTGTCTCTGAATCTCATATGCCATGCTAAAGGCGCTGCCTATGCCTAGGAATGCCATGTCATAGGCGCCACCTATGCTAGACAATGCTTTGCAAAAGGCGCCGCCTATGCCAAGCATAGGCAAAGCAAAAGGCGCTTCCTATGGTCACTTCTTGTCTCCAAATCCAATTTTAAATGGGTCAAAACCCGACCCAACCTTCTCCTATAAATATGAGACTTAGTCTTGAACCAAAAACACATTGGAAACCTAGCTTAAGCGCCGCCTATAGTCCCTAAATCCTCTAAAAAATTTTCCTTTTGCTCTCTTACTTCACAAGAATATCATCCAAAGGCGTCAATCAAGTAAGTACTACTTTGTTCTTCATTTATATTCCGTAAGTACTACACTACTACGCCCATTATGAATTGTTGAATCTTGAAAGTAGTATTGATGATTTGAATGTGATTAAATTATTGTGATACAACCAAGTGGGTGAATGAATACGTAAGGATGATCTTAACTTATTTCCAACTTGAATTTGATTTTGACGCACTATCATACTTCTGTGGAATTGATATGGTCACAAAAATTGCATCATCTTGTCACTTGAATACTTACATGTTGGAATGACTTGTTCATTGGAATAAGAATTATAGTTGCCTACCGACATAGGAGGTTGTGATTATTGTTAGATGCTATACCTTGATTCAATCCCTATGTAGTAGTCTTGATATATCAAACATGAAAGTATTGCCAAGATTACAAGAAGTATGACTGCTCTGATTTTATTGTTGGAATATAGCACCTAAAACGTATGATAATGAAGTCTGAATAATCGACCACTTTTACTCCACTAGTTTGTGCCGACAAACTAAGTGTGGGGTGGTGCCCATATTGCTTTCTTATAGATTGTATAAATCGAGATGATTCTAACATGAACATTGTTTTAGTCTTAGGTACAATGGCACCCAAAGCAAGACAAGGCAAAGAAAAGGCAACCACTTCACAAAAAGGAAAGAAAAGAGGCCGAAAAGAGCAAGGAGAATCATCCTCGATGCAAGTACCACGCCGCATGTTTGGAATTAAATGGATTTTAGAGGAGGAAGAAAAGGAATGGTATAGGAACAACAAAGAGAAGAAATATGTTCATGTGGACTTGATAAACAAGGAAATCCTAGCAAAGAAAGAACCGCGTATGTTGGCCAAGATCATGGCGTTACATCTTGATTTCTTCTTCCGAGACATGGGAGAATGCAATCTCGATTTAACAAGAGAATTCTATGCCAACTGGTCACCGAAAACCACAGGAAGCGAGGTCAAGATTCGGGGCCAAGTTTTACAACTCAATGCGGATTTCTTCAACTCCTTTCTTGGCTTGCCTGCTGTTGATCCATCACCATTCAAAGAGCTGTACAGTAGACCTCCATACAGAGCCATTCGACACATACTTTGTGGAACAAGATCCATGGCACGATGGAGCAGACATAAAGATACCGGTCGACACAACACCTTCCCATATGCTCCTTTGAATAGGAAAACAAGGTATGGTTGCGCATAGTCAACTCTTGCCTAATCCCAGGGACTTAGTACACAAAGATAACATGAGATAGAGTGTGATTGGTATACGCATTGATGACGAATGTCCCTATCAACATTGGGGTAATTATTCGATCCACAATGCAGAAAGCTAGGCTACACAAGAGGTCCCACTTTAGTTTTGGAAATCTGTTGACCGCAATATTGAGGAAGGAAGACATCGAAGAGGAACCGGCTGATCATAAACTCCCACACAACCCAAAGAAGGTTGATCTCACAAAGGTTAAAGATGCTGAAACCACGAATGGAGTCAACCTTACTACTTCAGAAAGGCATGCTCAAGATGAGAGTTTCTTTCGCCATCTTTATGGCATGACTCGGTTTACAATGATGAGCGGAGGTCGTGTTACAACTACTGCAGAGCTCCAACAGCTGGATCATGACTATCCAATGAATGTGCATGCAAGGGAGATGTGTGGAGTAGGTACATATTTTGAGGAAACTCTTGATGATGATGTGCCAACGGATGATGATCGACGAATGCCAGACTCCGACGTGGAGGAGAATTCTGATGACGACGACTCCTATGATGATTCCGACGAAGGGGGTATGACTCCCGACATAGAGGAGGAGTCCGACTAACCAGGTTCTTCTTATTTATTTTTTACTGAGGACAGTGTGTCCCGTCTAAGTGTGGGGTGCTGGTATTTGCATGCTATACTTCTCTATCTGCATTTGCATTTATGTTTGTTTTGTTTGTATTTTTTTTATTAGTTAATTTTTTTTTTCAACTTAACTTCGCATGAAATTATTCTAATAGGCAGCATGAGATTATGACAAGAGTTTGTGCTAAAATCATGACTATTGAGACGTTTAGGCTCTAATTGTGACTCACTATGTGATATTGTGTGGTTCAATTCCTTCATCTGTTGGGTCGAGAGTCTATACTACTCCCAATAAAGTCGACCATGTGCCTTGTGTGTGTGAGATAATAGTATATTCTGTGTTTGTGGCTGATGCTAGAACTTGCCTGGTATGTATGTAAAGCGAAAATAAGGAGTGCAAGTTTAGGAGATGATTTAGGCATTTCTTTGGCAACCTACACTTGTTTACCTTCTTTGTACCTACCCGTGGACATTATCCTAGATAACCCTTTTAAGCCTTGAGCCTATTTTCTTTGACAACCTCATATGTAAGCCTAATCCATTCTTTTTAAGACCATAATTTGATCCAAATTCCTAAGTGCTTTAAAGTGTAAAGTCATGTGACAAAATAAGAGGAAATTGGGTGAGTATGATTCTTTAGAAAGTAATGTTGCTTGAATTTGTTATGAAAAAGAATTGCTATCATAAGAGGTATGTTATGAAAAGAAAAAGGAAAGAAAAAATAAAACTGAAAAGTTAGTTATGTTCAAAATTGAAAAATAAAAAAGAAAAAAGGGGTGGTAGAATAAAATAAAGTAGAAAGGTTGCCTGAAAGAAAAGTGTTAATGATATAATGTTATGTATTAAAGCGCTTAGGAACATAGTCACTATTTCTGGCCAAAATAGTCCTACCCGTCCCTTAGCCTACATTACAACCATCAAAAGACCTATTTGATCCTAAGCTTAGCATTCTGACATTTAGTGGAGCATTACACTAAAGGCAAGCCTATGGTCATCAGTTGCAGCATATGAATTCTTTGTGAGAGCGAGAGTAAGGATACCCTTCTACCCAGTCCAGTAATTAGTTCAGTAATTAAGTTTCTGTTATGAGATTTCAGTATTTCAAATTATACATTATATTCAAAAATATATTATATGCTTGTTCATACATCCTTAGTATTTATAGATTTCATGCAACCTCAGTATCTAAAGATTTCATGCATTTTATTCAGCACTTCATGCTATATATTCAAAAAGTTATTACTCATGCTCATGAAATCATGCATGTTATCATACCTCATTTATTATACTAGTACATTCAAAGTACTGATAGCATATTCTTTTCTTGTGCTATGATGTATTATATCATAAGTTCGGATGCTCAATTATCGGATCACACATAGATTTTCCAGATTATCAGTGGTAGCATGGGTGAGTCCTCATATTTTGAGGACAAACTATATCTATTTTCATTTTTTCAGTTCAGTAGTTAGTTGGGATTAGTTTAGGTTTATCTCATTAACTACTATTCAATCAATTTTAGAGGCTTTTAGATACTTCAGACAATCAGTCAGTTGTTTTGGTCTTATCGATTTTCAGATAGTCATTTTTTGACTGTTGTTTTCCATATGCATGATTTAGAAATATTTTAGTATTTTAAACCTTATGGTATATTCAGATATTCTGCATATTTTGTTGTTATTATTATTATTTAGTGCTCATAGTAGGTACCAGTTCATGGGTTAGCTTGTAGTACCTCGGGACTATAAACATCGTGTAGCGCTCAAGGTGTACTCTTGGGGCATTATAAACTTGGTATCATAGCCTAAGGTTTTAAAGTGTTCTTGGAAGTCTGAAATTCGTGTCAAGTAGAGTCTTGTGTATGGGTATGAAGCATGCCACACTTATAGGCAAAATGCTATGAGGCATTTAAGAAAAATTTCCCTTCTTTCAGTGTTCATGTCATACGACTGAGTGTGATGACCATGTTAAACTCTCTGTGTAATCTACTCTTCCTTCTATTTAGAACATTCCTCCCAGAAAGGAAAAAAAATATTAACCAGCCAGCACCTCCGCCCGTTTTAAAAGATCCCCTGAACGAGTATGTTTCTTATTCTATATTCAAAACTTCATTCACTACTCTATCTCAGTCTGTAGTGGCTTATATTGTTCAGCCCTCCACTATTCCAACCAACCCAGTGGCCAATACTTCTACAGCTAAGATTTGAGACTTTACCTGAATGAATCCTGCTCTGTTTTTGGGATCCGAATCTGAAGAGGACCCGCAGGAATTCTTAGACATAGTGCAGAAGGTAACAACTATTATAGGGGTAAATTATAGTGAGAGTGCTAAACTGGATGCTTATCAGTTGTAGGATATAGCCAATACATAGTTTAAGTAGTAGAAGGTAGATAGAGGTGCAGGTGTAGCGCCTATAGAGTGGGAAAATTTTTCTACTGCCTTCTTAGATAGGTTATTTCCATTAGAGTTGAGAAAGGCTAAAGTGTTAGAGTTTATCAACTAGAGGCAGGGAAATATTAGTGTGAAGGAGTATTTACTCAAGTTTACTCAGTTGGTTAGATATGCTCCTAATGTGGTAGCCAATAATAGGTCTAAGATGGACAAGTTTATGTTTGGAGTATCTGATAGTGTGATCAAGAAGTGTAGGACCACAATACTAATTATGGAGATGGAGTTATTGAGGATTATGGTTCATGCTCAACATATTACGAAGTAGAAGACTAAGGGGAGAGAGAGAGGGAAAATAAGAGGTCTAGAACAAATAGCTTTAATTTTACTCAACTAAAGTCAAAAGGTGGTAACCATCCTCAGTTTATTTAGAAATCCTTAGTCCCAGTTCCAGCTTCAGTTAGCAGAGCCTTTCTCAGTGTCTACCGTTGTAGGTGTATCTATTATAGCAAGGCAAGTATACAGGAACTATCTGGTCATAATATCCTAGAAAGTCACTTCAATTGATCTTATGGAGTTAGATATGACGAATTTCGATGCCATTCTCGACATGGATTTGATCCACACATGTTATGCCTCAGTTGATTGTAGAAACAGAGTTGTTCATTTTTAGTTTCCAAATAAACCAGTCCTTGGGTGGAGGTGTAGTACTACAACACTCAGGGGTCATCTTATCTCATACCTTAGGGTGAGAAAGATGATATCCAAGAGGTCAATTTACCATCTTGTCCTAGTCAAAGACTCTAATTATGAGACTCCTAATATTGAGTCTGTTCCAGTAGTGGGGGAATTTCTAGATGTGTTCTGTGAATATATTCCTAGAGTTTCTCCTACAAGGGAAATCAACTTCTAAATAGACCTTCTTTCAGATACACAGTCGTTCTCTATTATGACATACAAAATGGCTCCATCCGAACTCAAAGAGTGGAAAGAATAATTGAAAGATCTCCTAGATAAGGGATTCATCAGGCCCAGTGTCTCCCCATGGGGCACACTAATCCTATTCGTGTGTAAGAAAGATGGTTATCTCAGAATGTATATTGACTACCTTCAGTTGAGCAAAGTCACAATAAAAAACAAATACCTACTTCCCAGAATCTATGACTTGTTCAACCAACTTCAGGGTACCAGTTATTTTTCTAAGAAGACCTTAGATCCGACTATCATCAGCTCAAAGTCAGAGAATATTACATTCCAAAAATATCTTTCAGAACTCGGTATGGTCACTTCGAGTTTCTAGCCATGTCCTTTGGTCTCATAAATTCCCCAGCAACCTTTATGGACTTGATGAACTGGGTGTTCAAGCAGTACTTGGACATGTTCATCATAGTCTTCATTAATGATATTCTTGTCTACTCCTGTAATAAAAATGATCATTTATACCACCTCAGAATAGTATTATAGACTCTTAGAGCTCATCAGTTATTCGCTAAATTTAGTAAGTGAAAATTGTGGGTTAGATATGTAGCTTTACTTGGACATATTATTTCTAGTGATGGCATTTGAGTCGATCCTAAAAAGACCAAAGAAGTAAGAAACTGGCCTAGACCAATCTCTCCATCAGATATCAAGATTTTCTTTGGTTTTGCTAGCTATACCGATGATTTATTGAAGGATTTTCGTCTATTGCATCCCCATGTTCAGATTAACACAAAAAAAGTTTAGTTTTAGTGGTCAAATTTTTGTGAGAAGAGTTTTCAAGAGTTGAAGACTCAACTTACCACAACCCAAGTTTTGATGTTACGAGATGGTTCGAATGGGTTTGTAGTGTACTGTGATGCTTACAAAGATGGTTTGGGGTGTGTTTTGATGCAGAAGGGTAGGGTTGTGGCCTCTGCCTCTTGACAACTTATGCCCCATGAAAAGAATTACTCTACCCATGATCTTGAGTTAGTAGCTGTTGTGTTTGCCTTAAATATTTGGATGAATTATTTGTATAGGTTGCATGTTGATATGTTCACAGATCATAAAAGCTTGCAGTATGTATTCTCACAGAAGGATTTGAATCTGTGCCAGAGGAGATGGTTAGAATTATTGATAGATTATGATATGAGTGTTATATATCATCTAGGAAAAGCCAATGTAGTGGAAAACGCCCTGAGTTGATTGTCTAGGGGTAGTATTGCTCATGTTGAAGATGGTAAGAAGAAGTTAGTTCAGGAAGTTTATCATCTTGCCTTATTATGTGTTCGTTTGGTTGATTCAGCTGAGGGTAGTGCTTGGGTTCAGAATAGTTTTGAATCGTCTTTGGTTGCCGAAGTGAAATAAAAGAAAGATAGGGATCCTAGTCTTGTGAAGCAGAGGAGTCAGTCATAGATCAGAGAGTAGAGATTTTCTCCCAAGGGGTAGATTGTGTGTTGCGTTGTCAGGGTAGACTATGTATGCCATGTTTTGATGAGTTGAGACAACAAATTCTTGTAGAAGCATATGGTGTGCGTTACGCGGTTCATCTAGGGGCCACAAAGATGTATCACAACCTACGGGAAATCAATTGGTGGAGTGGGATGAAAAGGGCTATTGCAGAGTTTGTTGCTAAGTTCTCCACTTGTCAGCAGGTTAAGATTGAGCATCAGAATCCTAGTGGGTCTATGCAGGATTTCAATATTACTACTTGGAGGTGGGAGGAAATGGACGTGGATTTTGTGACAAGTTTTCCTCGTAATCGTCAGCAACATGATTCTACTTGGGTCATTGTGGATAGGATGATGAAATTAGCCCATTTTTTGCCAGTTCATGCCTCTTATTCAGCTGAGGACTATGGAAAACTCTATCTCAAAGAGTTGGTTAGGTTACACGGTGTTTCTCTATCTGTCATCTTAGATAGAGGTACTAAGTTTAGCTCTCACTTTTAAAAATCTTTTCAGAACGGTCTTGGTACACAAGTTCACCTCAATATAACCTTTTACCCTTAAAGATATGGTCAAGCAGAAAGGACTACTTAGACCATTGAAGATATGCTGAAGAACGAGTGTGGTTGACTTTAAATGTACTTGGGATGACCACATGCCTTTGATTGAATTCGCATATAATAACAACTATCATTCCAGTTTTCAGATGGCTCCATTTAAGGCTCTATATGAAAAGAGATATAGATCTTCAACTAGTTCGTTTGAAGTAGGTGAGGCCATGGTAGTAGGGCCTGACTTGGTGTTTCATGCTTTAGAGAAAGTGCAGTTGATAAGGGAGATGCTTAAGGCAACCTAGAGCCGTTAGAAATCATATGCAGATATGAGAAGGAAAGATGTTGAGTTTGAAATTAGTGATTTCGTATTTCTGAAGATCTCTCCCATAAAGGGAGAGAAGAGATTTGGTTAGAAGAGGAAGCTTAGTCCCTGATATGTTAACCCTTTCAGAATTTTAAGCCATTTCAAAAAAATGGCTTATGAGCTTGAGTTGCCTGCACACTTAGCATTAGTGCACTCAGTTTTCCATATATCTTTGTCGAAGAAGTGTATTGGTGACCCAACTGTAGTTGTTCCCTTAGGAAGCGTAGATATTCAGAACAACCTTTCTTATGAAGAATTACCAGTGGAGATCATTGATCAACAAATTCGTAGACTAAGGAAAAAAGAAGTTCCCTTAGTTAAAGTTCTTTGGCTGAATTAGTCTGCTGAGGGAGAAACTTGGTGAGCAGAAGAAGATATGCAGACCAAGTACCCTCATCTTTTCTCCACAAACTCAGAATCAAGGTAGCAACCTTCTTAAATTTCTCTTTTTCATGCTCAGTTTCTACTGCATATCATTCCAATGTCAGTCATATATTCACAAAACCAGTTCAGTTATGTGTCATGTTCCATACTCAGATATGTAATCACTTTTTCATCACATATATTCAGCATGTAAGCTCAGTTCTTCAGTGCTTTTATCTTAGCAAGTCTTATTCGAGGACGAATGTTCCCAAGGGGGAGATAATGTAGTACCCCGAAAATCCAAACCACTATTAAAGTCATGTTTCAAGCTTGTACAAAGTACCTTATATTTCCTTGATAGTTTTATGAGTTAGTTTTATGTACGGTAAGGCCTCAAATAACTCGCTGCTATTAGGAGAATCAAAATAATCCTTAACAATTGAATTTTTTAGAAGAATGTTGCTTTAATCAACTTCAAACGAGCATATCTTTTGATATATTGAAAATTCAGCTAAGACCCACCAAATTGTAGGAAATTAAATTAGCTTTTCAATGATACCAATATTTCCTAAATCCGATACTCGGGTGAGAATTTATGGCACTTTTAGTAAGAAATAGTAGCACATCGCGATAAGGCCGTGTTATGGTAATGACAAATTTCTCGTTCATCCTCTTCCAGTGTGTCACTGTGATAAGCATCGTGTTGTACCAAGGGGTATTTTTGCATTTGTCACTTTCCAGTGAGGCACCACGATTGGCACCACGTCACGCCAAGGTCCTAGTTTGGAGTTGCCCGTTTCCAGTGTCACAATGTGATAGCACCGCATTGCATTGTTGGAAAAAATGGCAATTGTCCTTTTTTGGTGGCCCAAAGTAATAAGTAATGTATCGCGCTGGTGATCAAACTTGGGATTTTATTGTTACGCGATTTAAATTCTAGGGACCATTTGGTCTTTTCCCAAAGTCCCAAATTTGTCCAAAACACGTAATTAACACCCTAAAGGGCTATTATGTACCCAATTACTCAAAAATCCTCTTCAAGAAACTAATTCTCTTTTAAGAACAAACCCTAGCCTTTCAAAATTCAAGATCAAATATCAAGAATTCACCATCAATTCTCACAAATTTAGAAATCAAGGTATGTTAAGTGTTCATCCAAGGGTCCCTTTCACCCATGGAGTCCAAGTATCCAATTTTAAATTCAGAGTTGTGATCTTTACAAGATATTGTGATTTTAATTGTGATTTTTACCATGAACTCCAATGAATTGTGATTTTATACCATGATTACATAAGATTGTTAATGTTCTTATAAAACCCCACATGTTTAATGTTGTTATTCACACAGTTATCTCATAATTAGAGATGTTGGTGTGGAATTCATGCTATTACTACAAGCTTAAACTATTCTCATGCTTAGCTTGAACTATGAATATCAAGTGTTTGACGAGATACCTACAAGAATGAATTTTGTTAAATGCTTTCATATTATGTCCCTAAAGTTTTAGTACTATTTTTCTATTATTGCTATCGAGTCCTAGGGTTATGAAAAACCAAAAACATAATTGTTTACTAAGCCTCAATATCTTTAGAATAGTTTCAGAATACATTATGAGCATTATCAGTTCAGTCAAAAATCATAATCAATTTAACTTAGAACAATTTAGTATTTTGAGTAGTTCAATTGGAAGCAGGATTTAGCACCGAGCGAACATAGGGATGAGGGATCATATGTTAGTTGAGGGTGTGACCTTTAGTAGAAGTCTCTACGTTCAAGAACTACGTATCCAACATAGGTTGAGATGTTAACCTGCTAGTTGAGTGTTGATCTAATTATGGCCCGGCCGATTGAAGGTGCTCCTTTAGTAGAAGTCTCTACGTTCAAGAACTACATATCCAACATTGTGGCATGCCAGTTAGATGATAGCTCCCATAGTATCAGTCCAGTAATCTGTTCAGTAATTCAGTTTCAGTTTGTTTGACCATAGTATACAAATATCAGTTATTTAGTTATCAGATTTCAGTATTTCAGTTTACAGATTATATTCAGAATATGTTATATGCTTGGTTATGCATCCTCAATATTTAGAGATTTCATGCAACCTCAGTATCTAAAGATTTCATGTATTTTATTCAGTATTCCATGCTATATATTCATATAGTTAATACTCATGCTCATAAATCCATGCATGTAAGCCTACCTCATTTAGCAGACTAGTACATTTAAAGTACTGATCGTATACACTTTTCTTGTGATATGATGTACCATATCATAGGTTCGGACACTCAGTTCCCTGATCACGCATAGATCTTTTAAATTATCAGTCGTATTAGGGGAGAGTCCTCATATTTTGAGGGTAGACTATATTTATTTTCACGCTTTCAATTTAGTAGTTAGTTGGGGTTAGTTGGGGCCTGTCCCATCAACTCTTATTCAGACAGTTTTAGAGGCTTTCAGACTTTTCAGACAGTTAGTCAGTATTTTTTGTCTTATCAGTTTTTAGATAGTCATTTTTTCGATAGTTGTTTTCCATATTCATGATTCAGAAATGTTTTAGTATTTAAAACCTTATGGTATATTCAGATATTCTGCACATTTTATTTTGTTGTTATTATTCAGTGCTCATGGCAGGTACCATCTCATGGGTTAGCTCATGGTCCCTCGGGACTATAAGGCCCATGTGGCACCCAGGGTGTACTCTTGGGGCGTTACAACTTGCTTATCAAAAATCTCCATTGAGACTTCCTCATAAAACAAGGAATCCAAAATATCAACATCCTCCATCAAACAAACTAAAGAAGGATCACCCACACACTTCTTCAGCATAGACACATGGAAAATGTGATAAATAAAAGCCAAACAAGTGGGAAACTCCAACTCATGAGCAACATTCCCAACTCTCCTTAAAATTTGATACGGACCAATATGACGGGGATTGAGCTTCCCCTTCTTCCCGAACCTTGTCACTTCTTTCATAGGAGAAACTTTCAAGAATACCAAATAACTAACCTCAAACTCCAACTCTGTTCTCCTTACATCCACATAAGACTTTTGATGACTCTAAGCAGTATTAAGTCTTTGTACACAAACCGAATCAGGGACTTGTTTAGATGGGCATCCCAAGTCTAACCAGGATCGGGGACCACCTCCCATACCTAACCTTACCTCCTAACACATACCCTGAGTCGAATGAATTTTGAATATATAACAAAATAGCGTATTTGTAGATATACTCGCTTTGGGATAGGTCTATTTCCTCAACCAACCCAACTATGTCAATCCATCTAATAACCAACGAAATCAAGACAATAACCCAATATGTTTGTATATTCAATAAAGAAAAGGAACAATCAAAAATCAAATATAGTCCACTAATGTCAGCATGGGGAGTAGAATGATCGGTTCCTGCACCGCATAGGGATATAGCGCAAGAAGACAGGTTAGAGGGTGAATGCTAGAATGCACTCATGACAAGGATAAAAGAATGCCGACCTACAAAACCAAGTAAACAACCATATGCACACTCAACCATATATATATATATATATCCATTTTGAGAGAGAAAATTGGGCTCTGCTTGCCTTAAAACCATTAACCTAGGTATTTGTAGCTTAACCGTCCTAGAACCACCCATGAGCAATATGGTTCCATTGTTACCCCCTGAATGGGCCCCTATGCGAGTAGCCGCCCGAACCAGAGACACCATAGGAGTAGGGGATTCCTATGTGCACTTCACTCTTCATGATACATATATACAAATATAACTTAGAGGATTCCTGTGTACCCCATAAGTAATATATATGTGCTCACCATGATCCATCCTCATGTAGGCAAACATGAGTTTCCAGTGTCTGTCCATTGGACTCACGCCTTCACGATTAGCTATCACACCACACCATTATTGCCTAATTAAAACCATTATCACACAACCAAATAACCAATTTATTTATTATTAACCAGGGCTATATATAAGTAGTGGTATCATCATACCGACCATAGTTTGTAAGCAATGTCCTTAACCATCCTCTTCAAAGAAGTGATTCCTATGTACCCATAGATTACATTATTAAGTTGCTTGGGGGATTCCCATGTACCCCACAAGATGATCATTACTAAGTTTGCTTGGGGGATTCCCATGTACACCACAAGTGTATTCAATTAATCCATAACCATGACCACCAAGACCTTATTATTTACCCATTAAAGACCATCCAAATCCGTTTGGGTTCCATTACCACTTTCTACCATGCAAAGTTCTCAATGAAAGTTCAATAATACAGTAAAAACATTCTTATAGTCATTTTATCAAACATGTTGAGGGCATATAGTTTTCAAAACCAAAACCAAAACCAAGTACCTATTAAAATTCCCATTCAACCAGATGTTCAAACAACCATCAAAACATGAAAACCATGATTAAAATATGGGAAAAACATAACCAAATCATTTATAACCAAACACCCTAACATTTATTCAAACCTAAAACCATACCACAATTATGCCATGAAAACCATACATTAAAAGTGCCTTTAGTTGGGACTAACAATGAGGGAGGAGTAATATGCGTTAGATTACAAAGATGACAAAGATAAACCACCCTTGTAAGCCCTAAATTGACCTTATTTAAGAAACCCTAGCCTCCCTTGATCCAAGAGCCTTGAGAGAATTTGAGAGAGTTTCTAAGTGATTAAGATTAGAGTAATAGGGTAAATGATGTCCCAAGAGGGTTATAGGTCGTTGGGCCTTAAGAGGTCAAAAGGGGAAATGTCTTGATTACCCCCAACTTAAACTGTATAAAACTCCCATAGGAGGGTACGACTACCTCCCTAAATTGTACCCTAGGTTATGAGTGGTACCATTATCTCATACCCTAGGCCTCCCTTTACACCCCAACACTATCCAATATACAAACACCAATGCCAATCCGTACCCAACCATATGAACAGTACCCTTAATCCTTACCTTAGGCAGAATAGACTCCTCTAGGTTAAACATAGGGCGACATATGATTGGCATCATACCACTAGTACCCTAACATACGACTAGTATGATCCATTCGTACCTTAGACATAAACCAACCAACCTTCACTTGTTAACATACGACTAAGGCCTACCAATATTACCCTATCATATGACTAGTACCCCCTAGTCGTATGATGTCTCGAAGCCAAAAACTCAAGAAATTTCTAAGGATCAAAACCCAGGGTGCTTCAATTCTCCCCCACTTGGATCATTCATCCCCGAATGATGTAACAAGGCAGTAAAAGCATGATTTACACCCCAACACCTTAACTATAACCTTTCACTAAGTAAGAAAACAAATATGCAAGGAAATATATCTTTCCTTTAAAAAAAATTGAAAACAAAAGTATGATGATGAACACTTACTTTTCACATGAATCCCGAGAGAATAAAATAGGAATAGATATTTGGACTTCATGTCCTCTTCTGCTTACCAAGTAGCCTCTTCCACCTTGTAGTTCCTCCATAGAACCTTAACCGAGGCCACATCCTTGGTTCGCAATTGATGAACCAGTTAATCTAAGATCTTAATCGGGATTTTTTTATAAGATAAAGAATCTAATATACCTAATCCTTGAAAAGAAAAAACCGATGAAAGATCACCTATACACCTTCTCAACATAGAGACATAGAATACTGAATTAATGGAGTTCAAACTAGAAGAAAACTCCAACTCATATACAACCTTACCAACCCTTTGTAAAACTAAGTAAAGACACATATTTAGGGATTGAACTTCCCATACTTCTGAAACCGCATTACTTTCTTCATGGGAGACACCTTTAGAAACACCCAATCCCTAACCTCAAACTCCAAGTCCTTTACCTCATATTCGTATAGGAATTTTATCAACTTTGGGAAGCCTTAAGCCAATCACAAATCACCTTTACCCTCTCCATCACCCAGTAAACTAAGTCCGACCAAACATATTTGCCTCACCAAGACCGAACCACCTAATAGGAGATATGCACCTCCTACAATACAATTCCTTAAAACGAGCTATCCCAATTATAGAATGGTACATATTATTGTAAGCAAACTCTATAAAAGGTAGATGCTCAGCCTAATTACCACCATAGTAAATCACACACGCATGAAACATATCTTTAAATGTCTGAATAGTCTTTTCTGCTTGCCCATGTGACTACAGATGGAAAGCAGTACTCCATCTAGCTTCACAATATTATGAAGATATAAGCTCGCATAATCCTTAGCCGAAAAGTTAGTCCTCACAGAATTATATTGATCTCGAGACCAAGGGAGACTGATAAGAAAATCTATGTTAATTTCGTCCTATTTCCTTTTTTTGCAATTAAATTTCTGTAAACAAGCCTTTAAGCCTCATGTTCTTAACTGTCACTTGTTGACACACTATGTATTTGGCCAAAAAATCAGCCACATCCCTCTTCATACCACTCCACCAATGCATCTCCTTTAGATCATGATACATATTCATAAAATCGAGATGAACAAAATAGCGAAACTCATGATATCCTTGTCCAATATCCTTTCTTGCAACCCATCAACATTAGGAACAAATAATCTCACTTGGTACCATAAGATACCATCACCACTAATCTCAAACACTATCACCTTTTCCTTACTGATATCACCTTTCATCCTTAATAAGATAGGATCTAACATATACTTTTGCTTGATTTCAGCACAAAGATATGACTGTGCCACCTTCTGAATGAACACACCACTATCTTCAAAGTCTAAGAGGAAAACACTAAGGTTAGCCAAACGGTGAATATCCTCACCCACTCCTACTTCTCCTTATGCACATAAGAAAAACTCCCCATGTATAACCTTCTAAGAGCATTAACAACTATATTAGATTTCCCTGGATGGCAGTGCAGACTCATTTCGTAAGCTCTGAAAGGCTCAAACCATCTCCTTTGCCTGAGGTTAAGATCTTTTAAAGTTAACACATAGTATAGACTCTTATGATCCGAGAAGATGTCCACGTGCACTCCATAGAAATAGTCCCATATTTTCAATGCAAATACAACTCCTAACAGCTCTAAATCATGAGTAGGATAATTCCTCTTATGTACCTTCAACAGTCGAGAAGCAAATGATATAACCTTACATCCTACATTAGAACACAACCGAGTCCTACGCGGGATGCATCACAGTAAACCACAAACCTGTCAGTGCCTTCAGGCAAGGCAAAAATTAGAGTTGAAGCTAGTTTATCCTTCAGCTTCTTGAAAGTACCCTCACAAGAATCAGACAATAAGAACTTAACCCTCTTTAGAGTCAATGTATTCAACAGGACAACTATTGTCGAGAAACTTTCCACAAGCCTCCTATAGTAGCTAGCTAAACCCAAGAAGCTCTAAATATAGGTTGTAGTTGTGGGTCTAAGACACTTCTTAACCACCACAACCTTTTGTGGATCCACCATAATCCCCTCACTAGATATAATATGACCCAAAAAAGTGATAAGTTTTAACTAAATTCATATTTAGAGTATTTAGAATACAACTATTATTTTTTTAAAGTCTACAACATAACACGGAGGTGATTGGCATGATCCACCTCACTCTTAGAGTACACCGTATTGTCATAAATGATCACAATGAAAAATAGATCCAGAAACTGATGGAAGACCCTATTCATCAAATCCATGAATCCTACAGGAGCATTGGTCAAACCGAATGACATTACCAAGAACACAAAGTGCCCATACCTAGTACAGAAAATTATCTTATGGGTATCCACCTCCCTAATCTTAAGATGATGATACCTAGAACCAAGATCAATGTTAGAAAAGAATTTGGCACACTGTAACTAATTAAACAAGTCATCTATCCTTAGGAGAGAATACTTGTTCAAAACTATCACCTTATTCAACTGTCGATAATCAATATATATTCGAAGAGGACCATCTTTATTACGCACGAAAAACACCAGTGTGCCCCATAGGGACACACTAAGATGGATGAAACCCTTATCCAAAAGATCCTTATTTTATCTTGAGTTCCTTCAGCTCAGTTGAAGCCATTCCATATAGAGGAATAGAAATTGGACCGGTGTACGCAACAAGTTCAATCCTAAACTCAATCTCCCTATCCAGAGGAACACCAGGAAAGACATTAGGAAACTCATTCACCACCGGAACCGAATGAAAAAAAAGGACCTTCTAAGTTAGAATCTTTAACCCAAACTAGATGATAGAGATACCCCTTGGAGATTAATCTTCAAGCTCTAAGATATGATATAAACTTTCCCCTAAGAGCTAGGGAAGAACCATCCCACTAAATAACCTGTTCACCAGGGAACTTAAAGAAAACCTTACGGGTCCGACAATCTAGGGCTGTATAGAATGAATGTAACTAATCCATTCACAGAATAACATCAAAATACACCATATCTAGCTCATACAAATCCACCAAGTCTTCTTACTGACAATAAATAACACATACCCCTATAGAATCTTTTAGCTATCAAAGAGTCACCTACTGGGTAGAAATAGAAAAAGGATCTGAAACACACTCCGAACCAAAACTAAAATGCACAGCCATAAAGGGAGTCACATAAGAAAGAGAGCACCCCAGATCAAGTAAAAAATATACATCACAAGAAAAGATTTGCAACATACCAATCATGACGTTAGGCAATGTCTCAGATTCCTGTTGGGTAGTGAGAGTATAAAGATGGTTTCGACCAGTGATGGAACTAGATAGTACACCCTTTAGTGCTGGAATCAAAGATGAAGAAATCAGAAAATTATTTCCTTAAGAAGCGACCTTACCAAATGAACTATTCCTAATCATATGGCCTGGCTGACCATATTTGAAGCACTTGTCCCTTCCCTCATTATAGAACCCTGATACAACCGACCACAAACCCTACCAAAAGGATATGATGAAGCCGACTGAACCTTTTTGGTCAGATATTGCGGACATTGTGCCCAAAAATTATTTCCACCCTACTACACCTATCTCCCGATGGCTTCAGGTAGGAAGCACTAGCTGTGGAGAAAGAACTAGAACTCCCCCACTTTTTTTTTTTGCCACTTACCACCATCTCTACCACTTTGTTGTTGTCCATCACATTGCTATAAAAAAACTAAACTTCTTCTCTAGCCTTACCCTTATCTCAACTTGCTTTCTCTTTTCCTCCTCCACCTATTGTATAAGAACAAAAAACCTAGAGATATATATATCCTTGATCAGCAATGCAGTCTTGCTATCAAGGATCAACTCATAAGACAATCCTGAAGCAAACATCCTCATCTGGTCCCTCATATCAGACATCATCTCTGGAGCATACCAAGATAACTGGTTAAATTTCACGGCATACTCCTTGACCTAGATCTTTCCTTATTTCAGATTAACAAATTCCTCCATTTTCACTTTCCTTAATTCTCGATGAAAAAAAGTGGTCTAGAATTGCATTAGAGAAAGTATCCCACTAAGATGACTCATCAACCTCACTCCTTGCCCTATCTTATTCCTTTTACCATTGGTACGCCATGTCCTTCAGCTGATAGGCAACAAACTCTACGTCTTCCATATTCATGGTTTGCATAACCCTATATATCTTTTTCATCTCATCCAGAGAACCATAAGGATCCTCCTACACCTTAACACAATTAAAAGTTAGAGGACTCAACCCCATGAACTAGCCAACCCTTATGGCCTCAGAAGATGGAATAATATATGCAACGCGCTCAGCCTGAGGAGCTACCAACTAGCAATCTTATGAATCAATTGACAAAACTCTGCATTCGTCATGTCGTCTTAAGGAGGACTAAAGGGAACTAATGGAACTCTAGAAAGATTAGGAAATAGACCCCAAGATTAAGTATGTATTCCATGGATAGAGAGTGTCCCATCAACATTATCCCCAGCTGGGACAGAGAAGTTTTGGTACGTATCAAATCATCGAGGTATGATCTAAAAAGCAAACAAACAGGGATTAGAGAAGATTTAAGAACATAGAATCCAACGTTGAAAATAGAACACAAGAAAAAGAAATATTCCTACATGTCTTGTAGCCTCTTTCCTATGAGTGTGGCCCATTACACAACCTTAAAAGAGACTCTACTCAACACAGCTTTATGTACTACCATTTATCCATGAACCTAAATCATACAAACTTAACACAACCCAAATCGAGGCCTTGTCATGATGGGCATCCCAAGTCCATCCAGTACCAGGTACCACCTTGATACCCAACCCTACCTCTAAATACATACCTTGAGTCAGATGAATTCCAAACATATAACAAGATAGTGTATTTATAAATATACTGACTTTGGTGTAGTTCTATTTCCTAAACCAATCCAACCAAGTCAATCTAAACAATAACCAACCAAACTAAGACAATAACACAATATGTTTACATATATAATCTAAAACAAAATGGAACAATTATAAATCAAATTTAGTCCGCCAATACCAATACCAATGGAAAGGCTGATACCACTGTCGACACCGCATATACCAACCTATACTAGTCCCATAAAGGCTCTAATCGAAAGTAAAATAATATTCGATTGAGATGTGCCCTCAACCATTGCCAAAACCATAGTTTATAAAATTACCAAGTATGTAAGGACATCTATGACATGAAATAGAGTCTACTAAATTATAGAAGCTTACTACTTTAATCGAACACAAGATGATCCCGAGTTCGATCATTGAGTAGGAGGAGTAGAATGGTCGATTCTTGCATTGCGTGGGTATACATAGCCCAAAATGGGTTAGTGGGTGAACTCTAGCATGCACTCAGGAGAAGGATAAAATAATTTAGACTAATAAAACCAAGTAAATAACTACATGGATATAAAACCATACATATATATTTATATATCCGTATCGGGAGAGGGAACTATATTTAGCATGCCTTAAATCTATTAACCTGGGTATGTCTAACTTAATAGTCCTAAAACTACCCACAGGCTATATGGGTCTAGTGTTACCCCCTAAATGAGCCTTGATGCGTGTAGCTATATAACCAGAGATACCATAGGAGTAAGGAATTCTTTTATACCCTTCAGTCTCTATGATACATATATACAAGTATAACTTAAAGGATTCCTATGTACCCCATAAGTTTAATATATATGGCCACCATGACCAATCCTCGTATTAGTAAACTTGAGTTTCCAGTGTCCATTTATTGAACTTCTCACCATTATGGTTAGCTATCACACCTCGCCATTATTGACCAATTAAAACTATTAGCACACAACCAGACCATAAATTCTATTTATTAATAACCTAGGCTATAAGTAGTAGTATCGTTATACCGATAATAGCTTGGAAGTAATGTCCTTAGCCATCCTCTTTAAAGAAGGGATTCCCATGTACCTATAGATTACATTAATAAGTTACTTGGGGGATTCTCATATACCCCATACGATAATCATTATTAAGTTTTCGTAGGGGATTACCATGTACCGCCAAAGAGTATTCAATCAATCCATAGCCATGACCACCAAAACCTTACCATTTAATAATTAAAGACTATCTAAATTAGTTAGGGTTCCATTACCACTTTATACCATGCAAAGTTTTCAAAAGTTCAACAATAATGTAAAAATATTCTCATAGGAATCTTATCAAACATGTTGAGGGCTTATAGTTTTCAAAATAAAAAGCAAGTACTAATTAACCATTTACATGCAACCACATGTTCAAACCACCATTAAAACATGAAAACCCTAACTAAGATATGGGAAAACCAAAACCAAAACCACCAATAAATGTTTAAACCCAAAACCATACCATGATTATACCTTGAAAACCATACATTAAACATGACTTTAGTTGGAACTAACAACGAGAAAGGAGTAACATGCCTTAGATTATGATGATGACGGAGAGAAACCACCCTTGTAAGTCCCAAATTAACCTTATCAAAGAAACCCTAGCCTTTCTTAACCCAAGAGCCTTGAGAGAATTTGAGTGAGTTTCTAATTATTTATGATTAGAATAATAAGGTAAATAATATCCCAAAAGTGTTATAAGTCGTGGGGTCTTAAGAGGTCAAGAGGGGAAATATACAGACTACTCCCCAAATTAAACTGTATAAAACACTCATAAGAGGGTACAACCACCTTACCAAATTGTACCCAAAGGTACAAGGTGGTACCCTTATCTCATATCCTAGGCCTTCCTTTGGACCCTAACACTTTCCAACATACAAATACCTTGGTCAATCCATACCCAATCATATGAATAATACTCGTAATCCATACCTTAGGCAGAATAGACTCCTCTAGGTTAAACATAGGGCAATATATGATTGGCATCAGACCTATAGTACCCTAACATAAGAATAGTATGATCTATTCATACCTTTGATAGAAAACCACCATCCTACACTTGTTAACATATGACCAAGACCTACCAACCATACCCTATCGTATGACTAGTAACCCCTAGTAGTATGACGTCCATAAGCCAAAAACTTAAGATATTTCTAAGGATCAAAACCCAGGGTATTTTAGTCTCTCTCTAATCACCTTAACCTTGTCCATGGCTTTGTAAACCAAGGCAGGACCAAACAACGTAATCTCACTAACCTTTAACCACCTAATAGGATACCAAGACCTCCTACGATAAAAATTCTCAAAATGAGCCACCTGAATACTCGAATGATAATTGTTATTATATGCAAATTCAATGAGATATAATAGATCAATCCAACATACCTTAAAATTAATCACATAGGCCTTTATCATGTCTTCTAAAGTCTGAATAGTATATTCTTCTTATCCATCCATTGGAGGGTGGAAAGTGGTGCTAAGGTTTACCTTAGTCCCTAAACCTTCCTAAAAGGATACCAAAAGTTATAACTAAACTGTGTATCTCAGTCTGAAACGATGGGCATAGGTTCTCCATTAAACTTGACAATCTTCTCAATAAACAACTTAGCCTAGTCCTCTCCAGAGTAGTTAGTGCTCACAAGCAAGAAGTGAGCAAACTTAGTAATCCTATCCACAAAGATCCAAGTAGAATCATACTGGCTCAAAGATCTCAAAAACCCATGGTAAAATCTATATTTATCATCTCTCATTTACATATGGGCAAGTCTATCTCTTGAGATATGCCAACATGCCTCATGTGCTCTACCTTAACTTGTTGAAAACTATACACTTAGATACAAAATTTGTCATATCTTCTTCATATTGTTCTACCAATAGATTTTCTTCAAGTCAAGGTACATATTAGTCGAACCCAGATGGACTGTGTATCTAGACTCATGAGCCTCAGGCAAAATCCTTTCTCACAACCAATCAAATTAGGAACACACACTAGTATAAAACTGTAAAATAAATGGGGATTTTACCTAGGGAATAGTATCACAGGAAATACATATAGATTTACCTAGGAAAATATTAAATTCCTCAGCATTAAAATACATTACTTGTGAACTATATATTTCCAACAAATTCTGCAGGTAAATTTGGTGCCATATTGCACAAATTTCATACTTGCAACATTACTTGGGAAAATGTATCGGCGGGTATTTTATCTCTAGGTATATCCACAGGTATAAGAATATATATATATATATATATATATATATATATATTTTAAATCCATAGAAAAATCTCTAGGTGATTTATCATACGGATTTACGTAGAGATATTTTAGTGAAAATTTATATAATGGATTTTATTACCTGAGAAATTATTTGTAGATTTTGTTCTGTGAATTTTGCTGGGGATTTATTTCTGGGGATTTACCTGCAAAATTATTACTTTCAACATTACCTGAGAAAATGTATCGACGGGTATTTTATCTCTAGGTAAATCTGCAGGTATATGAAAAAATATATATATTTTTTAAATTCATAGAAAAATCCCCAGGTATTTATCCTATGAATTTACATAGAGATATTTTGGTGGAAATTTATGTAATGGATTTTATTACCTGAAAAATTATTTGAGGATTTTATGCTGTGAATTTTTCTGGGGATTTATTCTTGGGTATTTACTTGCAAAAATATTACTTATGATATTATTGGGGGATTGTGTTGCTACAAATTTAGCTAAAATTATATCATGGAGATTTACCTATGAAATTATTACTTGGAAAATTGTGTTACTACAAATACAGCTAAAATTATTTCTTGGGGATTTACATAGGATTTTTATGACTTAAAAAATTTTAATAGGAAAGTGATAATCTTGAAGAATAAAAAACATAAAATAATAATAAATTAAACATTAAATAGATGGACACATATAATCAAGAGAAATATACTCAAGAAATTAAAATTAGTTTGTTGACATAGATGGTATCACAGATGTACTCAAGCCGAATAAACCTTATCTTGACTCATTATGTTATAACCAAAAAATTAAAGTGGTGAGATTTCGTTGGCCTAAGATAGGGCGAAGAACGACCCAGGGCTCTAATAGAGCATTTTTTCTATTGGTTAATTTAAATATAATTGTAAGGCATCATACTTCGCACGATAATATAATATACCAATAAAATATATATATTTAGGAGTCGTTTGGTGTGAAATTTAAGGTATAATAATTATGAAATAAAATAATAAAGTATTTTGTTTTACATTGTATTAAAAATATAAGGTAGTTTCAGAATTATACATATGATGAGATTAGGGGCGGGCATTATGTTTGTTCAATTTACTTGTTTAATATCGGTTCATTTTTTATTTTCGAATTGTTGAAAATGAAAACCCTAATCAAACCAAAATAAATCTAATTTGATTCGATTTCCATAAATTCGGTTCAGTTATTTCAAATATTTATTTCAATTTTGAAGATTAAAGTGGTGAGTCTTTCTTTGTCATGACTGGACATTTAAAATTGGTGATTTTTTTTAGAAAAAAATAATTTTTTTCAAAATTTTATTTTTCATTTTCAAATATAAATAACTCAACATGGATGAAATGAAATGAAATAACGGAAAAATATTATTTATACTTAATATATAAAATAATATATATATATGTATATAAATATAAAATTTATATATATAATAAAATAAATATATTATTTATATAATTTTGGTTTTTCGGTTTAACCAATTTTTTTGAAAAAATAAAAATCAAATTTGTAAAATTTAAAACCAAACCCGATCAATAAAATAGAAAAATCAAATCCAAAATTAAATTTTGTCAAAGACGATGAGGAGAAGACCCAGAATCAAAGTTTCAATTGTTTGAGAGATATTCAAAATCATATGTTAGTTTCTTTATCTTCTACTATAAGGTTGATACTTTTTCATTTGCAAAGGTCCCTACTCGATCATTTTGAAGTCAAAGGTTTGGGTTTTTTGTGTGTTGGCACCCAATTTTGGCCGCTCGATACTCCTTTTAGGCCCTTTTTTGTCAAAATCATTAATTTCAAATATTAATAATTTTTATTGTTGATTTGAAAGTAATATATTATGTGTCGTATTTATATTTACACAATTTATTCATAACTAATCTGAGAATAATTATAATATTTAATTTTCTATTATTATTGTATTAATCCACAACATTAGTCAATTTAATTTTTCCAATTTATTTATATTCTATCCCGATTTTGTCATTTTATAATAATTTTAGCCTAATTTTATTATTATAATCCTAGACCAAATTATGTCCAATTGAACTCAATTTCAAATTTCATTCAATTTTTTAAACCAAATTCTTATATTTAGATCTCAGCCCTTGATCAACATTTATTTATTATTATTATATTTAAATAGAAGTCTAAGTCGATTCAATTATCTTCTCAATTATTATATTAACCCAATCAAAATCCCAAGTTTAATTTTTTAACCTAATTTCTAATTCCAATTTGACTCTTCTTCTCAATTTTAATCTCAGTCATTCATCATATTTGAGTAAAGATCAATATTAAATAAACTTTCACTATTTTTTTTTTTAAAATTGAACTGCTTCAAACTATTTTTCTTAAATCGAGGGTGTATTGGAAGCATCCTATCTACCTTAGCGGTAAGGTATGCGTACACTGTACCCTCTACAGACCTCAATTTGTGGGAATAAATCGGGTTGGTTGTTGTATTTATTTTCTTAAAATCTCATAGAGAAAATAATAAAAGATGTCTCCTTGATTTTTTTATTATTATTACATTTATGCCCAACTCATTTCAAATTTAGTATCAATAATTTTTATATAATATTTTCTATGTGACATATGTAATTTATTTGTAAGAATAACAATTTTAAATGATTATTATTATGAATTTATTATTATATTTATATAGCAGTCTAAGTTCATTGAATTATCATTTCAATTTTATTTAAATACTAGCCAACCTTATATCTAATTGATGTTAATTTTAACCAATTTTTGAACTCAATTTGATTCATTTTTAAAATCATTTTTCAATTTTCTTTTAAATTATTATCACAACCATCAATTTCATGAGATTGACGACTGAGATTAAATCTTATTTTTCATATAAACAACACCTAAATACCAAAACCCTAAACTCACTCTCAAAAATTTCAGCCGCATCTCCTCTCTCGCTCTCTCTAAACTCTCGCCACCTTCACAACCCGCGCCACTGCCGGCAATGCCTTCACAGCCGCTGAAATTTCCAAGCTATCCGCACCACCATCGATGACAAGCAAGTTTTCCACACCACCACTGTGAGAACCACAACAGTTGTTGACAACCAACAAACTGCCCGTACCACGGCCATCGCCTCCAATCGACGCTCTTCTCTAGAAGGTAAATCTCCATATTAAATTTGTTCTTGGAATACATTAATTTTTTATATACTACCCTTGAGTTACACTAAACCTTCATATTAACGGTTTGATTTGTTAGAAAGTAATTATTCGTGTATTATCAGTCAGCTGGTCAATTGGGTAAAGTTACTTTCTACGAAAAAAGCAATAAACTTAGTGTAGTTTCACAATAGAGACCCAATAAAAATACCTATGTGAAATAATAAACTTAGTATAATTTTATAAATATAACAAATAGATTCAGAGATAAGACTACCTCTATTGAAATAATGAAACTGGTTTTGATAGATCATCGGCTCGAAAAAAGGCAAGGTAACTCTTTATAACAGGAAAAATATTACTGATTGTGACAATTTTACAGGGCTAATAAAAAGTGAAAACTTATGTACGTATTGAAATTTGAAAGGGAAAAGTAAGACTAAAATTTAATTTAAATAGGAAAACATGTAATATGAAAAGGAAATATGAAATAGATTCTAGACATTTCTTTTTCTTTACAGTTTCAAAGTTGTTAACATTGTTGTTGTAGTTGGGAATTAAAGATCCCACAAAAGAAAGAATGAAACCTCAACGTAATTATGGAATACACTAATGTATACTCCATGTTTTAAGGATTACAATGATGTATACTCCATGTTTTAATTCAAATTTCTATTTATAAATCATAAAATATGTTCAAATTATCGAGACTCAAAGCAAAATATCACATTCATGAAAGTCCACTCATATGTAACTATTGTCAGATTGTGAGAAGTTATTTTCACAACGAGGGTTATGGTGGGATGAATATGATTTTTTTTATCCTTAATTAGAGGACCCGAATAAGTTATTATGATCAAGCGCTTATTATTATTGTTAGGTTTAGTCACTTGAAATTTGAATTAGAGAGTTGAAAATGGTGAAGTTTATGTGTTTTGAAATTGGTTAAGTATAGTTACTTGAAATGTCAATTAGATATTTAAAAATGGTTTGAGTGTAGCGACTTGAAAATATGAATAAGTTATTTAAAAATTATTAAGTGTAGTGACTTGAAAATGATTAAGTGTAGTTACTTAAAATTGCAAATTTGTGACTTGAAAACGGTTAAGTGTAGTTACATTAAATTGTGAACTTGTGACTTGAAAATGGGTAAGTGTAGTCACTTGAAATGTGTACTAATAACTTGAAAATAATTAATTATAGTTACTTGAAAATGATTAAGTATAGTTAATTGAAAATGAATAAGTATAGTGACTTGAAATGTGAATTAGTTAACGGAAAATAGTTATGTATAGTGATTTGAAATGTGTACTAGTGACTTGAAAATGTTATAAGTGTAGTGAATTGCGATGTGAATTAGTTATTTGAAAATGGTTAAGTTTAGTGGCTTGAAATATGTGGTAGTGACTTGAAAATGGTTAGTATAGATACTTGAATTGTGAATTAGTTACTTGAAAATATTTACGTATAATCATTTGAAATTGTGAACTTGTGACTTGAAAATGATGAAGTGTAGTTAATTGAAATGCATACTTGTGACTTTAAAATGGTTAAGTGTAGTAACTTAAAAAGTATACTAGTGACTTTAAGTTGTGACTTGAAAATGATTAAGAGTAGTAACTTGAAATGTATACTTGTGACTTTAAAATGGTTAAGTGTAGTGACTTGAAATGTGTACTTGTGACTAGAAAATGGTTAAGTGTAGACACATAAAATGTGAACTAATTTACTTGAAATTATTAACTTGTGACTTGAAAATAATTAAATGTATTGTCTTGAAATATATACTAGTGACCTTCAAATGATTAAGTTTAGTGACTTTAAATCAATACTAGTAAAATCAGTACTATTAACTTGAAAATAGTTAAGCGTAGTTACTTGAAAATGGTTAAGAATAGTGACTTGATATGTGTACTAGTGACTTAAAAATGGCTAGGTGTAGTTACTTGAAATGTGAATTAGTTACTTGAAAGTGGTTAAGTATAGTGAATTGAAATGAATGATTAAGTGTAGTAAGTTGAAAATGATTAAGTATACTTATTTGAAATGTGAAGTGGTTACTTGAAAATGGTTAAGTATAATTATTATAAATGTGTAGTAGTTACTTGAAAATGGTTAAGTAGAATGACTTGAAATGTGAATTAATTATTTGAAAATAGTAAAGTGTAATGATTTGAAGTGTGTACTAGTGACTTGAAAATGGTTAAGTGTAGTGACTTGAAATGAGAATTAGTTACTTGAAAATGATCGTGTAGTGACTTGAAATGTGTACTAGTGACTTGAAAATGGTAAAGTGTAGTTACTTGAACTTAAGTATAGTGATTTGAAATGTCAACTAGCTAATTGAAAATGGTTTGAAAGTAGTAACTTGAAATGTGTACTAGGGACTTGAAATGTGAATAAGTTATTTGAATATTATTAAGTGTAGTTACTTGAAAATGATTAAGTGTAGTTACTTGAGATTGCAAACTTGTGACTTGAAAATGGTTAAGTGTAGTTACTTGAAATTGCAAACTTGTGACTTGAAAATGGTTTAAGTCTAGTCACTTGAAATCTGTACTAATAACTTGAAAATAATAAAGTATAGTAACAAAATAAATATGTTTGGTTATATGAAAAGATCTCTAATTTGAGAATTTTTCATTGAGTAAATCTTCTTGTATAATCCATTGTAGTGTACCTAACAATGTAGAATCCATTACAGTGTACCATGTATAATCCATTTGACTGGGTACTTGTATAATCCATTGTAGTGTACCTAACAATGTAGAATCTATTACAATGTACCTTGTATAATCCATTTTACTGGGTATGAAGTTTTAACAAATAAAAAAAGAGTTTTCTTCACGTTAAGTATTAAATACATGGCACCACTTGAACTTTTCCACTTGTTCTCTTATTCTTCTAATTTCATCCTTTGTTATCTTAATAGAATAAGTCATAACAATACTCACAGTAATTTTCCAGAATTAACATATTCTTATGCAGAATGAGTTTTGAAAAAAAAAAGAAGATATATTAGCTGCTTAAAGTGCATCAATTGTGGAAGGAGGATGAGAAAGGAATTTGACTTCTTGATGAAGCATGTATACAAGAAATCATCATCAAATGATGAACGCCCATCTCAAGAAGAAAACCAAGCTGATGAGGATGAAAGTGATGATGACTTTGACGTCGTGAATGAAAGTGTTTCTAATCTTGATAACGTGGATGGAAGTGATTCTGAACCTGATGGTTGGTAGTTTTATTGAGGATTCAAGTTTGAAATATTTTATTTTCGACCATATAAGAATTATACATTATTAATGTGGATGTTATAAAGTATGTTTTTTTGTTAGCTGTAATGATTCACATTAGGCTTGTATTGAATGATGTTTCTGAGAATTATTGGATGTTTTGAATATATTTTTGACTAATTATGAAATGTTCCTAGTAATTTACGTGTGAATTATTACTTTGTAATTTTCTTGTGGATGTACATGCTAAATATTCATGAGGTTTTTCTTGAAAAATTTTGTTCTTGCAAATTTACATGGGGCATTTCAAATGAATTTTCTTGTGAAATAGTTTCATAAATATCGGCAAGAAATTTTCTTTTGTTAATTAGGAATTTCCACCTCTAAACTTCCTTCAGATTAACTTGGGAATCTTCATGGGAAATAATTTGTGAATTCTTTTGTGGAAATCCTCATGTAAAATATATTTTTTTATGAAATTTTACCACATAATTCATGCAAAATTTTGATAGCTAATCACAAATAAATCCACAAATATCGTACCTAAAGATTTATTTCCGCAACTAACTTACCTAGGGATTTTATAAATCCACAGGTAACAATAACCTACAAAGGTATTTCCTTTGTATTCTAATTGGTAAGAAAATCTGCAGGTAATTAAATTACTTGGGGATTTTACAACATTATCCATATGAAAATCCCCAGGTAATAAGCACTTTTATTATAGTACACAATCTACCTTGATACCTTAAGATACCATCTCCCCCAATTTAAAAATCCATAACCTTTTGCTGACCCACATCATCTTTAATCTGCATAAGTATGGGATCTAAAGTCTACTTGTCCTTCACCTCAACACCAATGAATGATTTAACAAGCTCTTGAACAACCACTCCTCTATCCTTGGAGTCCAAAAAATGAACTGCTAAGTTATCCAGCTTGTTAGTATCCATCACCAACCCTCTCTTTTCTACATAAACATAGGATAAGCTCCCCATAGATAACCAACTAAGAGAATAATAAAACATTATATTCACATGGATGATAGTGAAGAGTAATGTCATAATCCTTAAGCAATTCAAGCCACCGCCTCTGCCTAAGGTTCATTTCCTGCTAAGTGAGCACATACTGTAAGTTCTTATGATCTGAATAAATATCCATATTCATCCTTTATAGATACTAGCGCCATATTTTCAATGCAAAGACCATAAACGCTAACTCTAAATTGCTAGTCGGGTAATTCCTATCATGAACCTTAAGCTACTTAGAAGCATAGGCTACAACCTTTCCATATTGCATCAGTACATAACCCAGTCCTACATAGGACGTAGCATAGTACACCATGAACCAATTAGTACCCTCGGACAAGGTCAAAGTTGGAGAAGAAGTCAACTTATCCTTTAACTTCTCAAAACTATCCTTACAAGCATCGAACCACAAGAACTTTACCTTATTCTAAGCAAACGTTATCAATGGAGAATTAATAGAATAGAATATTATGTTCATGTTGAATACTCATCAGTACAATACCACATCATATTAAACCAATAATAATGCCAATGTCATTTAGTTGGGAGTAGTATTTAGCACTAAGGAACCTAGGGATAGGGGATCACTAGCTAGTTAGGACTTGGTCCTTAGTAGCAGTCCCTATGTTCCAAAGCTACATAGCTAGCATTGTATTATGAGATGTCACCTACTAGTTTAGGATTGACACTCTCTTAAGGGTACCTTGCCAATTAAGGATTGGCTCTCTAGTTCTTTAGGATATCAGAATTATGGATCCATATCGTCAACTATGTGTTAGTGCCCATAGTAAGGTACTGACAACCTTCCAACTAGGGTTACAGGTTGGACCCTGATTTACTCAGATTGAGGTATGTTAGTTACATGATAGCTCCCAAAATTTCAATTAGTACCCAACCTATACCAATTTAGGTTTTCTTGACTAAGTAATTAGATTTTTAGTTATGCAGTTATTCAGTTTATCAGTTATTTAATATTCAGTTTTACAGATTATTTTAGTAAATGCCTTACTTGGTCTTAAATTCATCTTACATGTTTATGTTTCCATGCTCAGTGTCCATATATCTTTCTCAGTATGATTTTATAACCTTTTCAGCTTTGCATGAGTTTACATACAATATTCATGTATCTACCATTTGCTAGCTAACAAAATTATTTTCAGCTCATAATTTAGAAATTTCACTATGTCTCACAGCTTTTACGTACAACCATGATTTAAATGTATATTTTAGCAAATAACTTATATCCTCGGTTTTAAAGTATATTTTAACTATTTCCATGATTTAGTGCATGTTCCTATATACTTAAAAAATTATGAAGTACTGACCACATATATGTATTTATGGCTACATTCCTTCATGATGTAGGTACTAGATGTAGTCCATATACCAAGGTAAAATAGTTCTCAGCATTAAACCATCAGATGATGAGTTCTCTTATTTTTGAAACTCTAGTCAGTTGTAGTTCATGTACTATATTGTTATTATTATTCTTATGTATTGATTTATGATAATTGGATGCATATCCCAACCACCTACAGTCAGTATAGTAGAGGCTTCATAGATAGTCAGTCAAAGTCATTACATGTAATTCAAGTTCTTTCTTCAGATTTATCATGCTGTAATCTTTTATAATATGATATTCATTCAGATTTTCTCATGACTATGATTTCGCTCAACAGACTTAGCTTTTATATACATTTTAAATTTTTTTCTTAAGTAGTATTCTAGTACATGAGTTAGATTGGGATTACTTGTGGTTCCAAGCACCGTGTTACGACTAGAACGTAGCCTCGAGTCATGACAAACTTTGTATTAGAGCACAAAGTTCAAGTGTACTAGGGTGTCTATAAAGCTGTGTCTAGTAGTGTCTTGCAGAATGGTACAAAGACATTTGTACTTTTCTTCATGAGTTTACATGTATTTAAGAAATATTTCCCTTCTTTTATATCTCATATAGCATCGTAGAAATGTTCTCTAAGAAACTTATACAAATTCTTGTGTTTCTCCATTCATTCAAGCTCTGCCTTAATTTTTAGGCAACAAAAACAGTCAAGCTTAAATTCATACTAAGTCCCCATAGGCAGTTATAGAATTACATGTGGGATCAAAAAGTATCCTATCAATGCCTTTATATTCTAAAGTTTGAATGATTTCATTCATGTTCATAAAAATCCTGCACTAAGAAAAAGTTAGATGTTCTCTCAAATCCCTTCTCAGAATCCTATGTTATCATATGACCAAGAGTTAGAAGCATGAACCCAGAAGTTTAACAATATTAAAGTAAGGATAATGTTTATATGGATTTAGTAGATTATGTATCCATGAGGCCGGTTGTATGAGAGGTATACCAGTAGGCTTGAAGGAATATATGTAATAATTTAAGTTTATTGATTCAAAATTAAGATGATAGTATGAGTGTGATTTAGAGGTGTACCCAAGGTTATATGAGATTGTATTATTTCTAAGTTTTAACAGTGTTGTGCTTAGATAGTAACCTTGAGTTTCTAAGTGTGAGTGAGGTTAATTATGTAGTATCTGATATTCTGACCAGCTAAGTTATGGGTTATAGGTTAATGATATTGGGTATTTTGGTGTAATGGCAATTCTCATGGATTAGGGTAAAATATAAGTTTAGAGATATGATATTGGCAAGCTATAAAGGAAAAGAGGTAGATTATGTGTTTAGTGAAGCATGTATATTGTCAAGAAGGGTGTAAGTATGTGATGATGATTGATGAAGCTAAAGAAAGTTAAGGATAGTATATATTGAGGGAGTGTTAGAGAATAAAGTTAGTTTAGTTCATTAAAAGTCTGGGAATCTCCATGTTAGAATAAAGTTAGTTTAGTTCATTAAAAGTGTGAGAATATCCATGTTACATGTTAGAATCTAAGTTTGAACTATGGATGGTTAAGCTAATACAAAAAAAAAAGGTTGAAATTGTAGAAAGTTAAGAGTTCCATCTTAGAAGGAAGTATTAGCAGTAGGTTTTACACTTTTAGGTATTGTCATTCAAGGTGAGTTTATTATTTGTGTACTATTATATCTTAGAATCTAGAGTACAGTGGTTGCAGTTCAGTTTAGAGTTTATTTAAAAGGGTCCCACGTATGTAGAATAATAGCTTAAATCTAAGTGGGAGATGATAGAACAAGAAAGCAAGTTAGGCTCTCCAATTCTAGTAGTGATGACACTATGTTGTAGAACATCACATGGGGAGAAAGATGCCCGACCTATTCTTATTTTGGTCTAAATTTTGTACTTTGGTTATCATAGCATCTACTCAAGTCTTATAAGTCATCTCTATGATCTTACCTAAGCTTCACGCACTTTCTATAGAATCATGTACGCTCAAAGTTCCTAGTATAAGGGGTTCCAGTTCACTTAGAATTACGAATCATATCCATTAGTTTATGAACTCCAAACTCAGGTCATGTAGCTTATGACGCATCTACTAATGCTTTACAATATTTTCAGTTCCAGGTACTCATGCTACACTCTTAATGACCTGTGAAAATCAGATTATTTTTTATATATCCTCAATTTATATCTCTTTGATGAATCTATGTCGTTGAAACTCTATTCTTCAGGCCTCAATTAAGCGTAAAAGTTATGTATAATATTATTTCATAATTTAGGTCCTCATGTTCTAACCTTTCAATGACCTTTTTTTTATTAAATGATAGTGTTGATGAACAATTATTTAGATGCAAGAGAGTAAATATTTCTTAATGGGGAATGATTATTGTATGCTTGTTTTATCGAAGGCTATAAGTGCAAAGGAAGATTGAGGTAAAGCATTGGTATATGTCCTTGATGGTTGAGAATCTTATATGTGTCCTCTTGCAAATAGTGCATGAAAGTTGTAAATGACAAGAGATAATTAGAGAATATGGAAAAAAAATTCATAGGTGGGTTAGTTGCCTTAAAGTTCATATGCGATTATAATGATAGGATTGAATATCATATTGGTATAGAAGTGGATAGATGCATTGTGCATTATTAAATTCCTAGTAAGAGGTTGAAGTTAGTTATTGTAGTGGTAATGTGTGTTATGTTTAGGATGAGAGCTCTAAAAAGACATAGGATATGAATTCATGGTTTAGACTATTATTATGGTGTTATGTGTGATACTTTGTGACTTTAAGTAGGATTTAAAATAGTGAGAGAATTTAGTTCAGCTCAGACTTTAGTAGATGGAGTTATCAATGCCCGTGTGATAATTATAAGTTGAATGAAATAAGCATGGTATTTAAGGGGAAAAGTATAGTTGAGGAAGTATTTGAGATGTGTGGCTTAGATTGAAAGTTAGAAGTTGCATTGCCTAAGGCTTAGTAATTCTATCCTAGCTTATATTTCATAGAGCTATATTCCATCTTATATAGTTGTTTCCATGTTGCAATTCCTTATTTAGATATCTTATTCAGATCATGCCCGAAATTCTTTGCTCCCTAATATTATTAGAACTTCTTGCAAAGAGTATTAAAGAAATACTTAAGTTGATTATAAACTTTCATTATGTTTCATTTCGTATAGCCATCAATCTAGTGTAGCAATCAGACAGATAAGATCCTATAGTTTTCCAACATTCCATTTAGTCTTCCTATCTGAAGTTTCATAAGTATGTATATTCAATGAGTTAATTCATTCATGTCCATAAAATTTATGAATTCAGTTCAGTCCATGTATCATGTCTCTAATTCAGACATTTAGTAATGATTTAGTTCATAAGTGTTCTATGAATTATCTCAGTTTTCCAAGTATTTCTTCTTAGACATTGTAATACCCCTTATAAGTCCTTAGTCTCATTATCTTATGATTCGTGCTTACATAATGTACTTAGTGATGCCATGAAACCCTTTTATTTTGATTCATATATGTGTTTTATTGAGCGAGAGTTCCTAATGTGTAGTTATATACATTATTCCATACTTCTAAATCTTCAATAAGATTTTACCCATCATTTGAGGATGAATGATTCCAAGTTGGAGATAATGTAACTCCCCGCATTTTTGGGCTAGAATTTGAACCATCGTTCCTATGTTTATTACTTCAAAACCATTTATTCCTAGGTGAATTTAAGTGTCATTACCATTATCCTTGTTTGAATAGTGCTTATGAGGTAAAAATGTTCATAGGAAATACTTAGAGAAAAGTAGAGTTAAGAGCTCTAGATTCGGGCAAATATGTGTATTCGATCCTACTAGGGTCAAGTTTTAACGTGTACAAATTCCTAGAATATATGGAATTTGAGAGCTCAAGACCCACCAAATTAAAGATAATTGAGTTCTATTTCAAATGCATCCAATTTTATCTTAATTCGACACCCGAGTGAAAAGTTATGAGCATTTTCATGAGAAAACAGTGAGGGTTCGCAATGGCTCAGCATCACAGACCTTAGGCTCCGCGATAGCCTATGTGACATGGAGGCTATGTTTCTTGTATTTGTAAATAAAAAGGCAAGGGAAATTTTTCTCATTCCTCCTTGTCCCCAAACACCCAAATGACAGATTAAAGCTCTAAAAGGGCATTATTTGCCCATTTTTAATCAATTAACACTCATGTAAACCCTTCCCCTCTGCCCCAGAACAAGAAAGTCAATCTTTATTCCCTAAAAATTAAAGAATTCTAGTTATAATTTCAAGCTTTCTTCAATAATTCATCTAATTGAGGTATGTGGGGTATTTATCATTGGGTTCCTTCCACCCATTGAGCCTAACGATCCCCATTTTGATTAAAGTATGAAGTTTTTCCTCTTTTATGAAGTCATCCATGTTAAATATGAACTAAATCTTTGTTTATCTTAGTACTTTGAATTCAAGCCATGTCAACATGTGATTTCGTGTGAATTAGGTTACTTCATGTTTTGAATTTTAATCACCCATGTCATATTCAATTGATTTTAATATTGAATTATCAAGTTTTGAGTTAAACGATGTGAAATTGTTATCCTCCTATGTTTAATGCATCCTCATGTTCAAATTCATGTATCTTACTCAGTTATTGAAATGTATTATGCTTGGGTCTCTGAATTACGACTTTTACCAATGTTTTAAGAGTTGTTATCATATTTTTTTAATCATTTAGTGCTGGAGGGTTATGAACACCCGATACCTATTTTTTTTATACATGTATTTATTTTAAAGTTACAAGTCAGTCGGACCATGATTTTATTACTACATTTAGAATATTATGTTCATGATAAGCACTCATCAGTACAGTAATATATTATGTTAAAACAATAATAATAAAAGTGCAATTCAGTCAAGAGTAGGATTTAGCACCGAGAAAATCTAGGAATGGTTCCTTAGCAGCAGTCCCTAAGTTGCAGAACTACGTAGCTTTCATAGGATTATGAGATGTCACCCTTCAGTTTAGGGATGGCACTTTCTTCACCCGCCAGTTTAGGACTGACTCCGTAGTCCTTTAGGACATCAGCCTTGTTGATCCACATTGTCAGCCATGTGTTAGTAACAGTGGGAAGGTATTAATACACTTCCAACTGGGGTTATAGGTTGGACCCTAATTTACTCAGGTTGGGGCATGTTGGATACATAATAGCACCCATAGTTTCAGTTAGTACTCAGTCCATGCCAGTTCAGGTCTGCTTAACCAAGTAATCAGATTTTCAGTTATTCAGTTTATTAGTTATTCAGTATTAATTTTTATAGATTATTTTAATACATGCCTTACCTGGTCTTGCATTCATGTTACATGTTCAAGTTTTCATACTCAGTGGCTATACATGATCCTTAGTATGTTTTACAACCTATTTAACTGTACATAAGATTTACATACAATATTCATGTTTCTACCATTTCCCAACTTATAGAATTGTTTTTTAGCTAATGATTTAGAAATTTCACTATATCTTATAGCTTTCACGTACAACCATGATTTAAATTCATATCTCAGAAAATAACTTATGTCCTCAGTTTTAAAGCATATTTTAAATATTTAAATGATTTAGAGAATATACCTATATATTTAGTACATTCCAAAGTACTGACCACATATATGAATTTGTGGCTACATTCCTTCCTTATGTAGGTACCAGATGTTGTCCATACACTAGGGTCAGACAGTTCTCAACATTCAGTCAATAGGTTATGTGTTCTCTCATTTTGGGAACTCTAGTTAGTTGTAGTATATGTACTATATTGTTATTATTCTTATGTATTGTAGTAGTTGTAGGTATGTCGGCTTCATAAATAGTCAATCAAAACTATTATATGTAATTCAAATTCATTCTTCAGATTTATCGTGTTGTAATATTTTACAGTATGATATTCATTTTGATTTTGTCATGACTATGATTCCGCTTAACATACTTAGCTTTTATATACATTTTAAATCAGTTGCTTAAGCAATATGCTAGTACATAGGTTAGCTTGGAATCATTTGTTGTTCCAAGCACTGTGTTACGACTAAGAGGTAGCCTTGTGTCGTGATAGAGTCGTGGGTCTATGACAACTCTTCACTGCCATGAATTTTTGTGGATCCACCATGATCCCCTCACTAGATTCCACATGCCTAAGAAAAGTAGCAACATTCAGCCAAAACTCCCGCATAGAAAATTTAGCATACGATCTCTGATCCTTAAGAGTCTGCAATATAATTTTGAGGTGATTGGAGTGATCCTCTTCACTCTTAGAATACACCGAGATGCCATCAATAAAGACTACAAAAAATAAATCAAGGAACTGTCTAAAAACCTTATTCATAAGATTCATGAAAGCAGTAGGAGCATTAGTCAACCCAAATGACATAACCAGAAACTCATAATGGCTATACCAGGTTCGAAAAATAATTTTTGGAATATCAAACTACCTAATTTTCAACTGATGATACCTCGAATGAACATCAATCTTAGAGAAACATATAATACCATGAAGCTGGTTGAAAAGATCATTAATCCCAAGAAGGGGATACTTATTCTTCACTGTGACTTTATTAAGTTGCGGATAGTTTGTACAAATACAAATGGACCCTTCCTTTTTACGCACAAAAAGTACAAGATCACTTCATGGGGAAACACTAGGGTGAATGAATCCCTTATCAAGAAGATCCTTTAAATTCTTCTTTAGCTTGTTTAATTAAGTCAAAACCATTCTATAAGGAGGAATAGAAATAGGATGGGTATTTGGTAGAAGATCAATCCGAAAATCTATCGATTCATTAAGGACTTGGAAATTGACCTTTTTGGCCCTACAATCCAAAGACGCATAGCACGAATGAAGCCAATCCATCCCCAAGATCACATCCAAATCTACCTTGTTAAGCTCTATCAGATCCAACACTATCTCTTTATGAAAGATAGATATCAAACAACATCTGTAGATCTTTTTAGCAATTATGAAATCACCCATCGGATTAGTAAAAGAGAATGGGTAGGAAATATATTTTGGACTAAAACCAAAATGCGCAGCCATATATGAGATTACATAGGATGGGTAGAAATTGGATAAAGTAAATAGTAAATATAATAAGAGAAAAGTTGTAATGTACGGGTAACAACATTAGGAGATGCCTCAATTTCCTGATGGGTGGAAAACGCTTAGAGATGATTCCGGTCAACGCTATTCTCGAAGTGGAACTCTTTGGTTCAGGAGCTGAAAAAGTGGCGATCGAAATCTTATTAGCTCCAGTGGCTACCTTAGCGATAGGATAGTTCCTCTGCATATGTCTATGTTGAACACAATTGGAACACATGTTCCACCCCTTATCACAATAACCATGGTGAAGTTGTTCACAAAATCTACAATGAGGATAAGGTATGGCCAACTGAGCTCCACTAGCCTGAGACTAGGAACCTTATGCCTTAGGACCATTGCTACCCTAAGAATGATGATCGCCAGATGGCTTAGCATAAGGAGCACTACCCGAAGAATATGAATTTGAATTTCCCCAAGTTTTCTTCTTGGTCCATTGTCTTCTATTGCTCCTACTATTTTATTGATTCAGACCCTGCTCTGAATATCTTAACTTTTATTCTGCTTCTCTCCCATCTATGATTGTCTATTCTTTTAATCCTCTACCTATTGCATATAAACCATAATACTGGAGATATCTATATGATTGTTTAACCTTACTTCCTTACATTCCAATACTAAGTCACAGGATAAGCAGAATCAAATTTTTTCATCTTGGACCTCATATTAGACACCAACTCTAGAGCATACCAAGATAGCAGTGGAAATTTCAATAAATATTGTTTCACACTCATTGTGCCTTGCTTCAAGTTCACAAAATCTTTTGGTTTAACTTTCTCAATTCTTAAGGAAAGAAGTGATCAAGAAAACCACCAGAAAAGTTGTCCCATACTGCATGTGCAACATCATTTCCCCTTATATCTTACAACTCCTGATACCATTGATAATCTACATCCTTAAATTAATATACAACAAACTCCACACCCTCTACATCAATAACTTGAATCAACTTAATGATTTTCTCCATCTCATAAATAAACCCATGATGATCCTCCTCAATCTTAGAGACTATGAAGTTTAGGGGATTCAACCTCATGAGCTGGCTAACCCGAGTGGCATCAAAAAAAGGAACAATAGAACCAACATGATCAAGCTGGCAAGATTGTGATGACACTAATTGAGTAAGCAAGTGACTGAACTAGTAGAACTCTGCATCATAGATATCTCCCTAAGGAGGCTAATCATAGGTATACCATCCCATGAATCCTGAGGAGGACTAATGGGCACCGATGGAACTCCACGTAGAATAGTACAATCAAGAGTAGGGACCCTAGACTTGGTCTTCTTTCCCTAAGCAGGGTGAGTTCCTCCCACATTGTCCTCATGTAGGACAGAGGGTCTAGTAGAGTTTCTACAACCATTAGATCTTCAGGGAGGCATGATCTGAAATATAAGTAAATCGGGAGTTAGAGAGTTTTCAAGATCCTAGACTCTATAGCCCGAACTAGAACATAAGAAATAGAAACATTCCTAGATACCTTGTAGCCTCCTCCTTATAAGTGTGGCACACTACATACCCATAAAAAAGACTCTACTCAACACGGCTTTGTGAACACCCAGCAACCCTAAACCATGCTCTAATATCAAGCTTGTTACAACACAAACAAGGGCCTGGCTAGGACAGGTATCTCAATCCCATTATAGGCTGGACGACATCCATCGCCTAACCACCTCAGAACAATAAAATAATAGATGAGAAAAACCAAATAAGAAAATGATATATAAGTCAATAGGAAGGTTCTAATAATCCAAAACTAATAACCAACCCACACTTTGTCCATTAAAGCCTCTAAGCTAGAATATCAAATTAGATCGGGACATGCCATCGATCATGACAATGAAACTCTTCTATTCCTGAAATATGAAAAGAAACCAAATAAAATGGTAAAGCTTTTAGTATAATGAAAGCTCACCACTTCACACCAACTTAACCAATATCCACTATACCTAAGACTGCACACGAGTAAACAAAGAACTGTAGAACCCTACATCTTGATATGATATAGCATCAAGGGATGATCAGTGGGATAAGAACTGGCATGCAACTCAAGGAAAGGGATAAAATAATGCCATGTCCAAAGGCAGTCAAAATCATATAACACATTTTTATATATATATATATACATATATATATATATATAAATATATATATAATGTCCCAGGATAGTGTACAAGGGTCATGAATATGAGATTTAAAATCATTAACTTATATTGTGTAGCTCCATATGTCCTAAGGGCACCTGCATGCTATATGGGTTTAGCTCCCCAGCTGATAAATGCCCCAAAGCATGTTAGCCACACGAAACGTGAAAATTTGAGGGAGGCCAGAGACAAGGATCCAACTATCCCAAGAATATATATAAAGTGTGAACCATGCAAATGTTTACAAAGTCCCCTACACCTGCAATTGTAATTTCCAGTATTAGTCCCTACCTAATGTCCACCTTCACAGTGAGCTGCACAACCCCCTTTAATCCCAAATTAAAATATTTGAACATAATCCTATCTATTAAACCATGATTCATTTATTAATACATCTACCATTTTGTATAGTGATAACAAACATATTTCAAGCTACTTCTATTATTCCATAACCATTTCGTTAACCACTAGACTCCCAAGTTCTATTTTTATGTAAACAATGGACACCAAGGCCTTTCAAAAATATTTTTATTCCATTTATCCTTCTATGCAATGCAATATATTAAAGGAGCAAGTAAAGCTATGCAATTACCCATATTTCAAAACCAATTTACAAAGTGGGTTGAGGTTATGCCTATTTCAAGCAAAAATTCTTCAATTTGGGGAAACACATGTTCCCCCTTCTAAACCATACCATATTGCACCAATACAACCCCAAACCATTAATTAAGGTATGAATAATGTATTTAAACCATGGGTAAAATAATCCAAGTGATTATCATTTAAAATCGCTCAACCCAATTTTCAATCTCACAAATAAACTATATGATTATTAACAAAATTCTTGCCATAGTGAAAAAAATAAGTGTGGGGATGAGAAACATGCCTGAAACACTAAATATAAGAAGAAAATCCAATGTTGAGAGCTTGATGATTGAATTCCTTGAAAAACCTAGTTGTCTTTTGCCTTGGAGATTCTAAGATAATGAGAGTAGTGTTTGATTTTATTAACTGATAACAATATAAACTCTTAGATATTTTAAGGTCATGGGTAAAGTGTAAAGGAAGGAAAAACCAATTCAAAGGAAGGAAAAACCAATTTACTCTTTATTACAGTAGGGCAGGAGAAATGGCTCCCAATTGTAATGGGTCGGGTAACGACATGTGATGACTGGTCATGAGTCATTGCCTATACTCATGGCTTGAGTAGAAACTTTAGGTCATCTTGCTATTTTCGACACAAGTCCCTTACCACGACTCATGACCTTACCTAATGATTCGTGAAGTCTAGCCGTGATCTAAATAGTAACCTTGGGAAACTTTACTGGTAAGATAACGAGTCTCACCTAACAACTCATGACGAGTGATAACGACTTGTCAATTGAGTCATTGCCTGTTAATTTTACTTCAAAAATTTCAGTGTCCAAAACCTGGGGTATTACATCATCAAAACAAGAACAATAATACCCATATTCCACTATTGTGCTTCAGGTTCAAAATAATGTAAAGATCCCATGTAGGGCTCGTTTACGGAATCACAAATTCAAGACCAACACAATATTCACTTATGCTCAAGGAACATTTACCCTAAAATATGGGTGAACTCCAAGCTATAATGGTGCTAAAGTTAAGTCACCAAGATTTTAGGGTTTTTTACCAAAAGTATAGAGAAATCTACGATGAAATTAATTGAATCGTATCACTAATTAAATGGGAAACTTTATAAATTAATGATACTAAAGCTCCACAATCACCCACAATTGATTCTCCTAAGAACTGTCACATTAGTATTTAAGATTCTAGAAAATGGATGAAAATGGTGAAAAAATTAGGCTAAGTGGGTATTTATTCCCTTCCTAAGTGCACGAGTATCACTTAAGAAAACTATGGGTTGATTAACAGATACTTGTGCTCTGGCATACCTGTCGTTTACGTGATCGCTAGATTTCTTACGTGATATCTGGCTGTCATAGCCAATGTCATGTATTCAATATAAGTGTTACTTATGGAATAGTGCCCATGTTGTCAAGACATTTGCTTAAGTGACAAAATGGGTCTCTTAGGCGGTACTTGCTGGGGTTTGGCAATTTTATTAAGAGATCAAAGACATAGCTTAACCGATGCACCAATACCAACTGAATTCCACGTCTCCACCAACACCTTGAGATTTATCTAAAATTTTGTATAAGCAAACAAACTATGCTACCTTATCAAATTCGATATTCCAGACTCAATGACATAATTAAAATTTCCATCCTAGGTTATTTAGATGAAAAGTTGGTTCCACACTCACTTGCTATTTTTCATAACTTCCGGCCAATTGCCTAAAATGAGTCCAGGAGCCTTTAGACTCAAACATGGGTCTATATAGCTAAAATAGATGTTCTAGAGCTTTTGGAATTGTCAAAATTGGTATACAAGGTCATTCGACTAAAGTTTTTGCCTGATAGCCAATTTGAATCAATGAAGGCTTTCAAATAGGGAATTAGCTCTAAAAACCAAATAAATTACACGATAATTGAATTGTCAGTTCTAAAAAGTCATAAATGACTTGGGAAAGCTATAGGAAAGCTCTAAATGACAAAAATAAGTAGAAATATCAAAAATAACCTGAAGGATCATTAAATTAAGGATGTATTATAAGTTTATAAGACTAAGCATACAGTGAATGAGACTGCACATATTGTGAGTTGTTTAATGTAAAGCCAAAAATCATAGATTCATGGAGTTATATAGGGGGCACTGTTTAAAGCTAATGCTTTTAATTCTAGGAACTAAGCATGAACATGAGTCTGTATCGAGTGATTGTGTAACAACCATTGGAATAATGCTAATAATCAAGACATATATTACTGGTAATAATGATTGAAATACATGGGACACGTTGGAATATGAATGGATTACTTCCTTTTGATGACCTCTTTTTACAACTCACTATCACATCCCCTTTTGACAAAAAATTGATGTTCTATGTATGGAGACATACTCTGCAATATGGAATGTATTGGCATGACTCAATTTATGAGTCATAATGGTAACTACTAAATTCGTCCAATAGGTAAGACAAATCATAACCTGGAGCTAGAACAATAGGTTAATTCGATGGGAAATGCCCATCTTAGGAAAAATTCAAGAACTTAAATTATAAATAAGAAAATTTTTAATTAGATAAAATAGTCCATACAAGGTACCATCCCACAACCCAGTAGATCCAATATAAGAGAATATAATTACAATAATACAACTTCAACTGTTTGGAATAGTCAACAACATCTATCTTGACAAAATACTAAATATTAAAATAGTGGTAAATAGGAGACTTAAACTCCAAGATCTCACCCTATCTTCGAAAATCAATCACTGTATAAAGCTGATAAATAATGAAAACTAGTACTCAGATTTGCCCTAAAAAGGTACAGAAGTGTAGTATGAGTACCAAAATAATGAGTACTCAGTAGGCATCTTACACCAACAAAGCTAAATCATGATATAAGTATGACAAAATTCAAGATAACATAGCTAAGTCAAATTACAAAAAAGAACTTGAATCATCTCCAATATCGTTGTACATAATAAGTATTTAAATCAAAAATACAATATAACATAGGGCATCAAAATATACTACTATCGATGTGCATAATAAGTAAATAATTCAGAATAATATCTCATCACAAAGAATAAAAACGAACAAAAATAAATACAAAATTGGATCCCATATACCAATTGATGCAAGAAAGTAAATGAATCATCACAGACTCCCATACACCTGGAGAGTACACTCAAGGTTAGAATAAACTAATCAACTATGCATTATAACTAACTTTATTCATCATTTAACAATCATACTACAACTATCAGCAAGATGACATTTATCAACATTATCATAATTTACCAACATTATATAATATCATAATCACTTAACAATATTATCATTAATACCAAAAAGTCACCATTTATTAGCTAACCCTCTCTTACTACTAAGTTATTTAATCTCTAGTCATTATATAAGTTCTAGTTATCATTTAGAAACTATTCACAATATATCTACTAATCAATATTCATTTGCCATCGAACCTCATTTATTATCTAATCATCATTTACCAACTAATCCTCGATTATCAATAGTCATTATTTTATCACTCGAACAACATTCACCATTAATCGTAAACTATACCTCTTTATGAATATTTATCACAACTGGGCTATAACCTGTATCCCTAATATTAATATCATACCCAAACACTACATAAATGTATGCATATATATATAATTTCCATATAGAGGGCATAGCCAGACTCAAATTGGTAAATGAACATACCGGCACATTGATATAATCATCCTTTGGCCTTGCTGGATATCAATGCATCATCATAACCATCCTCTGGCCTTGCCAAGTATCAATATCATAATAATCATACTTCGGCCTTATAGGGTATTAATATCATCATAATCATCCTCCATCCTTGTCGGACATTAATATATTATCACAATATCCTCCAGCCTTGTCAAGTATAAATAATGATCATAAATATCTCGACTCAAATCAGTAGATGCAAACATCATCATAGTCGGTGGGAAAAATCAATAGCTTAAGTGATCATATAATGAAGAATCATAATTTCAAGCATAATTAATAGCATAACTTCCCATATATTCAATAAGCATGCTTCTAGCGTTATTAACACCATAATCTCCAATATCATCAATAAGAATGATTTCTAGCATAATTACTATCATAAATATTAAGCGTGGTAATAAGAATGAGCGATAGCATAGTCAATGGCATGAATAATAGCCTAATTAATGGCTTAATCAACAACATAATCAGGGTTTTTCTCGATGTCATATTTAATAACTCATTATAGGATAATCCATAATCTAGTTAATTAGACCATGGACATTACTCTTATGTCATCATCACCATAATCCATTACCTTGATTCCTCAAAAGGGCATTCTATAGAAATTTGGTGAGTATATAGGGATTTAAAGGGAACTATATCAGTCTTGGCTTAAGGTTGGTCAAAATCCCACCCCTAAATCCCCGAAATACATTCTATCTAAAATTCTACCCTAGACTAGGATAAGGTACCTAAATCTACTCTTAGATGTATAGCAAGCCCCAATTATCCCTAAGGTAGAGATTCTACTCAAACATTTTAACTAAGTCCAATGGAAGCAAAGACAAACTCCATTTGTGTAAGTACCTAAGGACAAACTTACCCTAAGCATGAGTGACAAAGTCACTCCCATATGACTAGAGTAATTTCGAGAACTCTCATCCTAAGTATGATCCATAAAGTCTAATTCACTAAGGTTCAAGGCAACAAGCTAAGTGTTCCAATTCTATAGTTTCAAGTGTCTTAATGGTCTGACTCATCCCAAATCTTGCATATCATCAACCACCTAAAAACTATCCCAATATAACAAGATATAATATATATATATATATATACTATGACATAACTCAATCTAACAAGGGATAAACCTAGCCTACCTCGACGTTGAAGAAAGCTTAATAAACTGCTAAACCATTGTTTTCCCTTCTAAGAAGCCTCCTCATGATGCTAAGCTATCAAAAGCATATTTTACTCATCAATAGAAAAACAACAATACCTATATTGTACCACTGTGCTTTGGGTCTAAAAATACTTAAAAACTTATATCGGTCCTACTTATGGAAATTGTGTTTTCGAAACCAACCCAATATTCATACAAGCTCAAGAATCCTTACTCTAAAAAATAGGTGAAAACCTAGCTAATGTGGGGATAAAAATCAGGTCCTATGGGTTTTGAGCAATAAATCAAGAAATTTCACTGAGAAAAGGGTGGTTTCTTAACTCAAAATGGAAGATAGTTGCGAAAATAAACGTTAATCTAGTTTCCCAATCACCATAATGATTCAATATTAAGTTCTCACACTTTTTAGAATTCTTGGCTGTTAAGAAAGTGATGAAAACTGGACAAAATCATGGAAAAGTGGTCCTTTTATACCCAGTCCAAGTCCTCGATAATTTATATCATGAATTTCTGCCTTGCAATGCACCATATATCATTTTCTATACAAGTCGGAAGGGCAACTCCACTTCGTAATTGCAACATCTCCTCTGTTTGGTGAGTCAGGAATGTAGTCCAAGGTGCCGTTATCGTGGTGCACAATAAACCTGGTGCACCAAATTTTCCAAATAAAAAATGGACTTCAATGGGTGATTGGTATTCACTCGAAATCATTTATACGCAAACGAATTATGTAACTACGCCAAATTTGATGTTTCGAATGCAATGACGCAATCGGATTTTCCATCCAAGGTCATTTGAACTAAATATAGGTTTCACACCTATATTTCATTTTCTCAACTTTTTGACAAATAGGTCTAAATGAGCCCGAGTGCCTCGGGATCCTGACCAAAGGTCTACCTAGCCTAAAATTAGTATTTAGAGATGCTAACACAGTTTGAATTTTCATATGAGATAATTTTGCTGATGATTTTGCCCAGTGGCTATTTGGAGCCAGAGAGGATTTCTACACAAGGAATTAGGTCTAAATACCAAACGAACTACCCAGTAACCAAACTTTTAGTCTCAGCAAGTCATAATGGACTTGGGGCAGTTATGGAAAAAATCTAGCAACAAAAATAAGTAAAAAGACCTAAAGGGTCATTACAATATCCACTACTAAAGGAATTTTTTTCCTCAAAATTTAAAGATTAGGATGTACTAAAATCTCAAATAGGTGGAGATACTAGGTCTGTATGTCTCTCTTGATCTCCCAAGTGGCCTTCTCCATTGGGTGGTGCCTGCACTGAACCTTTACTACATGAATCTCTCTAGTGTACAACTGTCTGACCTTACTAGCCAAAATGAGCACTGACTCCTATACAATGGTTAAATGCTAATCAAACTGGACTAAGTACAATCTAAGCACATGATATGGATCAGGAATGTATCGCTGCAACATAGAGACATGGAAAACTTGATGAACAGGGGGAAAATCTAGAGGCAAATAAAATTCATAGGATACCTTATAAATTGCGTGAAGAATCTCAAAGGTTCTCATATTTCTAGGACTGAGCTTGCCCTTCCTTCCAAACCTTATCACACTTAACATAGGTAAGAGAGTGCCCTTGTCATGAGGCGGTTGTTCCTTTAGCTCAGAGTGTTTCTCTGATTATGGTAGTACATCCCCAACTCGGGGTTGTATGCATAGTTGTAGGGGTGGTTCCCAGAGTTATCATAGAGGTTCTTAGGTAGGTAGGATAATAGATCAGTTAGGAGCCTAGCTAGATGGTGAAAAGTATACAAATCAAGAAAAAAATTGGGACGGACATTACATATCCACTACTAAAAGGACTTTTGTCTGTGAAAGTTAATACTTAGAAGAATAAAAAAAACTCGAAGGGATGGGGTACTAGTACCACATGCTCAGAGCATGTCTTCCCTAATAACCTCTAAGAAAAAATGACGCTTACAAGGGATTTTTCCATAAATATTCCTTTTCCTACAAACTTTCGCATATTTTTCTAAATTAGCCAAAACTCAACCTTAACCACCAATTAGCTACAAAATGAACCCAGAAAGGACGATATATGTAAATCCAAACCATGACACAAAATACTATAATAATACTAGCGCAATAAAATAGAAACTTATCCAAGCTAAAGGAAAACCAAGGCATGATTCTTGCAACTAATTCCATAACCTAGCTATAACTTTCTTTTTGCCTTCCAAACATGGTATCAACTCCAAAGCAAGAAGAAAGTCACTTAAGTCCTGTCCATACAATTTCATTATATTAAATTGGAAGAACAGAAGTTGATCAACCAAAAATCTTTATTGACAAGCATAAGAATAAGCTCATAAGATGCTACTTAGGCACAAAAATAGAGATGACCAAGGTCTGCAATCTATGAATATGATACAGCTGGTCTAAATGACCATCGAATCTAGAAACTACGAGTCTGAAACACAACTACTCAATGCGGAATGATCTACTCTAAGGAGTCCAATCAACCAAGATTGAAGCCATGGTGAATCCAACTCAAGCATACTACTCCTGCTGAGTAAATTATCAAAAATCCCGGTGAAAGCTAAAGACCAAGGTCAAATATGAAGAAACTAATATCATACCAACAGACTATCATAGTGGGATAGCTAGTCCATGTCCCGAATAACATAAAAATCTATCATATCCAAAATAATAAGGTCGAAATAAGTATCAACATCTATAGTAGTCACAACACATGATCTGAAAACTTGATCCATCACTAAAGAATCACCCATGAGAGTAGATATCCAAAATTACACAAATAACAAATCATAAGACAACTCCAATAGTGGTGCATAATAAGTAAATACATAAGAATAAGTAGATTTCGGATCAAATAAAGTAAGGAAAGAGTGGTGGCACCCCAAAACCATACCTATAACTATAGAATCTAAATTATCAACATTGGGTCTAGCAGGTACTTCATATAACTGACCACACCCGACGCCTGGTTGGGTACCTGATCTACCTCCTATCTTTCCTTACTAAGAACCTCCTCGAGTACCCTGGAAACTACATCTGTGAAAAAAAGAAAAACTCTATATAAAGGATAAAATACTCTAATAAGGGAAGCACCCTAAGCTAAAATAGCAATCACCACATGACTATGACAATGTCATAAATAGGGACCAGGTGCTCTATAATGACCTTTTGGGTAATTTTTCATATTTCCACTTAATTTTATACTTAGAGATTTTCCATAGATGTTGAAGTCATTTATGAATTACTAGGACTGACAATTTGATTGCTAGGTAGTTCATTTGGTTTTTATAGCTAATTCCCCAAATAGTAGTCCTTGCTGGTTCCAAATGATCGTCGGGTGAAAATTTTTGTAAAATGATATCATATGCAAATTTGACTTATCAAATAGATCATATATCAATTTTATGCTAGGTAAATCATTGGTTTAAGTCCCGAGGCACCTGAGCTCATTTTGACTTATTGGTTTAAAAGTTGAGAAATTATAAATATGGGTGTGGAATCTATATTTGGTTGAAATGACCTTAGAGGGAAAATCCAAATGTGCCATTGCATCCAGAACATCAAATTTGGTATGTTTACATTGTTTGTTTACACATACCAAATTTCTAATAAATCCCGAGGGCTTGATGACAACTTAGAAAACTTGTATGTTTCAGTTGTTAATTGAGGCAGTAACCATCCCCAACCATAGGTCATGATTGTGACTCCTTAGCTTTATTTATGATCATTTTTTGAGTACACATTCCTTATCATTTAATAGACCTCATGAAAACTTTAATTTTTGATTCTATTTCCAAGCCCCACAGTGTAACGACCTAATTTTCTGGAATCGGAATGTCACACGGTTGTTATAATCCCAAAGGACCACAAGCCAACCCTCTACTGATATATGTACCTGAACACTGCACAGTATAAATAATAAATGCAAAACTTGTCCATAAGGATCAAAACATCTAAAAATACTCAAAATTTAAACCTAAATACTGATACATCTGTCTGAAAAGCCTCTAAACTATATGAACTATGAAGTTGAAGGGACATCTCCCGAACTTACTCCATCTACTAAAAATAAACAAAATCTCATGCAATAATGATAAAAGAATCATCCTCGATTGAAAAGAACTCCCTGCAATGTCTACTGCTGCTGACGGGGACTGAGCTGCTAAGGGTTCTCTGGATCTCATGCCTCAAAACCTATGATGTCAAATAAAATACCATAGCACAAATGCATTAGTACGGGAATGTACCGAGTATGCAAACAAGGTAAGGCTAAATACAATGGCTTATACATGAACAATTACTTAGCTGAATAATAATGAGAGTACTAAATGAGAACATATGCATGAATGCACAAATCATAACTACAACAATCACGACTCTAAATACTAAAACTCGGATACTGCATTACTACAATCTGAACTCACTACAAATACTGAGATACTGAATAACTAAATTATTTGATACCGATAACTGAGTACTGGAGTTGAGATCAGTCTTATCTAGTGAGTGATCTCAGAATCTGAGGATACTAAAGATGATTGACTAAATATACTTACATCATTAACTGAATTTTAAGCTTTTTATTCTTGACTGATTGCATCAGAGATCAAACCTCTCTAATGGATGATTTTGGAATCTACTATCAATGATAAGAAAAGATCATGTCCAAATCTGGCAACAATAATACTCAACTAAATTGGAGACTGAGATCCAGCCTATCTGATGGTTGTTCTTAGGATCTGATAATGAGATTACTCAACTGAATATGAGACTGAGACCAAGCCTATCTGACGGGTAAAAATTTTAGTAAAATGATATCATATTCAAATTTGACTGATCAAATAGATCATATATCAATTTTATGCTAGGTAAATCATTGGTTTGAGTCCCGAGGCACCTGAGATCATTTTGACTTATTGGTTGAAAATTTGAAAAATTATAAATATGGGTGTGGAATTAATATTTGGTTGGAATGACCTCAGATGGAAAATCCAAATGTGCCATTGCATCCAGAACATCAAATTTGGTATGTTTACATTGTTTGTTTACACATACCAAATTTCTAATAAATCCCGAGGGCTTGATGACAACTTAGAAAACTTGTATGTTTCAGTTGTTAATTGAGGCAGTAACCATCCCCAACCATAGGTCATGATTGTGACTCCTTAGCTTTATTTATGATCATTTTTTGAGTACACATTCCTTATCATTTAATAGACCTCATGAAAACTTTAATTTTTGATTCTATTTCCAAGCCCCACAGTGTAACGACCTAATTTTCTGGAATCGGAATGTCACACGGTTGTTATAATCCCAAAGGACCACAAGCCAACCCTCTACTGATATATGTACCTGAACACTGCACAATATAAATAATAAATGCAAAAACTGTCCATAAGGATCAAAACAACTAAAAATACTTAAAATTTAAAACTAAATACTGATACATCTATTTGAAAATCCTCTAAACTATATGAACTATGAAGTTGATGGGACATCTCCCAAACTTACTCTATCTACTAAAAATAAATAAAATCTCATGCAATAATGATAAAAGAATCATCCTCGATTGAAGAGAACTCCCTGCAATGTCTACTGCTGCTAACGGGGACTGAGTTGCTAAGGGTTCTCTGGATCTCATGCCTCTAAACCTAAGATGTCAAATAAAATACCATGGCATAAATCCATTAGTACGGGAATGTACCGAGTATGCAAACGAGGTAAGGCTAAATATAATGGCTTATACATGAACAATTACTTAGCTGAATAATAATGAGAGTACTAAATGAGAACACATGCATGAATGCACAAATCATAACTACAACCATCACGACTCTAAATACTAAAACTCGGATACTGCATTACTATAATCTAAACTCACTACTAATACTGAGATACTGAATAACTAAATTATTTGATACCGATAACTGAGTACTGAAGTTGAGATCAGTCTTATCTAGTGAGTGATCTTAAAATCTGAGGATACTGAAGATGATTGACTAAATATACTTACATCATTAACTGAATTTTAAGCTTTTTACTCTTGATTGACTGCATTGGAGATCAAACCTCTCTAACGGATGATTATGGAATCTACTATCAATGATAAGAAAAGATCATGTCCAAATCTGGCAACAATAATACTCAACTAAAGTAGAGACTGAGATCTAGCCTGGGAAATAAAGACTAGTAAGAATAGCCGTAATTCAACTAGGCCTTGAATCAGTGGTTTACAGAGACAAGCCTATCTGACGGGTGATCTCGGGATCTGATAATGAGATTATTCAATTGAATATGAGACTGAGATCAAGCCTATCTGATGGGTGATCTCGAGATCTGATAATGAGATTACTTAACTGAATATGAGACTGAGATCAAGCCTATCTAATGTGTGATATCGGGATCTGATAATAAGATTACTCAACTGAATATGAGATTAAGATCAAGACTATCTGACGGGTGATCTCTAGATCTGATAATGAGATTACTCAACTGAATATAAAACTGAGATTAATCCTATCTGACGGGTGGTCTCTAGATCTGATAATGAATTACTCAAATGAATAACTTTATATGAGACCAAGCCTATCTGACAGGTGGTCCGTGAATCAATGGAACTATTTGAGTTCCTCACTGAGATAGATGACTATATCTGACAGTCCTAATTTTTGAAGATTGATACTAAAACTGTAACTGTGGGAAGTAGTCACTTAACCGACATGCCCCGAATCTCAACTGGTGGGGTCCAACCAGTAACCCCAATTAAAAGGGTGTCAATATCATGCCACGGGTAACGACCTTTCTAGTCAAGACTATCTGACGAGTGACCCTCGCAGGAAGTCAAGCCTAAGGCATATAATAGTCAAGCCTATTTGATGGGTGACCAGCCTTTCCTAATGTGTGAATCCTGCATCCTAAGCTGGCTATGCAGTTCTGAAGATCAAGGATTGATCCTAATGACTCTGCCTCTCTAACAAGGAGCCACAATCCTTGCCCTCGCTTGGAGCTAGCTCCTATTCCCAACTAAAAGACTCTGAACTGATTCCTAACTGAACATAAACTAACCTAAATCTAATACTGATTATATTTCTCGAATAGTTTGACTGAGTTAAGCTGAATTCAGTTGGTTCCGTATCTAAAAAATACTACTGAATCTCGTTATCTGACTGAATGACACTGAGCTTTGAATAGAGTACTTGATTACTACAGAGGTCAAAACTGAACACTTGAATACTACTAGATCTGAGTTGGATATAGAATGAGGCTAGATTGCTAGCGATACAGAGATTACAGTGATTACACAGATTACTGAGATTTTTTAAGTTCTGTATCTATCTGAGAATATAGAGTTCTATAACTTAGTGAGTTCTGTGAATCATGGCTCAACTGGGATTATCATGAAAACTAACATAGGCTCTAGACAACAGCTAAATTGTCGGGTATAAATAACCCCAGAACTCGATAACATAAAAGAAAAACATAACCATCCTTTACTAATCATAACCACGGTCATTCATTCACCATCACAATTACTTAAGAATCTCTTCAAGCATTTAGGAATCATAAGCATGTGATAATATAGTGAGACATGCTATTGGCTCATACTCCATTCAATAAGGTCTTGTATCAAACACTTGGCATGTATGAAAGCCTTAGCATGTATTAAAGAGAATATAATTGGGGAATTTCATGCTATCATGTCACACTTTTTTCACTAAGGATTTTCAACAAACACTTGACATGCATGGGATTGCACACAATTGGGCATTTATAGTCAACATGCTATAATAGCTATAGTTCCTTCACATAAGCATTTTATCAAACATATGGGGAGCATGTTTTTCTTATTCAATAATTTTCTTTACTTAATTAACATGAACACATCACTTAACAAGAAACTTCAAGAGGGTTAATAATTAACATCACATGAATATCACATACTAGAGTCAAAGCTTGAAAAACTTGCAAACAAACATGAATCAAAACTCAATTATAGCATGAACATCAATTTCAACACACTTGAATCATGAAAAACCACAAACATAAGATCTTTGAATTTTAGAAAAGGGTTCTTTAGCTGCTTGGATTAAAGGGACCTAAGAATCAACGTCTACATACCTTAGAGAAACTCTTTCTTGAAAGCTCTTGGAGAGATTCTTAATTTCTCTTGATTTTTTCTTGAAGAAAAAAGAAGGGTTTTGATTGTGTAGAAACTCTAGTTTTTGATATAAAAGATGAGAAATGAAGTTGTGAGCCTCGATCGGATATAAATATGGGCTGAAAAAAGTGGGAAAACACCCAAAAATCCCTTTTTAAAAGGTCTTAAAAATACTAAATCAGGGGCTGAGACGATCGAAGTGACAGTCCATCGCTCAGTCTGACGGTCCATCGAATCGTCCGTCACACATTGGACCAAAGAAGAATACCCTTCCTCGAGGTAACGATCAAAGTGATGGTCCGTCGCAAACCCGACGGTCTGTCGCACGTTGGCAAAGATGAGGTCACACTGCCTCAGTGCGACTGTCCCGGTAATGGTTCGTCGCAGCCTCGACGGTCCATTGTCCTGGCCGTCATACTTAGACAGAAAAGGGAGCCACTTCCTTGGTTGCGATAGGCTGGGTGATGTCCATTGCAAGCTCGACGGTCTGTCAACCCGGCTGTCACACTTGGGTAGTTTCGACTGTTTTCTGTAAAAATGGCTATAACTTCCTCGTCCGATGCCGGATTTTTACAAAATTGGTATCGATGGGAAGCTTATTCAATGATTTACATGGAAAAAATTGATATTAGGCAAATTCTACATATTTAAAAATATTTGTCACTTGGGAAGACATTTCTCACCCTTTTTGCACCGGATTTATGCTTCACTAAACACGCTCTAAGGCTCAGACTATGAGAAAAATTTGCGGGGTCTTACACGCAGTCCTGTTCTTAAACCAAAATTGACCCGACCATAAATATAGAAATATGGGTCTTGTTTTCCTACTAATGACATATAGATTAATAGTTTGATATCATGATGACATTTCAAGAATATGGAGTGAACACAAATGATTCGTGGAGGATTCAAGAATTACTGTTCGGCTTTTAGGTAGGCTTCTATCTAATATCCTTCTTGAGATAGTGTTTATATATTTTTTATATTAGATAGGGGTTTTAGGATGATATGACTTAGCCTAAATATGAGTTTGGGGGCTAGAAGGGTATTTGACCCTTAAGTTAAAGTACTTATTAGACTTTTATAATCCTATTACCTTCTTTACAGATTGAGCTAATTCGTAGTATAATTATGATATTATTCTAAATATGGGAAGGAAATTAGGTATTGGAAGTATAATTAGTATGACTATTCTTATCGGAATATTTATGCTATCATGGAATGGTAATTTTGATGGAATTGACTTAGTTTCTCATATTCTAGGTGGAATTATTATCTTAGGTCTAATTATGACCTATTTAACATTTTGAAGTAAATTTAGATGAGGTAGAGGCTTTCCTAAAATAGATTTCGAGATTAAAAGTGGCCTCCTCCAGCCCACTTTAGGCCAAGACTTGTGCTAGCTTTGTAGACTTATATTCGTATGACATCCTACTAGACATTGTAGAGACTAATGAACCTCTAGTATAAGGTTGCTACTTGGTGGATTTTAATGGATTTCCCCAAATTATGATGTTATGGTTCTTTTGAATATAATATTTGGCCTAAGGTTGTGATTATGATGCTATGGTTATTCTGGCTATATATTCTGCCCAAAGTCATGATTATGATAAAGGTTGGGTTTCGGGAAGTATTCTATTTTTCAAAAGGAAATGGTCATATTTTATAGACATATTGAGTCTTTTAATCATACTATTTGAATACTGGTGATGTCATGCATAGATTCAATACAATCATGAATAATTAGATGACAAATGGTATGATCCCAACTAATGCATGATTTTATTACACTTTTTCCAAAAAGAAATTTATTCCCACTTTTCACTTTTAAAACTGATTTACTTACAACATGAATCATACCATCTTTATAAAAAACTTATGATCCTTCGAGCATAAAAATAATGTTTTAGAGATTGGACTGAGATAGATTTTGATCCACGACTTTGCTACTATGATTTACATTAATTGAGAGAGATTCTAACCCTTTCTAAACTTTAGGATGATTTAGTCCTAGAGTTTAACCATGGGCAATGGATTTACGAAATTATATCCTTTTTACCACGATTCTAGACCATGCATTTTGTGTATATATATAGTACTGGATAGAGTGGATTGATGATGATATTAATGAAATGAGTCTTGGATTCAAGTTCGGCAGTTAATTATGACATTGACGATTGTTAAAAATGCTAGACCGAGACTAAGTTGGTACATCGAAGTGCTCCTAACCCCCCTAGGGACTTTGTATCCATGAGTCATCCCATCGCAAAATAAAGGTTGTCGTAGGTCCTATCTTTATGAGTTGTCAAGTTGAAGGAGGTGTATACACTGAGTTACTTTATGGAACTTATATTGGTTATGGTATTATGGACTTACTTGGCATTAATTCTTTCATGCACATTACCTATTACCAGTATGCGCCTATATCTATCAGCATTATAGGGGGTTGCATAGGTATAGATGATGAGTATGGCTTGCGGTTATACTATTTTGTGCTTGTATCTATCAACCTTATGGTGGATTGCATAGGTATGGGCTCTAATTATTATTTGCTGATTATTGATTGAACCTTTTTGACCTATGGTGGTAGGGGTTTATAAAAGGCCAAGTTAGGTATTATTTGTCTAGACTAGCCATTTACTTTACATTATTATTGTTATTATAATGTTTAGTACATGACATTTTGATTATTGGACTGGTATTGTAATTTGTGGTAGGATTTTGATTATTTCATCTTATGGTTATATTACTATGCATGATTAGTCCTTATGGATTTAGAACCTGATATTCTAATTCCTTTCTTTAAAACTGCTTTACTATGGTAATTATTTTATTTTTAGTCATATAGAATAGAGACCCTGCTCTAGTTCATACTATGATTGGGAGGCTTAGAGATGCTAGTGTGATGACTTAAGTTGTACCTTTGAGTTAATCTTGTTTATATGTGAGTGTGTATGTATAGATATGGTATTACGATATATCCCTTTCATCCTACATTTATTCATGTTGTATATTTATTCCTTAGCCTTGTACACTATTATATATCGTTCTTTTTCTCTTTATATTTATCTTAGCCAATAATATACAATATAGTGTTGGTGTTCCTAAGAATGGCAAAAATAGCATAGTTTTTCTTTGTTGTCTCCTTGGCTTTATTATGTAGTTTTCTGGATATTTGGTGTAGTTTACATTTCTACTTGCATGTTATTTAGATTTACATTATCTTGGATCTTAATTAGCAGTTTCCTACTGAGTACCGTATGTTTGGTACCCATACAACACTTCTGTAACCTGCAAATCATAGTACAGGTTATTTCCATTATTGTGTGTGACATGTGGAGCAGCTATGGTTCTGAGACATGGGTTGAGATCCTGCCATTCGGATTATTGCAATTCTCCATCTTATGTACGAGATTAGTCTTTATGTTGCATTTAGAGATAGGTTGTATCTATATATTCATTTAGTACTTTATTTTGTAGTCTTATTATATTAGCAACTCTTGTATTGATTCCACTAGGTTTTGGGAATGTATTTTATTCTTTTGCTATATTTATTCCATGTTCTTCCTTCTTTTCTCTTGATAGTCTGTTACTAGTAGTTCCTTACTATGGGTTTATCTATTAGGGGTTATAGGAGATGCCATAATGACCTGAGAAATTGGATCATGATAAAAATCGACAAATGTAACTAAAGAGTTTGCGACCCGTCGACACTAAATCCAACTATATGCTATTTGAAAAGACATAAGTGTTGAAACTAGATCATTGTCCCAGGGTGGAGATGAATAATTTACATGTTTTGTAGGATATCACGATTATCAAGTTTTTGTATGGTTTTAGAAGAGCCAATACCCACCGGCAGAGCTTGCAAACAAATATAAAGAAAATAACAATAGGAGAAGGATCGTATGTATCTTTCACTTTCTTAAAATATCCATGCATAGGTTTTCTTGGTTTCCTCCTGGTGTCCTTCTTTAGTATTTATCTTTATTTCCTTTAAAATGTACCCCCTTATTAGCTGGCTTTGTATCCTTTTTTGAGAAATTTTTTAAATATATATATATATATATATATATATATATATATATATATATATATAGATAGATAGATAGAAAGATAGATATATAGATAGATAGATAGATATTAGGGGTAATGGAATGAATTAAAAACATCACATAAATCTTTTTAAATAATCGTTAGGCCCACTTTTGGCTTAAAAGGCTACCTATGTAGGACACACACTTTAATATTCTTGCGTGATATAACTATCTTATGTGCCTGTATGTGCTCTGTTGTTTGAATCAATGGTGAATATTAATCTACTCCTTTTTATCTAGAGACTTTTTAGGAAAAAATGTACACCTACTATACGAAGTCCGACCAAACACTCCAAGTCTTCCAAAGTCTCTCGAAAAATACCTTCCACCTCTCTTGAATAAATCTCTTAATATTATTCCATTTTTTTAGGAAATGTTTGGATCGAGAAGATAAAAGCAAAGATGAATGTAAAAAAGAGGAGGATGACAACAATTCAAGAAGAGATTGATGAGGTGTTGAGACAATGTAAGGAAATATACCATTTGAGAAAAGTAACATGGGCAAGTAATAAAGAGTTAAAGGAGCAAATTGTTGTGCCTAAGACAAAAATTTCTATGATGGATCAGATACTTAGAAAAGAATATATATTTTCCAAGAGTGATTTTCCTTAAGAAATTAAGAAAATACCCTTAGAATTTGAGGCAGAAACTGGTTAATAAAGATGAAAGAAAAGGTAAAGCAACCCATGGGCTAGTGGATGACAATATCCTGTATGACAAAGCACCAAATGACCTCAACGAACTCATGGAGAAGAAGTGGTATTAGGACATAAATAAGTCAACATTACCCTCAAGTTCCAGATAAGAGATGAAAAAATCATGCTCAAAGAAAATGCAACAAATTACTTTAGAATGTTGGAAGTCATCTATGTATCAGAGATTTACCAACTTTTGCAACCCATAGGGACTTTGCACCAAATGAAAATCCAAGGGCCTTGATGCAAACCTAGAGACGAGAACAAAAAGTATGCTTATGATTTGCTCTAAAAAGGGAGTATAACAAATGAATTAGTGTTGACAGCAAAGATATGTGACCTGATAAATAGTGGAAAACTTGTGAACATTTATGGACCATATGCCATGATGGCATGCGATAGGGTCAAACAAGGAGCACCCATCTCTAGTTGGGTAGTAATTTGTTATTTGGACTTCACAGCTCTCAAGGATAAGTATAAGGTCATCTATTAAAAGTTGGTTTGATAAAAAAATCCTCCATCTAGTGGATATAAGGAAAAAGAAATGGTATGTAAAATGGAGGAAGGATAATGACACCTTTTATTATCACAATAGAACCAAAGGACATTAAATTAAGATGTGTCGCGTTTTTCACTTTGATATGGGACACTTGATCAAAATTAGAAAGATCTGCTTCGAGTTTGCGCCAGACCATCACTAAATCAAAAAATTCTAGAAAAAGCAGGAGCACTTCCTCTATCCAAAATTAACTTTGAATGTAGCATGTTTTTGAATTTTATTATTTTCATATTTTTATGCTTTCCAAAATGTAATGAATGCTAGTGAATAAAATGAAATAAAACAACTTTGTCTTTGTTATTTCAACTATGCAGGGTCGATTTCTCCTTTGTGAGATATGTAGGCAACCTTTTAGCAAAGCCTCTAACATTAAAATCTGTATTTTCCCCTACTATGGTAAGCGAGTATAAATACAAAGAATAAAATTAAGCAAAGTCAAACCTTCTTGACATATCCACCTACCCTAAAATTAGTGAGAAAAATCTTGGTCAATGAAATCTTTGAGCAATCATTACCCCGTAGATCAATTCATCTGCGATAAAAACAACTTTATCTTTATTTGTTATCAATTATTTTGCATTACTTATCACTGACGGGAAGTAACATGTTTGCCTCTTGAATTTTTTTTACTTTATTACTTAGCAGAATCAATAGAAACCATTTTGTATTAACAAAAGTTGGCCGAACACTTACTTCACCTAGTTGATGGCTCACAAAGGTTTGTCCCCTAGACATGATCTAACTGAAGAGGAGAGAAAGACTAGTACTAACAATAAAAATGCATTGGTTATCAAGGATAAGGTGATAGTAGAATTGGTCGAGATAATTATTAAGGCATGAAGAAATTGGAGATGCTCCAATAGGAGATGAAATGCACTAAATATCTGGCTAATTTGCCACCACCGCTAATGCTCCTGTCCTAAAAGAACACAATTCTCCACTGTAATTCCTTCCTCTCATCCCCCTAACCTTGAGAATTGCCCAAGTAATATACCATTTTCCTCTAGACTTCACATAGACCCAGCCTTCAACCATGCACCAACATATCAAACCCATACCCTGCCTACTCAAAACACCAATCGAGACCATAATCTAAATAACTATACAAAATAAATCACTCGCAAAACTATCAAGCTCCACAAAATACCCACGAGAATCCAAAACATCCCTCAAAATTATAACTTAAACATAAACTACCGACCTAAATATTTCCCCACACACCAGAGTCGCAAACTAACTATCCAAATTCCCCTCCTTGCCAACTCATACCACTAACTATATTTTATACCACCACTAATTTATAACCATATTAATAACTTCAAAACTCCTGAGGTTGACCATAACAAGGGCAAGTAAAAGTGTAAAGGATCATTGAGTATAGCGTGCTAAAAATGAAGGAATAGATAGCCAAGAATGATGAGTCCCCTAGATTAACAAATGATGTTGGATTTAATTATAATTACTTATGAATGAATCCTAATCTGGATCTACCTGAGGATTATAAGGTCCCAAAGTTTGAAACATTCAATTATATAAGAACTCTAAGTTTCATATAAGAGGTTCTTTTGATCAAATGGTTAGGGTCGGCAAGAATAAAGATCTATTAATGAGGTTGTTCTATCAAATCTTGAGCGGTGTATACCTAGAATGGTCTATGTCTGACGACACAAGAGTTAAGGAAATGAACCAAATAGAGAGCCCTATCCAAGGTCTTTGCTAAGATTTAATTACAATGTAGAAGTACCTCCAAAATGACCCTCTTTAGATTGGATCAAGAAGGAGGATGATAAGAACTTTTGAGAATTTGTTTATCAATGGAAGAAGGATGCTATGAAGGTTCGAACTCCCATAACAGAGGAAGAAATTATATCGGTATTTTCTTATGCTTGATAAGGAAAGTTCTATAACAAAATAATATTGGCAATCTGTGCAACTTTTGTCGATTTGGTTAAGATTGGTGAATTAGATGAGGAAGATATTCGAACAGCTAAAATCATCAAGACCCTGATACCAATCGAATCTTCAGGCTTTTCAAAAGAGAAAATAAAAGATATGAGTGTGGTATCCTTCACTCCCAATGCAAAACTAAAAAGAAAATCTAAGCATAGATAGTGGCACGACCCAAACCAGGTCTTTGTCGTAATGGGCATCTCAAGCCCAACAAGGATCAAAGATAGACCCGCATCCAAAACTAAACCACCAGCATATACCAAATTTTGGATGAACTCTGAACTCATAGTAAGATTGAGCAACATACAACCCAAGGACTTTGGGAGAGGTCTATGACCATGACCAATCCAAATTAGTCAAATCATCCCACTACTATAAATTATCCTTAATGCAATAAACTTGTTGGCAATGGTTCCAAAATCATGCTATAGAGAGTCTATTACAATAGTTGGAACCGTTGTAAGAAAAAAAGTTCTAGTAGAACTATTTTTTGCTATAACCATTGTGATTGTTACATAACCATTGCAATAGGGTGCCTTATAATAATGGTTTCTTAAACCATTGTCATAGACTCACCTATGGCAACACTTATTGACAAAAAATTCTATTACAATGGTTGTGATTTATTCCCTCCCCAAAATTAAAGAAATATATACTAAGATTAAAGAAATATATTAAAAAAATTTAATATATTGATATATAAAAGTAATAAACAAGTATTGAGTTATATTACCACAATACTCTTGATCGACCATAATATCACCACTGGCCAATACGTTTCGACCACAATCCCACCACTAGTATGCTCCGACCATAATCACCCCTAGTACTCTCCGACCACAATCACCACCAGTAAGATCCGTCTATAAAATCAACCACCACTGCATGCTCCGACCATAAATCGACCACCAGTGCATGCTCCAACAACAAATCAACCACTAGTGCATGCTCTGACCAGAAATTGATGACCTGTGCTCTGACCACAAATTAGCTCCTCCACTGCTCCACAAAAATTCAATTTCAGCTCTTAAATTTAGGATTTTCTTCTTTTATTTTGTGATTTTAAGATTCATTTTCGACATGGGTGTAGCAGTAATTTTTGGGAGATTTGCGGTTAGATATGATTTATTCTTATAACTTTAAGAATTGGCTAGAAATTGTTTCACTATTGGCAATAATAGTTTTTCAATTGTATAAATTATAATTTTTCATGAGAGACATTTATACGTAACACCATAGCTTTTAGGTTCTAAACATTGCTTTATAAGCATTTATCATCTGTAGAGATCTTTGTACCATTACCTCACAGTAGGTTACTAGATTATATGGCTACATTAATTGTGTGAAGAATTAAATAAGTCAGCATGTGGTAATTTTCCTTTTTCTGGAAAGGCTTCATAAGAAACAATAATGTTATTATTTATCAAAAAAGAAAGGTAAGAAATATGCTTTTTTCCCATGTTTCCCTTTCTTGCAGTAGGAGGGTATGGGGTTGAACCAGTAGAGAAATAGGCAAAAAAAGATGGGTACCTCTTTTACCTTTGATGTTCCCTTCAAAATGCATCATCTCATTGCTAGGTGACTAGATATGATGGACTGATTTACTGTATTCTATAACCATTGTTCCTGGGTTAACTCAAGTTAGAGTTTTGTGCTTATAGTTAATGTAAATTTTGTACATATTTTCTGTAGTTCTCAAATATATCTTTCTTGGTAAAGTTCTTTAGCGTTTGTGTCATTTTATTCATATTTTTGCTATATCTCAATTTTAAGCCCTGCTTGTAGCCTGTAGGATTTATAGTCCTAAACCTTTAATGGTTGTCTGATAGACTGTGGAAAGAAAAAAGAATTGCATGCCAGATCATGTTATCAAATAGAACATATAGAAAGTAACCTTTTAGCTTGACAAAGTGTAATACCCCACATTTTGGACTAGAATAAAAATCCATCATTGCTATGCATAGACATTTCAAAAGCCTCAAATCCTATGTAAATTTAGTGTATTAATCAATTATGTAGTGTGGGAATCTATTTTAGCATGAATTTAGATCATAGAGGTTCCCTAACTCAAGTACAAGTTGAAAGCTTTCCTATCATTCAAGTTCTAGTGAGCGTCAAAACTTGGGTCAAATTCAATTAGTTAGAACTACTTGTATATATAGAATTAGAGGGTCTAATATATACTAAATGAAAGAGATTTGAATTATATTTCCAACGAAACCAATTTCGCCCAAATCCGACACCCGAGCAAGAAGTTATGACTATGCAAAGTAGAGTACGTCGCCTAACATAAGGTGTGCGACGCACAACCTAAGTTGTGCAATAAGGTGTGTGACGAAGACCCTAATATGTACGATAAGATTTGCAACGCACACCCTAAGTTTTTCAATAAAGTATTCTCCGCACATATGAGTGTCCAAGTGACTTAAACAGTCTATTTTTGGAATAAAATGGTCCTTTTCCTACCCCTATATAATGCCTAAACACGGAATTAAGCCCTTATTTTCACCAAAATATATTCTTTCTCTCAAAATCCTCTCAATAAAACATTAGGATTTTCAAATTGGGATTCAATTTCAAGCAATTCTCTCCATTAATCTTTATGCAAATGAGATATAAGGTATGCATAGTGTTCATCCACGGATCCCTTTCATCCGTGGAGCGTAAGAATTAAATTTTAAATAGTAAATTATGATTTTAATGATGTGTTATGATTATATTCATGATGATGATTATTGTTTGAGTTTTAAGGTTGTATTTTTATGTGTTTCCATGAAACATGTGACTATGATAGTTGAAACCCATGAATTTTGGACGGAGTAAGATTGTTATGTTGATAAGTATACGTATGCCAAAAATTATACATGTAAGGTGTTTGATAAAATGCCTAGAATGATAAAAGTCATGTATTATAACTTAGGGGTGAACTATATGATTAATTCATGCTAGTCTATTGTGTTCAAAGAGCTCACTTGTCATTGTTGCGCAATATGTGTTAATGGAATGTACATGATGATTGGGGAATGGATTCATAGTGTGTCTTTATTCCTTCCGTGCTATGAAAAAGATCATGATTTTGAAGTATCATATGATTTATCCCCAAATTATTATAATATAAACTAAATGATACATGTTTGTCATTCCCTTATCCTTAAATAGTTTCCATGCCATTGTTATGAATAGTATATGTTGTCGGAATGCCCATGATATTATAATATGAGATTTATGACTTGATAATAAGCATTTATATTCATGTTAGATATTTTGATGACCATTTTCTTTATGAAATCCGTCACTTATGTATTATGGATTGTTATTGATGGTCATGTACTCAAGAAAGTCAAGTTGTGTCATTTTCCTTCCATCGAGTCCTGGGGGTACTTGTACCCAAAAAATATAGCTGTATGCCAAGAGCCATGTCATGTTTTCATAATACTCTCAGTCAAGCCATGTTCCATAGAACTCAGACAGTCATGTGACTCAGGAAAGTTCAGTAACTTAATTAATCTCAGCTAATCTCAGTAATCTCAGTACTCAATGACATCAGAAACTTTAGAAATTCTAGTGCTCTTAATAACTTCAAAGATCTCCATAATTTAGTAGTCTTAGAAATCTCACGTACTCAGTACTCAGTAAGATCAGTAATCTTATGAACTCAGTTAGCAACCAGATATCAGTAGGACTCCATCCATCAGCACAATCTAGTAAACTCAGTTTAGCTCCGCTAAACAATCGCACTAAGTTCAGTTTAGTTCAGTTAGTCATGTTCAGTCTCTTCAGATGGGAGTAGGATTTAGCGCCGAGTGAACCCAAGGATGGGAACTCACCTATTGTATGAGGGTGTGATTCTTAACAGTATTCCTTACATTCCAAAACTACGTAGCCAGTATAGGTTGAGACATCAAAGCCTATTATATGAGGGTAGATGAGGTGGCTTAACCTGCTATATAAGGGTTCCCACCATTTTCACTAGAGTTACCTGTTATATGAGGGTTTCTCACACATTGTCCTTACTAGTGGCGCGGTATTGTCACCCTTCCTGTTAGGGCAGAGATTGGACCCCAGCTTAGCCATCATGACACATATGGGTAATGTAAGTTAAACAAATACCTCCCATAGTTTCAGTCTCAGTCTAAATAAAAGAACTCAGATAGTTCTTCATATTACAGTATATCAGGCCTGTCAGATACAGTCAACTCAGATATAGTATGGGAGTCAGATAGTTCCATCAAATTTAGGACTGTCTCATACAGTCACTCAAGTTATCAGTAATGATTATCAGGGCTATTAGATATAGTCACTCATGCTATCAATACGCAATTTTAGGACTGTCAGAAATAGTCAATCAGACTAGTTCTTCATAATCTGAACTGTCAGAAACAGTCATTTATTTATCAGTAATGCAATATCAGTCTCTCAGTATCTAGTAAAACAGTATTATATCCATCACTTATTACTGATTTATATATTAATATCAGTAAACTCAGTCATCCAGTATCTCAATATCAGTACACTCATGTTGTCAGTATTCAAACTCAGTAGTTAGTATCTTCATGAGTTCAGTTATAGTTACGTATGTATGTATGTATTCTCACATTCATATCAGTTAGTATTATTCATGTATATAAACCTTTTTATTTAGCCTACCTCACTCGTATACTTAGTACATTCAGACGTACTGATGCATTTGTGCTATGGTGCTTTCTGTTATGTTACACCATAGGTTTAGAAGCACAAGCTCCAAATCAGTAGTGGTATTCCAATGTTCAGAGTTTGTAGTGAGTCCTTCTCATTCGAGGATGATATGATCATTACTTCAATTATTATTTTAGTTCATTTGCTAGATGAAGTTAGTTGGGGACATATACCATCAACTCCTTATTCAGACAATTTAGAGGATTTCATGACTATAGCATGTCAGACAGTTATTTCAGGTTTGTTTTTGTATTTTTATACAATTTACAGACATTGTCTTATCAGCTGATTATTCAGATTTGAATCTTATGGCCATTGAGTATATGTTTTCATATTTTCATGTTATATTATGTAGTGTACAGGTACAGATATCAGTCATGGGTTAGCTTATGGTCCTTCGGGGTCATGATCACCGTGTAGCATTCTGGTTTAAAAAATTAGGGTGTTACAAACTTGGTATTAGAGCCTAAGGTTCAATAGAGTCCTAGGAATTCTGAAAGCCACATCTAGTAGTCTTGTACATGCGTGTGTTATGCACCACACTTATGTGCATGAGGCTATGAGATGTTTTAGGAATAGTTTCCCTTCTTTCATGTCTCAGATCGTGCTATAGCAAGGTTCCCTAAGAAACTCATGTAGATTTTTATCTTGCTTCACTCATGTTACTTCCACCTTACTTTCAAGTTAACAAAAATAGTGAAGCTCCAGTCCTAAAGATAGGGCTTTCTCAGACTGTATCCCATCAGTTAGGTTATGTTCCAAAGTTGTACGGATCTCATTCATGATCATGAGAACTCGTTCTCGAACACAGATTTAGACATTCTATCAAATATCTTCTCACTATCCTATGATAGCATATGTCCCAAATTAGAAGCATGAACCTAGGATTTTAGCAGTAGATGAGTCAGGATACGATATCCAGATTGAATAGATTATGTATTTATGGGGATAGTTGCGCCAGAATAAACCAGTAGGCCTGAAAAGTGTGAGTTAGAAATTTAAGGTTAGTGACTTAATATTAAGCATGAAGGTATGAATGCGATGTTAGTATTATGTGAGAAAATAGAGGCAGATGATGTGTTTAGTAAGGAGAGCATGTATCGATTAGAGTATAAGTATGTGATAATGATTGCAGTTCAGTTCAGAGATTAGTTTAGTATTCACAGACTTATGATGATGGCTTAAAGCCAAGGGGGAGATGGTAGATCAAGTACCCAAGTCAGGCTCTCAGAATTCCAGTTGTAGTGCTAGTATGTAGAAAAAAGTAGTTAGGGAAAACGATTCCCGACCCATCCTTATCTCAGTGTAAAGTTTCACACTCTAGTCAGCATGCTTCATCTCTCAGTTCTATGAATACAACTTATGTTCATATGCATTTCACAGAATCATGTGCACTTTCAGTTCCTAGTACAGGGAGTTCAGTTCCAGCTCACTCAGTGTTACAAATCATATTCCATGAACTCAAAAATTCCAGACTTAGGTCATGCAGATCATAACTTATGTACACATATCATGCTCCCCAGTATACTCAGTTTCCATGACTAATTTTATGCCACCACTGATCAGATAAACTTAGACTATGTCATGTATATACTCAATGCAAACCTTTTTGGTAAATCTATGTTGTTTATATTCTATTCCTTAGGTTTCAGTCGTGTGTCAAATTCAATCAGTATCCATTCACGTTTTAGGTTCTCGTGGTTTAACCCTTCATGAGCTCTCTTTATGAGAATAGTGTAGTGTTGAGAAATTGCTTAGATGGGAGAGAGTTAATGTTTTATGTTAAGAGAAGATTGCATGCATGTTTTATATGAGGGTGTAGATATGAATATAGACTTGAATATCCTATTAGTATACAAGCAAAGGGCTAGCAAGAGGTAGTACTTAGAAATTGGAAAAAATTTCCGAGTGTGAATGTATATTCAGATCCTTGACTTATGTCAGCCTTCACGGTGCTACTATCATAACTCAGTTGCCCTCTCAGTTACATTTTTAGTACTCAACACTCAGTAATTAGTGCTCAGTCTCAGAATTAAGAACTACAGTATCAGTTAAAACCTCAGTTTCAGTATTCAGTTATCTGGACCCAGCATTTAGTTCCAGTATGGATCACAGTTATAGTCTTAAGTTAGAGTGTCAGCTTCAGATCTATATTTATCTCAAAAACTAAGTTTCGTTTTAGACTTGCTTGACCATAGCATACAATTTTCAGCTACTCAGTTATAAGTATTCCAATACCTCAGTCTATGGAATGTTTCCAAATCATGTAATACGTTTGGTCCTGCATTTTTAGAAAATATAGCTTTCATGAAATCCATGACTAGTTACCTCATGTTACTCAGTCAGTCCCTTCTCATATACATAATACTTTATAGCCTCAGCCCAGCTACTCAGATTAATTATAATTCAGTCTTGTATGCCCTTCATTTAGTTACCAGTTACTCAGTTAATCAGATAAGCCAGTATGTCTATGCATTCGTGTATCACACTTCAGTTTCAGATCCCAGATAATTAGTCATAATTTTGTACCTAGGTTCCTTATGCATCGCCTTAACTTTCTCAATATCTCATCAAGGTCAGTCCAGTATCCTTCAAGGGACATAGTATCCTAAGGGGGAGATACACTACAGCCCCCAAACTTTCTTGATTTAAAAATGCTATTTTCTTTGATGAATCTATCTTGGAGGAAGTGTTACTTTTGAGCTTACTCTATAGCTTTAAAACTCAGCAGTAAGCCATGTAATCAATGGCTCAGTGTAGCCATGATACGATATTCTGTCCATGTCACGCATTACAGACTCAGTTCAGTTCATGTATCATGTTCCAGAATCAGTTATGTTCTTATTTTTTTGCTCATGTATATTGAGTAATAAATCTCAGACTCATCGATATTTTCAGTTCATGGTAGCAGTCTTATTTGAGCTTACTCATTCTCATGTTCAAATTTTAGTAGAAACTTGGTATTTAGCTCCATGCTCAGTTTTTAGTTCGAACTTGATATCTTTACCACTACATGTTCATGAGTCAGTTCAGTCATGTATTCACGCATTAGATATGTGTGATCATCTTATCAGTATTTTCAGTTATGCATTCATGTATCATGTCAGTTATAAAATTAGGCATCAGATATGCATTCTTATTATGAGAAACACAGTTCATCAGAACACTCAGTCATGTATTCATGAATCAATTATTCATGCATCAGATATGCATGTTCAGTATGATATATTTAGCTTATAAGTCATGTCAGTTCCAAAGCTACTTTTCAGCAGTGTATGTCTTGTATGTACTTTTGTTGATCTTTTCTTCCATCTCAGTCATTCTCATTCAAGGACGAATATTTCCAAGGGGGGGATATTGTAATACCCCACATTTTGGACTAGAATGAAAATCCATCATTCCTATGCATAGACATTTCAAAAGCCTCAAATCCTATGTAAATTTAGTGTGTTAATTAATTATGTAGTGTGGGAATCTATTTGAGCATGAATTTAGATCATAGAGGTTCCTTAACTCAAGTACAAGTTGAAAGATTTCCAATCGTTCAAGTTTTAGTGAGCATAAAAACTTGGGTCAACTTTAATCGGTCATAACTCATTGTATATATTGAATTATAGGGCCTACTATATATCAAATGAAATATCTTTCAATAAGCTTTTAAACAATACTAATATCTCCCAAATATGACACCCGAGGAAGAATTTATGACTTTGCAATGTGGAGTACGTCGCATGACATAAGGTGTGCAAGGCACAACCTAAGGTGTATGACGAACACCCTAATATGTGCGATAAGATATGCAATGCACACCCTAAGGTGTGAGATAAAGTGTTCTCCATACATGTGGGTGTCCAGGTGACTTAAACAGTTCGTTTTTAGGGAAAAATAGTCCTTTTTCCACCCGTATATAATGCCTAAACACGGAATTAAGCCCTTATTTTCACTAAAACATATTATTTCTCTAAAAATCCTCTCAAGATCATATTAGGGTTTTCAAATTGGGATTCAATTTCAAGAAATTCTCTCCATCAATCTTCATGTAATTGAGAAATAAAGTATGCGTAGTGTTCATCCACGGATCCCTTTCATCTGTGAAGCTCAAGAATCAACTTTTAAATAGTAAATTATGATTTTCATGATGTGTTAAGATTATATTCATGTTGATGATTATGGTTTAAGTTTAAAGATTGTATTTTTATGTTTTTCCATGAAACATGTGACTATGATAGTTGAAACCCATGAATTTTGGATGGAGTAAGATTGCTATGTTGATAAGTATACCTATGCCCAAAATTATGCATGTAAGATGTTTGCTAAAATTCCTAGAATGATAAAAGTCATGTATTATAACTTAGGGGTGAACTATATGATAAATTCATGCTAGTCTATTATGTTTAAAGAGCTCTGTTGTCATTCTTGTGCAATATGTGTTAATGGAATGTACATGATGATTAGGGAATGGATTCATAGTGTGTCTATATGCCTTCCATGCTATGAAAAAATCATGATTTTGAACTATCATATGAGTTATACCCAAATTATTACAATATGAACTAAATGATACATGTTTACCATTTCCTTATCCTTAAATGGTTTCCATGCCATTGTTATGAATAGTATATGTTGTCGGAATGCCCATGATATTAGAATATAAGATTTATGACTTGATAATAAGCATTCCTATTCATGTTAGATATTATAATGACCATGTAGTTCATGAAATCCCTCACTCATGCATTATAGATTGTTATTGATGGTCATGTACTCAAGAAAGTCAAGTTGTATCAGTTTTCTTTCATCGAGTCCTAGGGGTACTTGTACCCAAAAAGTATAGTTATGTGCAAAGATCTATGTCATGTTTTCATGATTCTCTCAGTCAAGCTATGTTACATAGAACTCAGATAGTCATGTGACTCGGGAAAGTTCAGTAACTCAGTTAATCTCAGCTAATCTTAGTAATCTCAGTACTCAATGACATCGGACATTTCAGAAATTCTTGTGCTCTTAGTAACTTCAGAGATCTCCATAATTCAGTACTCTCAGAAATCTCATGAACTCAGTACTCAGTAAGATCAGTAATCTCATGAACTCAGTTAGCTACCAGCTATCAGTAGGACTTCATCCATCAGCGCAATCCAGTAAACTCAGTTTAGCTCCGCTAAAAAATCCTACAAAGTTCAGTTCAGTTAATAAGTTCAGTTTAGTTAATCATCTTCAGTCTCTTAAGATGGGAGTAGAAGTTAGCACCGAGTGAATGCATAGATGGGAACTCACTTGTTGTATGAGCGTGTGATTCTTAACAGTCACCCTTACGTTCCAAGACTATGTAGCCAGTATAGGCTGAGACATCGCAGCCTGTTATATGAGGGTAGATAAGGTGGTTTAACCTATTATATGAGGGTTCCCAATGTTCTCAGTAGAGTTAACTGTTATATGAGGGTTTCTCACATGTTGTCCTTACTAGTGGAATGGTATTGACACTCTTCCAGTCAGGGAAGAAATTAAACCCCAGCTTAGCTGTAATGGCACATATGGGGCATGTCGGTTAAACAACGGCCTCCCACAGTTTCAGTCTCAGTCTCAGTAAAAGAACTCAGATAGTTCTTCTGATTTTAGTATGGTAGAACTGTCAGATACAGTCAACTCAAATACAGTACGGGACTTAGATAGTTCCATCAGATTTAGTACTGTCTGATACAATCACTTATTTTATCAGTAATTAATATCAGGGCTATCAGATATAGTCACTCATGCTATCAGTACTCAGTTTTAGGACTATTAGATACAGTTAATCAGACCAACACTTTATAATCTGAACTATCAAAAACAATCATTCATTTATTATTAATTCAATATTAGTCTCTCAGTATCCAGTAATATAGTATAAGATCCATCATTTATTTGTGATTTACATATCAATATCAGTAAACTCAGTCATCCAGTATCTCAGTATTAGTACACTCATGTTATCAGTATTCAGACTCAGTAGTCAGTATCTCCACGAGTTCAATTATAGTTACATATGCATGTATGTATTTTCACATTTATATTAGTCAGTATTGTTCATGCATATAACCCTTTGCATTTAGCCTACCTCACTCGTATACTCAGTACATTCAGACGTACTGATGTATTTATGCTATGGTTGTTTCTCTTATGTTACACCATAGGTTTAGAAGCACGATCTCTAAATCAGCAGTGGCATTCCAGTGTTCAAAGTTTGCAGTAAGTCCTCATTCGAGGATGATATGATCATTACTTTATTTACTATTTTAGTTCAGTTGCTAGATGTAGTTAGTTGGGTACATGTCCCATCATCTTCTTATTCAGATAATTTAATGGCTTTCTAGACTATAGTATGTTAGATAGTTATTTCAGATTTGTTCTGGTATTGTTATATCAATTTCAGACATTGTCTTATCAGATGTTTATTCAGATTTGAACCTTATGGCCATTCAGTACATGTTTCTGTATTTTTATATTATATTATGTAGTATAGAGGTACATATATCAGTCATGGGTTAGCTTGTGGTCCTTTGGGGTCATGAGCATCGTGTAGCATTCTGGTTCAGAAAATCAGGGTGTTACACAAGGTAGTAGTCAAATGTCTCCTTCTTTTGGTTTCTACATTACTTGTCTTTCTTTCTGCTTAGTCATTTTTACACTATTCTATGGTAAGGTGAAATTGCATTTAGTACCATTATTACATACAAGCTAGTTTTTACATTGAGACTCGATTAATTTGGATTCATCCTATGTATGGTCCATTTAAGGGAAAGCACTCCCTAATGTGATTTTTTCACACCAGAGTTTGAACCCAAGACCTCTAGTTAAAGGCACCATAAACCATTGGTTTTGTTCAAAACTCTTAGTGATTCACACACTTTTGACATATTTTTTAACTACATAGTCTCTTTCAATACCATTGATGAGTGGAATATTATAGGGCCTTATGCATCTAGATTCATGACTTTATGGCCAATTTTCTGATTAATGCCAGTAAGTCATGTTATGTTGGACTACCTTAATCTTAAAAAGCTTTTTGTGAGTGAATTCATAAAAGATTCATGCTATACTACTTGTAATATCATGTATTATTTGTCCTCTATCTTTTAAGTATTTGAAATTGCAAAGAAATGAACTTTCTTTAGCCCCACTTCTCTTTGATAATCCTTTTTGAAAACATGGACTGCTTCTTCAAAGATAACACACTTGAAAAGGCCTAAAGAGTGATTTTAATTTTCTTATCCTAGAATAATTTTCTCTTTGCATTTGGACATGTCACTCTTATGCCACAACTTTGTAGTCCCCACTTTTTCATCTTATCCTTTTAGGCCCATTCATACTATAGATTTTGATGATTTATCAAACAATAGGTGTACCAATGTCTTCTTAATCTAAAAAATATAACAATATCATTTAGTTAGATATGCACATATATGATGTACTAATTGTTAATATTAGTTCATGGAAACTTCTGTTAATGATTGAATCATATGTATGACTTTCATTCAATGACGTTCTTTGTATAAAATCTGCTTCGATGTGTCTCCTAATATTATATTTTTTATTCATCTTGGAATACTTTACTTGGGATAACATTTGCATTTCATGATAAAGATCACAAAGAAAGGTTATGCTTTCATAATTCACAGTCCTCATCATTAGAAGGGGAATAAAATATAAGCTCAAGTTCATGATAATGGTGCTAGAACTTGGAGGTACAAAAGGTTACATGTTAGATTCTTAGAATCACTTTGTGATGCTTCTATGAAATGTAATATTTATTAAACTGGAAGGTTTTGTGCATGATTTTTTTTATTTTTTTAGGGGAGGGGGTAAGAAACAGCTTTTCGAATATAACAGTTCATCAAAAGAGAATGGTAATGCAGCAAGCATAATAGATAAACTAAATGGTACATCTAGAAAAACTAGAAAGGGAACTTGTACTAGATATCAGTATCATAATCTCATTATAAAAAAGTACAGTTTGAATGTATAAGCTAGACAGATGATGACTAGTTATTGTTTTGGTCAGAAATAACCTTGAGAATAGGAGTCAGTAGTAAGATATAAGAGAAAATATGAGAGCTGAAATTTGTTCTTCTTAATATTTCAATATCGAGTTTCTAGGAATAAAAAACTAAAAGGGGGTGGCGATAGGATAGGGGGATGGGTCCTCAAGTTATGTGGAAAAGATTTTGTATAGAGAAGTTGCTTTGATTGATGGGTAGGGTAAAGTGTGGGGATTAAGAATTGTAAAATTGAAAAGATAGTGTTGTTGTTCACAAAAGTACCAATGAAAAATTGGATTAACTTACCTTCTATCCCTTCTGTTTTTCATCCATTTACTATATACTATTTGTTTGTTATTCTGATATGCCAGTTCAATTTTTCTTTATTTTTCTTAATTTATATAATTTATTTTAAGAAATAATTTATTGGGGCCTGATTAATTAACATAGCAAGTAAGATTCGGGAATCTAATCCCCATAATTTTACCTCATTGTCCTAGTACTGTTTCCAGTTATAGGAGCTATCTCGTTATAGACTACTGTTTATTTACTTAGTTTTTTTTCTTTTAGTTCGTAGCACTATTATAGTCTATACGTAATCTCCCAAACTTAAATTTTGTCAAACCTTGTTATCTGGTCAATCTCTTAAGGTCGTGATCTTGCCAAAAATTAGATTTAGAAATATTTTTGAGCATATTTGGATTTGTGATCTTATGAAACTTGGTCCCTAACTTGAGAATGTTTTCTTCTTTCTTTCTCTTCACAAATGACTTTACGTTCAAGCCTTTTGTGGTGCTTCTATGAAATATCAAGTTTCCCTCTCTAGGACAACTTTTTGAGAGAATCACAACAATGGCTCAACTTCAAGATCCCATGAAATTTGTAATTACATTGAATATCAAAAGTATTGTGGAGTTGATCTATGATATCTAGCTCTCTTAGATTACTTTAATGATCACTTTTCTACACCTCTAGTGTAAGAATACTCTCGAAAGTTCTCTTTTTGTCATTACAATTTGTATTTGGCTCAAAAGGTTCGCTGTTAAGTGATATAAGTGTATCCAACTTATTACATGTTCTATTAAGTTATTATTTTTTTTTTGGTTTAATATAGGATTTTATTGTTCAAAGGAAAATTAACAATAAGTCTATACACAAATGGACTAACCCATTATGAAAAAACATTAAACAAACACAAATAACTAAAGTAGGCCCAACTGTAATTCTAAAAAATGACCTAGTTTGGTTCTGTAAAGTACATATACCCAAAATTTTAGGGTTTCCTAATCCATATCTTATGTGTCGCTTCAGTCCTAGCCCTAAAAAATATTATCTTTGCCAGTGTAGAACCATCCTTTTCTCTTGAAGATGTTTGGGGTAATAAATTCTCTTCTTTGGAGCTTTGGTAAACCAGTTGAAATCATGTCCATCAATTTTCAAAATTAGGCATCCTCCTTTGTGTTTTGTATCTGTACATCTCTTATTTAATTCATTCATCCTTATTTTTGTTTTCCTTAGTTGTTCTCTCTGGTTATAGGGAATTTCAACTCTCTTTGGTGCTTTTTCGAGGGTTTTGAACCACTAAAAGGTATTACACATCCAAATAAGTTGGAACCCTCTTTTCTGATTTGCTTTACTTGTTTGATTACATGTTCTAATCTTCTCTATTATAGTTACAACCGGTAGACAGATAATAATATGCTCGAAACCACAAGCAATTGGATTGTATTTTTCTCTTCAGGTGTATCAGTTGTACAATTAGTAAAACCGTCCCTACACTACGAGTCCTTTTTGTTATCTATATTAGAATTGGCTAGATAGCTATGTATAGATTTTGATAAAACTGTGATATATAGTTACTTATGTACGGACAAGTACAACTTTAGTCATTTCTGCCTTTTCACCCCTTTGGTAGTTCCACACTTATGTATGGACATTACATCTTATCAGTATTTAGAATATTCTTTCCTGTAACTTCTAATTGATGAAACACTGTTATTGTGAAATCTCTTTTGTCTATTGCTTGATTAGTAAAATAATCCGCCAACTGATTTCCTTCTCTCATGATGTATTGAAAATTCACTTACTTGTTTGTATGTAATGCCCATATTTGATCTATGAAAGCTAATAGGTTCCAATGGCAACTCCATTCCCTATTTAAAATCTTTTGAACAAAAATTGAATCAATTTGCATCACAACTTTATTATAGCTTGATTTACTGCAATGTATTGATGTTTGTAAGATAGCCATTATTTCTGCTTACACATTAGTAGTATCTATAATTCTAGATCCCTGTGCATAAATTAAATCACCATGCACATTTCTTAAACTAAAATCATACGAGCTAATATCGAGATTCCCTCTCAAAGCTCCATTCGTATTATATTTCACCCATCCTTCCTTAGGAAATTTCCACATTACTTTAGTGATATTCACCTTAGTTCTCCTTTGATCAAACTCTTTCACTATCTCTGGCCATTAATAAGGAAACTGTTGCTTTGGGTTTCGAACTTTAAGCAACAGTCCAATGCTTCTTGTTACATTAAATATTACTTTCTACAATGAGTTGTTGTTTTCTTCATGCTTTATAATTTTAATTCTCTTCCACAACTCCAAAATGTTCATGCTGGGGATAGTTTGATAGTATGCCTTTTCTCTTCTTCTTCTATCAGCATTCAACCATGCTATGATAATTCCTCTAAATCTCATCCCCACTGTGTTAATACCTACAAAAGAAGAGAAATAGGACCATGTCCTACTAGCAAGTGAAGCTTTTTGAAACATATTTGAATTGGTTTCTTGCTCAAGATTAGTACAACACCAACACCTAGAAGGTCCTTCTAAACCCCATATTCTCATATTTTCATCCATAGCAACCTTTCCTTTCACAATTTCCACATTAGAAAAGCCATTTTAAATGGTAATCCCTTTACCTAGATGTCCTTTAAAATGCTTTTTTTTCTTCCTTTTGTCTGATGTACTACCATGCCGAATTAACAGTAAATGATCCTTTAGATTTAAGAATCTAAATGGGACTATCTGTTCCTGTTAAGCTAACTAGTGGACATATTCTATCAACAATGTGATTATTAATCTCCTGTGAAACTAACTGAGATAGCATCTGCTCATTCCACCTTCTATCTATCATTACATCCTTCACCTTTTGATACCTATTGTCCCACTCTTTATTCATCTAAGTAAGATTGTATAGGCCTCCATAACCTGTCTAGTTATTGATAACGCTCAATCTACAGCTCTCGTAGGAGTGTAAAACGGTCGTTAGCAAATATAGAACCCAACTGGGTTGGGTATCGATCCCTCAGGGAATAGCTTGGTCAACAAGTAAGCAACGATTACTAGACTTTTAGTGTAAGTCTCGTAAAAAGGAGGGATTGTAATGTGTAACCAAAATATTAAAGTAAAAACTGAAATAGCAAAGTAAACAGAAAGAATGTTTAGTAGGTTGTAAAACAATGAGAATTGAAGAGTTGGGGTTATGTCCACCTTCTGAGTTATACGTCTCTATTGGCTATGAGTGTGCTGAATTCCGACATGCATGTTCTTATAGAGAATTGTATTCGATGGTAAATCCAGGCGTCTTTCGACCTATTCGAGGATTATTTCACTTTAACTCTTTCGAGCTTAAACGTGTCTAACGGTACGAATTCCCCAAGAGGTTAATCCAGTTACGACACTAACTGTTTAATAAGGGATGGGACCCTACTACCTTGACATTATCTCTTTTCCATACAGATAACCTTTCTTTCGAACAAGTTAAATGTTATACTGGCGTATTCTTGCATTTGCAACCACAAAGAATTTAGATTGAGATGAAGAGAATAATGATATAAGCAGCATACGTGTCACAAACTCACAAACTCACAGCAATAGATAGTATCTCATTCGGTTTCCATAACCCCAACAGAGAAGTTTAGTTACCCATGAATGCGAAGGAGCTCACGGTTGACATTATTATTATACCACGATACTGATTAATTTCGTGTAGCACAGGTGGTAGGCGTTTAGGCGTGAATTCCTGGGCAAAGTAACGATTCTCTTGTTGCGGAAATTAAGAATAGATGAATAGAAGAAGAAAGATAGAATTAATGGAAAGATTAGAATTGTTGGAAGAGTAGAAAAGATTAATAGTTGAAGAATGTATATGGATCCCCTCCTTTAAATCTCTAGCATGATAGGGTATTTATAATACCCATATCCTAATCCTACTAAGCTAAGGAAATACTTAACCAAATCCTACTAAGCTAATGAAATACTTAACCCAATTGTACTAGGTTAATGTAACATTATCCAAATCCAAATAGACTAATGAAATACTTAACCCAATTGTACTAGGTTAATGTATTATTATCATAATCCAAATAGGTTACTGCAAGTCCCCAAAGTCTTCAGAAATGCTATTTTAGCCCGGGACAGATTTTCCATGCATCACTTTTGGTCCTTAGGCGTCAAAGCTTCCTTTTCTCCCCTCGTGAAGCTTTCTTTGGCGTCAAGTAATCCATAAAATGCTGAATTCTACATCATTTATACCTGAAACTTTGCTGATCATGTTCGTTAGCTCACTTACAGGAAAAAGGACTAACAGTGCATGAAATATATAATTTGTTCTCGAAACATGGCACTTATATGGGCAGAATATATTGATATAGGCGCGTAATATCGCCTATCATCAACACCCCACACTTGAAGCTTTGTTAGTCCTCAAACAAAATGTCATGTCCTTCTAAACATCAACTTAGGGTTTTACAACAACCACACAAAATATTCGTCAAGACAGGCACAATAATTATCAACAAAGAGTAGTTTTTCGATCATTAGTAGAAACAATTCAATCTCTAGTATAGACTCGTGATGGTGGTCAACTCATATTCAAAAGTTAAGGCACAAGGAATCATATACAACTACCCAAAACTCATCAACCATGTGTGTCTCACAATATATTACCCATAATCACTCACAAGTATAGCATCTTTTACAAACATGGGTATAAAAATATCCTTGCTCTTGCTCTCACAAAGAATTCATATGTAGCAACTGATGACCATAAGCTTGCCCTTAGTGTAATGCCCCACTAAATGTCAGAATACTAAGTTTAGGATCAAATAGGTCTTTTACAGGTCGTAATGTAGGCTAAGGGACGGGTAGGACTATTTTGGCCAGAAATAGTGACTAAGTTCCTAAGCACTTTAATACATCACATTGTATCATCAACATTTTTCTTTCAACCTTTCTTCTTTCTTTTATTCTACCACTCTTGTTCTCCTCTTTTGTTTTTCAATTTTAAGCATAACTCACTTTTCAGCTTTCTTTTCCTTTTTTCTTTTCATAACATACCTCTTATGATAGCACTTTGTTTTTCATAACGCATTCAAGCACCACTGCAATTTAAAGCATCATACTCACCCAATTTCCTCTTATTTCGTCACATGACTTTATACGTTAAAGCACTTAGGAATTTTGATCAAATTACGATCTTGAAAAAAATGGATTAGGCTTACATATGAGGTTGTCAAAGAAGTCGGTTAAAGGCTCAAAAGGGTTTAACTAGGATGATGTCCATGGGTAGGTAAAATGAAGGTAAACATGTATAGGTTGCCAAAGAAATGCCTAAATCATCTCCTAAACTTACACTCCTTATTTTTGCTTTGCATACATACCAGGAAAGTTCTAGCATCAGCTACAAACATAGAATATACTATTAATCTCACACACACAAGGCACATGGTCGACATTATTGGAAGTAGTATAGACTCTTGACCCAACAGTTGAAGGAATTGAACCACACAATATCACATAATGAGTCACAATTAGAGCCTAAACGTCTCAATAGTCATGATTTTAGCACCTACTCTTGTTATGATCTCATGCTGCCTATTAGAATACTTTCGTGCGAAGATAAAAAAATTACTACTAAAAAGACTTAACTTAAACTAAAAAAACGAAACACACACAAAAAAAACAAAGTAAACAAAGTGAACAAACATAGATGTGGTAGAGAAGTATAGCATGCAATACCGCCACCTCACACTTAAACGGGACACTGCCCTCAGTGGAAAGTAAATATGAAGAACCTGGTCAGTCGGACTCTTCCTCAATGTCGGGGGTCATACCCCCTTCGTCAGAATCATCATAAGAGTTGTCGTCAGAGTTCTCCTCCACGTCGTAATCTGGCAAGCGTCGATCATCATCGGTCGGCACATCATCGTCTAGAGGTTCCTCAAAGTATGTGCCTACTCCACACATCTCCCGTGCATGCATATTCATTGGATAGTCATGGTCCAGCTGTTGGAGCTCTGCAGCAGTTGGAACACGACCTCCACTCATCATTGTGAACTGTGTCATGCCATAAAGATGATGGAAGAAACTCTCATCTCGAGCATGTCTCTCCGCAGTAGTAAGGTTGACACCATGTGTTGTTTCAACATCTTTGACCTTTGTGAGGTCAACCTTCTTCGGGTTATGTGGGAGTTTGTGATCAGCTGGTTCCTCTTCGATATCCTCCTTCCGCAAGATAGATGTCAACAGATTACCAAAAGTGAAGTGGGACCTCTTGTGTAGTCTGGCCTTCCGCATTGTAGAGCGAATGATTTCCCCAATGTTGATAGGGACATTTGTCATCAATGCATAGACCAAACACACTCTATCTCTTGTTATTTTGGTGTATTGAGTCCTAGGAATAAGGCATGAGTTGACGATGCGCAACCAGATTCTTGTTTCCCTATTCAAAGGAGCATAGGGGAAGGTGTTGTGTCGTCCGGTGTCTTGGTGTCTGCTCCACCTTGCCATGGATCTACTTCCACAAAGTGTGTGTCGAATTGCCCTATAAGGAGGTCTGTTGTACAACTCTTTGAATGGTGCTGGATCGACCGAAGGTAAGCCAAGAAAGAAGTTGATCAAATCTGCGTTGAGTTGTAAAACTTGGCCCCAAATCTTGACTTCGCTGCCCATGGTTTTCGGTGACCAGTTGGCGTAAAATTCTCTTGTCAAATCAAGATTACATTCTCCCATGTCACAGAAGATGAAATCCAGATTCAATGCCATGATTTTTGCCAACATATGCGGTTCCTTCTTCGCTAGGCTGTCCTTGTTGATCAAGTCGACATGAACATATTCGGTTTCCTTGTTTTTCCTATACCATTCTTTGGCTTCCTCCTCAAGAACCCATTTTATTCCAAACATTCGGCAGGGTAATTGCATTGAGGATGATTCTCCTTGGTCCTTGCGACCTCTCTTCTTGCCCTTTTGGGATGTGGTAGCCTTATCTTGTCTCGCTTTAGGTGCCATTATTCCTGAGATTTAAACGATATTTCATGTTAGCATCAACTCAATGGAAACAATCTATAAACAAGCCATCGGGGTACCACCCCACACTTAGGTTCGTTGATACAAATCAGTGAAGTGACAGTGGTCGATTACTTAGACTTCATCGACATAAGTTTAAGGAGCTATATTTCGACAAGAAAATTAGTGATGTATCACTTCTTGCAACCTTTGCAATATGTTCATGTTTAGGTAAAACAAGACTACTACATAGGGGTTTCATCATGGTGTAGTTTCTATCAACAATTACAACCTCCTATGTCGGTAGGCAACTATAAGTCTTATCACGATGAACGGGATAGCCTAACATGTAGGTATACAAGTGACAAGACTATGCAATGATCATAACCATAGCAATTCCGCAAAGAGTATGACAATGCAATTAAAACCAAATTCAAGTCTGAAATAAGTTAAGATTATCCTAACGTACATGTTCACTCACATGGTTTTGCATCAACAATTCAAACACTTTAACATCACCAATATTACTTCAAGATGTAGCAATTCATGATAGACATAGAAACGTAGTATTTACGAGAAATAGATGAAGAATAAAAGAGTACTTACGTGATTGAAGCGTTTGGAGATGTTCTTGTGAATTGAAAAAGCAAAAAGAAAAATTTTGAGATGATTTGGAGTGGATGTGCGGTGCCTTTAGGTCAAGTTTCAATGTGTTTATGTTTCAAGACTAAGTCCCCTTTATATAGGAAAAGAATGGGTCGGGTTTTGACCCATTTAAAATCGGTTTTGGAGACAAAAAGGGACCATAGGCGGCGCCTTTAGCTTTGCTTTTGCATGGTATAGGCGGCGCCTAATGCAAAGCATAAGCTAGCATAGGCGGCACCTAGTGTAATGCATAAAGGGACCATAGGCGGCGCCTAGTGCATGGCATATGAGATACTGAGACCAAATGCTTTAGCATAGGCGGCGCCTATGCTATAGCATACCTGAGCATGGGCGGCTCCTATGTCTTTGCACACTAGATTACGAGACCATAGGCTATAGTATAGGTTTTGCATTGTTCGTGGCCTAGTTTTACCTAGGCCTAGCCTTGCTTGATGCCTATTTTGTCATGAGCAATGCTCAAATCATAGCCTTATGCATCTTTATTCCTAACTTACCATCTTTACGATGCAATACATCCAAATCGTTATTTGAAACCAATCTCCTCGTTGAATACCTCTTGAACCTATATTTGCTCAAAACCAATGAAAACAATTAGTACGATGGGTTTCCTCCCACCAAGCGCCTTGGTTTTGGTCGTGGCACGACTCTTATTTTTGGATTTTCTTTTATCAAAGGCAAAACAAGTACTTCGAACGAAAGAAAGACAAAAACGATAAACGACAAACGATAAACGATGGGTTGCCTCCCATCTAGCGCCTTATTTATTGTCGTGGCTCGACATAGTTACCTCGAGTACTTAGACTTCGTCGAGATAAGTGATGGCCAGATAATTCATCGAGTCAAGAGGACCGATATAAGGTTTAACACGTTGGCCATTCACCTTGAAGACAACACCATTATTGTCTTCCAATTCAACTACTCCCGACGAGTAGAATTGGAGAACTTTGTATGGACCAGACCACTTAGACTTTAACTTACCTGGGAAGAGCTTCAATCTTGAGTTGAAGAGAAGTACCATATGATCCTTTTGGAAGTTTCATCGAACAATCCGCTGATCATGATACTTTTTCATCCGCTCCTTGTATAGGTCTGACCTTTCATATGCATGGAGACGGAACTCATCTAATTCGTTCAGCTGCTCCAACCTCAGATTTATTGCATCATCCCAATTCAAGTTCAATTGCTTCAATGCCCACAATGCCTTATGCTCGAGCTCGATGGGTAAGTGACAAGCCTTCCCATAAACTAGTTGATAAGGAGACATGCCAATAGGTGTTTTGAATGCAGTCCTATACGCCCATAGTGCATCATCTAGCTTCCGAGACCAATCCTTCCTATTAGAATTGACCGTCTTCGCAAGGATTTGCTTGATCTCCCAATTGGAAACCTCTACTTGTCCACTAGTTTGTGGGTGATAAGGCGTGGCTACCTTATGTTGCTTGACACCATACTTGGCCAACATGGATTTGAATAGCTTATTGCAAAAGTGAGATCCTCCATCACTTATGATAGTACGTGGTACTCCAAAGCGAGAGAAGATATTCCTCTTTAAGAATGCTACAACACGCTTTCCTTCATTGTCAGCCAACGCTACAGCTTCAACCCATTTTGAGATGTAATCTACAGAAACTAAGATGTACTTCATTCCAAATGAATTCACGAATGGACCAATGAAATCAATACCCCATACATCAAAGAGTTCCACCTCAAGAATTTTGGACGTGGGCATCTCATGGTGTTTCGAAATAGCACCTTGACGCTGGCATTGGTTGCACCTTCTAACATAGTCATATGCATCTCTAAATATCGAAGGCCAATAGTAACCACTTTACAATACTTTTCTTGCTGTCCGATTGCCTGCATGATGTCCTCCAACTTGGGAAGTGTGGCATGCTTCCAAAATATTAGGCACCTCTACATGGGATATACATCGTCGAATAATACCATCCGCACATCATCGAAACAAATATGGCTAATCCTAATAGTAGTGTTGTACATCATGCATAAACTTCCTCCTTTGGTGGTAAGATAAATTGGCAGGTCTCACATTACTCACCACGAAATTTGCAAAGTCGGCATACCATGGTAATTTTTCCATTGTTGCTGCTAATATCTCCTCGTCAGGGAATGCATCATCAATCTGAATTTCAGGTTACACCACATGCTCATTCTCGAGTCTAGATAGGTGGTCGGCCACTTGGTTCTCACAACCTCTTCTATCTTTAACCTCGAAATCAAATTCTTGCAGCAGCAAAACCCATCGAATTAGTCTTGGTTTTGTATCCTTCTTTGTCATTAGATACCTTAGAGCTGCATGGTCTGTATGAACTATCACTTTGGTACCCAACAAATAAGCTTGGAACTTCTCAAACGCATACACAACCGCTAGGAGCTCTTGTTCTATCACAGTGTAGTTCCTTTGGGCTTCATTTATGACCTTAATTACACAGTAGATAGGGTGAAATAATTTCTCCTTTCTCTGACCAAGCACAGCTCCAACGGCTACACCACTAGCATCACACATGACTTCGAATGGGAGACACCAATCTGGTGCTACCATGATAGGGGCTTCAATGAGTTTTCCTTTGAGGCATTCGAATTCCTTTAAGCAATCTTCATTAAAGTCAAAATTCGCATCTTTCTCCAAGAGTTTGCACAATGGACTAGAAATTTTGGAGAAGTCTTTGATGAACCGACGATAGAAACCTGCATGGCCGAGAAAACTACGAACTCCCTTCACCAAAATTGGAGGAGGTAGCTTCTGAATAACCTCTATTTTTGCTCGATCAACCACAATCCCTCTTTCGGAGATCTTGTACCCAAGAACGATACCTTCTTTTACCATGAAGTGGCACTTCTCCCAATTCAGCACTAGGTTGTATTCTACATATCTTCGCAATGTCATGCTTAGGTTTGCCAAGCATGCTTCAAAAGACTCACCAACAACTGAAAAGTCGTCCATAAATCTCTCCAAAGTGTCTTCAACCATATCAGAAAAACTAGACATCATACAGCGTTGAAAGGTGGCTGGTGCGTTACATAACCCGAATGACATATATTTGAAGGCAAACGTACCATATGGGCATGTAGACGTTGTCTTCTCTTTGTCTTCGGGGGTAATACAAATCTGATTGTAGCCTGAATAACCGTCTAAGAAGCAGAACCAACCTTTCCCTGCTAATCGATCTAGCATTTGGTCCATGAATTGCATTGGAAAGTGATCTTTGAGCGTCCAAGAATTCAGCTTTCGGTAGTCCATGCATACTCTCCATCCAGTGACGGGTCTGAGTGGAATAAGCTCATTCTTTGCATTCGCGACCACCGTCATGCCTCCTTTCTTGGGAACACATTGTACCGGGCTTACCCATGTACTATCAGAGATAGGATATACAACTCCTGCGTCTAACCACTTGATAATTTCTTTCTTCACTACTTCTTGCATAGGTGGGTTTAGACGTCTCTGATGCTCAATGGTGGGTGTGCAATTTTCTTGAAGCTGAATCTTATGTGTACAAATCCCAGGTGGAATACCAATAATATCCGCAATGGTCCATCCAATGGCTCTAATATACTTGCGTAGAATAGCAACAAGAGTTGCAACTTGTTGTTCACCCAAATCTGCTGCCACAATGACTGGAAGTGTGTTTCCGCATCCTAAGAATGCATACTTTAAATGAATTGGCAGCTCCTTCAATTCTAACATGGGTGGCTTTTCCATAGATGGCTTAGCTGGTGGTGTGGGTCAATTCTTGAGATCAAGGTCCAGCTTCTTGGGATCATAGCGATATGTCCCTAATCCCGATAAAGAACAAATAGCTTCTTCACAATTTTCAGCATTTTTTCTCTCACCATTCATAAGCAAAGTCACTAATGGGTCATCAATCAGCTGCTCTTCTTCAAGTAATTCTTTCTTATCATCAAAGAAAACATCAGCCACCGAAAATACACTCAGATCTTTGGGTTGCTTCATTGATTTGCAAACATCAAAGTGAACTACTTTGTCATTTATTCGGAATGAAAGCTCATTGGCTCTCAAATCAATGAGCACACTTCCTGTAGCAAGGAAAGGGCACCCCAATATTATGGGAACTTCTGAGTCTGCCTCACAATCCAAAATAACAAAGTCTGCCGGAAAGATGAATGAAGAAACCTTTACCAATACATCACATAGAATACCAATAGGTCATTTTACCGACCTATCTACCACGACGAGCCTCATATTGGTTGGAGTAGGATCACCCAACCCCAACTTCTTATAGATATATAATGGCATCAAATTGATGCTGGCTCCTAAATCACATAATGCTTTGGCAAAATTCAAAGACCCAACGGTGCAAGGAATAGTGAAAGCTCCGGGGTCGGCCTTCTTCTGAACTATTGATCGGGTAGCGATTGCACTACAATGATGCACATCATCTTTCAACTCATAACTTGCTGCCCGCTTCTTTGTCAAAAGGTCCTTCATAAATTTCTCATACCCAGGCATTTGTTCAAGTGCCTCCACCAATGGAACATTAATGGTCAGCTGCTTTAACATAGTCATGAATTTGCTGAACTTTGTATCATCCGCCACCTTCTTCAATCTTTGAGGGAAAGGTGGTGGTGGGTATGTAATTGTTCTCTCCACGGCTTTCTTCTTCTCGTGCTTCCGTTTTTCAAATTTTTCAGGTTGCAAATCGTGAGGGGTGACGTTATGGACGTGAGGATCAGCTGCTGCGGCATCTTCCCCTTTCGCCTTATCATCAATGTCCACTGCTTTGTCAACCACTTTCTTGCCTTTTTCTGAATTTTCCAGCACCTTACCACTTCGGGTAGTAATGGCCATGCATGACCCATCATTCCTTGGGTTTTGCACAGTATCGCTAGGTAAGGTGCCCGCCTTTCTTTGATTGAGTGCTGCTGAAAGTTGGCTCAATTGCTGCTCTATTTGCCTAATTGAAGTGGAATGAGAATCAACTATTTATTTCATAGAGGACAAATCATTAACTACCTCCGTTACTGCAGCACCTGTTTCTTCCACTCCTTTCAATATTTTGGCCAGCATGTCATCCATACTTCCAGAACTAGATGTGGTGGCGTCACGTCTTCCAGGGGGAACGTACAAACCACTCTTTTAATTCTTGTTCTTCCAACTACCTTGGTCTTTGTTTCCAGATTTATCATAGTAGTTCTGACCTTGGTTTCCTTGGATATTCCCTCGAAAACCCCCCTGATTGTTCAAGTAGTTGGCCTCTTCTTCCGAATCAGATTCGTCTCTTCCTTTTGACGCAATAGCTTTGACTTTTTCGGTCTTCCCTGATAATAAATGCTTTGTATGAAGATCCACTTGTGTTTTCATGTGCGCCATATCTTGATCACGTTCTTCTTCTCTTCTTCTTTGGTCTGTAGTCATGCCAATAGTTAAAGTGGGGCTTGCTACCTCAGAATCCCTGGTATGCCAAGCTCTACTTTGCTTCATCATACGATCTAGCATATTGCTTGCTTGACCAAAGGTGAGGTCCATAAAAGATCCTCCAGCTGCATTATCCACCACTGGTTTAGTTATTGAATTCAAGGCTCTGTATAATATCTCCATTAGGTGAACATTAGTCATATAATGGTTTGGGCATCTCGTTAGCTTTGTCTTTAACCTTTTCCATGTTTCATGAAGAGCTTCAGTGGGAAGCTGACGGAAGTTACTGATTTCATCTCTCAATTGTGCTCTTTTGGATGGCGGAAAGAATCTTTCTAGGAAAGCGTCTCTCAATTGCCTCCAATTTGTAATAGAATCAGGAGTCAGCCCATTCAACCATAGAGTTGCCTCCCTAGACAGAGACAATGGGAATAGACATAATCGAATTACATTCTGACCAACACCAGGATTGTCAAACGATTTGCATGTAGAAATAAAGTTGATGAGATGCATATTCGGATCATCGCCTGCTAGTCCACCAAATAATCCTTTGAGTTGCAATAACTGAATCATGGTGCTTGTGATGTTGAACTTGGCTCCGGGCGCTAATGGTGGAGGAATAATGGCTTTAGTGGCTCCGGCTCCATCAAGATCATCATCATCGTCGTCAAAAGCTGGTTGCATGGGTTGGCAATCATACCTAAACTGAGCTTGACAGCCTTTTCTGTTGGCAGGTGTTGCGATTTCAGCATCATGCCTTGGGTTTAGTAACTCGTCATCACCTAAATCCTCATCGTCAGGATTTGTTGCTCGCCCAGGGTTATCAATGTTTTGTTGGTGTACTTGGGCGGCAGCAAGAGCAGCTAATCTCGCCTGCTCCTATTGAGCAGCCATTCTTTCGATTTCCGTTTGTGCCTCCATTCTGCCAATACGTTGTGGTTCGGGATTGATAGGTAATAACGGTTGACCAGAACTTCGAGTATGGGGCATGCACTAAATAAAAACCTGCAGTAAACAAAAACAAAAACTAAAAGTAAAAGTACGAGAATCTTTGACCAAAGGGTCTAGTAATTATCACAAACTTATTTGACACTCATATTCCCCGGCAACGGCGCCAATTTTTGATAACGCTCAATCTACAGCTCTCATAGGAGTGTAAAGCGGTCGTTAGCAAATATAGAACCCAACTGGGTTGGGTATCGATCCCTCAGGGAATAGCTTGGTCAACAAGTAAGCAACGATTACTAGACTTTTAGTGCAAGTCTCGTAAAAAGGGGGGATTGTAATGTGTAACCAAAATATTAAAATAAAAACTGAAATAGCAAAGAAAACAGAAAGAATGTTTAGTAGGTTGTAAAACAATGAGAATTGAAGAGTTGGGGTTATGTCCACCTTCTGAGTTATACGTCTCTATTGGCTATGAGTGTGTTGAATTCCGACATGCATGTGATTATAGAGAATTGTATTCGATTGTAAATCCAGACATCTTTCGACCTATTCGAGGATTATTTCACTTTAACTCTTTTAAGGTTAAAGCGTGTCTAACGGTACGAATTCTCCAAGAGGTTAATCTAGTTACGGCACTAACTGTTTAATAGGGGATGGGACCCTACTACCTTGACATTATCTCTTTTCTAGACAGATAACCTTTCTTTCGAACAAGTTAAATGTTATACTGGCGTATTCTTGCGTTTGCAACCACAAAGAATTTAGATTAAGATGAAGAGAATAATGATATAAGCAGCATACGTGTCACGAACTCACAAACTCACAGCAATAGATAGTATCTCATTCGGTTTCCATAACCCCAACAGAGAAGTTTAGTTACCCATGAATGCGAAGGAGCTCACGGTTGACATTGTTATTATACCACGATACTGATTAATTTTGTGTAGCATAGGTGGTAGGCGTTTAGGCATGAATTCCTGGGCAAAGTAACGCTTCTCTTGTTGTAGAAATTAAGAATAGATGAATAGAAGAAGAAAGATAGAATTAATGGAAAGATTAGAATTGTTAGAAGAGTAGAAAAGATTAATAGTTGAAGAATATATATGGATCCCCTCCTTTAAATCTCTAGCATGATAGGGTATTTATAATACCCATATCCTAATCCTACTAAGCTAATGAAATACTTAACCAAATCCTACTAAGCTAATGAAATACTTAACCCAATTGTACTAGGTTAATGTAACATTATCCAAATCCAAATAGACTAATGAAATCCTTAACCCAATTGTACTAGGTTATTGTATTATTCTCCTAATCCAAATAAGTGTCTGCAAGTCCCTAAAGTCTTCAGAAATGCTGTTTTAGCCCGGGACAGATTTTCCATGCATCACTTTTGGTCCTTAGGCATCCAAGCTTCCTTTTCTCCCCTCGTGAAGCTTTCTTTGGCGTCAAGTAATCCATAAAATGCTGAATTCTGCATCAGTTATACCTGAAACTTTGCTAATCATGTTCGTTAGCTCACTTATAGGAAAAAGGACTAAAAGTGCATGAAATATATAATTTGTTCTCGAAATATGGCATAAATATGGGCAGAATATATTGATATAGGCGCGTAATATCGCCTATCATCAGTTATCAAACCACAGACTTTATTCTCCATCTTTTTGCTACCATAAAATTTGATGTTCTATAAGATCTCTAGCCTGTAACACCTTCTTCCATACCTGAGACCCTATTCCTGGCTTCTACATCACTTCATTAGGATTATGGTTTTTTAAATACTTATTATGCATGAATGTAAGCTAGATAGAACTTTTAGTCCTAAAATTGCACCATAATTTACGAAACAATTCAATAGACATATTTTCACTATTCTAAAACCTAGCCCTCCTTCATTTTCTGGTAGACAAAGAGTTCTATTTCAGCCAATGTCTACTTTTACCTCTAATATGACTACTCTAGAAAAATTTGGCAAATATTTTCTAAATAGTGTTTGTAACATTCAAAAGAGGATTCATAACTGATAAGTAATGGATAGGAATGTTTTGAACTACAAGTTTAGTAACAACTGCTCTTCCTCCATAAGATAATATTTTACCTTTCCATCCCTGCGATTTGGTGCTTATTTTATTCATGATGGATTAATAGAATAGTTTATTCTTCTTCATATGAAATATAGGAATTACAAGGTAGGTAAAAGGAAATTCCTTCCTTAGGATACCTATAGTCACCTCAACCATAACAACTACACCTTGAGAAAGTCTTTGGTGAAAATAAATTGCACTTTTCTCCTTGTTCACCTTTTGACCTAAAACTGTTTCATACCTTTCTAATGTGCCTGCAACTACTTGTAGAGTAGTGAAATAAGCTTTGCATAATATGATCATGTCATCTACAAAGGAAAAATGGTTAATATTTGGACTTCCTCTTGCCAACCCAAACAACTTGAACTCTTTTTTTAAGCTAAAGCTTTCAAAGCGCTTGACATTAGCTCAGCTGCTATTATGAAAAAAGTAGGAGATAAAGGATCTCCTTATTTTAATACCCTATTATATCAAAAGGATCCCTTTGATTGACCATTAATTAGAATAGAATAATACTTATTACCCACCAGCATGTAAATCATATCAATAATAGTTTCACCAAACCCCACTTTTCTCAACACGTTGGTCAGAAACAACCAATCCACTCTGTCATAAGCCTTCATCATGTCTAGCTTAGTAAAAATATTAGTCACTTTACCTCTATTACTTATTTTTGTGATAATTTCTTGAACCACTGATATATTCTGAACAATGCTCCTCCCTTGAACAAACCCAACCTGTTATTCTAAAATGATATCCGACAGCAAATCTTTTATTTTTTTCATAAATGATTAGAGAAAAGATATTATTTAGAAAATTACTCAAAGAAATTAGTCTCATAGCTGAAAAGGTATTTACTACTAATTTTTTTGGTACAAGTACTAAGTTTGTATGAGTTACAAACCTAGGTAATTCATACCCACCATAGAAAGATACAACCATAAAATCAACATATTTCCCTATAATATCCCTGACATCCTAATAAAATGCTTCTGTCATTCCATCCGGACCCCTTGTGCTATCTCTATTCAAACCCATCACTGCATTCAACACCTCACTAATTTCTAAAACTTTATTCAATACCTCATTCTGCCCTTTTGAGATCAGCGTTGGCAATTATTCAAGAATGGTAAAATCATTATTACTTCCCTTATTTGAAAACTGTTTTTGAAAAAAATTCACTCCAGCTTCAGCAGTCTCTTCTTGATCTTCTCACTCACCCTCATTATTCTGAATCCTTCTTAATTTTAATATATTTCTTCTCTCTTTAACCACTTGATGGAAAATTTGGGTATTTCTTTTTCCATCACTAAGCCATTGCAAATCAGCAATCTGCTTCCAGAATTTTCTTCCCTTCTTAGTTAGGCATTCAACTCATCTTGAGTATTAAACAAACCTCCTCTATTTTCTCCTGAAGGTTAAAAGTCAAATTGCTAGTCCCTTACTTTGATAACTTCTTCTAAAAAAATAATTTCTTAAAATATATTCCCCATACTTTCCCTACTTTGTTTACCTAAAGAAACTTTAACTTGCTCTAACTTCTGTTGAAACATTATGAAAGGATTCCCATGCACTTTAATTTTCCAGTTCCTCTTTATAACCTCCAAAACCCTTCTACATTTAGCCATAGATTTAAAAATCTGAATAGCTTAGGCATATTTTCTTTTACAACACTGAAATTGAGTTGCAAAGGAGTATGATCTGAGCCACTTCTAATTAAATGCTCAACTTCAAATATAGCAAATAGCTTACTCATTTTTTCATTACATAAAACTTTATCCAATCTTTTAATATGCACTCCTAATCAGTTCTACCATTCCACCATGTATACTTACTCCCCTTAAATCCTCAATCATCAAGATTACATATATTAATATAATGTTTAAACTATTGTATTTCAGTCACTGTAATAGGAAAAACTCCCAAATTTTCTTCTTCACTTTTAGTAACATTGAAATCACCCCTACAACCCAAGGATCGTGAATATTTTGTGCCAATTCTTCCAAAGATTCCCATAATCTTAGTCTTTTATTTTGAGAGCATTTAGCATGTACTAAGGTAATAACCACATTAATACCAACATCCTAATTCTGTAAACTTAAGTGAACTATTTTTCTTCATCCCTAATCACTATCTAACTAACAATAGCATCCACGAAAGCCCAGATTTTTTGTGAAGTGTTTGACATTGCATGCTGCATCTGTAACTTTCTCTTATACTCCTCAATTGAATGATTTTCCTAAAAGGGTTCTATCAAACCTATAAAATAAAATTTTTATCTCTTTTATAGAGTAATTAATCTAATTAATGCCTTTTGAGTATTCACTGATATGATATTCTAGATAAGTACATTCATCGAGATTTATTCTTAAGAAACTTCTAGTATGCATTAAACTTGATCTTGATCCTTTGTCCTTCTTTCTTTAAAGACCTTGAGATACTTTTAACTTATCAATCTGCTTCGGTGAAAAATTCTTTTCAATGGTAATTTTCTCTATGTTTTCCTCCAAATCTTCCTCATCCATACAAATTTTATCCCTATTACTGAAATTAAATTGATCTTCAATATGTATTTCTAGTAGAAATACATCTTTAACCACTTTTATTCCATCTTAAATTTCCTACATACTAAACACAACCAACTGCATTGACTCATCATTCTGTGAGGACTGTGTCTGTTCATAGTGTCTCTTTATTTTGAATCTGATTACTTAGTTTCCTTATCTACTGATTGTAATTTCTATAGCTTATGTTCTTCATTATCATAAACTTTCTCTTTCTTGGGAACTTTATTTCCAAAGCTTCTAGTTACCCAATCCTTTGTACTTTATTTACTCATCTGCTGTGCCTTGGGGCTATCTATTTTCTCTTACTTCTTCTAATCATTTTCATTCACCTCTTCTTCAACTACTGCATCAAAAGTGTTTGATATAGGAACTTCTTTCTGTACTTTTTTTCCACTTCGGCCATAATATACCATATTTTCCTTTTTTGTATTTATTTTTTTCAGGTAAGCCATTGCTGCTTGTAATTATTTCTCCTTCTATGGTTGTTATTCACATCTCTATCTTCTTTTTGTTTGTCAAGATCACTCTGTTTAATTAGGTGTTTGCTTTTCGCCTAAATCTTTTATTCATACAATTCAGGATGTTTATTCCAACATGTATTTTCATCATGACCTTGTAAGCAACATTCCTTGCAATATTTTGTCTTATAGTCATTTTGTATTGGAATCTACTTAAACGTTATTTCCCCTATAGGATCATTTTCTTAATTTTTTGTCACTCTTTGTGGAAACTTTGATACCAAATCTACCTCCACTTTGACCCTCACACAACTTGGTCTTATTTGATTCTTTATCACCATATAAACTGTTAATCATTTTCCTACCAGTAAGGCAATCAAAATATTGCCTCCTTAGCAAAAAATTAGGGGTAGATTAGGCATTGAGGTCCATGCAACCCCGACTATTATTTTCATATCAGGTTCAAACCAATGATCCCACGTTAGGGTACTCATCTGCCAAAACCTATCCTTTGCTTTTATGTAGTATGCAGTAGTTTACAATAGATTAACATAATCCTCCAATACAACAAATCTAATGAGAATGTCTTGAATCCAATACACCTATATTACAATAACCTTTAATACTACACTAATTTGGAATTGGTTTTTGCAGCTCCATTATATCTGGTTTTCCATATGAGAATTTACCAATAAAAGCATATTGTAAATTCTCCTACATGATTAAGTTTCTTATTACTGATGATTTCCATGTTATACTTGGCTCATCCTCCATTATTACTATTTGTTTGGGCAGTACTCCAAATTCTTTAATTTTACTGTTCTTAGGCTTTAATAAATTAGCATATGTCTTCTTATTCGATGATTTCTCCTAAATTTCACTGTATTTTTCACTAACCTGTATTGGTTAAGGTTTTTTCAGTGGGTCATCCCCACCGAAAGTGATGGACATATAGATCAAATTAATAAAATATAGGGTTTAGTATTAGGGTTTTATATGCAAAGAGAGAGTTGCGTGCAAAGTGTCACTATATTTAAGTATTTATCTACAGTGCAATTGACCACAATATTGACAATCATCAAGTTATTATTTCAATTTAATAGTAGAAAAAACTAGTGTACATGTTCTATTTTATCGAAAATGTGGCTTTCTATATTCACTTATAATTACAGAAACTTTGACTTATTTAGCAAAATGAACTAATATCTCTTCCCTTGTTTTACTTGTTTGTTGATATGTAGTAGTGTTGGGATATATATATATATATATATATATTCTACATCACAAAATCAAGCTGGATGGTAAAAGAGATATACTGATGTTGATAAAGTTTAATACTGGTAATTGCTAAGGTGCATTGCTATGGCATTATCTAAAAATACTAGTCTTTTTAGCAAGAAATTGTCTAATGATTAGCATTTAAAATTTTGAAATGTCCCTGTTTTTAAACTTAAGTGCCTTGACGAGAAGGATGACTGGAAAATTAGTGGACTGATGAAGTTGGAAATTCTATGTCACCATGTTAGTTCCATCTTTCTGTGAATAATATAAGCATAATACTTAAAAAAAGAATGGTATTGAACTGAAGAAGGAATTGATGTTCAAAAGAGTAGTTGCAAACTAGTAAAAGAATTTAAAATTATAATTTTCTTTCCCCCTGCTATTGGTCCAGGGCGACGGTTTTTTTGTGGGTGGTGGATGAGGTTCTAAAGTATTTCTAATCTAGCTAGTTTCATAGTTGCAGATATCTCATGGGCAGGGTTTATGATATACTCCTGATCCCAGGGGAATATTTCATTTGCTTAGAAAAATCATAAAGATTTACATACATCTGTTCTGTAAAGAGATCATAATTTTTTGGTATGATGTCCCATATTCATAAAGATCTACAGTCTTCTAGGCTACTTTATAAATATTTGGAGTCGCATGTTGGCCAAAATATGAGATCGATAGTTTGAAGTTGAAGGTTTTGATTTTTAAATATGTTATCATTTAAGTGCTAATTGAGCTTATATATTTTTTTACAAGTATCCAAAATGAAAAAGGGGACGAAAAAAGAAGTGAAGAAGAAATTGGCCATAATTGAAAAGATTTTTTGAATTGTTGATAGATTCTTTAATATTGATAGTTTTGATATTGAATTTAGTGAAACTTATTGCCACTAGAACTTGATACTATATGGGAAAACTAATGATCATTTAACTTTATACATTTTGCTTTTACATTTAGATCACTGGTTTGTTGCATAAAATTTAAATTTTGATTATTATTAATGAAAGATTTTATTGTGATGCGTGTGTGTATATATATATATATACTAATATATTCATCTAAACAGTCAATTAGTATTGGAAGTAGTTGCAATAGGTGACAAAAACCATTGCAATAACTAATTATAATTGTTACAATAGGTAGCACAAAAATGTTGCAAAATATTCGAAAACTGTTTCAATAGGTATCAAAACGTGTTGCAATAGATAGTTATAAACCGTTGCAAAAGACCAATAATTGTAGCAGTAGATATTCAAAAATTGTTGCAATAGGGTTATTGTAACACTTTCCTTTCATTGCAATATAGTCTATTGCAACGATTCTTAACCGTTGCTATAGACAATATGAGGTGTCCCAATAGGAGTTAAAAATAACCGTTGTAATAGATAGACCAATTGCAACAGTTGTTGTAACCTTCATAAAAGTCGTTCCAATACACAATCACAATGCTCACCTATGCAACACATGCCAAACCATTGCAGTAGCTCTATCACATAAGTTTCTATATCTATCGCAACAATTTTTGAACCGTTACCATAGGGGTAATTTAAAGTAGTGTCCCCAATTAATCTAACAAACATATCATAACAACAAACCCCTTTCCATAGCATAACATAACCAAGTTCACAGTTTTTCCAGACAGAGCCTCTAAAAGATAATCCAAGGAAATATCCGGTCAGGACATGCGCTCTACCGTAACCAAAACCATTATTCAAGTTTAAGCCAATAAAGACAAAAGAGAAACTCAAAGAAAGAACTGGAGCCTTCTGAAGTATGTAAGCTCACCACAAGTTGTTCCCAAGTCCAATCACTGAGTAGGAGGTGTAGTATGACCCATACCTGCATTGCATAGCGATACAGCGTCAAAGACGGTTAGTAGTTGGAGCCCTAGTATGTAAGTCAAGGATAAGGATAAAATAATACAAATAATTCAAGGCCATTCAACCAAATCATATAACCAATGAAATACATTTATATACATAACATGCCAGGATAGAGAACATAATTAGTATGAACTTTGAAAACATTAACTTGGGATGTGTAGCCTTACTATTAAGAATTCATCCATGGGCTATATGGGGTCAGTGCCACCTACTAAAAGGGCCCCAACTGTGTTTGCTGTACAAGTAAGAGAGAATATGAGATAACTAGTACATCTCAAAAATATGAGTGTAAGATTATGCACACGGTCACCATAATCAAACCTCACACCGACAATCGTGAGTTTCCATCTTCCGTCCTCTCGGGACCTCTGCCTTCCAGGACTTAGCTAATATATCACACTTCAAAGCCCAAATTTAAACCATTCACACAAAACCAACCATTTTGTCAATTTCTTACCAAAGGAACTTCGTTGGTATCATTATACCAACGCTACTTGAAAGTATAAACACACCATTACCCTTATCAATCAACCATTTATATGATTTTGGGGATGTAACCTAACATCCAACAAGGACACTCAATAACCCAAAAGTTTAGGGAGGCGAACCCGTTTTAATTAATTAAACCACCAATGTTTCCGTCTAAACCATTTCATGGCCAATAAGGCCTATACAAAACCATTTGCATACCATTAATACTCATTAAGCTATTTTCATAGTTCAAAACACCATTAACATGTGACTAGTAATTTCTTATAGATATTTTCACAAACACCTTGTGCGAAAACCTTAAACAAGACAAAAATAAAGGAAAAAAATATTAAGGTTAGGGTTACCTATGACCCATGTATTAAACCTTAATCAACAATAACCTACATATACAAACCGTTGCCCAAAACATGTGAAAACATTATCTAAATCAAGAGTAAACAATAATCAACAATATGCATCAAAACCCTCAACATTATATTTCAAAACCACCACTTATGAATTAAAATCAATGTTGAAACACATGATATTTTCAAACAAACAATGAGGGAAGAGTTACAAGATTTATACAAGATAATTCACGGAGAGAATTTTGGCCCTCAAGTCTCTAGATGACCTCTTTGATAAAACCTAGCCCCAATCTTGTTAGAGAAGTTTAGAGAGGATTTAGTAGTGTTTAGATCTTGTCTAAGTTAAGAATGAAAGGCCAAATAATGTTATAAGTTATTGGTCATAAGGGTTTAGGGTGGCAAATGTCTAAAATGGCCTCAACTTAAAATATGAAAATTTGAATCCTAGGAGCGTACGACCACCCCACGCTTTATTCATACTCTAGGGTACGAGTGGTACCCTAACTCGTACATTAGGCCTCACCATGGACCTCTAAACAGTCCAACATACAACCATGCTTGGTTATGTCATACCCCAAGGTACGAGAAGTACCCTTAGAGTCGTTCCTTGGTCAGAATCATCAAGATCATTCTAAAAATGGAATACGACTAAGCCACGTACAACTGGTACCCTAACATACGACTAGGGAGAGGCCAAATAGTACCTTGAACAGAATATTGTCAACCTAGATTGATTATCATACGAGAGGGTGGGTACTAGTTGTACCTTAGCATACGAGAGGTATGCTCAAACCATAACCTTCTCAGAATCTCTAACTTAGGAAATTTTATATGGGTTCAAAGTCAGGGTGTTTCAAGTCTTCCCCACTTGGATCATTTATCCTCTAATGACGGGTAAGGCAAGCACAAGTTAACACATTATTACACATCATAACAAACCTTTGATCAAGCTATAAAGGAACAACATACAATAAGATAAAAAGATCAAAACATACCTCAAGCACGAGTTTCCAAAATGGGGAAAAAATATGGATACTTGGACTTCATGTCCTCTTTTGTCTCTGAGTAGCTTCCTTGAACTTTCTTTCCTCCATAGAACCTTCACTGAAGCCATCTTTTTTGTTCGCAACCGGAAAACTTGTCAATCAAAGATCCTCTACTGGACCTCATCATAGGACAAAGAGTCCAAAATGCCAGCATCCTCTAAGGGAACAACTAACGAAGGGTTACCGACATATTTCTGCAACATGGACATATGGAATACCAGATAGATAGAGCTCAAACTAGAGGGAAATTCCAACTCATAGGCAACATTACCAACCCTCTTCAAAATAAAATATGTACCAACATACCAAGGAATAAGCTTCCCTTTCTTACCAAACTGCATCACTCCCTTCATTAGATGCAACTTTAAGAATACCAAGTCGCCAATATTAAACTCTAAATCCCTATGCCTCACATCTGCATAGGACTTTTTGCAACTTTTAGTGGCTTTCAACCTATCTTGAATCACCTTAACCTTCTCCATGGCTTGGTGAACCAAATAAGGGCCGAGCAACTTACCCTCACAAACTTCATACCACCCAATAAGGAAATGACATCTCCTACCATAAAATGCCTCAAAATAATCCATGTCAATGATAGAATGGTAACTATTGTTATAGGAAAACTCAATCAAAGGAAAATGGTTGTACTAATTAACACTATAATAGATCACACAAGCACCCAACATATCGTCTAGTGTCTAAATGGTCCTTTCGGCTTGTCCATCTATCTATGGGTGGAAAGCAGTACTAAGGAACACCTTAGTTCCCAAACCTTTCTAAAATGACATTCAAAAGTTTGGTGAGAATGGACTACTATGATCTGAGATGATAGAAACTAGAGAACTATGCAACATCCCAATCTTCGCAAGAAACAACTTAGTATAATCCTCCATCGAGTATCTAGTCCGCACGGGTAGGAAGTGTGCAGACTTGGTCATTCTTTCCATAATGACATAAATAGAATCACATTGATTTTGATATCGGGGGAAATTGGTGACGAAATCCATATTAATTGTGTTCCACTTCCATTCGTGCAACTCAATCTCTTTGTACAAACCTCTGGGCCTCATATACTCAACTTTCACTTGTTGACACACTTAACACTTAGCCACATCTTGCTTTATATAATTCTACCAATAGAACTCCCTAAGATCATGATACATTTTCGTAGAACCGGGATGAATAGATAACGAGATCCATGAGCTTTGGCCAAAATCCTTTACGTCAATCAACAGACATCGAGAACACAAAACCTACCTTGGTGCCTCAAGATACCATCACCAGCAATAACAAAGTAAACAACCTTTTATGACCCATATCTCTCTTAATCTTCATCAAATAGGGATCTAACATTTGTTTTTCCTTTATCTCAACAATAAGAAATGACTGTGATGCCTGATGCATGAATACACTACCATCCTTAGAGTCTATAAGAAGAACTCTAAGATTAGCCAAACAGTGAATGCCCTTCACCAACTCCCACTTATCCTCATCCTAATGAGATAAACTCCTCATGTATAACCTGCTAAGAGCATCAACAAATATGTTATCGTTACCTGGATGGTAATTGAGCCGCATGCCACAGTTCTTTAGAAACTCAAGCCATCTCCTCTATTTGAGATTCAACTACTTCTGAGTAAACACATACTTTAGGTTGTTATGATCATAAAATATGTCAACATGAACCCCTTAGATATAGTGATGCCAAATATTTAATGCAAAAACAACGGCCAATAACTCCCAATCATGAGTAGGGTAAGTTTTTTTTATGAATTTTCAATTGCCTAGAAGCATAGGCCACAACCTTACCATACTACATCAATACCCAACCAAGCCCAATACGAAAAGCATCATAATATACCACAAAACCATCATTACCCTCAGGCAAAGTCAAAACTAGAGTTGAAGTCAATTTATCTTTCAACTTCTCAGAGGTACCCTCACCCGCATCCAACCATAAGAATTTGACCTTCTTCTGGGTCAACATAGTCAATGGAGCAGCTATCATAAAAAATTTTTCCAAAAATCTTCTATAGCAACCTACTAAACCCAAGAATTACTGAATATGGAATGGAGTTGCAAGTCTAGGCCAATTATTAATCACCACAACCTTTTGTGGATCTACTATGATCTGTTCACTCGAGATAACATGACCAAGAAAGTTTACTGCATCAACTAAAACTCACACTTAGAGAACTTTGCATACTAATAATGATTCTTCGAGGTTTGCAACATATCATGGAGTTGATTAACATGATCTGCCTCACCCTTAAAATTAACTAAGATGCCAAAAATGAAGACAATGAAAAAAAATCCAAGAACGGATGGAAGATCCTATTCATCAAGTCCATGAATTCCCCTAGGTCATTGGTCAACCCAAAAGACATAAGTAGGAACTCATATTAACTATACTGGGTCATGAAGGAAGTGTCAGGTATAACCACTTCCCTACTCTTAAGATGATGATAACCTAACCTAAGATTAACCTTAGAGAAATACTTCACATCTTGAAGCTGATCAAATAAATCATCAACCCCAGGAAGAGAATATGTATTATTTATGGTTACCTTGTTCAACTGATGATAATCAATGCACATTCAAATGGAACATCCTACTTATGCACAAACAACATGGGATCACCACAAAGAGAAAAGTTAGGAAGAATAAAACCTTCATTTAAGAGATCCTTCAATTGCTTCTTAAGATCCTTCAACTTCGTTGGAGCCATTATATACGGGGGGACAGAGATTGGATAAGTGTCCAGAACAAGGTCAATCCCAAAAGCAATTTGCCTATTAGGAGGAATATCAGGAAGCTCATCAAAGAAAACCTTAGGAAACTCATTAACCATAGGAATAGATTCTAGAGAATGACCTTCCAAGTTAAAATTTTTTGACCCACACCAAATGATACAAACACCCCTTAGTGATTAAATTTTGAGCTTTAGATATGAGATGAACCTTACCTTAGGCACTAAAGAACTATCTTCCCATACAATGAATGGCTTATTAGTAAATTTAAACGTGACCGTACAGGTTCGGCAATCTAAGGAGGCATAGCACGAATGTAACCAATCCAACCTAAAACTAACATCAAAATCAACCATGTCCAACACTATCAGTCTACAAGAGTTTTACTACCACTAATAGATACCACACACCCCTTATAGATATTTTCAACAACCACAGAGTCTCCTATAGGGTAGACATAAAAAGAAACGACAAACATTCAAGACCAAAACAAAAATGAGCACCACAAATGGGGTAACATAGGACAGAGTGGACCCTGGATCAAGTAAAAAATACACATTAGAAGAGAAAATTTTCAACACACCCATAACAACATTGGGAGATGCCTTAGAATCTTAATGAGACGCAAGTGTATTTTATTAATTTCGGTCAATGCCGATACCAAACATAAAAATAGAAGAAAAAGAAGCAACATTCAGTGCAGGAGTAGATGAAGAGCCAATGGGGACCCTAATAGCCCTAGAATCCATCCTATCAGGATAGTCATGCAGCATATAACCACTCTGACAATAAAAAAAACACATGTCCTTCCCTTTCACTCAGAATCCATTATGAAACATCCGAAATATCTATAAGGAGGGCAGGATAGAGCCGACTGAGCTTCATTAGCCTAAGATTGGGCACCTTGTGCTCAGAATCCACATCAAACTAGGATCAAAGAACACCCAAAGACTTTGATTAAGGAGCATAATCCAAGGAGAAAGAACCCAAACTCCTCTAGTTCTTCCTTGGCCACTTACCACCATCTCTATCTCATTGCTCAGAAGACCTAAATTTCTTTCCTTACTTTTTACTAAACTATACCTGGCTCTTTTTTTCTTACTCCGCTTGTTGCATATACACGACCAACCGAGAGATATCCATGTCCTTGATCAACAAAGATGCTTTGCTCTAAAAGACCAACCCATGGGATAATCCCAATGTAAACTTATGCATTCTATCCCTCATGCTACAAACCATCTCAGGAGTATACCTAGATAACTCATGTAATTTCAGGGCATACTCCTTAACAGGCATCCTACCTTGTTTCAAATTCATAAACTCTTCAGTTTTTTCTTCCCTTAATTACTTGGGAAAGAAATGGTCTAGGAAGGCACTAGAGAAATACTCCCATATGACAACACTAACATCTTCACCTCTTGATTATTCCCTCTTTTCATACCATTGGTATGATATTTCTTTCAATTGGTAGGAAGCAAACTCAATATCTTCAATATCTGAAGCTAGCATAATCCAGGAGATCTTCTCAATTTCATCAATAAAACTTTAAAGATCCTCCCCAACCTTGGTATCGATAAATATAGAAGGATGCAATGCCATAAACTGGCCAAACCTTGTGTCCTTAAAAGATGGAGGAACCAGAACACCACGCTTAAGATATAAAGCCACCAACTGTGTTAACAGAGTAATTAAATGGTGAAACTCAGCATTGGTAGTATCCCCTAGAAGTGACTAGGGAGGAGGACTAGAGAAAACTTGTGGAACTCCTAAATAATTAGGAAACTAACCCCTAGATCGGGTCTGGAATCCATAAGTAGAGCGTGACCCATCAATATTTTCCTCAGTTAGGATGAAAAGGTTTGCAGGAACTTCAGATATTTTTAGAGGGATGATCTGAAAGACAAGAAAATAAAAGTTAGAAGAATCAAAGACCTTAGACTTTATAGCTCAAAATAAAACAACCAGAATGTGAAACATTCCTAAATGTATCGTAGCCCCTCTCTTATAAGTATGGCTTACTACACACCCATAAAAAAGTCTCTACTTAACATGGCTCTTTGGACACCCAATTAACCATAAATATAGTCTCTGATACCAACTTGATATGACTCAAACTAGGGACTGGTCGTAATAGGAATCTTAAGCCCAACAAGGATCAAAGATAACCCCACAACCAATACCAAACCACCAATATATACCTAAAGTCGGATAAACTCTGAACTCATAGAAAGATAGAGAAATATACAATGCAAGGAACTTGAGATAGGTTTATGACCATGACCAACCTGAATAAGTCTAAAAATCCCCAAATAATCTAACAAAAACATCAAAACAACCAAACTCCTTTCTATAACATAACATACCCAAGTCTATAATTTGTCCATACAAAGCCACTAAAAGAGAATTTATGGAAATATTCGGCAGGTACATGCCCCCGACCATAGCCAAAACTAATATTCAAGTCTAAGACAATAAATACAAAAGAGAAACTCAAAGCAAGAAATGGAGATTTTTGAAGTATGGAAGCTCACCACTTTAAATCACCATAAGTTGTTCTCGAGTTTAATCACTGAGTAAGAGGTGTAGTATGATCAACACCTGCATCGTTTGATGATACAACATCAAAGATGGTTAATTGTTGGAGCACTAGCATGTAACTAAGGATAAGGATTAAATAATGTTAATAATTCAAGGTCATTTAACCAATGTATATAGCCAATGCAATACATATATATACATACCATGCTGGGATATCGAACTTGACTAGTATGAACTTTGAAATTATTAACCTAAGATGTATATCCTTGCTATTCAAAATTCACCAATGGGTTATATAGGGTAAGCGCTACTTTCTAAAAGGGCCCTAATCCGTGTTTTCTACATGAGTTAGAGAGAATATGAAATGACTAGTACATCTCCAATAATATAAGTGTAACGTCATGCACACAGTCACCATGGACAAACCTCACACTACCAATAGAGAGTTCCTAGCTTCGGTCCCCTAGGGACCTCTGCCTTCTATAGCTTGGCTAATACATCCTACTTTAAAGTTTAAATTGAAACCATTCACACATAACCAACTATTTAGTCAATTTCTTACCAAAGAAACTTCGTTGGTATGGTCATACCAACACTACTTGCAAGTATGAACATACCATTACCCTTATGGATCAACTATTTATATGATTTTAGGGCTCTAAACCGTCATCTAACAAGAGCACTTATTAACCCTAAGGTTTAGGGACTCAAACCCATTTTAATCGATTAAACCACCAAGGTTTCCATTTAAACCATTTTATGGCCAACAAGGATCTTACAAAATCATTGGCAAACCATTCATACTCATTAAGCCATTGCCTTAGTACAAAACACCATTAATATGTTTCTAGTAATTTCTTTTAGATATTTACACAAACACCTTGGGGGCACACCTTTATCAAGACCAAAACCATGGTAAAAACCATTAAGGTTAGGGTTACCCATGACCCATGTACTAAACCACAATTAAAAAGTGCCAATATATGCAAACCATTACCTAAAACAAGAGAAAACATTAGCTAACTCGAGAGTAAACAATACTCAATAATATGCATCAAAACCCTCAACATTGGATATTAAAACTACCATTTAAGAATCAAAATCAATTTTCAACACACATGATATTTTTAAACTAACAATGTTGGAAGAGTTACATGTCTTATACAAGATGATTTATAAAGAGATTTTTGTCCCTCAAGTCCCTAGACGACCTCTTTGATAAATCCTAACCCGAATCTTGTTAAAGAAGCTTAGATAGGTTTTAGGAGTGTTAATATCTTTTCTAAGTCAAGTATAAAAGGTCAAATAGTTTTATAAGTCATGGGTCATAAGGGTTTAGGGGTGGGAAATGTATAAAATATCCTTAACTTAAAATTTGAAAATTTGAACCCAGGAGCATACGACCCACTTATATAAAATATACCTTAGGGTATGAGTGGTACCCTAACTCATACCCTTGGCCTCAACATGGACCTCCAAACTATCAATTATACAACCATGATAGGATATGTCATTCCCTAAGGTACGAGAAGTACCCTTAGAGTTGTACCGTGGTCAGAGTCATCAAGATCATCCTCAAAACATAATACGACTAGGAAACATATGACTGGTACCCTAATATATGACTAGGGAGAAGCCAAACTGTATCCTCTATAGAATGTTGTCCACCTAAACTGATCATCATACTAAAGGATGGGTACTAGTTTTACCCTAGCATATGAGAGGTATGTTAAAACCTTACCCTTCCTAGAATCTCAAACATAGTATATTTTTTGAGGTTTCAAATTCACAGTATATTAGATGATCTCCCTCTCCTCCCATATCTTCTCCACCTATACAGAAACCCCAACCTATATTCTTCATCCAACCCCAATACCAAGCTATATAGGCAAATTACCAACTATAATAACAAGATCTACAATTAAATTTTAACCATAATAACAAGCTTCACATCTAAATTACTAACCATAATATCATGCTCTAGATCCAAATATCTAAGCTATTATCCCAAATCATTAAGTACTCCCTCTCACCAGCATAAACTTTAAATTTTACCTATATGAATCTAAAGAAAACTCTTTGAGCCTTTACATATTTTGTATAAAGTTAGAGTAAACACTTTGAAAGGCTAAAAGCAACTAATTACCCATAACATGTCTAGTCTAAAGAGACCAACACCAGTTCTCAATTTCATCATCACGATCAAAACTATGGATATAATTTAAGAGGAGTCGAACATTCAATTAAGGATTGATCAACCTAAATCATAAAATTCAGAATTGATTGATAACATGTTCATTATTTATCAAGCAGTAGTGCTAAAAGTTAATAGTGATCCATTGCATAATAGGAATTAATGACCAGTACATCTAGCACTAAAGTTAATACAAAGGGAAGAAAAAAGAATGCATAGTAAAATAGGAAAGGTCGTGTACATGTTAAGAGTCAATAAAAAGCCTTTATTTATGGAGGTGATGGCCATGCATCAAGATTTTACCATCGCAAGAAAAGAGTTTGTTGTAAAAACTCTTGTTACTGATGAAATAACTCAATCTAGATGGTGCTATATCTTGAGGATTTTAGTCAACGACTCTTACACGAAGGAAGTACAAAAGAGGACAATTACTGAAGGAAAGACTTAGGAGTTCTGGAGGTTTGTGCAATTAAAATAGTATTAAATCATCAAACATATTGGATGGACCCAGTGTATATTTCTATTTAGGCAGTTCTAATGAGTTCTTAATATTAGAGATAAGCATTATTGAAAGTTCTAGATGAAATATATTTACCTGCTAGAGTGAATGGTTAGAATTAGCCATAATGATAGATAATAGCATGGGAAATTATTGTATTTCCTTATGTGAAAGAAAGTTTCCTTTTGAAGGCATGATACATAATAAGGCTTTAAACATTACTATCAAGTTATCAGGCTTTAACATGATTATCAGGTTATGATAGATACTAGGACCATTCTATATATTTTTCCTCTTTCTATGCTATCTCAATTAGGTCACGACTTAGGAAAATTCATCAAAGTAACATTAATGTAAGAGTTTTGATATTGGATACAAATACACTATAGGTGAAGTTGAAAAACGCCACTAGTTGGGACCTACCAATTAAGAATAAATTCAAACTTATAGATATCAATACTAGTTACAATATGCTTCTTGGGAGTCCATGGTTCCGCAACGCAAAGGCGATTCCTTTAACCTTACATAGGTTATTGGTGTTTATTTAGGAAGACAAAGTAGTTGTCATCTAAGATGAAAGGACATAATTGAGCCATCCTAATGGCTACGTACCTATGATTGAAGATGTTCTAAGGGGTAGTAACTTCTATATGGTAGAGATTATAAATGTTATAGAGAGAGATATGACACCCTAAATATTGATGCCTTTAATTTATAGGATGATGTTCACTATAATGCTAAGGAGTGGATTTGAGCCCAATCGAGGCCAAGCGAAGAACTTAGATATAATTATCAAGCTATTCATGACCCAGAAAAATTATTCAAGAATAGGCTAAGTTACTGTCACAACCCAAATCAGTGCTAAGTCATGATGGGTAACTCAAGCCCACTGTTGGTTGGAGACTACACCCTTATCCTAACCTCCGAGCATAATGTAATATATAATGGAAGGTAATCAAACATGAAATAAGAAGAGTAGATGAGTGAAACAAAAGTTTAAGAATCAAAACAAACAAACAACCCAACACATGTCCAAAAAAGCCTCTACAACTAAAATAAAAAACTAAGTTGGGATATGCTCCCGAATACGATAAAGAAAATCCAAAAGTACTAAAATAATAAAGAAACTAGCGAAATGATAGGGCCTTCCAAAAATTGAAGGCTTACCATGTCACAACAGATACATAGGAATACCTAATCACCTAGCGATGTACAGGAGCAATAGAAAACCCTTCAATCTCTATATAATTAATTAATGTAGTATCCAAAGATAGTCAATGGGGAAAGCATTGGAATGTAAATAAGGGGAAGGTGATAAAATAACGCTATTGCCAAAACCAGTAAAAAGCTATATGTTGATATAATATAATTATATCTATTATTATCACTATATGATGTTGATCGATCCTCGCTTTTTAGGTGACTAATCTATTTGGATATAGTTAGAAATTTCTTTCTCGCGATTCTTATTTGTTGGCTTGGGCAGTTGGCTTGATTTGGTGCTTTTTCTCCTATAGCGAGGTGAGGTTAGTAAATTTCATCTTTTGTTGGCTTTGCTAGATTGATTTTGTATTTAATTATGATAGTGAAGGTAATTTGACTTTCTATTGTCTTGTCATGGTCCTAAAGATGGAAATTAGCTATGTTGTCAATTTCAGGGTTTGAGAGTTTGGGACTTGCCTTTTTGTTTGTTGAGATTTTAGCTTTGGCTATCTCTCTCTCTGTAAAATATTTTGAGGTTGACCAGTTTGCGATCCCTTTTTCCGATGTGGCTAGTTCATCACTAGTTAGTTGTTTTGATGTTGATATCGAGAAGACTTGAAATCATCTTTTAGGTTTTTTGGGTTTATCTCCTGATGATGGTTTTCTCTTGGTATTGGTGTGGATTTTTATACTCTATTCTTGCCTTGATGTGGATCTTGTCTAAGTAGAGTTAGAGTGTTGGAGATAGGTAATCTTTCTTGTGACTGTTTCTTAGTTGGAAAATTGGAAAATGTGTTATCTTAAGTTGCTTGATTAATTTTCTAGCAGCTATCTTGACCTTGGCATTGGTGTCTAGATTTAGTGCTTTCTACTTCGGCAATGTTATTCATAGATTGTTTGGGTTAAGGTTGTCCTATATGAATGGATTTAGGAAATCCTCATTTCAAAATTTTATTAACATAATTGGACTTGGTGGAGTGCTTCTCCCTAGTGATATGTGTCTAGGTGTATTCATTTCTGACGTGGAGTATTTGAGTTGCCAATTTCCATCTAAGGTTGGATTTCTCTAGGTTATTCTAACCTACCGAATTTAGAACCATAAATATATATAAGGATCCTGAATCATGCCTCATGGGTGAATATATAACCTATAGGGGCTCGTAGTTATGGAACTTGGATTTTTTTGAACTCTTGTTCTCTCAATGTCAAATACTACACATAAATAATTTCGTACCTATGCTCGAATCATAAATAAGTCATACTTATTCATATATAAAGCTTGAATCCTTACTAAAAATACCTATTTCATAAGTATCATAAATTCCATCTTTAAAGGGGGGGATTCTACCTGATTGAATTTCCATCATAACATAAAGTTCTAAAGTCATGCTTTATAACATAAGCTTCAAGAATCATGTACAAAATCATGTCAAGAATGAATAGGAGCGACATCTAAAACCTTAATATTTGTAAAACTAATGCAATGTTCATAACATTCATAATCACAATTAAAGACTTCAAGAAATCATGCAATTTTCTAAATAAAAAGGGAAATTGGAAAGTGAATATTTGAAAGTTTGAGAGAGTATTTGGAGTGTTTTAATATTTTAAAAAGTGGTATGGAAGACCACCAAGGGTTATATAACGTGAGAAAATAAGAGTTTTGAAATAGGAAATGTCTAGACTACCCTTACTTAAAACCAACGATAAGCCACACTCTAGGGTACGACTCACCCAAGTTATCCATATCCTACGGTACGAGTGGTACCCCAACTCGTACCAAACACCATGCCAAGAACCTACCTACTAGTTTCAATACGACTCACACCTCCCTAGTCATACATAAGGGTATAAGTGACACACCCAATCGTACCCACCAACCGTACCATAGGAAAATTCCACAAGACCATGACACTCATGCACTATACGACTTGCCTTGAACCACTCCTATGATCCTATATGATTCATACCATGTGAGTCGTATCTTAGTCTGTAGCCAAGTTAAAAATATTGCCTAGGCTATGACTGAACCCACAATACAACCCTTAACTTGTATTCAAGGGTATGATTTGTACCCTTGAGTCTTACTAAGTCCAGTGAGTTATAAACTAACAATATTTTGAAAGGGTAAAATCCCCGGGGTCTTATAGTCTCCCCCACTAGGATCATTCGCCCTTGAATGATGGGTGGGGGTAAGAGTAAGCACGAGTAAAACATTATCACACATCAAACTTTTCTCCAACCGAGATAGAGGACAAGAACACAATTTAAGATGAGAAGATCATCATACATCCCAAGCACGATTTACACCCCAACACCTTCATTACAACCTCTAACTAAGTTAGAAAACAAAGATACAAGTGGAAACATTCTTCACCTTTAACCATGCAAGAAAATAATAATGTGTTAAAGAAGACACACCGTACGTATGAATTTCCTGAACAAGGAACAAACACATATCCTTGAACCCGATCTCCACTTCCGCCTCCTAAATGGCTTTCTTTGGCTTTTAGTTCTACCATGGAACCTTTACCGAAGCCATACGTTTTTAGTTTGGAACCAGCAAACTTACCAATCCAAGATCCTTATCTGGACCTCCCCAAAACAAAAAAGAACTAGAGATACCAACACCACCCAAAGGAACTAACAAACCAAAGACCATCCATACCTTACACCAATGCAAACTCATAGAGTACCGGTTGAATGGACTCATACAAGGGCAAGTCCAATTCAACTAAGATTTTAACAAGAAACACCACTATAAAAGCTTAAGTCTAGCTATACACCACTAAATCCACGTTTAAGCCTACCTAAAGCGCAAAGGAGCTAATTTAGGCCATTGGGCTCTACTCCTTACATCTATCACAAAACACTACTCCGGTCCACCACCATTATAAGGAAATCATGAGTAAAGAAAATTGACAAACCATATCCAACGACTATAACAAAACCTCCCAACCTATAATTGAATTCCTAAAACCATACACTACTATGCCATGAAAACAATTCATTACATCATGCCCTATAACATATCTCAAGAATCCAACACAACTATTGGTATATCTACCAATCACAACATTCAAGCCTATAACTTATTCACCCACGATATGATCTATCCATCAAAAGATCTATCACCCTTTACAACCTCTAAAAGATTTTCACCGCCTATTCCTTTCCTAACTATTTCCCATGACAAAAATCTTAGCTTACCTTCCACTCTTGTGGTCACCCTAGACTCTCCCCTAATTAGGAACTTTTATATTCCCTTTTCCATAACACCACTATCCTTCACAAGCCTCTATATCCTAGCACAAGAAGTATCATTTAAGGAATCCAAATTATGAGAATTATTAATGCCACCAAGACTAGACAAAAACCCTTGAAACAAGACTTGAAACCATAGGCACAAAGTACTTCACAAAATAACCTATACCATAATTGAAAACCATCCTGACAAAACTATAACGAAAAAGAGTTCTTAAGGCTGGACATAGAAAGAAACACAAACACATATACCATTAATTATGTAATGTATGTCAAACTCATATTTAAGGAATAGGGTGAATACTAGATGCGAATCTTAGACATAAGTACTATAAGAATACATGCAACACTACTAGAGTACCCTCTTAACCGAGAGAGAAAAGAATTACCAGATATATAGCCCGACCTTTCCTTGAAGTCCACCACTAAAGAAAGATTTTAGAGTAACCATAAGCCTTCACCCCATTACCCCTACAAGCACCATACTCTACACTAATAGGTACCAGCGAAGACATATGCCAGGACGCTTGGTTCTCCTATACATAAAATCCCATTCACCCTAATGCAACCTAAAGCTCAACACAGACATGCAAAAACCCTAAGACCAGATTGACTCCAAGGTTTCCAATTAAACCAAAACCATTTAAAATCAAACCATGGCTATCAAGGCCTTTCAAAAAATCATTTCAATCCCAGAAATAACAATTCATGTTCCTTTTTATGCAATACAAGGACACAGTAATAGTCAAACCATATGAAAAAAGTATATTCAATGGCAATTTCATAATCAATTTTGAGGGAATAAAATTTCCTTGACCAGAACCAAGTAATTGGGCAATCCATAGTACCGCAAAATCTATTTACATTCCTATGCATATCACAATGTTCCTAAATATATATAAAACATGAATAAGGCATCATAATCCATAGAAAAATCAATTGAGATGAGTAATCATGTTAAAGACCTCCATTGTGCGAAAACTTATTTTCAAAACCATGAATTTAATAATCCATTTCATGTCAATAATAAAGTCCAAGTATAGGGACAAAGACACATGCAGGCTCCTTGATCCAACCTATCTAATGATTAGACCCCTAATGTATATCTACCCATTCAACCTGAATCCCTGTCCTATAAGCCATAGCTTTCCCACTGTCATATTCCTTAGTCATCAACCTCATCCAACCTACCAACTTACCTCCTCAATTTCTGCATTGCTATCCTGAGCTAATATACTCTTTTTACCATGATCAAACATCTAGTTTCAACCCTAGGATCTACCAACCACCATTTAGTACTATCAAAGTACCCCATATAGAATGGAACATTCATATAAGGTCTACTATATAATGATGACACCTAAAACTCCTTAGTCACTCTCTCACAACCTATCCATTTCTGAGAAAACCATTTCCCGTAATGCTTAGGAAACGAAACCATTCTTTCACTCCATAACCGATGCACCATTAAGCTTAAAGATAACCTTTAACGATCCAGTAATCTAATGATTGATAACACGAGTGCAACCCATCAATTTCCCAAATGGAATTGAAACCCACCATATATAAGTCAAATAAATCAACTAACATCCCTTAGCAAGGATATTTTCAACATACCATTGTCGGTATCACAAGATGCCCCATATTCCTGAGGGACAGTAAGATCATGAGATGATCCCAAACAATGTCAGAGATAAAAGTAGCACCCCTGGGTGCAAGAGATAGAGAAGTAACAACCAATGTCCTATTTGCCCAAGCAAAAAGCCTTATAGGTTATTCCCGCTGCATAAGACCTAACTGACGACAACCAAGACACGAATTCCTCCCTTTTCTCTTAACAACCACGGTGCAATTGGCCACAAAATTTAAAAAAAGGATAAGATGATGCAGATTGGGTTCAATTGTCTCAAGATTGGGCATCTTGTGCCCTATAAACATTTCCAATTGAAAAACACTTTTCTCTCAAGATATTTAGGTAGGGAGCACAAGTTATAGAATAAGAGTTAGGACCTACCCAACTATTCCATTATAACTATTTATCATTATACCGTTAGTCTCCCCTTTAGTCAAGGAAACTGAGACCTTATTACCTTGCCTATCTCTAACCTTACCTCATTCCTCCCCATACTAATAGGATAGGTTGAGCGTGATAGAGTTGCCAATATCTAGATCAATAGATTAATAGAATAATAAAACTCGATATTGTTAACCTCTCCTTAGGGTAATCAAGAATGAGAACCACCTTTCGAAGTAGTGTTACTGGAGACTAGTGGGACTATATGAGGGAATCTAGAAGCTATGACCCTCGACCAAGGTTATGCCTCATGAGTTGGGACTAGGCCCATCCGTGTTGTCCTCAAGTGGGACGGATGAGTTTCCAAGAACCTTTGGATTATTGAGAAGTCCTAATATGAAAAGTGGACCAAGGACAATTTAGAGAAGAGTTCCAGAGCTTAGACTTTATGGTTCAAAGTAGAATAACCAAGAAAATGAAACATCCTGAATGCGTCGTAGCCTTCTGATTATAAGTGTGGTTCACGACACACCCATAAGCAAGAATCTACTCATGGCATTGTGGACACCTTATGACACCAGAATCTAAAGCTCTGATACCAACTTGATATGACCCAAACCTGGGCCTTGTTGTAATGGCAATCCTAAGCCCAACCAGGACTGAAACTGCCCCTGTTACCCAACCTAACTACCCAATAGATACATTGAGTTGGCTGAAGTTTGAACATATAACAAGATAGTGTATCCAACCATGTGGTGACTCTGGGATAAATTTATATATCTGAGACCAGCCCAACCAAGTTCAACCACTCAATAAACAACCAAACCAATGCGGAAACCATAAACCAATACCATAATAATAAGCCAATGCATTATGTATATATATAAAGAAAACAACCCATACTATACCCAAGTCCACAGTTGTCCATCCAAAGCCCTGAAACCAGCCAAAGAGTTCTTAGTTGGGACATACCCCCGACCATAGCTAAAGCCAAAGTCTATGAAAGATAAAAAATATGTAAAGTAAATAATGACATGAAGTAGATTCCTTCCTAACTATGGAAGCTCACCATTTCAATCCAACATTAACTGTCCCTAAATCCGATAAGTAAGCAAGAGAAGTAAATTGGTCGTTCCCTATATAACATGGGTATATAGTCGCCCGAAGGTAGGTTAGTGGTTCAACTTAGCATGTACTAAGGATGAGGATAAAATTATTCCATTTATAAATATAAGTAAAGCCATCCATGATACATACAACCATACATATGTATATATCCATATCGGGGAAGGGAACCAGGTTTAGCATGCCATTAAAACATTTACCTGGGCTATGTAGCTTTGACATCTTAAACCACCTATGAGCTATATGGGTTCAACTCCCCCTACTAAAATAGCCTCAGTGCGTGTATCCATGTGACCAGGGAAGAAAACCTTAGATGACTAGTATATCCCCAAAATATAAAGTGTGACATCATGCACACGGTGAGCAACACCAACATCATATCGACGAATATGAGTTTCCAAATTTTCTCCTCCCAAGACATCCACCATCCATGGCTTTGCTACACACCCATCCATTATTGCCCAATTAAAACTATTACCAACCAACCAGCCAATTTATTAACTCTTTATTAACTAAGGCAATTTATTGGTGGTATCATCATACCGACGATACTTACAAGTACTATACATAGCCAACCATATATAGGTTTAAGGGGACTTCCAAGTGCCCTTCCATTCTCCAAATTAAACCACTTGGGGGATTTCATGTACCTCACAAGAATAACTATTTAGGCACTAGGGCTTTACCATTTAATCCTTCCAAACCATGTGCACCATTTATACCATTACCAAACTATTTTTGACCAAGACAAACATTTATAGCATTTAAATCATTTAAACCATTTAAAATATGCAAAACTATCCAAATCTATTTAAGGTTCCATTACCAAACCATACTATGAAGGAGTTCCAATGAAAGTTCAACAATACAGTGAAAACATTCTTTGAGGCATTTTATCAAACATGTTGAGGGCATACCTTTACCAAGACTAAAACCAAAGCATAAACCACCATAGTTAGGGTTACTCAAGACCCATTTATTAATCCTTAACCAACCAATAACCCCATATGAAAACCATTACAAAATATAGGTAAAAATATAATTTAAACCAATACCACATCATATGCACCAAGACCATTAATATATATTTCAGAAACCACCATTCATGAATCATAAAACAATGTTTAAAACACAATACACATGCCTTTAGTTGAAACTAAAACTGAGGGAAGGAGTACATGCCTTATACATGAAGATTCAAGGAATAAATATTTACCTTTGATCACTTTGAAGAACACATGAAGAAACCCTAGACTCCAATCTTCAAGAGTAAGTTTGAGAGAGTATTTGAAGTGTTTTAATATTCTAACAAATGTTATGAAATGTGACCAAGGGTTATATAACGTGATAACATAAGTTTTTTAAGTAGGAAATGTCTGGACTTCCCTTACTTAAAATCAAAGACAAGTTATGCTCTAGGGTACGACTTACCCAAGCTATCTGTAACCTAGGGTACGAGTGGTACCCAAACTCGTAACTAAGACCATGCAAATCCCCTAACTACTAGTTTTTATACAACGTACACCTCTATAACTCGTACCTAAGGGTAAGAGTGACACATCCAATCATACCCACCAACCATACCATGGGTAGATTCCACAAGACAAAGACACTCATGCACCATATGACTTTCCTTGCACCACTCGAATTCTCCTATATGATTCATACCCTTGGGAGCCATATCTTCGGTAGTAGCTAAGCCAACTATACTACCTAGGGTTTGAGTAAACCCTCAAGACATCCCCTAACTCATATTTAAGGGTATGATTGGTACCCTTGAGTCGTACCAAATCCAGTGAGTCCAAAACTAAGGAAATTTACAAGGGTTAAATCTCCGGGGTGTTATAGATTTACATGAATCTCCCAAGTCCATATCTTGGTTAGCAATCTTCTATTTACGAGTGATTTCAAAAAAATTAAAAATAATTCTAGTATGGAATCTGTTGATTGAATATGATAATAGATATAAGTATACAACTTTTGTCAAATTAAATAAATGACCCTCTTTTTGAGTGACTTTGATTCTTTGTTCCCCATAAGAAAAAGTATATAAAACCAGCCTTCCTTCCTTTTTATGTATAGGAAATAATTATTTAGTCCTCTACATCTCAAATATTTCAAAATAGTTTTCTATGATCATTTGTCTTTCAACTTCTATTTTTTCTCTTTTTTATTTTTCTTTTTTTTTTCTAAAAAAAAAGTTCTTCGCCTTTTTTGTTTTTCTTCCTCTCAACTTCTATTTATTTTCAAAAAAATTCTTTTTTATTTTTCTTTGTTTTTTCTATTTTTTATTTTTCTCAACCTTTATTTTTTGTTTTATCTTTTTTCCCTCAACCCTTATTTTTTTTTTCCTTTCTCCTCTAAACTTCTATTTTTCCATCTTTCTTTTCTCTTTTTTTGATTTCTTTGATTTGTATATTTTCTTCTCTTTTTTTTAGTTATCAACCTTTATTTTTTTCCTTTTTAATTTTTTTCCTCAACCTCAATATTTTTTATTTTCTTTTCTCTTTCTTTTTCTTTTCTTTGATTCACTCCAAAACAATAAGTTATCCCTAATGGGTAAGAGTTGACACTATCCAATTATGTCTAGATTTATGAGATGTTCTTCAACTCTTACCTTAGGGGCTAGACTTGTCCCAAGGACTTTCTAACAACTAGTTGCGCCATATTGGCAAGAGTTATGCTACCACATTGTACCTTAATTTATGAGATGACCTATAATTCTTGTCTTAGAAGCAAGACTTAGCCTAAAGACTTTTAACTAACAAGTTATGCCCCATGGGAAAAAGTTGACACTACCCCATTGTGTCTTGATTTATAAGATACTCAATAACTCTTGTTTTAGAGGCAAGACCTATTCCAAGGACTTTCAAATTACAACAAGTTACTTACCATGGGAAAGAGTTGACACTACTACATTGTGTCTAAATTTATGAGATGTTCTATAATTCTTACCTTAGAGGCAAGACATAGCATAAGGACTTTCAAAGTATAATAAGTTACACCTCATGGGGAAGAGTTGACAATATCAAATTTTGTCTAGATTTATGCGATGTTCTTTAACTCTTTCCTTAAAGGCAAGACTTAGCCCAAGGAATTTCAAACAGCAAGCTATGCCCCGTGGGCAAGAGTTGACACTACAACATTGTGTCTAAATTTATGAGATGCTTTATAAATCTTGCCTTAGAGGCATAACTTAACCCAATAACTTTCAAACAACAAGCTACACCCTACGGATAAGAGTTGGCACTACCATATTTTGTCTTGATTTGTGAGAAATTCTATAAATCTTACCTAAGAGACAAGACTTAACTCAAGAACTTTCAAATAACAAGTTACATCCCATGGTCAAAAGTTTACACTGCCACATTTTCTTGATATATGAGATGTTCCATAACTCTTTCCATAGAGTTAAGATCTAACCCAAGAACTTTCGAAGAAAAAGTTATCCCCCATGGGCAAGAGTTGACACTACCACATTGCATATATATTTATGAGATATTCCGTAAGTATTGCCTTAGAGGCAAGACATAGGCCTACCACTTTAAAAAATAAGTTACGCCCCATGTGAAAAAGTTAACACTATCACACTGTGTCTTGATTTAAGAGATATTCTCTAACTCCAGCCTTTAAGAAAAGAATTAACCCAAGGACTTTCAAACAACAAGTTACGCCCCACGATAAAGAGTTGACACTACCACATTGTTTCGCTATTTATGAGATACTTCATAACTCTTCTTTGAGGCAAGACTTATCCCTAGGACTTCAAAACAACTACCCACAACCTTAAGTTTACTCCAATGCCAATGAAAGAAGATCCTCTTTGCAGATTATCCAACTTTTTGTAAATTAGCAAAAACTAATAGAAGTAAGAGAGTTGAGAAATAATAAAAAAAAATAGGAAAAAAGAAAATCAAATAAAATTGAGAAAAAATAAATAAAAAAAGGAGAAAAAATAAAGGCTAAGAAAAAAAAGAAAACCATAAAAAGAAAAAAGAAAAAGAAATAAAGGTTGAAAAAAATGAGAAGAAAAATATAAAAATAATGTTTGAGAAAAATGAAAAAAAAAAGATGAAAGAATGAGAAAAGAAAAAAAACAAAAATATAAGAAAAATAAAGTTCTATTTCAAGATGGAAGTGACTATCGGGAAGCGCACTCTCTGCTAGGCTCGATTCAAAGGGTAGAAAGTAGTATCTCTTGTTGGTTCAGCTCAGCAAGCTATTACAAAAGCACACTCAAAGAAAGAAGTCAATTTTACGGTATCTTCGCTTCAAGTCCATAATTAGATCTACAAGCTTAGTCCAGTCCGAATCCATCCTAAACAAAAGATGTTGAGACAAATGAACTAAAAAGGAAAGAAATAAAAATAATTAATGTTTGGGGAAAGATAGAAGAAAAAACAAAAGATAAAAGAAAATAAAGGTTGACAAAAATGAATAAAAATATGGAAAAAAAGTGAAAAGAACAAATAAAAATCAACAAAAAATAAAATAGAGGAAAAAATAGAAGTTAAAAGATAAATAAACATAAAAAGTATACAAACATTTGGGGTATAGAGGGGTAAAAAGGTACTTGTATTTTTCATAAAAAGGAAGGAAGACTAGTATTCAAAACTTTTCTTATGGGAGACAAAACAGCAAAGCCACCAACTATGGAGGCCATCCCATGTAATTTCCTTCAATCTGCTAGGTGAATACGGACGTATCTATAACTATGTCAAATTATAGAGATGGTAATGCAAATAAATGTATATCAATTTATATGATGTATATGGATCGATGTTCACTAATATCTTAGGTGAATATGAACTAACAGATATTAATGCAAGCAAAAGTAAATAAATGTCACGATACGATTTTTCTGGTCAAGATAGAATCTACTATAACCCAACAGTAGGTAAGCTAACTCGTAGTTCAAAACAAGTAGTTGCGAACTATCAAGAGAAATAAAAATCTGCGAAACGAAATCTAATAAAGAAAACAATATAAAGTTGATATCCCAAAACCTGGTGCAATCAATACAAGAGCTTCTAATATAATAGGAGTACAAGTGAAATACAATACATATATATATATATATATATATATGCAAGGATGTCTCTAAATAGAAAATAGAGATCAATCTAACAATAAGAGAGAGAGAAGGAATACTCTGAACATCAGGAGCTCACCTCAAATCTCTGATCCATGACTGCTCCACACGATGCATACTTCAATGGAAAGAACTCATACTATGATTTGCAGGCTGCACAAGTGTAGTATGAGTACCAAAAACATGGTACTCAGTAGGAATTCACCGACTGATCTCCAAAGATAATGAAAGTATAAATAACAGGTAAAGTAGGAATATAAACTTCAAGAAACTATCTAGGAAACTTAGCATAATGATGATATCTAGAAATAAGCATAAATTATCCTATTTTAACAATAACCCAGGACTAACGTGTAATACCATATACCACTAGAGAATATACAAATGAAGCATGAAAGAAGGATATATAGTAGTAATACAAGGCCAAAAAATACATATAAAATATGAATTAATAAGGGAAAAAAGAAATATACATTAATATCATATATATATATATATGTATGTATGTATGTATACAATAAAAACTAAACCCAAAGGTAATAACCTAATGGAGCCAACCTAACATCTTAAGGAATCCTAACCAAGTAAATAAGCTAATATTAGCCTAATCAGGGTTAGAACATAATCGAAGGATGACTAAACCTGAGCTATTCTAACCATAACATATCTTACTATGAGAATTAAAAGGAATTAAAAATGTACTAACAATATCAGGTAGTAATCCACAATCATCCTACCATGAACTAACCATAATACCGTATTATAATGTGACCATCTAGTCTAGACACATAATAATAACCTAACCAGACCCCCACAAGCCTAGAAGGTTTTGATCAAGCACTCTCCAAACAAAAACCATAGTATATACCTATATATCCCCTTATAATACCAATAACTATAAGCATTGAACAATTTTACGAGTGATAAGAAATGTTTATGAATGAATAAATACAACAAAAACAAAAACTACCACGTACAATCAAAGTGTCATAATGTAAGAGGTATATACACATCCTCCAACTTAGTAGCTCACAGAGGCATGACCTAAAATGACCATGCTTCTTCAACATTATGGCTAACGAATGAAAAGGCTTATAAGGGACTTTGGATATTAGTGTACACAATTTGTCCTGTACTAAGACTTCTAATAGCCATCATAATCGATCTACTTCATCCAGTACTAGAGAGTTATAAATATAATATGTGACCAAACTCAGGCTGAGAATAAAAGAGTGTAAGTCTGTAAATTTATTGCTCGAGATTAATTCAAAAATAAATCTGTATAATAGGATAGAAAGGGCCAAAATCTCTTTCAATTGAAGCAAATAGTAGTGGTAAAAGAGTGGATTAATAATGGACCCAAATCAACCTCATATAATTTCTAAAAAGGAATATTTAATTCCAAAAGAACACAATTCATATGATAAGGTGGTACGATTGTAGCTATAAAAGAATTCATGTTTAAAGAAAAAAGTGAGAATAAATCTCTTTTTATAAGATAACAGTAAAATCAAGGTTTTGGTTGAAATCATAACACTAAGTAAGCATAAACACACCTAAAAGTATGTATGACATCACAGTATCCAAACAATACAATCATAGCGTTTATAAACTAGAATCACATACTTCTAAAGGAGTTCAACTAGTATCGTAACCACGACCTCGAGCCCAATAATACAAAACTAACATACTACTCGAACCATTATCCAGTAAACTACAATCCAAATCGCAAAGTCTTATGAATTATACTAAAGGTTCCTTAAATTAATATATGGTTAACATGTTTATAATGAAGGATAAATTTGAGATTATGGCCATAACGAGTATTCTATAAAATATTTTGGGTCACATTTCTATCTAAAATTTTCTAAATAGGTTAAGTCATGATTTACTAGTCATAATCCCTACATAGCATGCAATCTAAACAATACACAATATTATAGAGAAAAGTAGACCATATCCTACCTCGATGTTGAACCATAATCTTGAGTCACCCATAAATTGCTCATCCTAGCTCCACGAACAAAAAATATTCCCACAATTTAAAAATAATGTTCTACACGTTATTACGATTAAGACGACACCCATATTGAAATATAAAACTCTAGGTCAAATATGGCCATGCGGCCCATAAATGATATTCAAAAATTAAATCTTTCATGAGGCACCTCGACGGACAAAGAATGCATACACAAATTTAAGCACAAATGAAGATCGAATCGAGGTTGAAATAAGCCCATAAATCTACAAAATTTAAATATCTAATTTCTAGAAATTTGTAAGAAAAAAAGTAGAATTTGATGGGGAAGAACAATGAAAATGATCAAGAGGTGTTGAATTAGCTTACCATAGCCTAATTGGATAATTTTCCATAGTTTCCCATGCCCCAAGATACAACAATGGTAAAATAGGGATTTGAAAATAGAGAATGGAGCTTCCATTCTCAAACTTTGATAGAGATCATAAAAGACAGAATGATTATTCTTGAAAAAATAAGAAGTATGAAGTTATAATCTCATGGACAATAATTACAAGAGAAAATGCATTGAGAATTATCAAAATTGGATCTTTCATCTCCAAAAATATCAAAAATACAAAATGGATGTGGTTTGGGTCTTATACTCAGTGGTAACCGCAAAAGCAACACTTTTTTCAGCTTAAGAAGCCTTGTCAAAAGGTCAATAGTACCTCTAAAGCGATAAAATAGTTTCTTTAGTGGCCCGTTCGTATGGTCAACAGATGCTAAAGCGTCCACACAGTACCAACAACTTCCCAAACTTATTTTTGACCATATGAACTTATTGGAACTTTTAACAACCCAAACTCGGGTCTGACCGTGATGGGTATCTCAAGTTTACTGTGGGATGGAGACTACCCTCTTAGCCTTACCGCAAGAGCGCATAAATATAAACAACAAAAGTCAACCCAAAATAGCATTGAGAAGGATAGATAAGTCAAATGACATTTCTAAGAATTTAAATAAACAACCAACCCACACTTGTCCAAAAAATCCTATAAAACTAGAAAGAAAAACTATGTCAGGACATGCCCCAACTATAACAAAAAGAAGTCAAAGTACAAGGATTCCAAAAAAACCAGTGAAATGTCAAGGCCTTTCAAAGGATGGAGGATTACTACTTTACAGCAATCTATCGGATGTATCAAATGACCTAACACTGGATAAGAGTAACAAAAAGGCCCTCGGACCCAACATCATGAAATGATGCAGTATCTAGGGATGGTTAGTGAGGCCAGCACTGGTATATAACTCAGAGGTAGGGACAATAAAATGCAATTACCAATATCAAGTCATAAACCATATGGACAACATTCATGTACATATATATAGGATGCTAGGATAGGGACAAGGGTCATGAATATAAAATTTTAGACCATTAACCTAAACTGTTTAGCTTGCTACATCCTAAAGTTATCCATGGGCTATATAGCTCCATATTCCCATACTGAAAAGACCCAGCGTGTGTTAGCCACATGAATCAAGGAAAAACAAGGAAAAGGCTTAAGACACCAAGGCTATAGCCCTTCCAAAAAATATATATAATATGTGCACCTAGAACATGGTCACATGGACCCCCAATGCTGGTAAACATATTTTCTAGTGTTGATCCCCCTGGGATCTACATCTTCACGATGAGATACATAATTTTTTTTTAGCCCAAATTAAAACAGTTGCACATAAACGAACAATTAATGTAAGAGTCTTTCTTTAAGACCTTAATCAACTTGGTATTGTCATACCAATATGCTTGCAAGATAATATAACCATGCCAAACCAATCCGTATAACCAAATTGACTCCCAAGTTCCACTAAAAATCAAAAATCAAGGCCACCAAGGCCATACAAAACCATGTTCATTCATTATCCTTTAATCCAATGCAATGGGCTCAAAAGACAAGATAAACCATACAATTATCCATATTCAAAAATAAGTTTACAAGGTGGGCTGAGGTTGCGATTATTAAGTCAAAATTTCATAAATTTGGGGAAAACCATATCCCCATTCTAACAATTGAAACAATGTACAAATTTAGTCCCAAAAATAATTAGTTAAAACATAAATAATCCATTTATAACATTGGACAAGTAATTCGATCAATAACCATAAAAAACCCTCAACCTCAATTTCAAATCCATTATTTAAATCATATGAATTTTAAATAAAATAATTCCACAATGTTAAAATACAAGTTAGGGATGAACAACATGCCCAAAACATAGATCAATTCAAAGAGAATTTGATGTTTTGAACATGAATGTTGAATCCTTTGTGAAACCCTTGAGTTTTCTTGGGTTTTGAGTTAGAGGAAGAAGAATGGTATTTGATCGTTGAAAATTGAAGGAAATGGGTCATTTATATGTTTAAAAGTCGTTCAAGGGGTAAAAAGACAAAGAGGCCCTGACCCTAAGTAAAAAAAATAAAAACAAGGTGAAATTAACATAGGAGCGTGGTTCACCTTTATCACAGAGGATAGCCTCCATACCACACCCTTATCGTGGAAGCTAACCTCGATGGCACGACACTATTGTGGAGGCTTACTACCTTGGGGTTCTAGAATGGCCGCAAACCCCTTTTGAACACTTTGAAACTTTCTTAAAACACCTTTTTAACACCCCTTAACATAATTCAAGTAAAAAAAAGATAACATTATGCACGTGGGAGGGTGAAAAATTATTTTTTGGAATTTTGTGGGGGTCTCACAGAACTCTGTGAACATGAACTAGTAGTGGAAATTGATGATATAACACTTTTCAAAATCAATGGAATCATAGGATTTGTGAATTTTTTTTTTTTCAAAAAATTAACCCTGGAACCCCTCTTAGGCAATTTTAACTAATTTCCAATTAAACCCTCAAAGCAAAACATAAAGGCTAAGGACCCAAACTTACTATGTTACCACACTAAATTTGACAATCCAGACTCAAGGAAGCAATCTAAATTTTGACCAAGATCATTTCGATCAAATGTGGGCCCCATATTTAAAGTGTCATTTTAACCAAAGTCTACCCAATAGCCCAAAAAGAGTTTGAAAGGCTCATGAACTGAACCAAGGGTCCCTTAGCCTATGATCAATATTCTAGAGCTAACGATGCAATTGGATTTCTCATCTGAGGCTTTTTACTAGGAGTTTAAATCAAAGGCCAACTTTCTAACAATAAAAGCTCCAAACAGAGAAATAAACCTAAAACTAAATAACCTATTCAATAAATGAATCGATAGTTCCATCAAGTCATAATGACCTATAGCCACAATGGGAAGGATAAAAACAACAAAAATTCATGAAAATCAAGACAATAACATGAGGGGTCATTACAATATCCACTACTAAAAGGACTTTCATCCTCGAATGTCAATGAATAGAAAGAGCATAAAAAACGAATGAATAGAAATAGCCACTTGCTTAGATAAAGACACTCAAGATAATATTTTAGGCAAACAACCATTTTTATGGGATTTCACTAAAGGCATTCCTTTTTCATGAACTTCTTTACTTCACTTTCCAAAATAACCAAAAATTCATTCTCAACCACCAACTAGCTTCCAACTGAATTGAGCACTAGTTAAACATGTAAATACAAACCACAAAATAATGATATCATATCGATACAAGCATAACCAAGTAGAAACTCAACACATGTAAAGTCACCTAAGGCATTAACTATATAGTAAACTCTAAATTCCAAATCTGACATTCTCTTTTCTTTCCAAACCTACTAGTTGCTTTGATCTACAAAAAAATATCATTTGAGTCCTATCCACGCAATCACCTCCCACTAATCTCAAAAAACTAAAGGTGATCGACCGATAATCCATAATGGTTAGTATTAGAGTAAGCCAAAAAGGTGGTACCTGAGTAATCCAACGGTGAGGACTAATGTATGCTATCTTTATCAAAGATACTAACCGGTCTGGGTGACCCTTGAAATCAATAGTCATGGGTCTGAAGTACAAACTCTCAAAATTGAATGATCTACTCCTAAATTCCCATCAATTATGGGTGAAACTATGCTAAGTCCAAATAAAATACACTTCTACAACGAGATAGATATTCACAATTCCTAACAAAAAGTAGGAACTAAGGGTAAAAATGGTAGACACTACACCCTAAGCCAACAAATTAACCTCTAAGCATCTATCAAGTATAATAACCTGAGTCGATAGTTAATAAGTAGACTTATTCAACTTGTAAGTGAATGCTCAATTAAAAAAATCTAGAAATAGGGCTGCAATCAAGTTTTGCAATTCGTAGCTGTAATCTTCAAACCAAAGCTGAACTACTCGATCTTAATTATCCAAATTTATCCCGATGATGTGAAGTATATATATTCCAAAAGCTATCACAACTTTCAAGCCACCATTCAAGAGAATTAAAATCCCAAAACCAAAGCTCACAAGTCTTCACGAATATCAAATACTCAAACCAATCTCACTATCAAACTTTTAATATTTACCCAATAATTCTTATAAAAGGTGAAACTGAAATATTATTGAAGAACAATATCAACATATAGGAAAAACACCGAATGAAGATACAAGAAGTCAACTCCACATCTACTAGAGGGAATAATACATCAAGGCATAACCAAGAACACGTCAAGGCTGTGAAGAATTTTAATGGGAGCCAAATCTTGAGCAACATAGAAAAAATATTATCTTAGTGTGAATATGGTCAATTATATATGCAATCTACAACAATGAATACCATAGGAACATATCATCAAGGAGAAGCACTCCACAAATTCAAATTAGGCTGAAAAAATATAGAAATGGGAATTTTCTAAATTCACCTATTTACACCCACTTTAACTTATCAAAACCATGAACCAAATTGCAAAAAGAATAGAGTATCCAACTAACTATCAATATCAAATCAATACCACTATTGGGTGCTAAAATAGCTAAATCAAAAGGTAAAATCTTGAATTTATCAACCTCTAGTACAACCTCTAGAAAAAACAAGTATTGGTAAAATCTTGAAAACTTATGTGTGGATGAAATTTTCTTTGATCCCTCTCAAAAATTGATTTAACTTTGCTACTAGAGAAAGAAAACGGCCAATCTCCCCTCACTATTAGAGACAAAACTAACCAACTGAATTAGCCATCTAAGGTAACGAATATGAATCATAAGAAAATGGATACTAACTAGGTAACACTAGCTTAGCATATATCAAGTAAGAATCAATCAACATCAAAATAATGAAAATAATAATCATCACATAAAGTGCAGGTGGCACTAAAAGAAAAAATGGCCAATACCATTCTAAGATCACAATTGGGATAATATGCCAAAGTAAACGTACTTTAACCCAAATGCAACGCCCAAAGGAAATTTTAATATTAATTCACTCAGTCCACTATGAAAAGAAATCATATACGGGGATGGTCACATATGGATGAAATCTAAAACAAGGCTTACAACAACAATTATAAAAATGCTAAGAAATATAATCATTTATGGGTATGAAAACCCAAACTTAACACATAAAAAACTTAAGGTAGAAACTCAAAAGCATGCCTATCATGATGGAAATCCATACTCAAAGGCCTGACATTCTTAAAGAAGTAAGAATCTTAATGCATTCCAATCCAAACTGGGACCCTAAATGACAAACTGAAACACCAAGTGCAATACCTCAAACTGAAGGTGCTACAATACTATGAGATTTACCTGGCTAAACTAACTAACTAATAATCCCATGCTAAGGATACCCTTTAGGCTAATGGCCTACCTATACAGTCTTAACGAACCCCTGAAGCTCTATCCCAATAAAAAATATGAGTTTTCCCCAATATATAGACCAACTAATGCTTGGGACTCTTTTTATTAAATTGATTATCCTTCCTGCAGTTATAACATACCTTAGCAACTCTGATGGTGAGGAATATATGTTTACCTTAAATGAATAAATTAACTCATCCATGGGGCACTCCTTAAACCAATGACCAATCTCTCCACTGTGAAAACATGCCCTTAAGACTCTCTAATATACTATATGCACTGATCCAGAATGGTTGCCATCACCAAGTTGATAGGCTACAGGTTACATATTTCCCTACTGGGAGAATCCCCATGCTTGAATAAAATACCAATAACATTGTACTACTGAAATGGCCTCTTATCTCCACCTCCATATGTCTGAATACATTCCTTCTCTGTGGTCCTTAAATTATCAACAACTTGAGGGAAAGAAGACCCAGCTTCTATCGAATGCTTTAATGCCAAGAGGAGTCCCATAGCTAAGCCTTTGGTCAATTTGCGTACCATATAATGCTGTGAAGGATATAGTATAGGTTATGTTTGTTCCACATCAAGAAACTCTATCTTATACACTAAAATATATAGAGAACCCTATTGAACACCAATAAACCTAACTCTGGCCTGAAGATGACTCAATGCACCTGTCATTATTTTTAGCTATGATGTATCCTCTAAGATACTTAAAATTCCTAACATCGAGTCCCAAAAGGCAAAGGCAGTCATAACTAATGCTGAATGTTGGGTTGTCCCTAGACCCTCTAGAAATATGTGGGAAAGTTGTATCACATTAATAAACAATCTCATGTTATTCATTTAGTGAAGAGTGGAGTCAAATGAGTAGTTAGAGGTTTATAGAAGTACAGACACACCAAGGAATCAAGAATAGAATTTTCTAAGAATGCCTTATAGCCTCTCGAAGGTAGGATAAAGAACTCTCTGTATTGATCTACATGACTCTACTAGACACTTAGCTCTTATACCAACACACCAATACACATAGCCTCTAATATAAATTTTTCACGACCCAATTTTGCTTGTCATGATGACATATACTATAATGCACTAGTTTGTAAGTCAACTCGTAGTTCAAAACTGCTAGTTATAGACTATCAAGTTAAATAAAGAAAGTAGCCAAAAGGATTCTAATAAAGAGATAAATATAAAGATGAAATCCCCAAAACCTTGAGACATTCGTACAAGTGCTTCTAAAATAATAGGAGTACAAGAGAAATACAAAATAATATATACACAAAGATGTTTGTGAATACAAAATAAAGATCAATGTTACAATAAGAGGGAGAAAGTGAATAATCCAAAATTCATGAGCTCACCCTAACTTTTTGACCATGGATGCTTTGCATGATGCACAATTCACTAAAACTCATACTATCATATATAGACTGCAAAAGAGTAGTATAAGTAACAAATATGTAGTACTCAGTAGGCATCATTTTACTGAGCTCCAACAATAATGCAAGTACAAATAATAGGTAAAGAAGGAATGTAAACTACAGTCAACTGTGTAGGAAACTAAGAATAATGATGCAAATGGAGTAATAAGGAAAAACTATCCTATTCTAACAATAACAAGGGGTAAAATACAATATCATAAATTACTAGCCAATATGCAAATGAAGAGTGAAATAATGTGTCGTGACTCAATCTCTTAACTCATGATGGCATTTACATTGTAAGCTAAGACATAGTCTGAAATGACAAGTACTGGGCCAATGGATGGAGAATAAGGAAAGACAAGAATGACTTAAATACAATAATAAGTAAGTGGAAAGATGAAAAGAATAAATAGTAACATCAATTACTATAGATGAGGGAAAGAGGAGAAAATAAACAAAATGAATCCCTTCCAAGACTTGGAAGGTGGGAACTAGAGCCACCGCATCCCAAAATTAGAGAACTAGATGGAATCCAAAATATACTTATATGTACAATAGTCTATGAATATAAGATACTATAATTGGAATAGATGGAGAAATATTAACCTTAGACTCTAGAAAGCTTACCCCATATAGAAATCAATACCAAGGCCCTGCTCCTCTGCACTCCTTGAATTTATAAAAATGTAATCAATAAAAACTATTGAGAAGGTATCCAAATATGGCATAAAAATAAAGTTCATCAAATCCATAAATATTATTGGGGCATTAGTTAACCCAAAAGACATCAGCAAGAACTTACAATGTCAGTAACGAGTCCTGAAGGTCGTCTGAGGCATGTCCTTAGCCCTGATCCTCAATTAATGGTAACCAGACCTCAAATCAATCTTATTAAACATTGTTGCACCACAAAGCTAGACAAGTAAATCTTTGATATCGGACATAGCATACTTATTCTTTATTTTCACCTTCTTTAAATACGTGTGTTTGATACACATACACATAGAGCTATCTTTTTATTCATAAAAACATTAGAGCCCCCTAATGAGATAAACTCAATATCATGAAACCCTTACTCAAAATATCTTGAAGAGAAGTATTTAGCTCCTTTATGTCATAGAGGCTATGTGATTACAGGCCATAGAAATAGGTCTAGTTCCCAACTTAAAGTTAATGGCAAACTCAATTTCTATTTTAGGAGAAAAGTTAGGTATGTTAGTATAAAAGACATTGAAAAACTAATGGACAATAGGAAAAAAGTCAAGTGAGGGACTCTCAATACTAACATCAAGAACATAAGCAATATAAGACTTACAACCCCTTAACATCAATATCCTCAACAACATATAAGAAATAATCCTCGTCAATGTGTGGCTGAAAGAACTAGTCCATAAAACCACGGGTATTTTAGGCATGGCTAAGGTAACGATCTTGGCAAAGCAATCTAAGATTGCATGATAAGAGGATAACTAGTACATGCTCAGAATAATATCATAGTCATAAATAGTCACAAAAGTTGATTTATATACCTGATGCACTACTAAGGAATCACCCATGGGGGTATCTACATGCAATGGCACATAAAAAGATATTAAAACAAAGCCAACCACAGTGCGTAATAGACATTAACATATAAAATGTAGATTTGGGATCAAACAGAAAAGATTCTAGTGGATGGTATATAAATTTATACTTTTCATTATAGTGTCCAAAGCCTCAACCTTTGATCTACCTATTATAACATATAAATGTCCCTATCTGCTAACAGACTAGGTGCCTATTAAACTACTTATCCTACCTTCCTAAGGATCACCTCTCAAACTCTAATGATCACCTTTATGACTTTGAGCACAACCTAACTGGTGACTTTACTAATCAAATTTACTTTGTAGTTTAAACTAAAGACTCAATCATATTACTTCAGGGATACTAATGAGCAAAGTGAAAGATGATCCCATAATTATAACATGCCTTAAAACTTTGCTCTTTATAAAAGGTTTGACTAATTTAAAATGCCTACCTTGGCCCCATGGCCCTGACTGAACACCCTTGTATGATTGAACACTACTTTTGTCTAATCCTCATTAGATATCTAAATTCCTGCCTTAAATATCCTACTAGGTTGACCTTGACCTTGATCAGGATGATGTTGGGGTTACCTATCCTGAAAATCTCACCTATGGACTATGGTCTAAAAACATCAATGGTGAGAACTCATACTATGATCTGTGGGCTATAGAGGTATAGTATGAGTGCCAAACATATGATGGTACTAAGTAGGCATCGATCGACTGAGCTCCAAAGATAATACATGTACAAATAGTAGGTATAGTAGAAATATGAATTACATGCAACTATATAGGAAACAAAGAATAATGATTCTAATGGAGAAATAAGGATAAACCATCCTATCATAAAAATAACCAGGGACTAATATTCAATACCATAAATCATTAGCCAATATATGAATGAAGCGTGAAAAAGGTGGCATGACCTAATTTCTCGAGTCATGATGCCACTTACTTTATCCCACCCATAGGTAAGCTAAGCCATAATTTAGAACAACAAATGATGGTCTAACATGTAAAATATAAGGGATGACAAAAAGAAAATCAATATAATACCAAGTAAGCAGAAAAAAGAAGAACAAATAGTCACATAGAATACTATACATTAGGGGAAGAAGACAAAATAAACAAAAAATATCCCTCCTGAGTTAATGAATTTAGAAGGATTGATGGAGAGTTGGTGTGATTTGGCCCTTCAATTTGAGAGTTAGGATTTCTTGGCTTAAGAGAGAGCAACTCAATTTGGAAAAAAATAGAGTGAATATTGATGTCCTTAGGTCATATAGGGTTAAATTTAGTTATTAAGGATGAACTAAAATCATGGTAAAGGACTCAATTAACCCTAGATGCATCTTTCAATTTTTGTGAAAATTTCCCGACCTGGACCCCTGGCGCGATCCGGTGCTATCACGCTGTGTCATTGGAATTTGAAAACTGGGAAATTGGATGATAGCGTGATACAGGGACATCATGGAGCTTCACTAGATTTTTACAATTGGGATTTGAGAGCCCTTCACGAAGTGGTGAAATCGCGGTGTCTTACTAGAAATTAATGAATGTCATTTTGGCTTATGGTGCAACGCCCAACTAACTGATATGACAGTGTTTTACGATTGAAAATTGCAATAGTCATAACTTCTTACCCGGTTATCAGATTTAGGTGAATCTTATATCGATGGAAATTTATTGAATTTTCCACATGGCAAAAAGTGAAAATCTTGAAAATACCACGTGTATAAAAGTGGATTCATCTTTAAAATAAGTCTTTGACATCTTTGAGATAAAGTTAAACTAGATAGAAGTACGAGGTATTACAGATTTGTGAATGACTTAGTGGGTGTGAAAAGACCCTCATCCCATTAAAGTATTCTAAAATGGAACAATCTTAATTTATAGGGTAGGGGTTTTTAGTGCAACACCATCATGGACTATGAGGTTGCGGCGCATCCCTGGGGAAAATATGGAGGTTTACAGCATCGACCCCAGTGTAACATGAGGTAGTATCCCATCATGGTCCCCTTCGCGGTGCGGGGCTACTTCAGAGTGCTATTTTATGATGCAAGGATCTTTCCTAAGACTAAAATTGTCCCCAAAACCACTTAAATCCATCCTAAAGTAATTAATCTTTGATATTTGGGTCTTAAAAACTTATGTCAATCATTTTTTAAGCATCAGAAAGTCTGGGTGATCATATTATCTCCCCCTTGGGATCTTTTCGTACCGAACAATGACTAACTAGAATGTGGAGTTTGAGGAAAGCTGACATTCCCTCTAAATAAAAAACTAGACTTATAACTGACACAAGTATTCAAGCAACAAAGTATGGATGATATGTTATGAAAAATAAACTAAGTTGTTTGAGAGAGAAAAAATTTTCTAAAGGGAGAAAATAATTACCCCAAGTATGGACCGATTTTAAAGAGAAGAGGTGAAGGTACTTGGTCATCAGACCTACCTCTGCTTACCAAGTAGCTCCCTTATTGACATGTTCCTCCCAAGAACTTTCATGCTACGTCCTAATTACTTAGCCTTTGAACTTGCCTCTAAAGAATTAAAGTTAGGATTTTCTCATAGGACAAGTTATCCTTAACTCCAATACATTCTATGGGAATTACTAAGGAAGGGTCCCCAATGCATTTCTTTAGCATCAAAACATAGAAAACTTGATGATCAACGATTAATTATGGCGGAAGGTATAGTTCATATGCTACTTCTCCAACATGCGTCATAAGTACCAACAAATAGGGGACTTAAATTTCTCTTCTTCCTAAAGCATATTATTCCCTACATGGGAGATGCCTTTAAGGACACCCTATCATCTACTTCAAACTTTAGCTCTATCCTCTTCATATCTACTTATGGTTTCTAATGACTCTGAGCGGTTCTTAATTTCTCACAAATATGTTAGACTTTCTCCAAATCTTTAAGACAAAGTCCATCCCAACTAATTAAACACCTCATATTTTTTCCCTTGTAAATTTCTTAAGTTTTGAGCTCAATGCCTTGCGTACAACTTGACCATACTAGTTCTATGGTGTCTTAACGGGTCAGAAGGCCCTAGTTGTAAGTTGTCTAGTGGATGATAGTTGGGTTTTCAATCTTAGTTATGACTTGGTGATATGAGTCATTAAGTATGGTAATGATTCAAGTGTTGACTGTTAACTAAATCAGAAACTTAGTGACTTGACTCTTCTCTGAATACCAGTGGCTCACTAGAAGCCATGAGGATACATTATGAATCATAAGGTGAATTCATATGTTATCCAATGTCGGAACTATTTGGGTACAATGTTGGTTATAATTAGACCCTATGAGTCATTAGGTCAGGTTACAAGTGGGATCATGGAGTCGTAAGGTGGACAATGTATAGGTATCCAACTCACTATCTAGGATACAAATCAAGGCTATGAGTCGTATGATGTGGTGATGAGTCAATATGTTTACTCATAACCAATGATGACTTATTTATATCTTTTAAGATGAGGGTATTTTGGACATTTCCCACTATAATATTGTAAGACTCCGCAAAATCTAAAGCTTATTCAGTGTTTTAAATCTTGTTAAGGGGTCCCAGACATAGAAAATTTTAGCTAAGTATTCATACTTTGAGTTATTTTAGACTTCATTTTCGGAGATATTATTTTGCGACCCTTATGATCATTAAATGTTGATTTTTAAGTTGCTTCATGATCAGGAATGTCAGTAGGTGTTCTCAGACGAGTTGCAGAATTTTCAAACATTGTTTGAAGCATGTTTGGGAGTCCAAATTAGTGTATTGATGAAATCTCCATGATTCATGTCTCCTATCGCATCGGTGAATAATTTCCCCCAGCTGCCACTGAAATTTTTAGTAAACAAATGTGAACTCGATGCATTGTGTCATCCATCGCGTCAGTCTGTGCACTACTAGGTCAATTTTTAGTCATTAAAAAGCTGCATTCTCAGCGGTATTTGGGTCATTTTCCCATATTTGTCTTCCCACAAAACATAAGATTTAGCCACTTTAGAGGCAAATTCCCTTCACTTTTCTCAAAATTACTAAAGAACAAAACCCTAGGCCTTCTAATTCAAGGTTCAAGATTCGAAAATTCACCATCAACCTTCATTAATTCAAGTACACAGGTATGTGAAGTGTTTATCCAAGGGTTCATTTCACCCTTGGAGTCCAAGAAACTTTTTTTAAACTTCAAGTAGATTAATTTCATGAATTGAATGATTTGATTTGAGTGTATTCATGATTATAATGTTAATTGAATTTCTAATCCATGGTTTATTACAAGTTTCATGTGGAATGGATTATCATGTTTGTAGTATCATATGAATTTATGTTGAAGCCATTGAATTTGTGAATATAGGAATTGATGTTATGATGCCTACATATTTTTTAGTATCAATTGCATAGTGGAGCTCCCCAAGTATTTGTTAAAGTGCTCATGTGAACTAAATTGGGAAAAATCATGACATGCTAGTATATGTGTAAACTTATGCCTTACAAGTGTTTGATAAAATATCTCTATGGATGAGTTATGAATAATTGCATAATGTTATGCTTTTTAAGTTTACTCTATGCTTTACTTTTCATGCTATCGAGTCTTGGGGGTAGTCAATACCTAAAAAATTAGCAATTTACCTAGAGCTAAAGTAGTTACAGAACAATCTTAGTAATCTTATGAATAGTAGTACTCTGTAATCAGTCACAGTCTCAGTTTAGTATTAAGTTCAAATCTCAGTGAACTCAGTCAGTTAACCTACTTTAGTAGTACTCAGTTAGTTAGTGAAACCTAGTGAACTCAATTCAGTTTAGTTTGACAATACGATCTGTAATAGTTTAGTCAAGCCTAGTATGGATTAGAAACTAGTTTAGTGTCTATTCAATTTGGAGTAGGATTCAACACCGAGCAAACCCAGGAATGGGCATTCCTACCAGCATAGGGTTTGACCCTTAGTAGCAATCCCTATGTTACAAAACTATGTAGCTAGCATAGGTTGAGATATTTTCCTGCTACACTAGGGTTGATACATCTCATACTTGTTTTCCTACCAGCGAGGGTTGAGAAAATAGCTTCCAGTCAGAGAGGGTAAACTCATATCTTGTCTTTACCTGTGTTATGGTACTGACACCCTTCTAACTGGGTTTACAAGTTGGACCCTAATCCATTTAGAGAGGGGCATGTCGACTAGATGATAACCTCCTACAGTTTCAGTTTAAGTTTGAATCTCAGTAGAGAACTCAGTTCAATTCTATTAAATCAGGACTGTCAGATGCAGTTACACAATAAATTATAAAACTCAGTTCAGTTCTATAGAATTAGGACTGCCAAAAATAGTTATTTAGTTATCAGTATTACAACATTAGTAAACTCAGATATCAATTAATCAGTATTCAGAACTCAGTAACTAGTGTTACCATGATCTTAGTTATAGTTTATGTATTCATACATGTTCTCTCATTCAGTTATGTTAATATTACTTAGCCAGTTATTGTTCCTGCACATGAACCCATGCATATCAGCCTAACTCACTTAGCATACCAGTACATTCAAAGTACTAAAGCATACCATTCTTTTATGCTATGATGTCTTATATCATAGGTTCAGACTAATAGGCTTCTGACCATACTTAGCAGCCCAGCCTATCATTAGAAAACTTTACGGCGATTCCTCATAATTTAAGGAAATAGTATTATTTCAGTATTAAAGTGTAGTTTTAAATAGTCGGATTTAGTTATGGGATTGTCCCATCAACTCCATAATTTAGATAGTTAGAGGCTTTCAGACTAGAGTATTTCAAATATGTATTTCAGTAGTCAGTTATCACTATTTAGTATTTGTTTTCAGTTATGAACCTTATGGCATTTACAACCTTGTTTCCATAGTTATTTTAGAAAGCCACACCTATTTGATTCTTGTTCATTGGTGTGTAGCGCGACATACTTATGGACAAGATGCTACGAGATGTTTTAGGAAAAGTTTCCCTTCTTTTAGTATTCATGTTGTGCGAGTGATCATAAGATCAAATTAAAATTTCATTCTAATCCTTTTCTCCCTTTTATTTAAAGAACATGCCTCAAAAGAATAATAAAAGAAGAATAGGAAATCATCCAGTACCTCAGACCGTCCATCTAGATCCTCTGGACGAGCGTGTCTCTGTTGTAGAATTCAGAGAATTTTTCACCACCCTAGCTCATTTTGTGGTAGCCAAGAGTAAACACCTAACTACCGTTCTAGCCAACTTAGTGGACAATGTTGTTGCAACCAAGATTTGGGACTTCACCCAAATGAACCCTCCCTCTTTTACTGGGTTAAAGTTAGATGAGGAACCATAGGAATTTCATGATCAGGTGCACAAAGTTACTTGTATTATGGGGGTGAATGCTAATGCGAGTGCTGATTTTACTGTATATCAGTTATAGGATATGTCTTACTCATGGTTCAAACAGTGGAAAGAAGAGAGGGCCGCTGATGTAGGGCCCATAGAATGGGAAGAGTTTGCTATTATTTGTCTGGATAGGTTCTTCATGCTAGAGTTAAGGGAAATAAAAGTTTTAGAGTTTGTTTATCTAAATCAGAGTAACATGATAGTACAAGATTATTCTCTCAAGTTTGTTCAGTTAGCCAGATATTCCCTTCATTTGGTAGAAGATAGCAGGTCTAATATGAGTAAGTTTGTTTTGGGTGTTTCTAATAGTGTGGTTAAGAAATGTAGGACTGCAATGCTAATTAGGGAGATGGACATATCTTGGCTCATGGTCCATGCTCAGCAGATAGAGGAGTCTAAGAATAAAGAGAAAAAGAGCGAGAAAAAAAGAGTTAGAACAGGTAGCTTTAACTTCACTCATCCTATTCTGTCTAAAATCTTCAGTTCTAACTCTATCCTCAGTAAGTGCTCCAGTGCCAAAATTTCGAGATGGAAATAGAGATAGGCCATCAGGACATAAACCTCAGGGTAGTGTTAGCAGTGCTCGAACAAATCCTCTCTTCTAGAACTGTGGTAGAAACCATCACGGTGTTTGCAAAGCTGGTAGTGATGTATGTTTCGAATATGGAAAGCCATGCCATAGGGTAAGACAATGTCCTCACGTGGATTCACAGAGTCAGGGTAATTGTCCCCCAACTCAGTTTGGTATCCTGAATCAACAGTATGCCACTTCTACTGCCACCAGTGGGCATCGCCCAAACAGACTCTATGGACTTCAGTCTCGACAAGATCAGGAAAGTTCTCCTGATGTGGTCACTAGTAAGTTACAAGTTTATCATTTGAATATTTATTCTTTGATATATACAAGATCTTTTTAATCCTTTGTAATTCCTTATATCGATGTTGACTACAGAGTTAGTCTCGAAATTCTAGAAGAGCCTTTCTCAGTCTCTACCCAGTGGGTATACAGAAAATGTCTAGTTATCATATCTTAGAAAGTCACTTCAACAGACTTAGTAGAATTATAGATGACAGATTTTGATGTCATTCTTAGTATGGATTGGCTGCATTCACGCTATGCCTAAGTTGAGTACAGAAATAGAAGTGTCCTATTTTAGTTTCCAAATGAACCTGTCCTAGAATAGAGGGGTAGTACCTCAGCACCTAGGGCCAGCTTGTTTCTTTCCTAAAGGTGAGAAAAATGATATCTAGGGGGTGTTTCTATCATCTTGTTTGAGTCAAGTATTCTAGTCCTAATACTCCCAGTCTTGAGTTAGTTCTAGTTGCATGTGAATCCCCAGATGTGATTCCCAAAGATCTCCTCGAAGTTCCTTCTGAGATGGAAATTGACTTCGGAATAGACCTTCTTCGAAATACTCAGCCCATATCTATTCTACCATATAGAATGGCTTCAATAGAACTTAAAGAATTAAAAGAATAGTTGAAGGATCTCCTAGATAAGGGATTCATTAGACCCAGTGTATCCCCTTGGGGTGTACCACTTCTATTCATGCGTAAGAAAGGTGGTTCTCTTAGAATATTTATGGACTATCGTCATTGAATAAAGTCACAGTTAAGAACAAGTATCCACTTCTTTGAATCGATGACCTAATTGACCAACTTCAGGGTACCAACTATTTTTTAAGATTGACCTCAAATTAGGCTATCATCTGCTCAGAGTCAGAGAATATGACATTCCAAATATAGCTTTAAGAACTCGGTATAGTCACTTCGAATGCCTAGTCATGTCATTTGGTCTCACCAATGCCTCAATAGTTTTTATAGATTTGATGAACCGTATGTTCAAGAAGTACTTGGACATGTTCGTCATAGTCTTTATTGATAATATTCTTGTCTACTCCCATAGTGAACATAATCATGCATACTATCTTAGAATAGTGCTACAGAATCTCAGAAACCATCAGTTATTCACCAAATTTAGTAAGTGCAAATTTTGGATTAGATTAGTAGCTTTCCTTGGCCATATTAATTCTGATGATGGCATTAGAGTTGATTCCCATAAGACCAAAATAGTGAGAAATTAGCCCAAACTTATCTCTCTATCAGATATTAAGAGTTTTTTTGCGTTTGGACGGCTATTACCAATGGTTATTAGAGGGATTTTCATCTATTGCATCCCATATGTCTAGATTGACTTAGAAGAAAGTCACGTTCCAGTGGTCAGATTCTTCTGAGAAGAGTTTTCAGGAGTTAAAGACTCGACTCACTACCTCTCTAGTTTTGACTCTACCAGATGGTTCAGATGGGTTTATGGCATATTATGATTCCTCTAGAGTTGGTTTGGGGTGTATTTTGAAGCAGAAAGGTAAGGTCATAGCCTATGACTCTAGACAGCTTAAGCCCCTTGAAAAGAACTATCCAACTCATGATGTTGAGTTAGCAGTTGTAGTATTTGCCATAAAAATTTAGAGGCACTATTTGTATGGGGTATATGTTGATGTGTTCATGGACCATAAGAGCCTCCCATATTTGTTCTACTAGAAAGACCTACACCTCCACAAGAGAAGGTGTTGGAGTTATTGAAAGACTACGACATGAGTGTCCTGTATCATTCGGGCAAAGCCAATGTTGTGGTTGATGCTCTCAGTAAGATATCTATGGGTAGTGTTTCTCATGTAGAAGATGATAAGAAGAATTTAGATCAGGAAGTTCATCATCTTTCCCGAGTAGGTGTATGCTTAATTAATTCAAAAGAAGGTAGTGTATAGGTCCAGGGTAGTTCAGAATCATCTATGATTTTTGAGGTAAAGGAAAAGAAGGATAGAGATCCCAGTGTACTTAAGTTGAAAGAGTTGGTAAGAGATGAAAAAATAATGGTTTTCTCCCAAGGGGGAGATCATGTATTGCATTGCTAGGGTTGGCTATGTGTTCCAGGTATCGATGACTTGAGGCAGTGGATTCTTGCAAAAGCGGATAGTATGTGCTACTCTATTCATCTAGGGGACACTAAGATGTATCGTGACTTATGGGAAGTCTATTGGTAGAGTAAGGTGAAGAGAGATATTATAGGGTTTGTAGCTAAATGATCAACATGTTAGCAGTTAAGATTGAACATTAGAAGCCTAGTGGGTCCATGTAGGAGTTAAGTATTAACACATGGAAATAGGAAGAAGTGAACATGTACTTTGTGATGGGTTTTCCCCATACTCATCATCAACATGATTCAGTTTGGGTTATCATAGATAGGATGACCAAGTCAACTCATTTCTTGCCAGGCCATATATCTAATTCTGCTGATGATTATAACAAGCTCTATGTCAAAAAATTGGTCAAATTGCATAGTTTTCCATTATCCATCATCTCAAATAGAGGTATCCAGTTTACCTTTCATTTCTAAAAGCCTTCTAAAAGGGTCTAGATTCCAAATTTCACCTTAGTACAATCTTTCACCCTCAATAGATGGTCAAGAAAACCATCTATACTCTAGAAGATATGCAAAGAGCAAGTGCCATTGACTTTAAAGGCAATTGGAATGACCATTTTCCATTGATTGAGCTTATGTATAATAATAGTTACCATTCTAGCATTTAGATGGCTCCGTTTGAGGAGATCTATGGCAGGAGATGTAGATCTCCTATTGGTTTGTTTGAAGTGGGTAAGGCTATAGTGGTAGGTCCTAAATTGGTATTTGATACCTCAGAAAAAGTTCAGTTGATCAGGGAAAAGCTTAAGACAACTCAGAGTCAACAGAAATCGTATGCTGACATGAAAAAAAAAGATCTCAAGTTTGAGATTGGTGACTATGTTTATTTGAAAACCTCTCCTATGAAAGAAGTAAAGAGGTTTGGAAAGAAGGGAAAGCTCAGTCCTCAATATATCGATCCTTAACAAATTCTCAACCATTTTAGAAAGGTAGCTTACGAGCTTGAGGTGCCTTCAGACTTAGCTTTAGTGCACCCAGTGTTTCATGCTCCTTGCTAAAAAATGCATAGGTTACCCAGGAGTTGTAGTCCCTTTAGAGAGAATAGATGTTCAGAACAACCTTTCTTATGAGGAAATTCCAGTAAAAATCCATGATTTTCAGATTTGCAGACTGAAGAACAAAGAAGTCCCTCTAGTCAAATTTCTTTGGCAAAATCAGTCCATTGAGGGAGCTACATGGGAAGAAGAATTAGATTTGCGGACGAAGTATCCTGATTTCTTCTGTACAAACTCTAACTCAGCTCAAGTTAATAGTTTTCCTTAAATTTATTCAGTTTCATGTTCAGTGTAGTTACCAACTTGGTATCAAGTAACGTTGCATACTCACTCATACATTCATGAATCAGTTGAGTCATCTACTCATGCATCAAATATGCATGTTCAGTATATAAATTCAGCTTATCAGTTTTGAAATCATGCATTTATAATACCCCGCAAAGTTCTCTCCTAGTTTGAGCCTTAGAGCATTTCCGGTAAAGCAAAAATCCGAGTGTAAAAGTTTCAAAAAAAATATTCCAAAGTATGAAACACATTGAATTGGGTTTTATTTCTCTAATTTCATCAAAATCTGACATCGAACGAGGGAGTTATGGCCGATTTACTGAACGGTATCGGATTCACCCATGTTTGATGGTCTACCTGGTGAACCACCAAGTCCTTGGTGGACCATCAAGTATCCCGTCAGAAAAAGATAGGCATCCCGGTTCTGGCCCATGAGTGACGGCCAAAGTGGTTGACCTTCAAAAAGTTGACAGACCGTCAAGGGGCCCGTCAGGTCAAAATAGAATGGCCCATTCCTAACCCTCGACTGACAAAAAATTTGGTGGACCAACAGATTCCTGATGGGCCATCACTTCAACCATCACGTCAAGGCAGAATTCCCCAGTTTTGGAACTCGAGTGACGGACAACTTGGAGGATCGTCAGTCCCTCTGACGGGTCGTTACTTCGACCGTCACAGACCCCGATCAACAACTTTCAACTCTTTTTATTTAAACGAAATTTTGGTCTTTTCCACTCTTTCCCTAACCTCTATAAATACCCACTTAAAGGTAGAAGGCCTCATTTCTTTTCTCGTCTTTCACCCAAAAACTAGGGTTTCCAAAATAAAACATTCTCTCTTCTTAACCAAAAATTTAGAGAGAATCAAGAGAAAAATCAAGAATTCTTCCAAAGGCTTTCAAGAAAGAGTTTCCCAAGGTATGTAGATGTTGATTCTTGGGTCCCTTTCATCCAAAAATATCAAGTACCTTTTTCAAAATCTCTAAGATTTATGTTTATGAATTTTTAATGATTCTTGTGAGTTGAAATTGATGTTCTTGCTATGATTGAGTTGTAGTTCATGTTTGTCTACATAATTATCAAGCCTTGGGCTTAGTATGTTGTATTTTTGTGCTAAATGGATCATGTACTTGTTATTGATGTTGAATGACCTCAAAGATGGGATACTTATGTGGTTTGTATGAATCTATGATAATATATGAGTGAAAACATATAAATTTAGTTGTTCATGATGAGTAGTTGGGTTATTATACTTATGCCTAAGTTGTGCATGTGATGTGTTCGATAAAATATCTAAGAGACTAAAAATTAAGCATTGTAGTTAAATCATGATCTAATGACTTCTAAAATGTGGTTATGTGTCATTATCGTTGATGTGTTCATGACTTTTGGGTGTTGAATTTGTTGATTTAGCGGAGCATGTCTCCCATAGTTCTGATAAAATCTTAGGATAAGCATTTAGGCCATTATAGCTTGTTGAATAGGAAGCCCCAAATTGTGAGCTAGTATATGCATTCCTAGTGTTTGATAAAATGACCAAGTGAATGAATTATTCCATGCTAGTTGAAAATCCCCAAATAAGTGTGAACCTATGCATGTCTAGTGTTTGTTGAAGGACCTCAGTGAACTAGTGGAGATATGATGGTTGTAAATTCCCCATTATGTGCCCTTTAATATATGCTAAGTTTTTAATATGTGCCAAGTGACTAGCAAGTAAGCTATGACATGATAGTATGAAGTTTCCTAAGTAGTGTTAAATCAAAATATATGTTAAAACCGATATAGGTATGAAATATTGAGTTAAAACCTTGCTGAATGGAGTACGATCTAACAACATGTTTTCTCTATGTTATTATGTGATTAATATCCCGAGATGCTTATAGCTACCCTTTGGTAATTATGATGATGATTAGAGGTCTATCTTTCCTAAATGTTGGATATGATGCCTTAATGATTTTTAGGGGTGGGGGAAGTATGTTATGATTTTGAATTAATTGGAAAGATGTTTTCATAATTGTGATGATTTATTAATGATGGTGAGGATTACGGTATGGTTACGATAATACATGAATGATTATGATGATGAATGAATGGTTGTGTTGATGCATGAATGATTGTGATGGTGAATGGATGATCGTGATGATGTGAGAATGATTATGTTTTACTTTTATGTTATCGAGTCCTGCGGTATTTATACCCGACAATAGAGATATTGTCCTGAGTCTGTGTCGGTTTCATGATAATTCCAATCGATTCATGATTCTCAGAACTTAGTGAACTATTGAACTATGTATCTTCAGATAAGTGCGGAGCTTAATCAGGCTATATAATCTCAGTTATTTTTGTAATCTCTGTATTGCTAGTAATCTAGCCTACATCTTGTAATCATCTCAAATCTAATATTATTCATGTGATTCAATTCTAATCTCAGAAGTGATTTGAATAATCTATTTAAGCTCTGCATCGTCAGTCAGATTCTATAATTTGATACCTTTCCGACAGATACGAAACTAATTAATATAAGTGTAACTCATTTAGATCACTTGAGAAATATGATCAGTATCAGATTCAGCTCAGTCTAAGTTCAGTTAAGAATCAAATCAACGTCTTTCAGTTGGGAGGAGAAACTAGCATTGAGCGAGCTCAAGGATGGGGACTCACCTACTAGTGGAGGGTGTGATCGTTAGATGCAATCCTTGTGCTCTAGAACTATGTAACCAACGTAGGTTGAGACATCACACCTACTAGATAAGGGTGGATGAGAGACATCATACCTACTATATGAGGGTAGATGAGGTGGCTTCACCTGTTAGATGAGGGCTCAACCATTCTCATATGATGACTTAATAGATGAGGGTCACGTAGAGATAATGTCTTTACCCGTGGTACGGTATTAACACCCTCGCAAATGGGGAAAGAACTTGGACCCCTAAGAGATACTAGGTGAATGTCGGTTAAGTAACTACTTCCCACAGTCTCAGTTTCAGAATCAGTCTCAGGCTTCAAGAAAGAGCTCAGTTCAATGTACAGAATTTAAGGTTGTTAGATATAGGCCATTAAGTATGATTACTTGCTAATTCAAAGATCCGCTGCTAGATAGGCCGATCTTAAAATTATTTATGAAGAAGTATTATTATCCACAAACACAAAGATAACCTGTTAAATAGGGTTGCTGTCTATTTTAGAATCTTTAGACACTCGTAATCTCAGTATGTTCAGAGATATCAGAACTCACTCCTTGATGAAAGTACACCCATATTTCCCAATTATCAATATCAGATGAGTCAGTGATTCAGTATCTCAATGTCAATAGTGAGTTCAGTTTGCAGAAAAGTAGTATCTGAGTTCAAGTCTCTAGAGTTGTGATTATTGTGATTCAGACCTGTGCATTCATATATGTGTCCTCGTGTGATGTTTACATGATTATTCAGTTTACACATTATGCATGCATGAGCCCTTGCATTTAGCCTTACCTTGTCTGCATACTCGGTACATTTTATACTGACGCATTTGCGCTATGGTGTTTTATTTTACACCATAGTTTCAGAGGCACAGGATTTATAGTTTCCTCAGTAGTTCAGTCCCAGTTAACAGCAGTAGCAGTGAGTCCTCTTTCTTCAAGGACAAATCTTAGTTTACCATTATTGCATCAGATTTTATTTATATTTTTAGTTAATGGAGTGAGTTGAGGACATGTCCCATTAACTCCATAGTTCAGATTGTTTAGAGGCTTTTTAGATGGATCTTGATGTATTTGTATTAAGTTTTCATTTTGAGTATGTATAGATGTGTTGAACCGTATGGCCAGTTTCTGTATTTACTTTATATATTATGTAGTGTACAGGTACAAATATTAATAAAGGGTTAGCTTATGGTCCTTCGGGTATATATGCACCGTGTAACATCACGAGATAGGATCTCAAGGTGTTACAAACTTGGTATCAGAGCCTAAGGTTCAATAGTGTCCTAGGGAGTCTGAAAAGCCGCATCTAGTAGAGTCTTGTGCATGGGTGTGTAGCGCGCCATATTTATGTACTAGAGGCTACTTGATGTACTTAAGAGTAATTTCCCTTTTTTTAGTATTTAGATCATGCAAGTGAGCATGAGATCAAGTTGATCCTCAATCTAATCCACTTGCTTCTTTCAATTACAGAGTATGACTCATCGCAGAGATTTTGTCCATGGGGTTGATGACCTGCTTCCTATCCATTAGATCCTAAAAATAAGAGTGTGTCACATACAGAGTTTCGGGTAGCTTTCTAGGTGCTAACCCAGGCTGTGACTAATGTTTATGGGAACCATCAGGCTGCAGTACCACCTCCGCAAGATGGGGATTTTGCCATAGCCAGGATTAGAAACTTCATGAGAATGAACCCACCCAAATTCTTTAGGTCAGTTTTAGGTAAGGATCCGTAGTTGATTCTTGAGGAGGTAAAGAAGATCACCCAGATTATGCATGTGTCAGAGGAGGAGAGTGTTGAGTTAGCATCTTATAGATTGAAAAATATTGCTCATGATTGGGTAGTGATATGAGAGGAGAGTAGAGGGAAGAATGCAGCTCCTATGACTTAGTCAGAGTTTTAGAGTGTCTTTCTAGATAGATTTTTCCCTCTGGAGATGAGAAAGGCTAAGCTACAGGATTTCATGAACCTAAGGAAAGGTTCCATGACCGTGAAAGAGTATTAAGTTTAACCAATTAGCTAAGTATGCTTCTGTCCTGGTAGCTGACCCTTGAGCGAGTATAAGTTTTTGTCTGGTGTATCGATTTATGTGTTGAAAGAGTGTAGAGCTTCCATGCTCAATAGAGATATGGACCTTTCTAGGCTAATGATTCATGCAGAACAGATTGAGATATATAAGATGAATGAGAGAGAGAGAGAGTAAAAAATTCGAGACAAGTAGTCGTGGTCTCTCACAGTCGGGGTCTCAAGGTGGTAGTAGTTCTCAGTATGGTCATAGATTTTTAGTTCCATCTCTATCTTTAGCTAGTGTACTCGCACCTGTGTTTGGAGGTGTAAGAGTTGAGGAAGTGCGAAGCTCCAAAGACCAGAGTAGTACAAGTGGAGTTCATACGTATTCATTATGTGAAAAATGCGATAAGAATCATATGGGTGTATGTAGAGCCGGTAGTGATGTGTTCTTTGGATGTGGTGAGACCGGTGAAAAAGTTCAAGACTGTCCTAAGCCAGGTCTCTGAAGTTAGCGTAGTCGTCCTTTAGTCTCTCCTCGATTGGGAAAGAATTCCCTGAGATAGACCCGGGTAAGTTACGGGTCCTTATTCTTTATGATATGCACTGTTAGATCCCTTGCTTCCATTTCAAGCTTGTATGTTAGTATGAGTCATATATGAGTTTCATATCTCAGTTGATCAATTATGACCTAGTTTATAGGTGCCCCGCGCACCGCCCCAGTATTTTCGCAAAGTGTGTTTAGAGGGATATAGAGTCCCAAGGGGGAGATACCCCCTGTTATTATTATGCAGCATGCCAATAGATTCATATTGATGCATGTTCAAGATTTTCTTTATAAAGTTAGCATCAATCATTGTTGCATTGTCAAGTCGTGCCTTTAGAAGTCATCTTAACCGGATATTCATGCATTAGATATACATATTTAGTAGAAAGAGTGCATCTTGTCAGCGTGTGTTTAGTGGTGTATTCATGGGATCATCCCAGTTATGAGTCCATGAATCAGATATGCATATCCAGTTTGAGAACTCAGTATGTCAATCGTTCCAGTTATGTAGTCATTCCTTGAGATATTTCCATTTATTGAGTAAGTCCTGTTGCTCTATTTTCCCAATCTATAAATGTGACATTCGAGGATGAATGTTTCCAAGGGAGAGATAATGTAATACCCCACAAAGTTCTCTCCTAGTCTGAGAATTAGAGCATTTTCGATAAAGCAAAAATTCGAGTCTAAAAATTTTAAAAAAAAATCTTCCCAAGTATGAAACACTTTGAATTGTGTTGTATTTCTATAATTTCAACTATTTAACATGTAGAGCATTTAATCAGCTTTCCATCGATACCAATTTCATCAAAATCCGACACCGGACGAGGGAGTTATGGCTGATTTACTAAATGGTATCGGAATCACCCAAGTTTGACGGTCGACCTAGTGGACCGCTATGTCCTTGGTGGACCTTCAAGTGTCCCATAAGGACAAGATAGAACATCCCGTTTTTGGCTCCCGAGTGACGGCCAAAGTGGAGGACCATAAAAAATTTGACGGACCATAAAGGGGTTCATCAGGTCAAAATAGAATGGCCCATTTCTAACCCTCAAGTGACGGACGATCTGGTGGACCGTCAGATTCCTGACGGACCAACACTTCGACCATCACATCAAGGAAGAATTCCCCAATTTTGGTACTCAAGTGATGGACAACTCGGTGTACCATCAGTCCCTCTGACGGACCATCACTTCGACTGTCACAGTCCCCGATTAGCAGTTTTCAACTCTTTTTTTAAAGGATATTTTGGTATTTTCCACTCTTTCTCCAACCTCTATAAATACCCACTTAAGGGTTGAAGGCCTCATTTCTTTTCTCTTCTTTCACCCAAAAACTAGGGTTTCCAAAATAAAAAATTCTCTCTTCTTCCACCAAAAATTTAGAGAGAATCAAGAGCAAAAATCAAGAATTCTTCCGAAGGCTTTCAAGAAAGAGTTTCCCCAAGGTATGTAGATGTTGATTCTTGAGTCCCTTTCATCCAAGAAGCTCAAGTAACTTTTTCTAAATCTCCAAGATTTATGTTTATTAATTTTTATTATTTCTTGTGATTTGAAATTGATGTTCTTTCTATGATTGAGTTGTGGTTCATGTTTGTCTACAATATTGTCAAGCCTTGGGCTTATTATGTGGTATTTGTGTGGTAAAGGGATTATGTACTTGTTGTTGATGTTGAATGACCTCCAAGATCGGATACTTGTGTGGTTTATGTGAATCTATGATAATATATGTGTGGAAACATGTAAATTTAGTTGTTCATGATGAGTAGTTGGGTTATTATACTTATGCCTAAGTTGTGCATGTGAGGTGTTCGATAAAATGTCTAAGAGACTGCAAATTAAGCATTGTAGTTAAATCGTGATCTAATGACTTCTAAAATACGATTATGTGTCATGGTCGTTGATGTGTTCATGATTTTTGGGTGTAGAATTGGTTGATTAATCGGAGCATGTCTCCCATAGTTTTCATAAAAACTTAGGAGAAGCATTTGGGTCATTATAGCATGTTGAATAGGAAGCCCCAAATTGTTAGCTAGTCTTTGCATGCCTAGTGTTTGATAAAATGACCAAGTGAATGAATTATTCCATGATAGTAGGAAATCCCCAAATGAGTGTGTACCTATGCATGTCTAGTGTTTGTTAAAGGACCTTAGTGAGCGAGTGGAGATGTGATGGTTGTAAATTCCCCATTATGTGTCCTTTGATATATGCTAAGTTTTTAATATATGCCAAGTGATTATCAAGTAAGCTATGACATGATAGTATGAAGTTTCCCAAGCTGTGTGAAATCCAAATACATATTAAGACCGATATATGTATGAACTAGTTGAGGTAAAACCTTTCTGAATGGAGTACAATCTAATAGCATATTTTCTCTAAGTTATTATGTGATTAATATCCCGAGATACTTAAAGAAACCCTTTGGTAATTATGATGATGAATAGAGGTCTATGTTTCCTAAATGTTAGATGTGATGCCTTAAGGATTTTGAGGGGGGGAGGGGGGAAGTATGTTATGATTTCTAATTAATTCCAGAGATCCTTTAATAATTGTGATAATACATTAATGATGGTGACGATTAAGGTATGATTATTAAAATAAATGAATGATTATGATGATGAATGAATGCTTGTGTTGATGCATGAATGATTGTGATGGTGAATGGATGATAGTGATGATGTGAGAATGATTATGTTCTACTTTTATGTTATCGAGTCCTTGGGGTATTTATACCCGACAATAGAGATGCTGTCTAGAGTCCGTGTCAGTTTCGTGATAATTGCAATCGAGCCACGATTCTCAGAACTCAGTGAATTATTAAACTATGTATCTTCAGATAAGTTCAGAGCTTAATCAGGCTCTGTAATCTCAGTTATATCTATAATCTCTGTATTGCTAGTAATCTAGCCTCCATCCTGTATTCAAATCAAATCTAATAGTATTCAAGAGAGTTAATTCTAATCTCAGAAGCGATTTGAATAATCTATTCAAGCTCTGCATCGTCAGTCAGATGCTATAATTCGATACCTTTCTGTCAGATACGAAACTAAGTAATCTCAGCGTAACTCAGTCAGATCTCTTGAGAAATATAATCAGTATCTGTTTCAGCTTAGTCTAAGTTCAATTAAGAATCAAATCATTGTCTTTTAGTTGGGAGTAGAAACTAGCACCGAGCGAGCTCAAGGATGGGGACTCACCTACTAGTGAAGGGTGTGATCCTTATATGTGATCCTTGTTCCTTAGAACTATGTAGCTAACGTAGGTTGAGACATCACACCTACTAGATGATGGTTGATGAGAGACATCATACCTTCCAGATGAGGTGGCTTAACTTATTAGATGAGGTCTCCATCGTTCTCGTATGAGGACCTGATAGATGAGGGTCATATAGAGATAATATCTTTACCCGTGGCACGGTATTGACACCCTTCCAACCGTGGTTAGAGATTGGACCCCTAAGAGATAGTAGGGCCATGTCGGTTAAGTAACTACTTCCTACGGTCTTAGTTTCAAAATCAGTCTCAGACTTGAAGAAAGAGCTTAGTTCAGTGTACAGAATTTAAGGTTGTTAGATACAAGCCAATAAGTATGATTACTTGCTAATTCAAAGATCCACTGCTAGATAGGCCGATCTCAAAATCATTTATGAAGAAGTATTACTATACATAGACTTAAAGAAAAACTATTAGATAGGGTTGCTATCCATTTTAGAAGCTTCAGATACTTGTAATCTCAGTATTTTCAGAGATTTCAAAACTCACTCCTTGATGAAAGTGCATGTATATTTCCCAATTATAAATATCAGATGAGTCAGTGACTCAGTATCTCATCATCAAAAGTGAGTTCGGTTTGAAGGAAAGTGGTATCTAAGTTCCAGTCTCTAGAGTTGTGATGATTGTGATTATGACCTGTGCATTCATGTATGTGTCCTCGTGCGATGTTTTCATGATTGTTCAGTTTACACATTGTGCATTCATGAGCCCTTGAATTTAGCCTTACCTCGTTTACATACTCAGTATATTCTGTACTAACGCATTTGCTCTATGTTATTTTATTTGACACTAGAGTTTCAGAGGCACAGGATTTAGAGTTTCCTCAGCAGTTCAGTCCAAGTTAGTAGCAGTAGCAGTGAGTCCTCTTTCTTCGAGGACGAATCTCAGTTTACCATTATTGCATCAGATTTTGTTTATATTCTCAATTGACGGAGTTAGTTAGGGGAATATCCCATTAACTCCATAGTTCAGATAGTTTAGAGGCTTTTCAGATGGATATTGATGTATAATTATTCAGTTTTCATTTTGAGTATGTATAGATGTGTTGAACATTATGGCCAGTTTTCACATTTATTTCAGATACTATGTAGTGTATAGGTATAGATATTAGTGAAGGGTTAGCTTGTGGTCCTTCAGGTGCATAAGCACCATGTGATGTCACGAGATGGGATCTCGGGGCTTTACAACATTATTTATACATGTTTAGTATGATAATTCAGTCTATTAGTAGTCTCAGATCATTCTTCAGTTGTGCATTTCCAGTATATACTTTTAGTCTATTAGTCTTACCATCTTAGTCAGTCTTATTCAAGGATGAATGTTCCCAAGGGGGATATATTGTAAGACCTCACAAAATTCTAAGATTAATTCAGTCCTTTAAACCTTGTTAAGGGGTCCTAGACTTAGAAATTTTTAGCGATGTATTCATACTTAGAGTTATTTTAGCCTTCATAGTTGGCGATCTTATTTCCCGACACTTATGACCATTAAATGTTAATATTCAAGTTGCTTCATTATCAGGAATGTCAGTAGTTGTTCTCGGACGAGTTGTAGATTTTTTGAACGTCGGTTGAAGCACATTTGAGAGTCCAAACCGGTGTATTGATGCGATCTCGATACACTACATCGCCGATCTCAATAACAAAACCCTAGGGTTTCTAATTAAAGGTCCAAGATTCAAGAACTTACCATCAACCTATATTAATTTAACTACTCAAATATGTTAAGTGTTCATCCAAGGTTTTCTTTCACCTTTGGAGTCCAACAAATTTTTTTAAACATCAAGTAAATAGATTTCATGATTTCCTTGATTGGATTAAAGTATATTCATGATTTTAATGTTAATTGGTTTTCTAATCCATGGTTTATTACAAGTTTCATGTGGAATTGATTATCAGATATGTAGTATCATTTGAATTTATGTTGAAGCCATTGAATTTGTGAATTTGGGAATTGATGTTATGATGCTTACATGTTGTTTACTATCACGTGAATACTAGTGCTCCCCAAGTGTTTGTTAAAGTGCTCATGTGAACTAAATGGGGAAAATCATGAAATGCTAGTATATGTGTAAACTTATGCCTTACAAGTGTTTGATAAGGATGCATTATTAATAAGTGCATAGTCTAACGCTTCTCAAGTTTACTCTATGCATTGCTATTCATGTTATAGAGTCCTGGCGGTATTTAATACCCAAAAATTTAGCTATTTACCTAGAGCTACAGTAGCTACAAAACAATCTCTATAGTGTTACGAACAGTAGTACTCAGTAATCAATCACAATCTCATTTTAGTATTCAGTTGAAATCTTAGTGAACTCAGTTAGTTAACCAGATTTAGTAGTACTCCATCAGTTAGTGGAACCCAGTGAACTAAGTTCAGTTCAGTTAGACGTTATGATTAGTAACAGTTCAGTCAATCCTAGTATGGACTAGAAATCAGTTAAATGTCTATTAAATTAGGAGTACAATTCTGCATCTAGCGAACCCAGGGATGGGGGCATTCCTGCCAGCATAGGGTTTGACCCTTAGAAGCAATCCCAGGATTATAGAACTACGTAGCAAGCATAGGTAGAGATATCTTCTGCCAGACTAGGGTTGATACATCTCATTCGAGTTTTCCTGCTACTGAGGGTTGATAAAAGAGCTTCTTGTCCGAGAGGGCTAACTCACAACTTGTATTTACCCATGGCACGGTACTGACACCCTTCAAACTGGGTTACAGGTTGGACCCCAATCCTTTCAGAAATGGTCATATTGCTTAAATTATTACTTTCCATAGTTTTAGTTTCAGTTTTAGTTTTAGTCTCAGTATATAACTATATTTACTACTACAGAATCAGGACTATCAGATACAGTCACCCAACTCAGTATAAAACTTAGTTTAGTTTTATAGAATCAGACTGTCAGAAATAGTCACCCATTTATAAATGAGGACTATCAAAAATAGTCACTTAGTTATCAGTATTACTCTATCAGTAAACTTAGATATTAGTTAATTAGTATCCGAAACTCAGTAACCAGTGTTAACATTATCTCACTTATAGTTTTTGTATTCATGCATGTTCTCTCATTCAGGTTTGTTCATGTTACTCAATAAGTTATTGTTTATGCACATGAACCCATGCATATCATCCTACCTCACTTAGCATACCAACATATTCAAAGTACTGACACATACCTTTCTATTGCACTATGATGTCTTATATCATAGATTCAGACTCACGGGCTCTTAACCGTACTTAGTAGTCCAGCCTATAAGCACAAGACTTAGTGGTGAGTCCCCATAGTTAGAGGACAGAGTATTATGTCAATATTTCAGTGTAGTTTTCAACAGTTTGAGTTATTTGGGGGCTTGTCCCATCAACTCCATAATTCAGATAGTTAGACGCTTTTAGATTATAATATTTCAGACATGTGTTTCAGTATTCAGGTATCAGTATTCAGTATTGGTTTTCATTTATGAACCTTTTTGTATTTACAGCCTCACTTCCACATTTATTTAAGACATGTTGCTATTATAGTATTATTATCATACAATGCTCACAGCAGGTACTAGTCATGGGTTAGTTGCTGGTCCTTTGGGGTCATTAGCACTGTGTAGCATCTGGGGTACAGACTCAGTCTATTACAAATACCCTTTGATACCATGATTTAAAACCTTCCTTCGGACCTCATTAACACATCATTCACAATAAAACACTCTCAAAATCTCTCTCAAACTCTCTGTTCAAACTAAAGCTAGGGTTTCATCAAGTTAATCAATTAGGACTTTCAAGGGTAAATTCTCTTCTTAATTTTTGGTGTCTAAGGTATGTTACTCCTCCCTCATTTTTAATTTACTTAGACCACATGTTTTATTGTATGGATTTAATAGCATTATTATGGTTTTTAAATAAAGGTTCAGGGTCTTTTCATGTGTGATGTTGAATGATGTTTTTCCATGGTTTAATTATGGTTTTCCATGTTTTAAATATGGTTTAGAAGATGTGGGTGCATGGGTATAGTATTGGAACTTGATAATGGTAACTTTCTATAAATTTGTGACTTTAGACATGGTTCTGACCCCAACCCTGTATTGTAAAACTTGTTAGTAGTTATGAGAAAGGTCAGATTTGAATTAGGGGTACAATGGAATCCCGAACGTTCTTGGTTTGACTTATTTCTTGAAACTAGTTCATAACCTAAATAGTTACATGGTTAAGGATGGTTTTGAAAACTTTATGGGGTAATTAAGAATACCCCAAGTGATTATATAATGAAAACCTTATGGGGTACATGGGAATTCCCCAAGGGATTTTAATAGTGGTGTCTACGGGGCACGTATGAATCCTCTAAGTGTTGGCTAATGGTATTGCTTGCAAGCTATATTCAGTATGATGATACCACTTTATAAGGCCTTAACAATTGACTCCTATAAATGGTGGTTTGGTTATGTGTAAAATGTTTTAATTGGGCAATAATAGGGGTTGTGATAGCTAGCCATGAAGGTGTGAGTCAGATGGACGGAAATCGAAAAATCATATTTGCCGACAAAATAGTTTGTCTTGATGATCATATGCTTTTAGGGTACAAGGGAATCTCCTAAGTCTATACATGCATATATGTATCATGGAGTATAAAGGGTACATAGAAAACCCCAACTTTCTATGGTATCCTCAGTTCGTGCGACTGCACACACTAGGGCCCATTCAATGAGTAACACTGGACCCATGCATCCCATGGGTCGACATATGATGATAAAGCTACACAATCCGGTTTAATATTTCAAATACATGCTAAACATTGTTCCCTATCCTGACATGATATGTATGTACATATGTAACTGCATATAGTTATTTGAATTTGTTTCGAATTGATGTAATTATTTTATGTTTATCCATGAGTTACATGCTAGAATTCATTCTACTAATGATTTTTAGGCACTATATCCCGACGCAATGCAGGAATCGACCATATTTCCACTGATCTTTCTCAGTGAATTAGTGATTCAGGGACAACTTTTGAATCAGACAAAAGTGGTGAGCTTCCATACTCTGGAAGAACCTATTTTATGCTATGGACTTCTTTATATCATATTTATTTCTTTTGTTTTGGTTTTGGATATGGTCGGAGGCATGTCTCGACTAGATATTCTTTGATTCTCTAAAGAGGCTTTGTTGGACTACTTTAGGCATGGGCGGTGTCGGTATTGGAATTAGACATAGTATTGGGATTGGCATTAGGATTGTTATTGGATAGTCATTTGGTAATGGATGTTTGGTTTTTGTTATAGACTCATTTTAATGTCTTTAATTTAATATTATCTAATCTTGTTATATGTTCAAAATTCATCTGACAGAGGGTGTAATATTGTTTATGTTTTGGGTATTGGGGTGGCGTTGCGACTTAGACGCATACGCAAGTGCACGTGATCGTACAAGTAATGTAGTGATTTAGACAATCAAATCTTGTTCCCATGAGGACTAAGCAATTAGAAATTTAACCAACTTTTAGTTTTAAAAAATGAGTATTACATGTTGCAAAGTATCATGATGATTTTGAAATTGAGAATAAAAATATAAATTAATAAATATCAAATAAAAGTTTACAACTAGAGTAAAGCAATTAACGGTTGTAAACAATAATGATAAGAATCCAGGGTTGAGTCTTTTGAAAAATCATACAAAGTTGAATTCTTATAGCTTTGTAATTGGTTATTGGGTTGTTGGTTTGCAAGGTTAAGGCTACAATTTTGGTCTCCTAACCTCAAATCTTTTATCTATTGAATGATGAAGTAACAACTCCCGGAGAGATACAACAATTCTTCTATATTAATAAAGTAATCTTCTTGGAATTGAACTAAACAAGGCTTCATGGTATATCCCTATCTAGATGCTAATTCAAACCCTTTATTTGATAAAAAGGGTAAGCACCTTACTCCTCAATTCTTCATTCTATCCTACGATTCTCCTCCCGGATTCACATAGAAATATATAGTTTTATTCTAATGGTGGCCGCTCATCAAAATAGTAATCTCAAGAAATTAAGAACGACCCAGATGACAATCTAAAAACAAACTACTGTAAAGAATATCAAATAGTAATCATGCTCTTGACCTCAACCCCAGAACAAATGTGTTTAGCCACTCATATTTGAATTCAACATCAAAAATAAGTAATTAATCATACCAAAAATTAATGTTGAAGTAAAGAATTTCAAAATAAATAATAAGAACCCTAAAATAAAGAATTCTGTGCTTTTCAGCCACTGCTATGCTTGCCAAAACTGCTTGGAACTGTGCTCATGTGTTCCTTTTATACTTGGAAAAATTTGACCAGATCTAAAGCCTTGACACGACGCATTACTAATCACGTCGATCCAGCAAATATGTTGCATTAACTTCGTGTTGATGCATTGGAATTTGTCTTCGAAAATCTGGTTGAGTCCTATTTCTTCAACACACGACATGATGTATCGACATCGCGTTGTGTCACTGGAATTATCATCTCAAATTTTGACTAAGTCTCAAAACTTATGCATCGATGAGAAGCGTTGACTTCTTGTTGATGCACTTGAAGTTGCTCATTACATTTTGGATAAGGTACAACTTTTACCTGTCGACGTGATGCGTCGAGTTAGCATCGCATAACTGCAATTGTACTCCATTTCTTCACTTACTTCTCACAAATCCTCAGATCCTTTCTTTTATCCTTCCTCTCATGCATCTACACAAGTTCTTGGACTCGATCAACATGTTCTTTCACATCTTCATGATATGTATCCAATTTTTGTCCGAATTTATAAGAAATTTACCCTGTATCTCTAATCACATCGGTTAGTCACGAAACACAATTTAGCTCACAATTCAATATAATTAACATAATTTTTATTCTTAAAAAAAGTCCAAATATTGGTAAATAGTGATGTTGGGACATATAAATAAACCCAGTTTCACCACCCCACATTTAAAACCTTGTTCATCCTTGAACAACTTCAAGCAGCACAGTCATCAAACCTTCTAATCATAACCTAAGAGTCATGCTAGCGTTGGGCACATAAACACTCTATTTCACACTTCATTATCCCAACAGTAACATTCAATTCGTTGGCAAACTTAATAAAAGTATGAAATCAAGCAACACAACAAGTAATCCGGATTTTCATTCGCATGCACCCTCACAACAAGAAAGTTTTCCCCATATAACTCATAATTTTACAATCTTAAGCATGAGGGGAATATCAAAATTCAATTACTATCTCTTACCGAAAAATTCAAACATAATAGGTGATGAACCATAAGATTAACCTTAGTGTAATACTCCACTAATAGTCGGATGTTTAAAAGTTGGATCAATTAGGTCTTTCATGGTTTTAATGCAAGCTAAGGGATAGGTAGGAACTATTTGGGAAATAGTGACTAATCTCCTTAAGAACTTTAATACATAAACACCTTCAATCAAAATCACATTTTATCAACCCAACTTTTCATTTCATTATCTTTACACATCCATTGTTTCACCACAATCTTTTTCTTAGCACATTAACAACACTATGGTAGGAGTATTTTTCTTTTTACATCATAATTCAATTCTCAGCTTTTCATCACACCCCAATTCTTGTAATGCATCCCTATAGTAGCCATACTCAACCTAAGAAATTTGCCTCAATTAAGGTGCGCATTGTCCTAAATGGACCAGGGACAAAATAGGTTCATTATTGCAGAAACAGGGCAACAATAACTGAAACTTTCATCACATTTTTTTACTCCTAACCGTCACAATTAAATACACAATGAACACTTCTTTAGAACTTCACTTTCACCTTTTCCCTTCTTAAATCAACATTCCCCTCTTATTCCATTATTTGTGTTAAAGAGCTTAAGAACTATGGATCGAATTAAGGTCTATCAAAGAAAGGATTTGTGAACTAAAAATATCAGGCTATAGGATCAACAGGGCTAACTAAGGACACGCCCAAGGGTAGTTCAATAAAGTCTTTACAATTCGGTTAACAAAGAAATGCCTAAACCTCTTCCTGCACCCAACACCCTTTATTTTACTTTGTAAACACATCGGCAAGTTATAGTCATTCCTATACATGTAGAATATACACAAATACTCACTCACTCGATGCATGCTAAGAATCAAGTTGGATCCTTATGGTTTCCAATATTGCTCTTTATTAAATTCAATATTAAGCCAATCAAATCGAACTACATTTGTTGGGATTTACATCTCAAAATATCTCATTCTTTTGTTTCAACACAATTTTATTTATAATCAAAAAATAAAACATCTTGCCCAACACACAACATTTCTCAAAGGTCGTAATTGAGGTCCTATCATTTTCTCAACTTCTAAAGATGCACTCTTCTTAAAACGGTTGCCATCCATCTATCATAGGGGAAGGCAACTAACTATGAAAATGAAAAACAAAAATTACCAAAAAGGGAATACATAATTACTATAATCTAAAATTACTATGAAGGGTGAAAATAAAACAAACACTTTCAACTAAATTTGCCAAATAGGGCAATAATGTTGACAAAAAAGGCAATAATGTCAGCTTACAAACCCAACAAAACATAAAAACAAAAATAGAAATTGTTCAACCAAAGCCCATCATATTTTAGAAATTAAAGATAAAGGTGAAAGGCCAACCACCCCACACTTAAATATAACATTGTCCCAGTGCTAGCAATAAGCAAAAGGTAGGGTGGCATCGTACTCCCTACTCAGTCAAATGTCACTAATGCCATCACATCATCATCAGCATCGTAATCGTCATCAAAGTCAACACCTAAATCACCATCACATGACTACTCTTTATCCATGGACTCATCATCCATCATTAGAATAACCCATGCACCTCTTCTCATCTGTGGGGACGTCATCATCCAATGACTCAAAAAAATCCGGGCTAATTCACTGCATAGTTTGAGAATGAGGTCCTAGTAGGTAGACTAACAAAACCAAATGAATATCCTATTGGGTATCTGGACACCCCCAGTCTTTATTTGTACACAGTGAGCCCATACATAAGATATGTGCTCTCATCATTCTGAGCCTGACGCTCGAGCATAGTCAAATTCACACCATGATGAGTAGGTCCCTTAGTGCGAGAAAAATCCAATGGCTTATGACCAAAATGTGGTCTATAATATACCTCCTCCTTGAGAACACCCTACTAACTTAGAAATCTAGTCAGTAGCCCACCGAAACCATATTTGCAACCCCCCAAAAATCTGGCCTTTCTCATTGCCGAAAAGATAATGGCACCAATATTCAAATCCATATCATTACGCATCAGAGCATAGATGATACACACCCTATCATGAGTCACCTCCATCAAATATGTACCATGAGCAAGGCAGGAATAGATGATTTTAGGCCATAAATATGTTTCCCTGATCAAATGATCAAATGGGAGTAACACATGAGTACCACCCTCTTTGTGGTAAATCCACCTAACTGTCAAACGAGTGCCACAAAAGATATGATGGATGTGATGGTATGGTGGCTTAATAATCATCCTACTCAATCTCTCCGCATCCACAAAGGGTGTATCTAGTAGCTCATTCAAAATATTAGCAGTAAAAGTGATCACATGACCACGTACCTCAACCCCAGTCTTTTGGGTTCCAACTCATGTAGAATTCTCTAACTAGGCTTAATTTGCATTCAGCAGGCTCCTCAAATAGGAAATACATATGTTGCGCCGATATTCTTCACACCATAGATAGATATTGTTACATCAATCTTGCCCTATCAATGAATTGACCGACTGAATATTTTGACTCTTTATGCTGAGAATACCATTTTCTCCTTGCTTTAACCACAATCTTAGTCTCGAACCTCCTTTGACCCCTAGGAACATATGGGGATGAGGGAACACAATAAACATGATGGCTCCTCTTATGCCTGGGCTCAAACATACCAGCTGTATTCTTCTCCTTGCTTCGTTGTTGATGGCTACTCGATATTTTACCTATCAATCATAACATCCCACAAACACATAAAGAGAACACCTTTGGAAATAGTAACCACTAAGTGTGAAACTTACCCTACACTTAGTTGCTAGCATCAGTTCATAAAAAAAATTGCAATAGAGTACTCAGACTTCCCCTTTTTATTTAACAATTCCCATAATCAGTTATTCAGCATTAAACATAAAAAAGTCAATTCAGAGTTGTCACAGTTCACAATCTCAGCTCAGTGGCTAATGAATTAAAAATTTTCGCAGAAACATCTCCAATCATGAACACATGACCTTTCTTCCACAAGTTCATATCTGCACTTTTACTATGTTAAATGTATTCTTATTTCAATAGCACTCACGTTAGTACCTTATAGCTACCACTAAGCTATTGTGGAATTAGGATTCACCCCACACTTAGTTGCTATCATGTTGTGAATCCAGCACATCCTAGATTATTGAAATTCAACACATGGTGCAGCCATACAATTAATTGTTTATCAATTTAGATTTCAGGGCCCTCACCTTACCCAAATCAATTAATTTAAGAGTCACTTTTCATACTAGATCAGCATGCTACGTGAGAAAGAACAAAGCAACAACAACATAGAAACATATCACCATCACCCCCTAAATTCTCTCCCACAAGATTGTAAATTAACAATCAATGACAGTTCATATAATTTAAACACAACATCTTAGACATTTTAACTTTAATTAAAGCTAATTATCACAAAACTTATGACATCATGTAAAGCAGTTAGATCCATAAGAGTAAAAATATCAAAAATTACCTGGGTCTTAGTTGAAAAGAATGAAGATGAAGTGGACGCTTGTTGTTATCGCTAAAAAGTGACAAAAACTCTAAAGGCAGAAAATTTAGGGCTTTGGAAAAATGGGGCGGATCAGCTAGGGTTAGGAAAGGATGAAGGAAAAGAGTAAGGTATGGTATCTACAGAGTGGTAAATTAGGTTTAACTTTTTTTTACCGATGGGTGCAGGCGACGCGATGCGTCAGGAATCGTGTTGCAGAATTGATGTGATGCATCAAGTTTGCATCATTTCTCTATGAATTGTATCAAATAATTATTCTAAGTATTACCTGTATAACCACCAATGCAGCGCGACAGTAAATATGTTGAAAGACTGACGCGATACATTGATATCACGCTAATTCACTGGAAATACCCTTAGAAAAATTTTCTATGTGTCGGAATAATACACATCGATGCGGCACGTCGACTTAGCAACAATCTACTGGAAATTGCATAAAAAAAATTCTAAGGCCAAATTTCCCATATTTTAAGGCATCTTTTCTTACCCCTTACCTTTTTCTTACCATAATTCACCTATTTACTTACTCAAAGGTCGATGTTCACACACTTCTCAACTTCTCTATCTTCACCACATTGCTCGTTTCTACATATCAACCAAAAATAATAAAATCATGTAAGAAAAAGTGGGTTGCCTCCCACACAGCGCTTTATTTTCGTTCATGGCACAACTCATATTTTTTTATTTTTCCTTTTTTCCTTAACAACTAAAAATTAAACTACCTATTACATTACATTTATGAGTTGCCTCCTACATAGTGCCTTATTTTATGTCATGAAATGACTTAGCTCAGTCTTACTCCACAGCAAAAGTGGGTGACACGTTGTGCTTGTCTCCATGATTAGCCCAGTAATGCTTCACATGTTGTCAATTCACTAGAAAATTCTCAGTCTTCTCTTTGTTCCACAATTCAACCACTCTATGTGGTATCATTTGTTTTACATCAAAAGTTCCAGAACACTTAGACCATAATTTGCCCGAAAACAACTTTAATTTCGAATTAAATAGTAAACAAGTTATCCGGGTTCAAACACTCTTTCTTGAATTTGTCTATCGTTCCATCTCTTGGTTTTCTCCATATAAAGATTTGCGTTCTCATAAGCATTGACACAAAATTCATCTAATTCAATGAGCTCCAACAATCTCTTTTCTCCCACAGCTTTTATCTCAAGATTAAACTTTTTAATAGCCCAATAAGATTGATTCCCTAACTCAACAGGTAAATGACATGCTTTCCCATAGACTAAACGATATGGGGAAGTACCAATAGACATCTTATAAGCTATCTGGTATGCCTATATTGCATCATCTAACTTCTCTGTCTAATTCTTTCATTGCCTATGTATCATTTTCTACAGTATTTACTTAATCTCCCGATTGGAGATCTCAAATTTTCCACTTATTTTTGGATAATACGCAGTGGCCACCTTATGACTAAAACCATATTTAGATAAAAGATTCTTGAACAAAGTATTAATAAAGTGCGTACCTTAGTCGCTGATTATAGCCCTTGGAGTGCCAAACCTGGAAAATATTTTCTTCTTCATGAACTTCAGCACTACTCTTGCATCATTAGTAGGACAAGCTGCATCTTCTACCCATTTAAATACATAATAAACTGCCACTATGATGTACAAATTACCAATTGATTGTGGGAATGGTCCATAAAATTAATCCCCGAAACATAGAATACTTCCACTTCTAGGATGTTGATTAGGGGCGTCTCATGATGCCTTGAAATCATTCCCAACTTTTGGCATTGATCACAACTCTTTACAAAAGCTACTTCATCTCAAAAAAATGTTTGCCAAAAGAAGTTGTATTGCAATATTTTTCTTGCGGTTCTTTCACCCCCATGAGGGCCACCATAAGGGGATGAATGACACTTTTGTAGTAATTATGCAAATTCAAATTTTAGAACACATCTTCTTATAATACCATCCGGACCCTACTTGAAAAGTGAAGGCTCGTCCCATATAAAAACTCGAGAATCATAAAGTAGTTTCTTCCTTTGTTGAATTGTACTATCAAGAGGATAGAAACAACATGCCAACAAATTTAGAATGCCAGGATACCAGTGAACTTCACACTTTTTTATAGACAATAATTTTTGATCCGAAAACTCTTCCCGAATGAAGAGAGATTCATTAACAACATGATCATGGGTGTCTAGCCTTGACAAATGGTCTGTAACCTGGTCTTCTACTCCTTTAAGATCACAAACCTCTAAGTTAAACTTTTTCAATAACAAAATCAACTGGATCTGTCTAGGCTTTGCATCCTTTTTATTGAAGAGATATTTGATGGCCACATGGTCAATGTGAACAATAAACTTTATGCCCACCAAATACACACTAAATTTATCAAATGCATACACCACTGCTAACATATCCTTTTAATAACTGTATAATTTATTTGGGTATTATTCAAGACTTTATGAGCATAGTAAACAGAGTAAAATACCTTGTTTTTTCCTTGCCCTAAATAGCTCCTACAGCCACATCACTAGTATCGCAGATAAATTTAAATATCAATCCCTAATCTGGAGAAATCAAAATAGGTGCTTCAATCAACGTCTTTTTGAACTTCTCAAATGCTTCTTTATAATTTGCCCTAAAATCGAACTTGACTTCTTTTACTAATAGTTTGCAAATCGGGCTTGCAATCTTCAAGAAATCCTGAATAAAATGCCTAAAGAAACTTGTATGCCACAAGAAGCTTCGTACTCCTTTCACTGTGACTAGATCTAACAACTTTTCAATCACATCAATTTTCTCACAATCTGCCTCAAGTCCTCTGCATGATACTTTGTGGCCAATGATGATTCCTTTCTTTACCAAAAAGTGGTACTTCTCCCAGTTTAGTGCCAAATTTGTCTCTTCACATTAAGCTAGGACTTGATCTAAATTCTGTAAGCATTATCAAAAGAATCACCATAAATAGATAAATCTTTTGTGAATAACTCAACAAATTCTTCCATAATGTCATAGAATATTACAATCATACATCTCTGATACATTTCAGAAATATTATAGTGGCCAAAGGGCATACATCTGTAGGCATAGGTAACATATGGGATAGTAAAAGTCATCTTATATTAATCCTCGGGAGCAATAATGATTTGATTTTAGTCTGAGTAACCATTAAGAAAATAGTAATACTCTTTCCCTGCCAACCTAGCCAACATCTGATCAATGAAAGAAATAGGATAGTGATCCTTTCTTGTAGCTTCATTTAGCATCTGGTAATTGATACAAATTCTCCATATAGTCACCTTATGCATAGGGATTAGCTTACTTTATTTATTAGTAACCACATTCATCCCACCTTTCTTTAGGAAACCAAAGAGTACCTGATGTACAAGTATACATTCTTGTTTTCTTCTCTAGAAGATCATGCACAAGGTATGTGTTATTCTTAAAATTTTAGTTTTTTGAATTTGTTAAAGGAAATAATAATTTCTTGGCATCATTGTTTTCTAACTTAGTTAAAGGTAAGAGTATAGAAATTTGGGGTTTTATCATGCTAGTCAATTCCTAGTACCATCATTTGAGGATGAATGATCCAAATAGGGGAGAATCAAAATACCCTGGATTTTGGCCCTTGGAAATTTCTTAAGCTTTGAACTTAGTTCCTTTCTTATAGTTTGATCATACAAGTTGTATGATATCTTAATAGGTTAGGCGACCTTAGCCATAACTTTTTTGGTAGATGGTGGTTGGGTTTTGTATCTTGGTTATGACTTGATGATATGAGTCATTAAAGATGGTGATGAGTCATTGGGTCAACTCTTAACCAAATCAGTAACTTAGTGGCATGACTCTACTCTGAGCACTAGTGACTCACAAGGAGCCATGAGGAGAGATTACAAGTTGTGACATAAAGTCGTAGGTTGTATAGTGTTTGGCCCAGTTGGGTACTGTGTTGGTTACAACTACACCCTAAGAGTCATTAAGTCAGGTTATTAGTTGGATCATGGAGTTTCAAGGTGGAAAATGTATGGGTATCCAACCCACTTTCTAAGATATAACTCAAGGCTATGAGTCGTATGATGTGGTGACGAGTTAATGAGTTCACTCGTAACTAAAGATAACTTTTTTTTCGCTTTGAAGCTGAGGGTATCCTAGAAATTTTCCACTTTAATTCCCTTTAATAGTAGGACTTAAAATATTTCTAGGGACTTTATTATCGCATCATTCCCAATAAAACACTCTCAAATTCTCTTTCAAACTCTTTATTTAAGCTAAAGCCAGGGTTTCATCAAGTTAATCAATTAAGGATTTCAAGGGTGATTTCTTTCCATACTTTTTGATGTCTAAGGAATGTTGCTCCTCCCTCATTATGATTTTACTATGAGCACATGTTTTAATGTATGGCTTTCATGATATTATTATGGTTTTGAAATAAAATTCGAGGGTGTTTGAATGCTTAATGTTGAATGATGTTTTTCCATGGTCTAACTATAGTTTTCCATGTTTTAAATATGGTTTTAAACATGTAGGTCCCTTAGCATGGTGGTAGAACTGGATAATGGTAACTTTCTCTAGACTTGTGACTTTTAAAATGATTATTACCCTAACCTTGTATTGTAAAACTAGTTAGTAGTTTTGAATCAAGGAAAAAACTTGAATTAGGGGTACAATGGAATCCTAAAAGTTCTTGGTTTGACTTATTTCTTGAAAATAATGCATGATTTAAATGGTTACATGGTAATGGATTGTTCTAAAAACATAGTGAGGTACACAAGATTCCCCATGTACTTATATAATGAAAACCTTATGTGGTACACGTGAATCCCTCAAATGATTTTAATAATTGAGTCTGTGGTGTACATGGTAATCCCCTAAGTATTGACTAATAATATTTCTTGCAAGCTATAGTCAGTATGACGATACCACTTCATAATACCTTAATAATTGACTCCTAGACTTTTGATAGCTAGCTATGAATGTGTGAGTCCAATTGACAGACATTGGAAACTCATGTTTGCCGAAATGAGCATTGGTCTTGATGACTATGTGCTTGTCGGGTACATGGGAATCCCCTAAGTCTATACATGTATATATGTATCATTGAGGGAAAAGAGTACACGAGAATCCTTTGCCTTCTATGATATCGCTAGTTCGTGTAGCTACATAAACTAGGGACAGTTCAGTGAATAACACTTGACCCATACAGACCGTGGGTGGACTTATGCTGGAAAAGCTACACAATCTATTATATTGTTTCAAATGCATTCTAAACCTTGTTCCCTATCCAAGCATAGTATATAAGTATATATGTGATTGAATATGGTAATTTAACTTGGTTTTGAATTAATGGAATTATTTTCTTTATCCTTGAGTTATATGCTAGAATTCACTCCGATAGCCATATTCAGACTTTCTATCCCTACGAGATGTAGGAATCGGCCTTGTTTCCAATCTACCTACTCAGTGACTTGGTGATTTGGGGACAACTTTTGAGGCAGACTGAAGTGGTGAGCTTCCATACTTTGAAAGACCCGATTTCATAATATGGACTTCTTTATATGATTTTGCTTTATTTTATTTTGGTTTATGCTATGGTCGGGGGCATTTCTCGACTGGATATTCTTTAATTCTTGGTATAGGCTTTGTTGTACTACTATGGATTTGGGCAGTGCTAGTATTTGCATTAGCTTTGTATTAGTATTTGCATTGGGATCGGTATTGGATGGTAATTTGTTTGTCGTTGTTTGGTTTTGTTATAGACTCAATTTCATGTCTTTAAATTAATATTATCTTATCTTGTTATACGTTCAGAATTCATCTGACATAGGCATAGGGTGATTAATGGTTTAGGTATTGGGGTGGTCTCTGGACCTTGCTGGGCTTGAGATACTTGACATGACTAGGCCATAGTTCAGGTCGTGTCACTAAGGTTACTTCCCCAACCTCGAACAAACCATAGGAGACCTACATCTACGTCCATACCGTGCTTTAAATTGATCCATCTGAATACTAGCATGACAACTATTATTATAGGCTAACTCAATCATAGGTAAATGATTATTCCAACTTCCCTTAAATCTCAGCACATATTCCCTCTACGTAGCTTCGAATATCTGAATGGTACACTCAGCCTGACTATTTCAGATGATAGACAAGGGTATCCCGTGAAGTCTTACTAAATCACAAATATACATCTTAGTATAATCATCTGTTGAATCAAAAGTCTTGACAGGTAAAAATAAGGATGATTAGGTCATTCCATCTACAATTACTCAAATTGAATCATGTTGACTTCTGGTACGAGGAAGTTCAGTAACAAAATCCGTATTAATGACCTCTTAGTTACAAGGGGGAGTGCCAATATCCTAATGTATAACTTCAAGTTTTTGATGCTCCTTCTGTACCTAGTGACAATAGGGAAACTTGGCCACAAACTCTACTATGTCCCTTTATATACCATTCCACCAATAAATTTCCCACAAGTCAGGACACATCTTAGTAGCACTAGGGTGAATAAAATACTTCAAACTCTGATCCTCTATTAATATTCTTTCTCTCAACCCATCCACACGGGAATATAAAGTCGACCTTGATAACGGAGGACGCCATCTCCCCCTTAGGACAAAATCTCAACCTTATACTACTTAACTACATCCAATATTTGGCTAAGTATGGGATCACTACACAACTTCTCCTTTACTTCCAACATCAAGGATGATTCCTAACAATTCTTGACCACTACTCCCCCATAGTCCATATCAAGCCAATGTACAACCAAACGAGCTAGTCTATGCTCTTCTTCTGACAACTCCTACCATTTTATGTTCACATGAGCCATACTAACCATAGACAATCAAATCAGCACGTTTTCCAAAACATTCACTTGACTATGATGGTAAAGCATATTTATGTCATAATCAAACAACAACTCCAACCACCTTCTCTAGAAAAGATTCAACTCTTTGTGTGTAAATACATACTGAAGACCCTTATGATCAGTAGAAATGTCAATATGCACACCATAAGATTCGTTTCTCCAAATCATTAAAGCAAACATAACAACTACTAACTCTAAATCATGGGTTGGATGATTCTTTTCAGGCTCCTAAAGATGTTTGGAGAAATAGGCTATTACCTTTTTATTTTTCTTTAAAACACCACCTAACGAAAATCTGGAAGCATCAGAATATACCAAGAACCCATCCAACCCCTTTGGCAAGGCTAAAAGTGGAGCTGAAGTAAATCTATCCTTAACTTTTAGAAAATCTTCTCATATTTATCCAACTATAAAAACTTTACCTTCTTTTGATTCAACTTAGTCAATGCTACAACTATTGGAGAAAACCTTTCAGCAAACCTCCTATAGTAACCATTTAAACCTAGAAACCTCCAAATATCAGATAAAGTAATAGGCCTGGGATATTTATTCACTACATTAGTCTTCTAAGGTTCTACATGAATACCAGCCCTTGAAATAACCTGCCGCAATAATGTAGCAGAAACCAACCAAAGTGCACACTTTCTAAACTTTTCATAAAACTGACAATCATTAAGGGTCTCCAACACTATTTTCAAATGGTCTGTATGCTTTTCCTTACTATAAGAATATATAAGTATGTCATCTTTGCAAACAATGAAAAACATGTGGAAGTACTACTTGAATACCTTATTCATTAAATCCATAAAGGATATAGGAGCATTTGTTTGTCCAAAAGACATAACAACAACCTCAAAATGAACATACCATATTCTAACCACAAACTCAAAATGAACATACCAGGTTCTGAAGGCAGTCGTTGGGATATCACGCTCCCTAACCTTCAGCTGGTGATACCCCACCCTGAGATCAATCTTTTGAAAACCAACGAGCATTCTAAAGCTAATGAATAAATCATCAATTCAAGGGATTGGATACTTATTCTTGATGATGACCTTTCTTAAATATCCATAGTCTATACACTTTCTGAGAGTGCCATCTTTTTTGTACATGAATAGACTTGGAGACCCTCACGGAGAAATGCTAGGTTTGATAAACCCCTTATCTAAGAGGTCCTTGAGTTTCTATTTCAAATACTTAAGGTCGGTTGGAGCCATATGATAGAGATGTATGGATATAGGATGGGTATCAAGAAAGATAATAATACCAAATACTATTTCTCCATCAGGAGGTACCCCGAGTGGATCCTATAGGAAGATCACTGAAAGTTCATTAACCACATGGACTGGCTTAATGGTTGGGGCTTCAAATTTAATGTTTTTAACTCAAACTAGGTGGTAGATACACCCTTTTTACATCAAATTTATGTATTTAAGATAAGAGATAAAATAACATTTGGGATATACCGTACTACACTCCAACTCAAGGAATGACTCATTAGGAAACTGAAACTTTACCAAGTGGGTGCGATATTCGACTAACGCATGAAACAAATTAATCCAATCCATGCCCAGAATAACATAAAAATCAATCATCTCTAACTCTATTAAATCAGCTAAAGTAACCCTATGAAGGACTGTAGTAGGGTACTTTTTATATACTCATCTTTTTATGACTGACTCACCCAATGGAATAGAAAATGAGATGTGTTTGGAAAGACTTTTGGGACTTATTAAGACATTTACTACAATAAGTAGGGTCACAAAAGAGGAGTTTAATCCCAGATCTAATAACATATAAAAATAAAGATGAAAGGCATGAAGCATACTAGTGAAAACATATTGGGATCTCTCTTGCTCCTGATGGGATGGTATAGCATAAAATCAATTTTGACAAAAACCACCATGACACTAGATGATGCACCTTGCTGTGGAGCTGGGTGGCCTGACTAAGCTACTAAATGTGCAGACTTAGTTTGAGGATGAGCATCTCTACTTCCCTGCTTTAAATAAGGGCATTCCTTGATGTTGAGCCCATATTTCCACAGTAATAAAATCCACCTATACTCATTAAGCACTCACACAAATTATTCTACCACACTTGGTGCACATCAAATTTTTTCTTTCCCCAAAATACTACCCGGATATCTAGTAGTTGGTGCCCTTCCCTACTATTCCTAATTAGTTTCAGGAGCAGAGGCACTGGAAGAAGATGGTACAAGCACCAATGAATGTCCTTGAAACTAGGGATAATTTCCCTCTCTTTAGTTCTATTGAGTGTACTCAAACTATTTAGTCCTAGCCTCTTTGTTCCTTCTTTCTCATTCTCTTTACTTCTCTACCTCCATCTGCTAGAATAATAATTAAACGAGCAATATCCTATCCTAGATCAACATTTCTGTCCTACACTACTTTACCACCAAATCAGAAACTCCCGTGACAAACTTACTCATATTAGCTCTAGAATCCAGCAACAACTCTGGGGCATACTTTGCTAGCTGGGTGAAGTTAAGGCAATATTCCTTCATTGACATAGAGCCCTAACTCAAATTCATAAAATCCTATACCTTAGACTTCCTCATATCATAAGGAAAGAACCTATCAAGAAATGTAGTTTGAAACACATCCCAACTCATACAGGTTGCATTCTAACTGCTACTATCCTTCCATATAGTAACCTTATCATAAGAGACATCCTTTAATTGATAAGAAGCCAATTCCATGCTCACCTTTCCAATTATATGAATAATATATGTAATCTTTTTCACCTTATCGATAAAAATTTAAGTATCCTCATTCACCTTTGACCCAACGAACTCAGGTGGGTTCATCCTCATAAAATCATAAATTTTGGCAGTAGATAAGTTACTTTTCTGTTGAAGTGCATCTGCTGTTGGTTGGCTTTCCTGAATGTTTAAATTCACGACCTGAGCTAGTACTTGGAAGGTGGATCAAAATTCATCATATGAGACATTCTCATATAGAGGTTTTGTAGGTAGTGTTGGTGGCTGATCCACATTTCTACATGCTTGATCTAAGTGAGGAGGCATTTTTTATCACTTGAAAGCATAAATTAGATCAAATAAAGATAACTTTAAAGAACGATGGATAGCATGAAATAAGGAAATATTTCCTAATTTGTCCCATAGAACCTTTCTCATAAGTGTGGCGGACTTCTCACCTATGATCAAGACTTTAAGTACACGGCTTGACAGACTCCCTAGGGATCTTTACAAACATAGTCACTGATACCAAGTTTATAATAACCCAAAGGTACTCTTTGGATGTAACACGATGCTTAAAATAATGAATAACCTAAGCAAACCGATTGTATCTACTCAGCACTGAAGTCTCATACAGGTTAACTTAAAACATAAGTAGAAACTGAATAAATTTTTAAGAAGAATTTGAACAAATCAATAACCTCAATTTAAAAACTCTCTCACTTACTATCCTTCAAATCTATGGGAAACTGAAAGAAAGATAATCTGACTAGTCCTTACAAGCCTCTAAACTAATGACTGAAGGGCCACTCGGACAGACCCCAGCTGACCTAGATTGTAAGATAAATAACTTGCATAATTTTATTATATATATCGAATCATCATAAGTTGGCCTTAAACTATGATGAATCACCAACTACATTAATATAGGAAATGGAGCCCTTGGTTGATCATGCTACTGGGGATGAACACCCAAACCTACATTATGAAGCAATGTAGCAAATAGACATATGTGTGGCGAGTACTTCTGGAATGTACTAAGTAAAAGTTACATAACTAAATCAAATCAATGTAAAACACGCATGCTAAGTGTAAATAGACTTACCAAGACACTGAAATAAATTGAGAGCTAAAATATCTTAAGAATTAGTATCAAAGGATAATATGATAAACTATCTGAGTTACTACACTTAGTTTCTTAAAACTATCTTTCCTGTGGGAGATTCTCTTAACCAACATAAACCATATGAGCTAACATGGAGTCCAACGTTTTACCCACATTGATGAGGGATGTTCTATGCTTGCCATTAAAAGAGAACCTGCATTAAAGTGATCATTAAACACAACCCATATTGTGCAAGGGGAACACTCAATGGCGAGTCCCCTAAACCTATGGTGGCACGTAGTTTATTGAAAATAAGATGAGTTGAACCCACACTTCTATCTTGGTGATAAATAATACTCAAAAAATATATACTATATGCTCATATTGATGAAATTCACCTTAAAATAATCATTCGAGTTTGTAAATTTGAAAATCAATCATGCTTTTATTAATAACTCATATTCATGAAAATCGTGTGAATTTTATATCATTTCTAAGATCATGATATCAAACCTAAAATTTAAACCATATTATGGTAAGCTAAAATAGTAAGTGTGAACTTCTATCAATCTAAGAGAATCATGATAAATTTATATTGTCATATGTGTAAACTGACTAAATTAGGCTAAAAATCATATATATTCACTATCTTGTATAACTTCATGCCAAAAATACTATTAGTCATGTCATTATAACAATCATGTAAGTTAAAAAATGAGTAAAGATAAATGTTTGCGCTAACTGAACTTTAAATCACATGATGATGTCATAATTTTAAAGAATATAGAAATTGGGTATGAACCCTAATTAAAATCACATAAACTTAACATTAAACCAAAGTTTTTGGCACAAGGATGAAAGGTTACCTTTTTGATAACCTCAAATACCTTTATTTTTCATCTCTTTGGAGGGAGCTTGAACTTTGAGCTTTGATAGGTGAAATTCTTGGAAGAAACCCTACCACTTTATATCTTGAGAGTAGAGAGGAGAATATGTTTGATAACTGATTAATAAAGGAGAAAATAATGTCTATTTTATGATTATGTATTTTTTAAGAACCTATATACAAACATAAAGGATTAGGGAATGACTTATAGGTGTGAGAAGACCCTTATGCCCTTAAAATCTACTGCAACAAAACAATCTTGGTGTACAATGAGGAGGTTCACAGTGAGATCTCCATCATGGACCAAGAGTTTCATGACATGACCCAGGGGTGAACCTGGAGGTTAGTAGCATGGACCCTAGTGTAGACTTGAGGTAGTAGCCCATCATAGGCCCCTTCGTATTGTAGGGCTACTAGAAAGGGCCCATTTTGTGATGCAAGGGTGTTTCCTAAGCCTAAAAACATACTCAACCAACTTAAAACCATCCTAAAGTGATTTATCTTCAATATTGGAGTCCTGGAGTCTCTTTTAAAGCACTATTCAAGCATTAGAAAGTTTGGGGGATACACAAACATCCCTGGCTAGAATGGAAATGAGCTCCTCAATAAAAGACAACCTCTTATCTTACTCAACTAAAATTAGTAGATTTGGTCAATAAATCCATAATGAACCAAAAACTATAAGAACCACGAGAACTATAAGGCAACTTAGTCCTGAAGTCCATAGTTATCCATTACTATTTCCACTTGGGAATGGGTAACTTCCAAAGAAAACCACTAATAAATCATCAATTTGATTAATTGTTAGAACCTTTTAAGCTTAAATTATCATGTGTATCTAGTGATTCGATTTTAATCTTATGTATAATGCTCATTTGTGCAGGTGAAGGTTAAAAATAATGATGATCAAGCCAATCAAGTCAATGTAAGGTCAAATACAAAAAAAGAGCACTAAAGATCACATGAACATGTTGGGTGGCCACTTGTGCAAGCGTTGTCCAAATTTGCCTAAACGGCGCCATTTATGTCCACTTTGCTATGGATTAGCTCAAAAACTTCAAAACAATGGTGGCATTTTGGTAAATTAGGGAAAATGTGAATATGAGGCTAAATTGGAGGTTTTCCAGTTATTTCCACTATTATTGAACATTTATTGTACTACTCTTGAGCTAATAACACATTACAGTGATTCAAAAGTGAAGAATTAGGCACTTCTATCAATGATTTATTGAAATTAAAGCTTGGTTTATATTATTCTATTTATTTTCAATGGATTAATTTAATGGTAATTTGGGCATATCTCTACTTTCTCTTTCTATCAGTAGCTAATTCATCATCTTGGGGTTACGCTTGAATTGGTTGTTCTTAGTTCATGAGTTGGGTTTATTTATCTTCCTAATTATCTATTTAAATAACTTAAAACCTATATCATCCTTGACAGGGGGGATATGACTGAGGAATAGGTGTGAACAATAACTTGAATTATCTTATTTAATAGAATCTCTTAGACATAAGGATGTTAATTGAAGCCATAGGTTGATAAAATCGTTACACTTATGATGTGTTCAATTGAACACATTTGTTATATTTGGTGTTTTACTGAAAAATTGACACCAAAACTTCTAGATCTAGTCTACTCATGACTTCTAGCTAAACTTAGAAAAATAATCAAATACCTATGCATGAACCTACACCTAGTTAGGCGTAATCCCAAGTGTCATCTACACTATTAATCTATAATTGTTTTTAGCTCAAAAACAGCTCTCTTAAAACAACGAAATTATTAAATTTGAAACCATTCAACCGAACCTCTTATTTTTACTTTCATCTTTCTTTACCACATATCACAGGTCAACTCCCATTTGACTTCTAACACTCAAGAGTTTTGAAATCCTTGTCTTGATTTCTTGTCTATTTGACCCAAACTCAATTGGGTTACTATAAAGATGAAAATTAATTACACTTGAAGGGTGTAATTTAAGCATCATCATATTTTAGCGCTAATGATAGGGAATAAAATATAATTTTCATTCTTATAGAAGTTTTAGTCACTTTGGGATAGCTGTAGTGTTTTAATTTACATTGTTTGTTGTTTTTATTTTCTCATAGGTGAGGATAATTGTTTGCACGATACTATGAGTCAACACAGTAATAATAATAGTACTTTTGATGGGCATCTCAAGGGCGAGGATCACCTAATAGATGCACGCCAAGCTAGTGTTATTCATATTCCACTGGTAGAGAGAAATAAAGTATTTCACATAACTAGAGTGATGCTTTATTTATTTATAATAAAAGGGTTTTTTGGAGTTCAAGCACATAAGGATGCCAATCTAGACTTGAAGAATTTGATTAAAGTGTGTTCTCCATTTGACATACCCCAAGTATCTCAAGAATCAATTTACTTGCTTCTTTTCCCTTTATTATTAATAGGAGAAGCGATCTTATGGTTTTGGCCATTGCCTACAACAATTATCACTTCATAGATTGAGCACATGGAAGCATTCTTGGATAGGTACATTCTTCCTTCCCGAATGATGAAACTAAAGTAAGGTTCAAGTTGAGTCTTTAATCAAGAGATGGATCCTAGAGTAAGGTTCAAGTCGAGTCTCTAATAAAAAGGTTGATTATAATAGATTCTTGAGTGCTTGTAAGGGCAAGCCATGTTTTTCTCCCTTGAGAAAGGAGGTTTACTCATTAAATTCTTGTATTCTTTATTTTATTGCAAAGTTCTTGATTAATGATACTTTACTATTTGATTGTGCGTTACTAACTTTAAGGGACCTGGTTCTCATAGTATGGTGTAACCCCCTCCCATCCATATATTTCATCATGTGGTATAAGAGCTAAAACATTTTAAAAGGCTTACACCTAGAGTGAATTAGTTATCATGACTACTCTACCTAATCAAGTAGAAGGGCAATCTACTATTAGACCACCCAACTTTAATGGGTAGTTCTCTGGGTGGTGGAAAACAAGGATGTATGACTTTAATATGGCTGAGGATAATGAGATGATAGATGCAATACTTGATGGTCCTCATGTACCAGTTAGAGAGGTTAAAGAAGGAGACATAAATATAATGGTTGTTAAAAGTATGAGAGAGTATGATGATGAAGATAAAAGAGAATTGAGAAGAATAACAAGGCCAAGAAGCTGATAGTTTGTGGCATAGGGCCTAATAAATAAAATAGGATTTCTTCTTTTGAAAGTGCTAAGGAAATTTAGGATTACTTAAAGGCTGCTCATGAAGGAACAACTGATGTAAAGGATTCAAAAGTTGATATACTAACTACTCAGTATGAAACCTTCACCATGAAAGAAGGAGAAACTATCCAAGAGATACCGACAAGATTCACTTCAATCACCAATGAGTTGCTCCACTAAGGAGAAGTAATTCCTTTACGCAAACAAGTATGAAAAATTTTAGTTGTTCTTCCTAAATCCTGGGAAAGTAAAGTGGATGCTATAACTAATGAAAGAATGTGAAAACTCTCACAATGAATGAACTTATTGGTAATTTAAAGACTCATGTGCTCAAGAAGCAGCATGGACTAGAAAAGAAAAATAAAAAAAGAGAAATATCTCTGGCTTTAAAGGCTACAAAGTCTACTTCAAGGGAAGAAGACATAGATGTTCCCTATTTGGCAAAAATAATTGTTAGAGCAATGAAGAAAAATGGTCAATTCCAAAGAAGAAGTAGCAATGAAAAGGAGGCATTGTAGAGATCTATCACAAACATGGAAGTCCTGAGCATTTCATTAAGGATTTTCCAATGTACAATGTCCAGGTCCTTGTAAATTCCAAAAGAAAGAAATAGTTGATTATGTAGTGAAAAAGGCCTTAGTGGTGTATGGAGATTCCTCTAGTGAATTTGATGAAGCTGAGAAGACTGCGGATATGTCTATGCTAGCTATGGAAGATAGTGAGGTTTATCTATGATTCCTTATTTACTCTTATGTACAACACGGAAGATAAAGAAAAAAGTGAGGTAACTCTCTTTGATATTAAGGAAAATTTAGAAAACCACTCTGCTAGAAAGACAAAGAACCTTCCAAATATGTTGATTGATTCTATGTGTGGACCAACTGCTCAGAAACATTCCCTAGAAAAGAAGGTAGGGAATCAATAACATGAAATAATTACTTTAACACTTTAGGTATCTAAAATAGAGAAATAGTTTATCAAATTGAAATCTAAAAATCTGAGTTTAATGAATAGACTGAAGGAAGTGGATGATTTTGATGGTAAAGGGAAGAAAGAAGCCTGAAGTCTTCAAGGATTCTGAAAAGTATCTCATGACTGTACCCAATAAGAATGATGAGTTAGAAAGGAAACTAGTCCATCTAAGAGAAGAATATAACAACTCTTTACAATGGACCATATCCTCACATACCCTTTCTAATTTAACTGTTCAAGGAGTCAATAATTGTACATTTCTTAAATATTAGTACAAAACTCAATCACTTAGCTGTTAAAGTTTAGTGGTTCATAATTTTTGAAAGAAAGTCCAAAAACCTCTATGCACTCATTGTGGAAGAGATGATCATATAAAGGAAAACAATCAAAGTTAGATTAGAGCTAGATTGAATAGTGTTAGATATATCCAGTAGGGGAATACCTATCCTAAGTTTTCCAAACCTTTGGAAAGTATGAAGAAGCTCTCAATACCTAGCTAGGCCAAGAAATATTTTAATCACACCCTTGTTCTCCTACTTGGAACACAAACTCAATTGGGTTCCCAAATCAAACAAATGACCTTGTTTTTAGGTGTGAGAAAGGGATTGTAGTTAGAGCCGGTTCATTGATAGTGAATATTTAAAGCATATAACTAGAAGGTTTGACTGTATTCTCTCTTTCAAGCAACTTCAAGGTAGAGATGTCTTATCTAGAAATAGTAAAAAGGGCTATTACCTTGGTGTTGGAAGTTTTTGAAAATTACCTAATCAAGAAATAAAATATTTGTACTTTGTGAATGGGCACAAAATTATTTCTCAAATGTTTAACAACGAGTCTATGGCTGATTAGGAATTTAATTGCTTAAATGTTAAAAGTAAGGATGTTAATTTATGGGACATATAAGCTCATCCTTACTGATTAAGCTAATTTCAAAGAACTTGGTAAATGGGATGACAAAGCTTAAATTTCCAGTAAACAAGGCTTGGATTGCTTGTGTTAAGGGAAAAACAAACCAGGTCTTCTTTTAAGTCAAATAAATAGAATTTGAGAAGTCTGTATGTTGAAGAGAATATGCACGTGGTCCCTGATAAATCAGGAAAGATGGTGAGTCCAGGTGATGATAAATATTTAGAACTTAAAGAACTCATTCATGACAAAGAGATGATACTGCTAAAGATAATTGTCAAAGGACTCAATGATACAGACAAAAATGGTAAAAGAGATGGTGGTCCATATGTCAGTTAAAAACCTTTGCTCCATCTGAAAGAATATCTAGAAGGGTCCAGTAAAGTTCTTCAGGGACCAGATCCTTGTCATAATCATCTTAGAAGGTCAAACTGGAGGCACAGATTATCTCATCCCCTTGACAATCTAACTTCACCTCTGGAGAGTGGAGTCTAAACAAGAGCTAAAACTAGGAATTTCATGAATTTATCAAATTTATTGTCTTAAAATTGAGTCAAAAAAGTGAAAAAAACTCAGAAAATGATGACTGGATCAAAGCAATAAATAAGGAGCTTCAGCAAATTGAAAGAAATTATGTCTGGGACTTGGTTCCTAGACCTATTGGCAGAAAAATATTTGAAACACAATGTTGTACTGAAAAAAATTGAGGTTGGGATTGATCAAATTAACATGACCTAATAAATGAATCAGTTTCTCCTCCCAAAACTTGCTCTGATCAAGAAATAGGTATCCACGGTAAAATAGGTACTTATTAGTGTAACTCTGTACTATAACTTTGCCGATATTCACCCATGGGAATACATTTAGAGGAAAATAGTTAAGGAAAAAACAAATGTAGAATTCACTAAAGAAAGAAAGGGACCTTGTCCCATCTCTCAGGTTAGTACAAAAATAATGTGCTTTAGAAATCATAAAATTCTATGCTAAAATCCATATGTATTTCGTTATCTGAACAAAATCTGTCTCTTCACAAAAATATGAAAAGTCATATATATTGTCGTCAGATTCATCAATTCGAAAAATGCACCTTTAAAATGCCAAATGTTCACCTCCCTTAATTACAAAATCAAATCCTTTTTATTCTATTGTCCTCATAGTTAACTCTGATTACTGTCCTTAATCGTTCTCATCTCTAAAGTGATTTGGTGTGTTTCATTCTCTCTCACCAAAAATTTGAAATTACAGATATTCCCACTTGCTCATCTCCTATAAATGAGCCAGAAGTTGTTAAAATCTAAAAAATTAGTTAGAAAAACCCAAAATCAAAATCTCTAATCCAGTAACACCTAGAACCACAGGAGAAGGCACCTTAAGTCCTCAATAAAAACTAGAGTTAACTCTACTTACTGAGTCCTCGTAAAAAATTCAAGAACCCCTAACAGAGTCTATCCTCATTGAAATTTTCTCAAGCATCAAAATTCTGTTGTGTCAACCATGGAAGAGATTTTGAGTCAAGGTTTGGTTCACATATTGAATAAGAATCTTCTAAACCCAAACATCCTCTTTCCTTAGATGAACCAAAATCACCTAAAGATTCTCAAATTCCTCTTCCCTCTAAAGAATTATAAGGTACAAAAATCTCAGAAAACTTATAAGTATATTGTTTCCCTACTCTTTTGGATTCATACCTAATTTTTACTCAACTGTTTTGATGAAGAAATACATATAAAGAGGTTTTACCTTTTAGCAATGAGAATTGGGTAGTAGAATACTTGTTTTTTCTTGCAAATGTCCTCAAAGAAAGTACATTTAGTTTAGAAGAGCCAATTGAAGGTGAAATAGGTATGTGACAAAGGATTGAGAATTTATGCTCCATCCAAATAAGGAGGTGGAGGCAGATAAGGATGAACTACCTTGAAGATGGTCAATGATGAATCAAAGAGAAAGCAAATAAAAATAAAAGGTGGTTTGTATAGATGTAAAGGTTGTTATATTATATTCTACTACTATATTTGAATAGAAGTTGTTAATGGATGCTATGAAGTCTAGCATATATTCTACTACTAAGATAATAAGACTAAAGAATGTTATTGTGGTGCAGGAGGAAAATGTTAAAGTTATAGAGGTTGGAGAGATTGAGGGCGTTGATCTTGATATTTGTGCTGCACCGAGAAGAGAAGAAAACAATTTATGTAGCAAGAAAAACCAGGTCCTCTAGTCAAAAGTCTTGTAGCCCTTCTGGAAGTAAAAAGAAACACAACTCCGTTAAAAGGAAAAATGTCTCTGAGGAACATGGTTCCAAGAAGAGAAAAATTGTTGAAAAAGAGGAGCGATGTAGTGATTCCAAAAGAAGAAGAAAGAATGAAGAAAAGAAGTCTACATATAGAGAAGTAAGAAATGCAATTGAAATAATAGAAAGTATTGGTTGGAAGAATGTTTGATCCCAGGATTTAAGATTAACCTAGAATGATGTAAGGCACCTGGATGTTTACATCTCTTAGAGGAACTACCTCCTATGGTTTTAAAAATAAAGTAAGAGAATTCTATTATTCAATGGAGCATGACTGTGTAGGTACTAGGAAAGGAAATAAAACTGGATGAAGAGGCACTGGGAAAAATTCTAGATGTACCTCTTATGGGTGTGAGGACTGTTGTAAAATAATAGGCCTCAACTGAGTTCACGATTGATTCTTCTAAAAAAGGAGAAATTTCAATAGTTGGTGTTTGGAAAAAAATCCTAACTAGTGAGTTCCAGTCAGTGTTTAAATTTGTGAACAAGGTCCGTTTGCCAAAGTCAGTGAAAAGGACCATTGCTTCTGCTATTGATCTATTTTTGATAGAATATTTGAGTAAGTTTTAGTTAAAAAGTTTGTCTGGATCTTATGATAGATCAAAAGAATAATATGATCAATAAGAAGGAGACGAGACATGTAATTCCTTATGGGTACTTCTTGAAAAAAAATCTTTGATAACATTGTAGTGGTTGGGACAAAAGAGACTTCTGGAATATTCAAAAAAATGTTTAGTCTAAGAAAATTGGTGGAAAATATATGCATAGAAGGAAAAATGGGAATTGTATCCCAATTGTAAGAACTTTTGACTGCTCAAGAAAATTTAAGCAAGGAAATAAATGAGATAAGGATTAAGTTATCTACAATGAATGTCGAGATAGTGCACTTGAAAATATAAAATCATAAGTTATCCTCAAAGGGTCCTGGTGCTAATGAGGAACTTACATTAGAAAATATAAAGCTCCAGGCCAAGGTTATAAAATGTTCTGGTGAGGTTCAAGGGTTGAACATAGAAGTGAAGACCCTCATTAAACAATTATTGGATGGTCAAGATGATAAGGCTTCCAGAATGGAGTTGTTGCTCAAATCCTTCTCCCCTGAGCCCCCTCTGCCTGAGTCATATTATCCCTGTGTCAGTTTTTTGTCCCTGTGTCTGTTTCCAATCCCTATTTCTATTGTGGTTTTTGAAGAATGTTGTTTTAGGTTTGTTTTTAGTATATTGTAATGGTTCTAATATCCTTCTACAATTAATGAATTCTAGTTTGTGTGCGTCATCTATTTTCCCTTTATTTTTAAAAAGTTGTTCTTCATGTTAGTGTTGCCCTAATGGCCATGAGTTAACCATCTCGTGCTTATTTTATTCTTGGTTTTCTATTATTACTTTTTAATGATGCCAAAAGGAGGAATATCGATTTCATGTGACAAGGACCAAGTGTGTGAATGTTCATGATGTGTTAGGGACCATATATAAGGTATGCAAATGTGTTGAATAATGAAAGGCATATCAATAGAGGGTAGAATATTGGTAAATCATGATGGCTTATTAATATGGGGAAAATATATTGCATAGTAATTGGGGGAACATTCATAGATAGTAATGGTGATTACTCTGATTAAAGGTGATAAATGATAATGAAACTTAAAATGTGTCGTTGGTTTATCATTATCAAAAAGAGGGAAAATTTCTATATCTTATTTTTATAGTGATCATATGACAGCAAGGGACCAAGTCCCTGGGTCATCGAATTGCTATATCTCGTTTTGATGGCGACCAGTTGACAACAAGGGACTAGAAAGGGTGGATAGCCTAATGATATAATTGTTAATCCTAAAAATGATATTCACATCATGGCTATTGTTACTATGAGCGGTAGAAATCATGGTAAAGACGCTGTTGATATTGATGAAGACCCTAATGCAAGGAGAAATGATGAACAAGTTAATGGAAAGAAAAAACAGCTAGAAAGGTCAAATAATGATATTCCAAAGTCTAATGTGCCAATTGTCCAAATGGAAAAGGTAGTTGAAGGAAAGGTTGAAAGTGACGAAGATCCCAAAGCAGTTGATGGTGATGCTCTAATATTAGTGAAACTCTATTTTTTCCCTTATCACAAATAAAAGATTCTTTCCCCATTTCCACAGAGGCTCAAGAAGAAAGAATATAATACAAAGTTCAAGAAATTTGTTGCAAAATTTAGCAACCTATCAATGAATATTCATTTGTTAGAAGCTTTACAAGAGATGCCTAATTATGCTAATTTTATGAACGACTAGGTCATAAAGAAATGAGTCATGGATTTTGAAACTATTGAGGTAACCCACAATTGTAGTACCATATTTTGTTGCACAATTATGGTGAAGAAATAAGACCTAGTGCATTCACTATTCCTTGCACTACTGGGGTACATAAATTCGTAAAAGCATTATGTGATATTGGGGAAAGTATTAATTTGATACCATTTGAATTTCTTAAAATTTAGGCTTTGGTAATTCTAAGACTATCACTATGAGACTTTTAATGGATAATTGATCATACAAAATTCACGTTGGTGCATTATCTGATGTCCTAGTGAAACTTGAATGATTTATTTTTTTGACTGACATTGTTATACTTGATTACAAAATTGATCAAAAGGTCCCAATCATTCTTGGTAGGCCATTCATAGCTACTAGAAGGGCCTCAATTGATGTTGAATATGGTGAAATCATATTCCAGGTAAATAATGAAGAGGTCTCCTTCAATGTGTGTAAGTCTATGAAGTAACTTATGGACTTTCAAGTTGTTTAGTTGATTGATGTGATAAATGACGAGGTGACTAACACCATTGAAGAAAATATTATAGATGACTCCTTAGTGGGTGTATTGTGGAACTTTGGGGGTGAGGCAGTTGAAGAATATGATGATATGGTTGCTTCGTTGACCGGTCTTTGCTCTTTTAACAAGAACTCGATTAAATTTGATCTTAATTTTAAAAATCAAGAAAGTCCACCCGCTAAACATTAATTATTGAACCGCCTCAACTTGAACTTACGTTGTCTCCTTCCCACCTCTAGTTAGTTTTCTTAGGTGATAATAATAATTTGCCAATCATTATTATAAGTGATCTAGTTCATTGGTATGTGGATTCCTTGAAATCTATTTTTAAAAAGTCATCGGTGCTATTGGGTGGACCATAGTAGATATTATAGGCTTTGCTTTTTGAATTCCTTCTTATAAAATAAGATTGGAGGTCAATCATGTTCCTAGTTTGGAACACTAATGAAGGATCAATCCAACGATGCAAGAGGTAGTCATGAAGGAAGGCATTGTGCTAGATCATAATATTTTGGGAAGTCATCCATGAAATTTCCATGGTATCCTCGATGTGAAGTCCATGGACATTGTGCTTGATAAAGTATTTTTGGGACTACCTCTTTCTCGATGTGAAGAAGTATTTTTGGGATTAACCGTACTTGATTAGAGAGTGTTTGGATGTTATGATTTATCGGTGTGTCATATAGTTAAAAATAAGGGTCATTCTTGAGGCCTGCCACTTTTCTCCATTGGTTGTTCATTATGGAGGGATTTAAACAACTGCAAAGGTTCTTCAAAGTTGATACTATTGGTCTACTCTTCATAGATATGCATCTGAGTTAGTCAATATGTGTCCATAATCTTAAATACAAAGAGGTATTTCAAGGAGGTATGATATCCCTCTTATGCCCAACCTTAAAGTTGATTTATATGATATGTGGGTGATCGACTTTATGAGTCCCTTTGTAAGTTTATGTAGTAATAAATACATCTTGGTAGCCGTCAATTTTGTCTCAAAGTGGGTGGAGTCCAGTACTCTACTGAACAATGAAAGCAAGTGTGTTACATTTTTCTTAAAGAAGTATATCTTTAGAAGGTTCGGGACTCCAGAGGCAGTTCTCATTTTTGTAATCGAATCGCAATGCCTTGCTTAATAAGTATAGGGTGAAGTATAAGGTCGCTACTCTGTATTATCCCCAAAATAGTGGTCAATTAAGATGTCGAATCGTGAAATCATGTCCATCCTAGGTAAAATTATTAATGTTGGCCATACAAATTGGGCAAGACACCTCGATAATAATCTTTGGGTGTATAAAACAGCCTAGAAAGCTCCTATGTGTCTATTTCCCTATCAATTGGAATGTGGAAAAGCTTGTCAGTTAACCGTAAAATTTGAACACTAAGTTTTGTGGGTCTTTAGAAAGTTGAACATAAATTGGGACGATGCCTCCAAATAAAAATTAGATCAACTTCATGAGTTAGATGATTTTTGAGTCAAGGCATATGAAAGCTACATGGTATATAAAGAGGAAATAACGAGGTGTCATGATGCTAAGATTGTGAATTGAGAAATTTGTGTTGGCGATGATGTACTTAACTTCAAATCAAGGTTGAAACATTTTTTGGGAAAGCCTAAAACCAAATAGTCGAGCCCATTTGTGGTCTCAAATGTTTATCCTAGTGGAGCTATTGAGTTGGAAGACCATGAAAAGAGGAGATTACTGAAAAATGGACAAAGAATTAAGAATTACCATCTTGGTGGACTCGGAGCGAGTAAGGTTGAGTCTCTTCAATTCAAAAATTCAAAATCACGATCAATTAATATCGTGACATAACAATAAGTAAGGAGCTTATTGGATAGTTACTAATTATTCTTGATGTTTTATAGTGTTTTAGATACTAATTTTATCTTGTTTTGTATTTTTTTCATGCAAAATAGAAATAATGGGATACGTAAAGGTTGGTTTGGAAGCTCAAAGCTATGCCTTGAGCCTAAAATTTGAAGAACAAAATATGATGTCATGCCCACTACTAAGACCTGTGGTGGCCCTACTTAAGAGGTCAGGCATAGATCCAGCACATATTAAATGCAAGTCAGCTAACAAGCCAGCTAAAAAATTAGAAGATTCGGCCTGGACATGATCCAGATATGCTTGAGCAGTCAAGGTGCATCTATAATGTAGGTATGAGCCAAAAAAAATGCTAGTTGTTGTATTTTGACATGCACCAGACTTGATTGAGAAGTAGAGGCAGAAGTCCAAAGCATATTGAAAGTAGAAGACATTATGTTGAGGCTTCTAGGGACCTGTGCATGTAGCCCAGGTGCATCTCAAGTTCAGGATGGGCGTAGACCCATTAAGCTACAGCCAAAACTCTTTTTCCCTTAAAATTGGGTCGAATTTTCTTTGGATGACCTAACCTAGTCAACCTAAATTCACTTTAATTTACTTAAAAAGACCAAATTCATTCAACACTTGTGAAATCATACATTAAAATTCCCTTATAGTCTTTTGCCATTATTCTACAACTCAAAATTTTCTCTTTCTTCATAACTTAAAGATTCCTCAAACTTACTTCAAAATTTTTATTTTCTATAACAAGAATTAAGCTCTAAATATTTAAATTAGACATTTGTTTCATTTTTCTCATCTCTTTGACCAAGTAAAGTGCATCAAATTAGAGGATGGTATAATGTTGGTTGAGGATGCCCTCATTATGGAGAGGTGGCAGTCCTAGTTTCATAAGCTTCTGAACGATGAGGGGCACAAAGGTTCTATGTTGGGAGACTTGGAGATATCTTAGGAGGGTCACGATTATAATTATTATAGGCATATCGAGGTTGAGGAGGTCAAGGAAGCTATTTGCAAGATACGGCGGGGTAGGGCGATGGGGCCAGACGAGATTCCAGTAGAATTTTGGAAGAGCACTAGAGGGGTAGGTCTGGAGTGGTTGACAAGGTTTTTTAACATTATTTTTAGAGCTGCTAAGGTGCCTGAAGTGTGGAGGTAAAGCACAATAATTCCATTGTATAAGAACAAGGGAGATTTTCAGAGTTGTAACAGCTATAGAGGTATCAAGTTGTTGAGTCATACTATGAAGGTTTGGGAATGGGTGGTACAGTTGAGGATGATGAGGATCATGAAGATCTCTGAGAATTAGTTCAATTTAATGCCTGATCTCTCGAGCACTGAGGCCATTCACCTTGTGAGGACATTAGTGGAGCAGTTTTACGAGAGGAAGAAGGACTTGCACATGGTGTTTATTAATCTAGAAGGCCATATGATAGAGTTTCTAGGGAGATATAGTGGAGGTTCTTTGTAATACCCTGATTTTCTGAACCGGAATCCTACAAGGTGCTTATGACCCCGAAGGATCACAAGCTAAACCATGACTGAATTTTGTACCTATGCACTGCAATATATAATGTAATAAGGCAGAAAATATGAACATGTAGTCCATAAGGTTCAACAGAATAAAGAATCTGTAAAATAGTAACATTCATGTGTGTTAAAGATACCCAAAACAATTGAAAAATGAATCAAGTATGAACTAAAGCTGAAAGCCTCTAAATACTGTCTGAATAAAGAGATGGAGGAACATGTCTCCAACTAACTCCATCTAGCAAAACTGAGATGAAATAATAAATGAAATAAAATAATATTGTATCATCCTTGAATGAAGAGGACTCACTGCAACTCTGTCTACTGGAATGCAACTGCTACTTCTAGTCTAGAACTCGTGTCTCTGAACCTATAGTGTAATATGAATGAAAGAACCATAGCGCAAATGCGTCAGTACAACTGAAGTACTAAGTATACGAGTGAGGTAGGCTAATGCAAAGGGTTGACATGCATGAATAATGCTAACTGACGAATGATATGAATGTAAGAGTACAGACATACATACATAGTAGCTGAGATCATGAGTATGTGATAGCTAAATCTGTACGCTAATACATGGTTTAATGATAACTAACATGGCTGAAACTTTAGTTCAGATTCCACAATCTTAAATCTGATGGAACTTTCTGAGTCCCATGCTATAACTGAATTTGACTGTATCAACAGTCCTGGTATACTGATATCTGAAGAACTGTCTGATTTCATTTACTGAGACTAAGTATGAAACTATGGGAGGTAGTTGTTTAACCCACATTCCCCATGTGTTCCATTATGTCTAAGTTGGGGTCCAATCTCTGCCCTAAATGGAGGGGTGTCAATAGCGCACCACTGGTAAGGATAGTTATGAGTGACCCTTAGATGGAAGGTACTCGAAATAAGAGCGGTGGGAACCTTAAACTGACTGGTTAAGCCACCTCATCAACCCTAATCTGACAGGTTATGATGTCTCAACCTATGCTGGCTACATAGTTCTGGAATGCAAGGATGACTGCTAAGAATCACACCCTAAACTAGTAGGTGAGTTCCCATCCTTGGGTTCACTCAGTGCTAACTTCCACTTGTATCTGAAGAGACTGAACATGATTCAACTGACTGTACATGGACTGATTAACTAACATCTATTGTCTGACGGAATAGTACTACTATCTGAGAATTAAATGAGATCATAAGATTTCGGAGGTTTCCTGAGTCACATGACTGACTATGTTCTATATATTATAGATCGACTGAGATTAAGGTAAAAATATGACATGGCTCTAGGCACACAACTATATTAGGACTCGATAGAAGAAAACTGACACACAGGACATGACTTGATCATAAGATTGGAGTCCACAATTCATAATATCATAAGTACAGGATCTTGTACTTCATGTAGTTATTCAACATCTTAAACATTGTAGGGATTGCATGGATATATTTCGTGTACATATTATATATATCCATTATTATACATGTTTCATACCACAACAATAGCAACACATCAATAGTATGGAATTCATATTTAAGTATATAGCTAACACAGACTTATCATTTAGATATCATGGAACCATGTAAACATAAATTCCTAACATCCCAAGCATTTTATAAAACACCTAGCATGCATTCTTTAAGGCATAGGTCTGTTTCATAAGTTGCACCATATTGCACCACCTGAAGTTCATAGTTTTCAACTAACAACTGTATATATTCCGTGAAAACACCTTTAGACATCATCTTAAAACTTAAACAACAATCATTAACATGTAAATTCTCATATCACACCAAAATGTTCACAAAGTAGTATTTAAAACATGTTTCTTGAACTCTATGAATGAATTGGATCCATAGATGAACACTACGCATACCTTAGATTAATAATCAGTGAAGATAGTAGTGAAATAAGCTTGGAATTTGAAACCCCCAGTTGACCCCTAGACTTGTTCTTGGTTGTTCTTGAGTGAATTTTGATAAAAAAGTAATGTAAAGAGCTGATTTGGGGATTCAATCCCGTGTTTGGGACTTATATGGGGAGGGGGGGAGGGGGAGATGACCCAAATACCCCTCTAGATGTGTCATTTAATTTTTGTGAAAATTACCCAATTTGGGCCCCCCGGCGCGATGCGGATACATCGCATTTCCACCTGTTTATGACCTGGAATCTCATCATGATGCTCTAAAATCATGGAGAGACACTGGAAACTGACTAACGTTATTTTGTCTTGTGGCGTGACACGCCACTGACTGAAATGATGTTGCTGAAACTTTAAATCGCCATAACTTCTTCACCGGGAGTCTGTTTCAGGCGAATTTGGTATCGACGGAAATTTTATTCAATTCTCTACAATTTGGAGGGTATAAATATGCCAGAATCCACCTATAAACCAAGTTATTCTCATTCAAATATGAGCAACGTGAAATCACGCATGAAAACTTGGTGAATTCAAAAGTTCTTAGCTTGGCTTACTCTAAGTGACTCTTATGAACATGCTTAACACATCATAAGATTTATTATCACTAGGATACTCATCCTAATTTGTGTACTCAAATGTGAATCATAGGATAGGAGGTTTCATATGTACGAACAATGGTTTATTTTCTAGCTTAGAAATATATGGGGTATAACAATATCTCCCACTTGGAAGCATTCCTCCTCGAATGAGACTGACTGAAAAGAGGAGAGATGATAAACTGGAATATGTACAAGACATACACTAATAGAAAGTGATCTCATTATGGACATGACTGATAAGCTAAACATATTATGTTGGACATGTATATCTGATGCATGAGTAACTGATTCATGAATGCATAACTTAGACTTTTGATAACTGAGTTCTCCCAATGTGAATGCATATTTGATGCATGATTATACACTAGACTGATACATGAATGCATGACTGAATATACAACCATAATAGATACGTAGTTTATGATTGGAACATAAATATGAAATTGAGTACGCTTAAAGAGAGCTGTTACCTTGAGAATGATCTGAATTGGCGGAGAAGAGGTGAGGATACTTGGTACGCATATCTGCTTCTACTTCCCAAGTTTGTCCCTTATGAGACTAATTTTTCCAAAGAACCTTGACTAGAGGGACTTCTTTGTTTCTCAATCTATGAGTCTGATAGTATAAGATTTCGACTAGCATCTTTTCATAAGAGAGATTGTTCTGAACGTCAATCCTCTGAATAAGGACTACAACTGTTGGGTCACCTGTGCATTTCTTGAGCAAAGAGACATGGAAGACTGGATGAACTGAGGCTAGATCTGAAGGCAATTCGAGCTCATAATCTACCTTGCCGAAATAACTGAGAATAGACTGAGTTTCCTTTCTTTTCGAATCTCTTCAGTCCCTTCATGAAAGATATCTTGAGGTAGAAATAGTCATTGACCTCGAACTCGAGATCTTTTCTACGAACATCTACATAAGACTTCTGTCGGCTCTAAGCTACCTGGAGTCTTCCTCGGATCAACTAAACTTTCTCTAAGGCATTGAATACTAAGTCAGGAAAATGAGGCATCATGAACTTCGAACCAACCAATTGGAGATCTACATCTCCTACCATAGAGAGCTTCAAATGAAGCCATCTGAATACGAGAGCGATAGCTATTGTTGTATGCAAACTCAATAAAGGGCAAGTGGTCATCCCAACTTCCCTTGAAATCAATTGCACATGCTTTTACCATATCTTCCAGAGTCTGAATGGTCTTTTTTGCTTGACCATCTGTCTGAGGATGAAAAGTTGTACTGAGATGAACTTGGGTACCAAGACCCTTTTGGAATGATTTCCAAAAGTAAGAGGTGAAATGGATACCTCTGTCTGAGATGATAGATAATGGAAAATCGTGTAATCTGACCAACTCCCTAAAATAGAGTTTGGCATAATCCTCGGCAAAATAAGAGGTATGGACAGGAAGGAAATGGGCTAACTTTGTTATTCTATCTACAATGACCCAAACTGAATCATGCTTATGACGATTTCTAGGACAACCTGTCACGAAGTTCATGTTCACTTCTTCCCACTTCCAAGTAGGAATGGTGAACTCCTACATGGAACCACTAGGTTTTTGATGCTCTATCTTAACTTGCTAACGTGTAGAGCACTTAGACCAAAAATCAATAACATCTCTCATCTTACCACTCCACTAATAGATCTCCCACAAGTTGAAGTACATCTTAGTGGACCTGGGTGAATAGAGTATCGCGCACCATGCACTTCTGCAAGAATTCGCTGCCTTAAGCCATCTATACCTGGAATGCACAAATGACCCTGACAAAGAAGAATACCATCTCCCCCTTGGAAGAAAACCTCAACTTTCTTATTCTGAACTGACTCTTTCAGCTTAACAAGGCTAGGATCCTTGTCTTGCTTTTCTTTCACCTCGAAAACTAGAGATGACTCTGAAAAACTCTGCATACATACACCAACATTGGAAGAGTCGACTAAGTGAATGCCTAGTCCGGCCAACTGATGGATTTCCCAAGCTATTTTCTTCTTGCTATTCTCAACGTGAGAAACACTACCCATAGAGAGTCTACTGAGAGCGTCGGCCACAATATTGGCCTTGCCCAGATGATAAAAGACGCTCATGTCATAATCGTTCAAGAGAACTAACAACCATCTCTGACAAATATTGAGATATTTCTGAGAAAAGATATACTGGAGACTCTTATGATCTATAAAGACATCTACATGAACTCCGTAAAGATAATGCCTCCTAATCTTCAAGGAAAATACTACGGCTGCTAACTCAAGATCATAAGTAGGATAATTCTTCTCATTTGGCTTTAGATGTCTGGAGGCGTTGGATATGACCTTACCATGCTGCATGAGGACACAATCTAAACATACTCTAGATGCATCACAATAGACTACGAAACTGTCTGAGCCATCTAGATGAGCTAGAACTGGAGCTGAGGTGAGTCGAGTCTTCAACTCTTGAAAACTCTTCTGACATCAATCTGACCAATAAAACATAACCTTCTTTTGAGTTAGTCTAGACATAGGAGATGCAATTGAAGAAAATCCCTCGACAAACCATCTGTAATAGCCAGCCAAACCTAAGAAACTCCTGATATATGATGGAGATACGGGGCGAGGCTATTTTCTTACTGGTTCGGTCTTATGAGGATCTACTCTAATGCCATCACCAAAAATAATATAGCCAAGGAATGCTGCTGATTTTATCCAAAATTTGTACTTACTGAACTTGGCGAATAACTGATGATCCCTGAGAGTCTAAAGAACAATTCTAAGATGGTCTGAGTGATCACGCTCAGTGCAAGAATAAACTAGAATATCATCTATGAAGACTATGAATAATATGTCCAACTACTTCTTGAACACATGGTTCATCAAATCCATGAAAGCTGCAGGGGCATTGGTAAGACCAAAGGACATGACAAGAAATTCAAAGTGACCATACGGCATACAGAAAGCTATCTTTTGGATGTCACATTCTCTAACTCTAAGCTGATGATAGCCTGATCTGAGGTCTACTTAGAGAAGTAACTAGCACCATGAAGTTGGTCAAACAAGTCATCTATTCTAGGAAGTAAATTCCTATTCTTGACCGTAACTTTGCTGAGCTGACGGTAATCAATACACATCCTGATAGAACCATCTTTCTTGCGCATAAATAAGACTGGTGCACCCCATGGGGATACAATGGTCCTGATGAATCCCTTATCTAAAAGATCTTTCAACTGATATTTTAGTTCTTTGAGTTATACTAGTGCCATACTGTATGGAGGAATAGAAATAGGATGAGTATCTGGGAGAATGTCTATGCCAAGGTCTATTTCCATTTTAGGAGGAATGCCTGGATGATCTTTGAGAAAGACATCTGAATATTCATTAACCACCAGGACTAATTCAAGACTAGGAGATTTAGAACATAAATCCTTAACATGTACGAAATGATACACACATCCCTTAGAAATCATTTTCCTTGCCCGAAGGTAGGAAACAAGCTGACCCCTGAACGCTGAGGTACTAGCCTTCCACTCTAGGATGGGCTCATTCGGGAACTGAAACTAAACTATCCTATTTTTGCAGTCGATTAAGGTATAGTAGGAATAAAGCCAATCCATGCCAAGAATGATATCAAAATCAGTCATCTCTAGCTCGACTTAATCTACTGATGTGGATTTTTGAAATATCATAACCGGGTAGTTCTTGTATACCCACTAAGCTATGATAGTTTTACCTACTGGGTTAGAGACTGAAAAGGGCTCTGCTAAAATTTTGGGACTAATTCTGAAATCGTCTGCTATGTATGGAGTAACAAAAGACAAGGATGCACCTGGGTCTAGCAAAGCAGAACTATAAACATGGAAAATCTGTAACATACTAGTAATGACATTAGGAAAATTTTTTTTGATCCTGTTGGGTCTAAAGAGCATAGAGTCTGTTTAAGAGTTGCCATCGAGTAGCATTGGAAGTGGCACTCTACTGGTTCAGGCGACCAAACTAAGCTGTGGAATGGTTCTGCTGACCTTAAGGACCTGACTGAAAACACTCTCTAATCTTGTGTCCTGGCTTGCCACAACCAAAATAGAAATCACTACCGTCTTTGCAAATACCCTTGTGCTTCTTACCACAAGTCTAACATAGGGGATTTGTTCAGGCACTGCTAACACTACACTGAGATTTAGAGCCTAGTGCTCTATCTCTATTTGCCGTCTCTGAATTTCGGCACTGGGGCACTGGCGGACGAAGGAGCTGGAACACTGGTGGAAGAATGGGCTGGAGTTGATGACTTGGGACAAACCTATGAACAGTTTCCTCTCTCTAATTTAGGTTGAGCAAAATTGAAACTGCCTATATTTGCTCTCTTGTTCTGTCTCTCCCTAGTCCTAACCATCTACTCTTCTATTTTCTAAGCATGGATCATAAGCTTGTCTAAAGTTATATCACTATTTAGCATCATAGATCTACACTTATTTATCATGCTATCATTCACTCTTGACATGAACTTGCTCATCTTAGCTCTATTGTCTGCAACCAGATAATGGTCATATCTGTCTAGCTGAGTAAATCTACGAGAATACACTCTAACTATCATATTTCCCTACCTGAGGTTGATAAACTCAAGAACTTTGACCTCTCTCAGCTCTTAAGGAAAGAATCTATCTAAGAAAGACGTGAAAAATTTCTCCCACTCAATAGGACCTGCATCGTCTACCCTCTTGGACTTCTACTATTTGTACCAAGTATGAGCGATATTCAGTAAATGGTATACGGCTAACTCAACACTCTAAGCAAAAGTAACTCTCATGATATCAATGACCTTCTGGACTTGTTCAATGTATTCTTGAGGGTCTTCATCAGACTTAGACCTGAAGAAAGATGGAGGGTTCATTTGGGTAAAGTCTCGAATCCTAGCTGCTGTGGAATTGGCCAGTAGATTGGCTAGAATAACTGGCTATTCATTTTGGGCAGCCACAGACTGAGCAAGTGTGGTGAATGTGGATCTAAACTACGCATGAGAGACATATTCGCCCAAAGGATCTTTGGGCTAAGGAGCTGGATGGTTTCTTCTCGTTGGGGCCATATTCTGAAATAAGAGAAGAATGGATTAGATTGAGAGTTTAACTTGAGATTATGCTCACTAGCACGACATGAATACTGAAAGAAGGGAAACTGCTCCTAAAACATCTTATAGCCTCCTGTACATAAATGTGGAGCGCAACACACCCTTGCACAAGACTCTACTAGATGTGGCTTTCAAATTTCGTAGGACTCTATTGAACCTTAGGCTCTGATATCAAGTTTGTAACACCTAAATTTTCTGAACTGGAATGCTATACGGTGCTTATGACCCTGAAGAACCACAGGCTAAACCATGACTGATATCTGTGCCTGTGCACTGCAATATGTAATTTAGTAATGCAGAAAACATAAATATGTAGGCCATAAGGTTCAACTAAATAAAGAATCTGTAAAATAGTAACATCCGGGTGGGTGAAAGATACCCAAAACAACTGAAAACTAAATCAAATCTTAACTAAATCTAAAAGACTCTAAAAACTGTCTAAATAAGAAGTTGAAGGAACATGTCTCCAACTAACTCCATCTAGCAAAACTGAGCTGAAATAACAAATGAAATAAAATAATATCGCATCATCCTCGAATGAAGAGGACTCACTACAACTCTGTCTTCTAGAATCCAACTGGTCTGGAACTCGTGTCTCTAAACCTATGGTTTAACATAAAAATAAAGCACCATAGCGCAAATACATTAGTACAATTAGAGTACTGAGTATATGAGTAAGGTAGGCTAATGCAAAGGGTTTATATGCATGAATAATGCAAACTGACTGAATGATATGAACGTAAGAGTACAAACATACATACAACGTAACTGATATCGTGATTATGTGATAGCTAAATCTGTACGATAATACATTGTTTACTGATAACTGACATGTTTGAAACTGTAGCTCTGATAGAATAGGAGACTGTATCTGACAATCTTGAATCGGATGGAACTTTTTGAGTCCCATGTTATAACTGAATTTGACTGTATCTAATAGTACTGGCATATTGATATCTAAAGAACTGTCTGAGTTCATGTACTGAGAAAGAGTCTAAAACTATGTGAGGTTGTTGTTTAACCGACATGCCCCATGCATACCATTATGGCTAAGTTGGGATCCAATCTCTGCCCCAAATAGAGGGGTGTCAATGTCATGCCACTGGTAAGGATAGTTCCGAGTAACCCTTAGCTGGCAGGTACTCGAAATTAGAGCAGTGGGAACTCTGGACTGACAAGTAATGCCACCTTATTAACCCTAATCTGACAGGTTAAGATGTCTCAAACTATGTTGGCTACATAGTTTTGGAATGCAAGGATGACTGCTAAGAATCACACCCTAAACTAGTAGGTAAGTTCCCATCCTTGGGTTCCCTCAGTGCTAACTTCTACTCCCATCTGAAGAGACTGAACATGATTCAACTGACTGTACATGGACTGATTAAATAACTTATATTAACTAACGGAATAGTACTACTATCTGAGAATTAACTGAGATCGTGATTTTTTTAGGCTTCCTAAGTCACATTACTGACTGAGTTCTATAGATTACAGCTTGATTAAGATTATCATGACAACATGACATGGCTCTAGGCACACAACCATATTTTTTGGGTACAAATACCCCCAGGACTCGATAGAAGAAAACTGACACATATGACATGACTTGATCACAAGATTGGACTCCATAATTCATAATATCATAAGTAGGGGATCTTATACGTCATGTAGTTATTCAACATCTTAAACATAGTAGGGATTTCATGGATATATTTTGTGTACATATTATATATATCCATTATCATACATGCTTCATACCACAATAATAGCAACACATCAATAGCATGGAATTCATATTTAAGTATATAGCTAACACAAACTTGTCATTTAGATATCATGGAACCATGTAAACATAAATTCCTAACATCCCAAGCATTTTATCAAACACCTAGCATGCATTCTTTAAGGAATAGGTGTGTTTCATAACCTGCACCATATTACACCACATAAAGTTCATAGTTTTCAACTAACAACCATATATATTCCATGAAAACACCTTTAGATATCATCTTACAACTTAAACAACAATCATCAACATATACATGCTCATATCACAAAAAAAAGTTCACAAAGTAGTATTTAAAACATGTTTCTTAATCTCTATGAAAGGATTGGATCCATAGATGAGCACTACGCATACCTTAGATTAAAAATCCATGAAGATAGTTGTGAAATAAGCTTGGAATTTGAAGCAACCAATTGAACCCTAGACTTGTTCTTGGTTATTCTCAAGAGAATTTTGATAAAATATAATGTAAAGAGCTGATGTAGGGCCTCAATCACGTATTTTTGACTTATATAGGGGGGACATATGACCCAAATACCCCTTTAGATGCGTCATTTAATTTCTATAAAAATTACCCGATTTAGGCCCCCAGCGCAACGCGGAGACATCATGTTTCCACTTGTTTGTCACCTGGAAACTTATCGAGATGCACTAAAATCATGGAGAGACACTGGAAATTGATGAAAGTCATTTTGGCTTATGGCGCGGCATGTCACTGACTGAAGTAACGTTGCTAAAACTTTAAATCGCCATAACTTCTTCATCGGGTGTTTGTTTTAGGTGAATTTGGCATCGACGGAAAGCTTACTCAATTCTCTACAATTTGGAGGGTATAAATCTGCCATAATACTACCAGTAAACTAAGTTATTCTCATTCAAATATGATCTATGTCAAATCACACATGAAAACATGGTGGATTCAAAAGTTCTTAGCTTGTCTTACTTTAAGTAACTCTTATGAACATTATTAACACATCATAAACTTGATTATCACTAGGATACACATCCTAATTCATGTACTCAAATATGAATCATAGGATAAGAGGTTTCATGTGTAGAAATAATGGTTCTTTTTCTAGCTTAGACATATATGAGGTATTACATTCTTGGAAGCTAGAAGGGTGCCCATGGTATAGGTTAGGTCAATTAAAGATATGTATGATGGTGTGAAAACTCATGTGAGGATGGTAGGTAGAGATATAGAGCACTTCACAATTTTGATAGGGTTGTACCAGGATCGACTGTTAGCCCATTTCTATTTGCCTTTGTGATGGATGTTTTGATGAGACATATTCAAGAGGAGGTTCCTTGGAGTATTTTATTTGTTGATGATGTGTTTTTGATCGACAAAACTCGAGGTGGAGTTAGTGATAAGTTAGAGATTTAGAGACAGATGCTTGAATCTAAAGGTTTTTGGTTAAGTAGAACAAAGATGGAGTACTTGGAGTGCAAGTTCAGTAATATATCTCAAAAATATGGAGTGGTTATTAATCTATACTCTCAAGCCATCCAGAAGTGGGAGAGTTTCAAGTATCTAGGGTCTATAATTGAGGGTAATGGTGAAATTGACGAGGATATCACACATTGTATTAGGGTAGGGTGGTTCAAGTACAGGCTCGCTTCGGGAGTCCTTTTTGATATAAAGGTACACCCAAAGCTTGAACATAATTTCTACAGAGTGTTAGTCTGGACAGCTATGTTGTATGGAGTGGAGTGTTGGCTAGTTAAGAACTCCCACATCTCAAAGGTGAAGGTGGTGAAGATACGAATGTTACGATAGATATATGGACATACCAAGAAAGATAGGGTAAGGAATGGGATTATTCAAGAGAAGGTGGGACTTTCCTCAATAGAGGATAAGTTGTGAGAAGTGAGGCTGTGTTGGTTCGGGCATGTGATGATGAGGAGCCCTGATGCTCCAGTGCGGAGGTGTGAGACTCTAGCTATAGATGGTTTTAGATGGGCTAGAGGTAGACTAAAGAAATATTAGAGGGAGGTGATTAGGCATGATATGGAGTAATTACAGCTTACAGAAGACATAACTCTTGATAAAAAGGTGTGGAGGATGCAGATTAGGGTTGAGGGTTAGGGGGTGGGAGAGCATTGGTAGTAATAGGGGAGTGCTTCTTTCGGTCTGTAGTTTCTGGTTTGTAGCGTTGGGCTTGTAGTTTTTGGGTTTAGTGGTGTTGGCTTTTTTACATCCCGTACTAGTTTATTATGCAATTATCTTTTGTGTTTGTTATACTGTTAGTTTATTTTGTGTACCATACTAGTTTGTTTCTGCTTACTTTTTAATTTTGTTATGTTGTTATTGATACTAAGCCGGGGGTCTATCGGAAACAACCTCTCTACTTCTTTTGAGGTAGTGTTATGGTCTACATACACTCTACCCTCTCCAGACCCCACAAGGTGGGAATACACTGGGTATGTTGTTGTTGTTGTTATTGTTGTCTTCAATCAAGTTAAATGTATGATTTTTTATGGTTTTACCTTTGAATTATCTTGAAATTAGATTAATGCTGCATATCCCATGTTGTTTTTTCATTCAAATTTGATTTATGTAAGCTTATTTGGATGATTTATTTTTTGTGAGTCATTATATTTTAATGGATTCATTTTTTTTACCTGTTTAATTGGTGATCCTTGCTTTATGAAACTAGTGCACACCATGTGTTTGATAAAATGTCCAATTAATTTTTTTTTTCTAACTAGTGTGGTGGGTAACTCAACTAGGATAGTATATGCACCATGGATGTGTTTTGAGATGATTTGGGGAAATATGTTTTCTCACATGTGCTTCTGTTCTCTTTTACCATGCTCTTAGTTTGCATGCAGATTATGTGTTTATGAAATAACAATAAGAAGGCAATAACTTGAATGGTTGTAATGGTTAATATGATATTTCATGGGCCTAATGTAATCATTCTTGAAGCATAATTTTTTGTCTAATGGGTTATAAATGTTGAATAACCGGTAGTTATTAGTTGAAGTAATTTGTTACAAAATAGGGCATCCATGGTTTTTGTTGATAAATATGATTTACATGAAACCTATGGGTGACATCTGAGTAACCAGGGTGACATGAATTCTTGAATTACCTTATGATATATTAGGTGACAACATTATTATGGGTATTGGGTCATTCTTGATCCATTGGGGATTATTGATGTTCTATGAGCTATAAAGGTGACATGTGAAGCATGCGTCTCAATATAGAGTCCAAGTAGATGATTGTCGTGATGAAAGATTCCAATGATTTGTAATTATGAATTTACATTGCATCCACCTTAATTTTTTCTTTAACTTTATGTTTTTTTTAATATACAAAAATTCAAAAAATATGTTTAACCTTTATTCTAATACATTTATTTTGTACTTTTCTCATTCATAGGTATGTCTTCAATAAAGAATTTTCTACGAGATGCTAAGAAGTGTAACACTCTGAATGAGGTTACCAAAAGATATTTCCACAATGGGCAAAGAACTAGCCTCCATAGGTGTTCAACAAGACCCGAAAGTCCAATCCACTATAAAAAGTACAAGAGGAGTTGGAAAGGAAGTGGATCAAATTCATTTTAGTGTAGAAAGTGTGATAGAGATATATGATGATTGGGTAAACACTCCAGGATTTAATCTTAACAAAAACTTTAGTATGAAGTGAGTTGAAACCTAATTCCCTGAAATCATAACTGAAGTTCAAGACTAGGTATGGGATTTTTTCACGGATATGACACCTCCTTCTCATCCATTATACTGTGTCCTAGAACTTGTGTACAAATTTTATGATTTATATGTTTCTCATCGCAATGAAAAAAAATATATGATGCCAATTGTCAAACAACCTTGTCTCTCAAGCGTATTCATTTATTGTATAGAAGTCCCTTGCCCGGCCATAGAGATTACTACATTTTATTTTGCTTGTGAGTTAGATTCCATGGTGGAGAGCAGAAAAAGAATATTTAGAATGCTTCAAATTTTTCCTTGTCTTGATCCTGTGATTTCTAAGGGCCTTCCTACATGGGCTAATTGTGTGGCTCAAATCAAGAGGAGGGACCTTTCGGTTAAAGCCTAACATTGGCTTTGATTTTGTAGTAACCGCCTACTTTTCTTGAAAATTGACACCAATTTTTCACAATTGATAGGGACATTCTTGTTGGTTACATCTTGGATAACTTCCCTATTAATTCAGGAGAGTTGATAGTGGATCTGATAAAACTAGGGTTAACGCAATCGGGCACTTTATTGGCTTTACCGTCACTCATCACTCTGCCGTGCCATAAGTTCAAAGTCTTGATATTCTCCAACATTGACCTAAGATTTATATGCACCAGAGTCATTGATATAACACATTGCAAGTATAAGGATAATTCCATGGTGATTAAGAGGAAAGCTTTGGTTTTGGTACATTTGGGTGGGGAAGATTTGCCGAGGTTAGACAGAGTAGAGCTCCCCACGACTCCTACACTTTATTCTGAGACTCATTATGATTCTATTGATAGTCTTCCCTCATCAATCACCACACCACCACCTCATCCCACTCAACTAGCATGGTCTTTTATAGTCTTGTTTGCCAAAGTTGGATCTATGACTTTGGAAAACAATGCTACTCTTACCCAGTTTGTGTTTGATATCCCCCAGTTTATTCAGGCTACTTTAGCACCTCTACGTGCGCACAAATTAGATTTAGATCAGAAAGTGGCCATGTTCAAGGTGGGAGGGTAGTCTGAGCATGTGGAATCTAAATGGGTAGACCTTGATAGTTTGTCGGTGGAGTTTTACTCTAGGTAGCCCCTTGCAGTCTGGGTGTGATAGATATTGCTTTTCCTCTAAGGAATTTTTTCCTAGTACTTTCTTTTGAGGATTTGTTTGGAGAGATGCATGAGTATGTTGGTGATGATGCCTGGGTTGATTGGACAAAGTGGCTTATGGAAGCCTAGCACGTTGAACTCGCAATGCAACTATCCAAGGATTTGAGCATTCATGGATGGTTGGGTCAATTTCTATCTCTCAGCCTTCCCTGATGAGGCTCCTTTTAAGATAGTACGACCACCCACATACATGGACCAGAGAGCATAGTTCACCACATAGAGTCTTCACCTTCTCCTAAGTGAGACCATTAAATTTAATTTTTGTTTCGCTCTTTGCAATGATGTGTCTTTGCCTCGAAGTAACTTATTAATCTCAAATTTCTCAAATTAGTTGGTAGACTAAATTTTTGCTCAGTGAGTACAATGTCATGTGTTCTGAGATTTTTGACTAATTCTTGTGCATATGTGTAGTCTAAAACTTTTATCGAGTGTATTCAAAGAAAATCATAGGCAAGCTTGGTTTGGAGGATTACCCGAGGCCATTTTTGACCCGTCAAATAGCCGAATTCCCACCTTAACATTGTCCCCTAGTTACCCACTTTGAGCCTTTTATCCATTTTTCATTCTTCTTGTCATAATAACCTTGCTAAAACACCTAAAGTCTTTTAAAATATCTTTATTTTGGCACTTAACCTCTTTTGATGCATCACATGATTAAAAATAATAAAATACAGGCGAAAGCCTAAGTTTAGGGGTTGTGTAATTATGAGAATAATGTAAGGGTGGTTCAAACTCATGTGCTTATGAGACAAGAGATATGTTTGATGACAAAGTTTCATAGCCTAGCCTATATAACTTGAATATAAATTAGATAAATGAGGGGCTAAAAAGGTCCTAAACTTAGAAAATCTCATGAGAAAACCAAAGAAGTGAAGAAAGAAATTAGTGCATTGGATTTATTTGGAAAACTCTAAGCTAAAGGTTAAGGGAAGCAAGGAATATTATTTGAAGGTGGATATTTTGAAAAATTTTGGGTAGAAGGGGATAAACGACTGCGTTAGAGGATGTTTTTAGTCACTTGATCCATATAATTTGTCTCGCACCTTAAACCTTTATCTAGACCCACAACACCTTGCCGATTCCAAAATAGGTGAGTATACATTTGTGGTAAAAAACATGAAGTGAAATCTTATGGTTCTACTCATTGTACTTGAATTTATTTGCAAGAGTAAGTGTGAATTCCTTCATTATTAACTCTCTTTTAATAATTAAAATGTCTCGTCTATGTGGAGCTAGCTCTTGAATGTGAGCAATATCAATCTTTAAGGTAAAGGGTAAAGTCTTACTCCTGATATAGGTAAATCGGCGAGGTAAGTTACATTTATGAAAATTAAGATGATCTTTAAAGATTTTGTGTCACCTCTTCAGATGATTTGTTGATTTGAAAGGTTCATTTGATACAAACTTGCATCCTTACTTCATAGATATTTTCTTATTTAAAAAAATTTGGTTTACTTATTGCCATGACATGTTTAAGAAGACTTTGTAGAGATCTGTTAGCCTCTATCTTTAGTATAGCTTTCTTTCTGGTCATTTTGAGTCTTGTAATACCCCATCTTTTCGTGCTAGAATTCTAACCATTGTTTCTACATGTCTAAGATATAATCCAAGTGATTATCACATGAAAAAAAGTTTCATGATCATTATTCGAGTCTATGGAGTAGTATAGAGGTGAAAAATGTCCATAGAAATCACCTTGAACAAAGTTGAGCTAAGACTAATTGATTCATCACAAGTTTGACATTCGATTCTACAAGGGTCAACTTAAATCGTGAATATCTATTAATATACATGGAATTTTTCATCCCAAAACCTATCAAATTGTAGATAATTTAATTATCTTTCCAACGATACTAATTTCATCAAAATTCGACACCCGAGCAAGGAGTTATGGCTTTGCAAAGTAGAGTGCATCGCCTAACCAATCGCACATGGCTACTGGAATAGGTGTGCGATAAATAATGTGGCACATACTTAAATGTGTTCGATAAGAAATGCGGCGCATACTTAAATGTGTGCGTATTTAAATGTGTGCAATAAGCAATGCGTCGCATACTTAAATGTGTGCGATAAGCAATGCGTCGTATACCTCACTTCCAAGTTCCAAAAATACCCCTATATATGTCTATAACACGGGAGTAAACTCCCATAACACCAAAATAAGTTTACTTTCTCTCAAAATCACCAAGAACACTCATTAGGGTTTCAACCTAACAATTTAAATATCTCAAGATTCAACCATGAGTTTTCAATAATTCTTCAAGATTCAGAATGCCCATTTCGAGGGCTACAAGAAACACTCATTATTTTCACGAATAGAGTCCCAAGGTCAAGATTTCATTCAAAGCTTCAATTTTAAGGTATGTGGTATTTTTTAACAAGAACATCCTTTCGTTCTTGTGCCAAAATTTGTATTATTTTACAAAGATATATGATTTTACATGCTTTGATATGAATTTGAGATAGAAACTATTATCCTACGTTCTTGTTCAGAAGACTATTATATTTTTATGATGTCGTGAAGATAAATTCCTTGAGTTTTAATGTTAATATCATGTCTGAAGTTTAATCTCCATATTTTCATATGAATTATACATGTTTGCTATATAAAGTGTGAATCTTGAAATATTTTGCTCAAGTATTGATATATGGGTTTTGAACCCAATTTGAAAAGTATGATTTTTGTGAAAGTAATGTGTTATGAACTCCTTGAGATTTTAATGATTTGACCTTTTGGTGTTGAAATAGTTATTGTTGAACTCGAATGAGAAAAGAAATCGACATTTTGATTTATTATGAAAAAAGGGTAACATGATGGCTCCCGTTGTGAATTGCTGAATTATTTTATGGTGGATATTCTTTGAAAAGATATGAGCTAAGTCCGGGAGTAGTCTTTAGCACCGAGTGGGAGGTATAACTGTGTTGGTACTTCCCTAGAACTACGTGCCCCCGTAGGATCTAGAATTGAGGTTGATTACATATAGTGATCACTAGTTTTTTGGATTTAATTCTTATAGTCCAACTCCTATGGTAAGGATAGGACGACTCTCCCCAACGTGGGTTGTACGTTAGACTCCATGTGGCTCAAATGATTTATGTCGGTTATGAGATCTCCCAATGTGTGTGTGTGTATTCTCCTATTTAATATGAAAAGTCTTATTCTTCTATCTGAGATGAAAACATATTTGTTTGAAAGACTGAGTTTGTGAAAGTCATTGTCTTCAAAAGATTTAATGAACATATATTCCAAAGAGAATTGTTATGAGATTTGATTGCTTTGATGATTTGGAATCAAGAGAGAAGTGAATTGAGATTTATTATGATGACTCACATGTTTCACCCAATATATTTTACTCTCTTACGATTATGATGATTTTAATTCGAGCTAAGTGTGTCATTTTGTAATGCCCCGCAATTTGGGCTATAATATAGACCATAATTTCGATGCGTTGCTAATCCCAAAGACATAAAATCCTATGCCAATACGGCATGTTAATTATGGTGTAGTATGTGAATCCGCTCCAGCTTGAATTTAGACCATAGAGGTCCTTCAACTCAAGGACAAGTTGAAAATATTTTGATCGACTAAGTTTTAGTAAACATTGTAAAATATATCAGCTTTCATCGACCATAACTATCTGTATATGTCGAATTAGGAAGCCTACTACGTGTCAAATGATAGGTATTCAAGTTAGCTTTTCAACGATACCAATTTGCCTAAAATCCAACACCCATAAGAAGTTATGACCTTTCAAAGTGATAAGCGATGCCTAACGAATAGCCCATGGCCACTGAAAAGCATCGGCGATAGCCTAGACAGTGCCTATGTGAACATAGGCGATAGCCTAGGCGGAGCCTATGTAAACATAGGTGATAGCCTAGGCGGCGCCTATGTAAAGATAGGCGATGGGATGGGCGGCGCCTATGTAAGGAATTCTGGTGAATTAAACACTCTGTGTTAAGTATAAAGTGGTCCTTTTCCACCCTTACTTAGCCCTAAAACACGAGATTTAGTTCCAAGGACCCCAAAATACATATTATTTCATCAAAAGTGCTCACAATTCTCCTTAGGGTTTCAAAACTTAAAACCCAAATTGTTCAAGACTTGACTGTAGGTTTTCAAAGATAATTACATATTTGGATTCATCAATTCGCAAGCTTCAAGAAACACTATTATCCTTGGAAATAGAGGTATGTGGGGTTGTCCAAAAATCTCATGGGTGTAGTCTTTATGAACATTAATGCTTTTAAATGGGGGTTCTCAATCAAATGCTAATATCTTTATTTCAATATGATTTCTAAGTCATTTACTTTATGTCATAGGAATTGTTTGCCTATATACTTCAATGGTTGAAACCATGCATATGTGATTTGAGATCTTCCATGGAAGTTGATAAATATGTATGATAAATTATTTTCAAATTCCCATGATAATTTTTCAATACTCTATATTATATTATGATCAATAAAAGAGAGCATGAATTTGAAATAAATATTGTTCACCACTTGTAAATAATAAAGCACCTTGGTTTTTACATGATTATACATATGTGGATGTAAAATTGATGACTTGCAAGCCGGGTATGACGATACCCTACAGAATACGATATGTGATTGAATTAAATAAAATTTGAATGCATTGATTTTACATGAGAAAGGTGGATGCCCGAAGAAGGCATTTCAGACACAAGGGCTCATCGCTGGAATAACGTGTTTGCTGATACAAAATATTGGTACCAGGCTACGTGATCTGTGTACTTGACTTCATGTCATTCCCAAATTGGGACTACAGGTAGGAGCTTGAGCGAAGTGATCTTGGGCACTAACATTGGGTCGAGACACCATGTTGTGTGGTCTTGAGTGTCTCTCCCTCACTTATTCTCTAATCTCGGCAACAACCGAGGTTTGACAGTTGGTGTAAATTATGTAGGGTATTCCACCTAGCTCAGTTGCATTTCGTTATTGCTGAGAAAACCTATTGCATTACAGCCATGTGTTTTCAAATGATTTGATATGAAATTGTTTTATCATTGCTCTCAACTATACTTTGTAAAAATATTATGTTTTCTTTTAATATCTCTGTGTGCCAGTACTTTTTTGCTGACCCCCTTCCCTCTCCAACCTTTCAGGTTCAGAGGCCCAGTCTAGGGGTTAAGAAATTCAGTAGAACTTTCAGACAGAGCTATAGAGACAAGTGGTGATCCTTCTATGTTTTGGAAGGTCTTATGTCCTACAGTCCTTTTATCTTATATTCAGTTTTTGGGTCTACTGGGGGCCTTGTCCCAGTTTTCAGATAGATATTATTTTAGTCATATAGTAGAGATTTCGCAGACGGTTTAGAGATGTTGATTTAGATTGTGGGACACTATTCCCCATATTCATTTTCATATGATTTGTGACCATGTTTTCATTATATTGTGTTTCTCTACATTACTTTGATCATATGAATTAAATACATGATTACCAGAAAGATAGGGGTGTTTCGGGTCTCCATGGTTCAAAATACTTATCACGGACAGGCCCTAGTTTGGGTCGTGACAAACTTGGTATGAAAGCACGGTTCTGGTCCTAGGGTGTCTATGAATTTGTGTTGGGTAGAGACTTGTTTATGGGTGTGTAGCGCACTACACTTATAGGCAGGAGGCTGCTAGGCGTTTAGGAAATATTTCCCTTCTTTGTGATTTAGTTTGTGCTTAAGAGTCTGAACTGTCCCCTAATCAATGATCACTTGTGTTTCAGAAACATACTTATGCCTCTACGTCATATTTTCGATCAGAATGCTCAGGCAGATGAGGTCCGTCCCACCCATGAGATGCAGACCTGTAACAGGGCTCATATTCCAGAATTTATCCCTACTCCGGGAGTCCTTTCAGTCCTGACCAATCCACCTCGAGCTTCGTGGATTAATTTCAACCGTCCCCCAACTGCTCAGGGAGATATTTCAAATGCAAAATTTAGACGGTCTATTCATATGCTGACACAGTTGGTAGCCAATCGAGCTCAACGATAGAAAGATGTTTGGTCTGCATTTGTTATATCTGAGGCTACTAGAGTTCGATATTTCATGAAGATGAACCCACCTAAGTTCACTGGTACCAAGGTGGAAGAAGATCTACAGAAGTTCATGGATGAGATGGAAAAAATCTTTAAGGTGATGCATGTGGATGAGGTTGAAGGGGTGGAGTTAGCAACCTATCAGCTCAAAGATGTTGCGAGTCAGTTGTATGCCGACTGGGAAGATAAAAAAGGTAAAAGTGTTGAGCCCACAGTTTAGGGCAAATTTGTGGAAGCCTTCCTTGATCGATTCTTTTCTCTAGAGTTGAGGGAGGCCAAAGAGAAAGCGTTTATGAATCTGAAGCAGGGTAGTATGAGTGTCCAGGAGTACACTTTGAAGTTTAATAAACTAGCCTGCTATGCACCGAAGTTGGCTAGTAATATGAGGGCCCAGATAAGGAAATCTGCATCTGGCCTTGCTGATGACCTGGTACTTTAGTGTCAGGGGATATGTTAAATAAGGAGTTACACTTTGCTTGACTGACAGTTCATATACATCAAGTGGAAGAGAAGAAGAAAAAGATTGCTGAATCTAGAGAGAAAGACAAACAAACTAAGAGAGCTAGATCTGTAGACTCGCACCAGATTCAGCTGCAGAGTGGTGACTGGGGTAATAAGTGGTCGAAGAAGAAGTTTTGGAATAATGCACAATAAGAAGCCAGTGCCCCATTACCAAGACCACTGATAGACAGACAAACTCAGAATTTTCAGACTCCTTATGGGTCCAAAGCTCTAGGTACACAGTCTCAGGGCAGTGTGGCCCAACAGCACTGTACTCATACGCGGTGTGAGGTTTGCGAAGGGAATCATCTAGGGAAGTGAAGTTTGAGGGGAGAAACTGCTATACTTGTGGTAAAGTGGGTCACCTTTAAAGAGATTATCCTTCTGCTAGAGGAAATGCGGGGGGAGGGGGGGCTAAGTCCCAAGACACCTCCACAACTCCTTTTCCTAAGGGTGCCCCTTCAGCTGCCGGAAGCAGTTGCAACCGGTTATATTCTTTGACTAACCGCCAGGAGGCGGAAGCTTCACTGGATGTTGTCACCGGTATGTTACAAATTTTTTCTCATGATGTTTATGTATTGCTTGATCACATGTCTACTTTATCTTATGTGACTCCTTATGTGGCTGTTGGTTTCGTGTTTTAGCCCGAAGTTATTATAGAACCTTTCTTTGTTTCTACTCCTTTAGCTGATTTTGTTGATGCAGAAAGGGTATATAGAAATTGTATCGTGTCTATTCATAGTAGGGAAATGGTGACAGACCTTATAGAACTAGATATGATAGACTTTGATGCCATCCTTGGGATGGATTGGCTCTATTCTTGTTATGCCACCCTTGATTGCAGAACCCAAAAGGTCATTTTTTCTTTCCCGAATGAGATACCAATTGTATGGGAAGGGAGTTTTGTCGAACCTAGAAGTCACTTTATCTCTTATCTTAGAGCCTGAAAGCTTATATCCAAAGGTTGTGTGTACCATCTAATCTAAGTAAAAGATTCAAAGGATGGAAACCTTCCTCTTCAGTCAATCCCTGTAGTGAATGAATTCCCAAATGTCTTTCCTGAATATCTCCCAATGATACCCCCTGATAGGGAGATTAATTTTGTCATTAATGTGTTGCCAGACACTCGTCCTATTTCTATTCCGCCATATAGAATGGCTCCCGCAGAACTAAAGGAGTTAAAATAACAACGTGCAGACATCTTAGTCAAAGGTTTTATTCATCCTAGTGTTTCCCCATGGGGTGCACCTATGCTCTTCATGCGAAAGTAGGATGGGTCCCTTCGTATGTGCATAGACTACCGCTACTTGAATAAAGTTATGATTAAAATAGTTTTGAGAAATTAAAGGACAAGCTGACTACCACTCATTTTTTGACCCTTCCCGAGGGTATAGATGATTTTGTGGTTTATTGTGGTGTGTCCCGTGTGGGACTTGGTTGTGTATTAATGCAGCGTGGTAAGGTGATAGCTTATGCATCTAGGCAGTTAAAGGTGCATGAGTGAAATTACCCCACGCATGACTTGGAGTTAGCAGCAGTAGTGTTAGCACTTAGAATTTGGAGGCACTACTCTATGGAGTGGATGTTGATATTTATACTGACCATAAAAGTTTGCAGTATGTTTTCTCATAGAAAGAATTGAACCTCAGGCAGAGGCGTTGGATGGAGATTTTGAAAGACTATGATATGAGTCTGTATTTCTATTTGGGTAAGGAAAATATGATAGCCGACGCCCTCCGCAGGTTATCTATGGCCAGCCTTTCTAATGTAGAAGAAGGAAAGAAAGATATGGTGAAGGATATTCACCGCCTTGAAAATCTGAGAGTGCGACTGTTAGATTCCAAAGATGGAGGGGGTAATTTTTCATGAGTTAGCTAAGTCATCTCTTTGTGCTGAAGTTAAGGAGAAGCAGGTTGAAGATCCCTTCTTAATGCAAATCAAGAAAGATGTGGGTCAATAAAAGGTTATGTCATTTGAAATTGGGGGCTATGTTATTCTGATATTTTAGGGTAAGTTGTGCATTCCGAATGTCGATGGGCTATGGGAAAGAATCCTTAATGAGGCACACACTTCAAGGTATGTCATTCACCCAGGCTCTACTAAGATGTACCATGATCTGAAAACCTTTTATTGGTGGAATAACATGAAACATGATGTAGCTGATTTTGTGTCCAAGTGTTTGAACTGTCAGCAAGTGAAGGTAGAACACATGAGGCTTGATGGTACTTCCCAAGAGATAGCCCTGCCTTTATGGAAGTGGGAGATGATAAATATGGACTTCATTACAGGACTTCCGATATCCCGAAACTAGTATGATTCTATATGGGTGATTGTAGATCGGTTGACCAAGTCAGTCCACTTTTTGCCTATGAGGACTAATTATTCAGGAGAGGTTTATACTAAGATTTACATTGAGGAGAAAGTTTGATTGTATGCGGCACCAGAGTCCATTATATTCGACAGAGGTACAGAGTTTTCTTCTCAGTTCTGGAGATCCTTTCAAAAGGGTCTAGGTACACAAGTGAATTTGAGCACAGCTTTCCACCCTCAGATGGATGGGCAAGCTGAGCGTACCATTTAGACCCTCGAAGATATGTTGAGGGCATGCGTCATTGATTTCAAAGGTAGTTGGGTAGATCACCTGCCACTAGCTATATTTTCTTACAATAATAGTTTCCATGCCAGCATCAAGATGGCCCCTTTTGAGGCTTTGTATAGGAGGAGATGTAGGTCTCCGATAGGATGGTATGAAGTGGCTGAGACTTAGATGTATGGGCCTGATCTTGTTCATCAGGCGATGGAGAAAGTAAAAAATCATTAGAGAACGACTCAAGACTGCTCAGAGTTGTCAGAAGTCCTATGACGATGTTCGGAGAAGAGAACTAGAGTTTGAAATTTGTGATTGTGTATTTCTCAAGGTTTCTCCAATGAAAGGAGTTATGTGGTCTGGAAAAATGGGTAAATTGAGCCCTCGTTATGTAGGTCCATATAAGATTTGAAAAGGATTGGTACAGTTTACTATGAGTTGGAATTGCCTAGAAGTTTGGGTTCCGTTCATCCCATATTCCATGTATCTATGTTGAAGAAATGCATTAGAGATCATTCTATGGTATTGCCAGTAGAGGGTATCAAAGTGACAGACTCCTTGTCTTATAAAAAAGAGCCCATTAAAATTTTAGATTGCCAAGTTCAAAAGTCGAGGAGCAAAGAAATAGCCTCAGTAAGGGTACTGTAGACAAATCAAAAAGTCGAAGAAACAACTTGGGAGTCAGAACATGACATGAGAATTAGATATCCCAATTTGTTTGCTTCGATGGGGGAGGAGACAGAAAGTACTATTCCTATCATATCTTTCCTAGTCCTTTATTATGCTTTAAATCGTGTCTATCTGTGTCCCACATCATCATTCGGGGATGAATGATCCTAAGGGGGGATAATGTAACACCCTTCTATTTGGAGTACAAAATAGACCATGATTTCGATGTATTTCTAATCCCAAAGCCATAAAATCCTATGCCAATATGGCATGTTAATTATGGTGTAGCATGTGAATCCGCTCCAGCTTGAATTTATACCATAGAGGTCCGTCAACTCAAGGATGAGTTGGAACTATTTTGATTAACTAAGTTTTAGTAGATGTTGTAAAATGTGACAGCTTCCATCAACCATAACTCTGTATATATTGAATTAAGAAGCCTTCTACATGTCAAATGATAGGTATTAGAGTTAGCTTTCCAACGATACCAATTTTCCTAAAATATGACACCCGAGCAAGAAGTTATGACCTTTCAAAGTGATATGCGACGCCTAACCAATCGCCCATGGCCACTTGATAGGCGCCGCCTATGTGAACATAGGCGATAGCCTAGGTGGAGCTTATTTAAACATATGCGGTGCCTATGTGAAGAGAGGTGATGGAATGTGTGGCACCTATGTAAGGAATTCTGGTGAATTAAACACTCCATGTTAAGGACAAAGTGGTCCTTTTCCACCCTTACTTAGCCCTAAAACACGAGATTTATTTCCAAGGACCCCAAAATACATATTCTTTCATCAAAAGTGCTCATGATTCTCCTTAGGGTTTCAAAAATAAAAACCCAAATAGTTCAAGACTTGACCGTAGGTTTTCAAAGATAATTACATATTTGGATTCATCAATCTGCAAGCTTCAAAAAACACCTATTATCCTTGGAAATAGAGTTACGTGGGGTTATCCAAAAATCTCATGGGTGTACTCTTTATGAACATGCATGCTTTAAATGGGGGTTTTCAATCAAATGCTAATATCTTTCTTTCAATATGATTTCCAAGTCATTTTCTTTATGTCATGGGAATTGTTTGCCTATATACTTCAATGGTTGAAACCATGCATATGTGATTTGAGATTAAATATGAATGATAAATTGTTTTCAAATTACCACGATAATGTTTCGATACACCATATTATATTGTGATCAACAAAAGAGACCATGAATTTGAAATAAATATTGTTCATGACTTGTAAATGATGAAGCACATTGGTTTTTACATGATTATGCATATGTGGATATGATATTGATGACTTACAAGTTAGATATTATGATACCCTACAAAATACGATACGTGGTTGAATTAAATGAAAATTGAATCATTGATTTTACATGAGAAAGGTGGATGCCCGAAGAAGGCGTTTGAGACACAAGAGCTCATCGCTGGAGTAACGTGTTTGCCGACACGAAATATTGGTACAAGGCTAAGCGATTTGTATACTTGACTTTGTGTCATTCCCAAATTGGGACTACAGGTAGGAGCCCGAGCCATGTGATCTTGGGCACTACCATTGGGTCGAGACACCATGCTGTGTGGTCTTGAGTGTCTCTCCCTCACTTATACTCTAATCTCGACGACAACCAAGGTTTGATAGTTGGTGTAAATTATGTACGGTATTCCACCTAGCTCAGTTGTATTTTATTATTGCTGAGAAAAACTATTGCATTACACCCATGTGTTTTCAAATAATTTGATACGAAATTGTTTTATCATGGCTCTCAACTATACTTTGGAAAAATATTATGTTTTCTTTTGATATCTCTGTGTGCCAGTACTTTTGTGCTGACCCCCCCTCTCCAACCTCTCAGGTTCAGAGACCTAGTCTAGGGGTCGAGAGATTCAGTAGAACTTTCAGACAAAGTTGTAGAGACAAGTGGTGAGCCTTTTATGTTTCAGAAGGTCTTATGTCCTGCAGTCCTTCTATCTTATATTAAGTTTTGGGGTCTACTGGGGGCCTTTTCCCAGTTTTCAGATAGACATTGTTTCAGTCATATAGTAGAGATTTTGCAGACGGTTTTAGAGATATTGATTTAGATTGTGGGACACTATTCCCCATTTTCATTTTCATATGATTCTTGACCATGTTTTCGTTATATTGTGTTTCTTCTGCATTACTTTGATCATATGAATTAGATGTATGATTACCAGAAAGATAGGGGTGTTTCAGGTCTCCATGGTTCGAAATACTCGTCACGGCCAGGCCATAGTTCGGGTCATGACACATTTATATTAGAATGCATAATTTTATAAACTATGATGATATTAAGATATTATTTTATATATGCATTGCACCCCCAAATGCTCGATACGTTTCCATAGTACTAACCCATATATTCGTATGTGGGCTATATTTTCTCGAAATATAGGTATAAGGTATAGTGTACATCTTCAGATCCTGTCAGTTAGCGGCATCTAGTCAGCATGTGATGAGTCCTTTTGATTCAAGGGCTTGAGTTAGTTATACAGTTAGAGAAGTTTTGTATTTTCTTTATTCAGTCGTATTGAGTTGGGGTAATCGGGAGTTATGACCCGGCTACCTACAGTCAGTACTAGTAGAGGCTTCATAGACAGTCAGTAGAAGTTGATGCATTTTGTTTCAGTTATGGTTGTAAAGGCAGAATTAAAATCCTATAACTTTCGTATTGTATTTATCAAATTCAAAAAGAGTTATTTTTCATAGATTGTCATATATATTTGTACTTTTTATTCTGTTGCTTATGAGATATGCCAGTAGAATGGTTAGCTTGGGGTCACTTGTGACCCTAAGCACTGTGTGATGTCTCAGGACCCAATTTTGGGGCGTTACAAGTCTTATATACAATATCTCATTATATTGTTTTGAGGTGATTAAGGACAAGCAAAGGTTCAATTTTATGGGGTTGATAAGTCATCAGTTTGATGACATATTATCATGTTTCAAGATTAAATTATCATGATATTCCATTGATTTGGTGTTAATCTCATGTATAATGCTCATATACTCAGGTAAAAGGTTGAAAATTAAGATAATCAAGTCAATGGAAGGTCAACTATAAAATGAAAAGCGCCTTAAAGATCCTTTGAATGTGTCAGGATGCCACCCGCACAAGTAGGTGGCCAAATAGCCAAAGCCAACCCCATCTATGCCAAATCTGCCATGGATATGCGTTGTATTTGTTTAAGTAGATTAAGAGTTTGGTGGAAATTATGTAAATTAGGGAAAATGTGATTATGGGGCTAAATGAAGGGTTTTCAGCTCATTTCCACCATTATTGTACATTATTGTAATACTCTTGAGCTAAGAACACATTAGAGTAATTATAAAGTGATGAATTGGGGATTTATATTGAAGATTTATTGAAATTAAATCTTTGATTTTGTATTCTCTTACTGATCAACTCGATGGAAATTTTGGGATATCTCTACTCTATCTCTCTTTTTGAGTAGCTAATTCTTCTTAATGGCGTTGTGCTCTAATAGGTTGTGATATGCATGGGTTTTGTTTATTTGTCTTCCTAAATAGATATTTGATATGGGTTTTGCATTCATTCCATGTTTACCTAAGAACTGGGGGTTGAAAACCCCAATTATCTTAGAATGCATATCATCCTTGACAAAGGTGATAAGGGTGATGAATGAGTGTGAACAATAACTTTAATCAGTTCATTTGATAGATTCTCTTAGATATAAGGATGTTAATTGAGGCTATAGATTGTTAAAATTGTTACACTTATGAGGTATTTGACAGAATCCATTTTTGATAATTGGTATTTTATTGAAAAATTGACACCAAAACATTTTAGGCTACCCATGAATTCTAGCTAAATTTGGACAAATAATCAAATACCCATGTATGAACCCGCACCTAGTAAGGCATAACCCAAGTCTCATCTTCACTTAATTAATCACTAATTATTTCAAGCTCCAAAATAGTGCTCTCAAGTCAACAAAATTTTGAAATTTGAAATCATTCAACCAAACCCCTTATTTTTACTTTTATGTTTTTTTACCACACATTAAGGGTCAACTCCTAGTTGACTTTTAACACACTTGAATATTGAAATCCTTGTCTTCACTCGTTGTGGATTCGACCCCAAATCTATTGGGTTACTATGGTGATAACGATCACCTATACTTCAAGGATGTAGTTTGAGCATCATTAACCACCAAGTCTCAAATGCTTGGCCTTCACCTACTGATAACATAGTTATTAAGTTATAAAATTTTTTGTACCCTTTTTCATACAACCTCACCAGCAGTGCTATCTCAAATCACGATACATTTTAGTCACTCATGGATGTACCATAATATCATCCTTGGTCACCATATGACTCAAGAAATAAATAGACTCCAATCAAAACACACATTGGAGTTAGCGTAAAACTTCTCAACCTTCAATCTCTTTAGTATAATCTGTATATTCTCCTCATGATTGGCCTTACTATTGGAATAAACAAAGATATCATCTATAAATATAATGAAAAAGGAGTTGAGATAAGGTTAAAATACCCAGCTCATTAGCTCCATGAATGCAATTCGGGCAGTGGTCAACCTAAAAGAAATAACCAAGAACTCATAATAATCGTACCAAGAGAAAAAAATGAATCTTAGGAATATATAAATGTCTATACTCAAATAGTATGAAATACCTCAGATTTTAGCCCTTGGAAATTTCTTGAGCTTTGAGCTCACTTCCTTGATTACTATTTGACCATACAATTCATATGGTTTCTTGATGGGTTAGGTGACCTGCGTTGTAAGGTGTCTAGTATATAGTGGTTGGGTTTTCTATCTTTGTTATGACTTGTTGATATGAGTCATTAAGTATCGTAATGAGTCATTAGCATAAACCTTAACCAAATTTTTTACTTAGTGGCTTAACTCTTCTCTGAGTATGAGTGGCTCACTAGGAGTCGTAAGGATAGGTTATGATTCGTGAGGTAAATTCATTAGTTTTCCATTTTCTGACCTATTTGAGTACTGTGTTGGTTATGAATAGACCTTAGAAGTCATTGGGTCAGCGTACGAGTGGGGTTATAAAGTCATAAGGTGGAAAGTGTATGGGAGTCCGACTCATTATCTATGAGAAGACTCAAGGCTATGAATTATATGTTTTGGTGAAGATTCAATGGGTCGATACATAACCAAGGATTACTTTTTAAAACTTTTAAGTTGAGGGTATTCTGGATATTTCCCACTATAAACCTTGGATCCCATGACATAAAACCTTCCTTGGGACTATATTATAACATCATTTCTAATAAAACACTCCCACATTCTTTCCAAACTCTCTGTTTATGTTAAGTCTAGGGTTTCAAAGAAAGTGAACATCTAGGGTTTTGAGGGTCCAATATCTTCCAAATTCCTTACTATTTTAGGCATTTTAGTCCTCCCTCATTATGAGTTTACTTAAATCAAATGTATTAATGTATGGCTTTCATGATATTATTATGGTTTTGAAATAAAGGTTGGGGGTGTTTGAATGCTTCATGTTTAATGATATTTTCCCATGGTTTATTTATGGTTTTTCATTATTTTAAATATAATTTTGAGCATGTGGGTGCCTGGCTGTGGTTGTGGAACTTGATAATGGTAAATTTCTTTAAAATTATGTCTTTTGAAGTGGTTATGAACCCAACCTTATACTTTGAAACTGGTTAGTACATTTGAGAAATGTGGGAATTTGAACTAGGGGTATAATAGAATCACCAAATTGCTTGGTTAGACTTATTTCTTGAAACTAATATGTGGTATAAATGGTTAAACGGCTAAGGATGGTTTTGAAAAATTTGTGGGGTACACGGGAATCCTTCAAGGGATTTTAATAATATAGTCTGTGGGGTACAGATAAATCCCATAAGTGTTGGCTAATGAGATTGTTTATAAGCTATAGCTCGTATAGAAATACCAATTAATAATTCCGTAATAATTGACATAAAAATTAGTGGTTTGGTTGTGTGCTAAATGTTTTTATTAGGAAATAAAAGGGGGCGTGATAGCTAGCCATGAAGGTATGAGTTCGAAGAATGGATACTAGAAACTCATATTTTTTAAATGAGATTTGGTCCTGGTGACCATATGCTTGTGGGGTACATTAGAATCCTACAAGTCTATACACGTATATCAATATCATAGACGGCAAAGGGTACAAGGAAATCCATGGCTATCTATGATATCTCCAATTTGTGTGGCTACATATACTTGAGCCTATTCAGGGGGTAACATTGGACCTATATAGCCCGTGGGTGGATTTATGACATTAAAGATACAAAATCTAGGTTAACGTTTTAAAAGGCATGATAAATCTTATTCCTTATCTCGACATGGTGTATATATATAATTGCATGTGTTAAATTATACTGGTTGTTTAGTTTGATTTAATGGCATTCTTTTATCTTTATCCATAATTACATGTTAGAATTCATCCTACTAACCATCTTCAAGTGTTGTTTCCTCACACGACGCAGAAATTAGCTATACCTCCACTTGTCCTACCTAATGACTTAGAAATTTTGGGATAGCTTTTGAGTCAGACTAAAGTGGTGAGCTTCCATACTTCAGAAGGACCCATTTCATTCAATGGAATTAATTATGTTATTATTATTTCCTTGGTTTTGGTTTTGTTTTGGTTTCGGATATGGTCGGGGGATTGTCCCAACTAGATATTATTTAGTTCTAACGAGAGGCTTTATTAGACTACTATCAGCATGGGCGGTGTCAGGAATGGTATTAGAATTGCTATTTGTATTGGCATTGGTATAGGTATTAAATGGTCATTGGGTTTTGGATTTTTGGTTTTGGTTATAGAGTCTTTTTATTGTCTTCAAATTAAAGTTATCTTATCTTGTTATATGTTTGGAATTTATCTTATAAAAGGTGAAAAGTAGTCAACGGTATAGGTATTGGGGGTGGTGTTTGGTCCCGGCTGGACTTAAAATACCTCACACTACAAGGCCCTACTCAGGGTCATATCAGATTGGTATCGAATCCTAGGCTTATGGTCAATTGGGTATCCACAAAGTCATGTTGAGTACAGTCTCCTTTGAAACTATGAGCGCGCCATACTCATAAGGAAGAAGCTACAACACATTTTTGAATGTTTTTCTTTCTTGGGTTCTATTTTTGGATGCAGAGTCTATGGTCCTTAAATCTTCTCTAATTCCCTCTTATTTGCCTTCCATATCATGCCACAGATGATGTATATCACATAGAAACTCCGTTGTCCCACTCAAGGACAATGATTATAGGACACGTCCTGCTTATGGGTCCAGACCCGGTCTAGAGGTCCAGTTCCTAATTACCCTTCTGGAGTTCTACCAGCCCTCTCTAGTCCTTCTTGAGCTCCTTAGGCTGATGTGATTAATGTTGAGTTTTGTCAGTCTATTCACATATTTAACCCACTTTGTAGATTCTCATTCTGAGCATGGTGCTTCTGTTACTCTATTTTTTAGGCCACAAGGGTTGGCAATTTATGAGGTTGAACCCTCCAACCTTTACTGGTGTTAAGGTTAAAGAGGATCCTCAATGTTTCCTTGATGAGATAGAAAAGATCTTTTGTTTGATGCATGTCACTAATCTAGAGGGTGTGGAGATTGCTGCCTACAAATTAAAGGATATGACGTATCAGTGGTACGAGGAATGAGATCAGTCAAGGGATGATGATGCTGAGCCATCCTTGTGGAATAATTTTTCTAATGCTTTCTTGGACCATTTTTCCCCTCAAGAGCAGAGGAAGGCGAAGTCAGGACAGTTTTTTAACCTAAAGCTAGGCAAGATGTTTGTCAAAGAGTATGCCTTGAAGTTTCACCAGTTATCCTAGTATGTTTCGGAGTTAATTTTTAGTATTTGGATAGAATAAGGATGTTATCTTTTGGGTTGACTCGAGATATGATTTTGAGAGTAAGGCTGCCTTGCCGAACGAGGATATGGATATCTCCAGGCTGACTATGTATAAGTAGTAGGTTAAGGAATAAAATAGAAAGAAGGCAAAGATAGGGAGAGGTAGAGTAAGAAATTTAGATTTTTTTAGTAGGGTGGAGGTCAACACCAGAGTAGTGGTGATGGTGAAAAGTGGGCTGAAAAAAGATGAGCAATTTTGGGCCGTACTCGATGGCAAGTACTCCCTACCCAAAGCTATTTTGTGATAGGCAATTTAGGGTGGCGATAATTATAAGGCACAGGGTGCCTAATCTCTGGTTATTTGGGCCCAAGTAGCTCCATTATATCTTTCTTGTAGATTTTATGGTAGATTGCATTGGGTTTTTTGTGTCGAGGGAAGGGACAAGTTCTTTAATTATGGTAAACCAGGACATATTCTTAGAAACTATCCACTGACCAAGATTTTTAATTCTGATTGCCTCTTCTTCATCTCCGACAAAAAGGTGCACCATTTGGCTCCAGCACGGGTCGAAACTGGCTCTATGCTCTTACTACTCGCAAAGAGTCTGAGAAATCACCTGATGTCATTACTGGTATATTGAAAATATTTTCTCGTGATGTGTACTATTTAATTGATCCGAGGTCCACTCTTTCTTATGTGACCCCATTTATGACTGTATATTTTTGTTTTGGTCCTGAGTGTATTTTGGACCCCTTTTTATTTCTACCTTTGTGGGTAACTCTGTGGTTTCTAGAAGAGTTTATAGGGTTGTGTGGTATTGGTGGGTTGTTTGTAGAGTTTAGTGGATCTATTTTAATTAGACATGGTTGATTTCAATGTCATATAAGGGATGGATCAACTTCACTCGTGCTATGTTTCTCAAGATTTTCAGGCCCATAAGTTCATTTTTAAATTCCCTAATAAGCTGGTTATTTAACGGGAGGGTGGTCCTCTAGCACCCAAGGGAAGTTACATATTGTATATTAAAGATCGGAGATTAATCTACAAGGGGTTTCTCTATCATCTGGTCTGATTTAAAGATTCTAACTCAGAGGGTTCTTCTTTACATTTTGTTTGGGTGGTGAATGAATTTCTTGAGGTCTACCTTGATTACCTTCCTAGTGTTCCTCCCGATAGGGAGATTTATTTTTGGATTGATCTTTTTTTGGACACTCTTCCTATCTCTATTCCCCCGTACAAAATGGCATCATCTGAGTTAATGAAGCTTACTGAGTAATTAAAGGATCTTTTAGAAAAGGCTTTCATCCATCCTAGAATATCCCCATGAGGTACACCGATGTTGTTCGTGTGTAATAAGGATGGTTCCCTTTGTTTGTGTATTGAGTATTGACAACTGAATAAGGTTAAAGTAAAGAACAAATACCCTCTTCTAAGGATACATAATTTTTTTGATCATATTTATTGTGCTAAGATCTTCTCTAAGTTCGATCTTTGATTCGAGTATCATCAGATAAAGATTTGAGAGGTGGATATAACAAAGACTACGTTTTGTACTCGATAATGGCATTTTTAGTTCCTGGTTAAGTATTTTGGGTTGACTAATGCCCCAACGGTATTAATGGACTTGATGAATATGGTATTTCATTAGTTTGTAGATTTTTTCATTATTATATTCATAGATACCATTTTGGTTTATTCAAAAAGTGAGGTGGATTATGTCTATCACCTCCATATTGTGTTGTAAACCTATAGAGATAGCAGTTATATACAAATTTTTTGAATAAGAACGCTGGTTTGATGTTTTCACTTTTCTAGTTCATGTCATATCTAGTGAAGGGATTATTTTGGATCCACAAAATTTTTTAATGGTTAAGAGGTGGCCTAGAACCATGACTCCAACTGAAATTCAAGGCTTCTTGGATTTAGTTGGTTACTATTGGAGATTTTTTGAGTCTTTTTACTATATCTGCCCTATTGACTAAGTTAACTCAGAAGAAGGTAAAGTTCTTATGGTCCAATGCTTATGAGTATAGTTTTGAGAAGGTGAAGGTCAAGCTAACTTCGATTTTGTTCTTGACTTTACCTAAAGGCACTGATGGTTTTGTGATCTATTGAAATGTGTCCTGTATGGGGCTCTATTACATTCTGGTGTAGAATGGTAAAGTGATAGATTATGCATCCAGATAGTTGAAAGTATATGAGGAGAATTATCTGACACATGACTTGGAGTTAGAAGTTATGGTGTTTGCATTGAAAATGTGGGGTCCTTATTTGTATGGAGTACATATGGATATCTTTTCTGATTATAAAAGCCTCCAATATTTGTTTACCCCAAAAATATCTTAATCTCAGGCAAAAAAAAGAGCTTGAGCTGCTCAAGGATTATGACATGAGTCTTCACTATTATTTAGGTAAAGCTAATGTGGTTGTTGATACTTTTAGTAGGTTATCCATGTACAGTCTAGCTCATGTGGAGGAAGGGAAACGAGATTTGGTGATTGACATTCACCGCTTGGCTAACCTTGGAGTTCGCCTCTTGGACTTAGAGGATAGTGATGTGTTTGTTAAATAGTTGGTGAAGTTATCTATTTGTGCTGAGGTCAAAGATAAACAAGTATTGGATTTTATCTTGATGCAAATCAAGGAGGATGTAGGTAGGCAAAAAGTGATGGCCGTTGAGGTTAGTAGTGATGGTACCTTGTGGTACCATAGGAGACTGCGCGTACCTGATATGGATAGATTGTGATAGAGGATTTTGCTGAGGCGCATGAGTCGTATTATGCTATTCATCCTTATTTGACAAAGTTGTATCATGAGCTTAAGGAAATCTATTGGTGGAATAATATGATGTGGGATATAGATAGCTTTATGGCTATATGCTGGTGTGTCAGCAAGTGAAAGTTGAGAACTTGAGGCCCTGGGGATCATATTAAGAAATTCAGTTTCCTGTGTGGAATTGGTAAGTGATCAATATGGATTTTCTTACCAGACTTCCTCGGTCTTGAAATTAGTTTGATTCAATTTGGGTTATCACGGATAGGATGACTAATTCTGCTCACTTTTTGCTAGTGAGGACAAACTTTTCGGTTGAGGATTATGCCATATTATTTATTGAGGAATTTGTGAAGTTGCGAAGGGTTCCTATTTCAATAATGCTAGATCATGGTGCCCATTTATCATCATACTTTTGGCGGTCGTTTTAAAATGGTTTGGGGACTAAAGATAGTCTTAGTATAGCTTTCCACCTGCATATGGACGGGAAAGCAAAAAGGACTATTCATATATTGGACGATATGCTTCGAGCATGCGTGATTGGCCATGGTGGTAGTTGGGCTGATCATTTGCCTCTTATTGAGTTTGTGTATAATAATAATTACCACAGTAGCCATGGGATGGCTCTATTTAAGGCCTTGTATGGTAGGAGGTATAGGTCTCCTATTGGGTGGTTCAAGGTTAGTGAGGCAGAGATGTTTGGCCTGGATTAGGTTCACCAAGCCATAAAGAAGGTAAAGGTAATTCGGGATTGTCTTAAAGCCACCCAAAGTTGTCTAAAGTCCTATGCGAATGTGAGGCGTAAGAGGTTAGAATTTGAGGTTAGGGATAGGGTGTTCTTGAAGGTATATCCGATTCAAGGGTTAATGTAGTTTGAGAAGAAAAGGAAGCTCAGTCCTCAGTATGTTATCTCATACTTAGTCTTGCCGAGGGTTGGTAATGTTTTATATGAATTGGAGTTGCCCTCTAGTTTGAGCTCCATTCACCTGTTGTTTTATGTGTCTATGTTGAGGAAGTATGTTGGTGATCCATCGCTGATTATGCCTATCAAGGATATTAGTATTTTGGATTCCTAGTCGTATAAGGAAGTCTCTATTGAAATTTTGGATTGGTAAGTTCGTCGGTTGTAGACAAAGGACATACCTTTGATAAAGTTTCTATGGAGGAGTCACAAGGTCGAAGAGGCTACTTGGAAAGCTGAAGAGGACATGAAGTGTAAGTATCCCTTCTTGATTTTTTCTCATAAAATCATGCATAAGGTATGTTCTATTCATAATATCTTTGTTTTCTAACTTAGTTAAAGGTAAGATTAGAGATATTTGGGGTTTAATCATGCTAGTCAATTCCTTGTCCCAGAGGACGAATAATTCAATTGGGGGAGAATTCAAATACCCTTAATTTTGGACCTTGGAAAGTTCATGAGCTTTGACCTCAGTGCCTTGATTACGAGTTGACCATATGCGTCGTATGGTGTCTTTAGAGGTCAGGTGACCCTAGTCGTAAGGTGTCCAATGAATGGTGGTTGGTTTTTTTATCTTGGTTATGACTTATCTAGACGAGTCGTTAGTGATGGTGATGATTCATTAGGCCAAACCTTAACCAAATCAGTAACTTAGTGGCTTGACTCTACTCTATGTATGAGTGGCTCACTAGGAGTCATAAGGATAGGTTATGAGTCGCGAGAAAAAGTCATAGGTTTTCTAGTGTCTGACCTATTAGAGAACTATGGTTGTTACGACTAGACCCTTTGAGTCATTGGGTGTGGGTATGAGTGGGGTCATGAATTCGTAAGGTGGGCAGTGTATGGGTGTCCAACTTACTATCTAGGCTACGAATCATATGATGTGGGGATAAGGCTATGGGCCGAATTATAATAAAGGATGACTTTTTATAGATTTTTAGCGAAAGGGTTGTTTAGACATTTCACACTATAGTCCCTTGGAACCTACGACTTAAAACATTCCTTGGATCTTCATTATCACATCATTCCCAATAAAACACTCCTATATTCTCTCATAAACTCTTTGTTCATGCTAAGGCTAGGGTTGTAAAGAAAGTGGCCATTAAGGCTTCTAAGGGTGCAATCTCTTCCAAATTCCATGGTATTTTTGGCACGTTAATACTCCCTCATTGTTATGTTACTTAAAGCACGTGTATTAATGTATGTCTTTCATAGTATTATTGTAATTTTGAAATAAAGGTTGGTGGTCTTTTAATGCTCAATGTTGAATAATGTTTTCCCATTGTTTAACTGTGGTTTTTCCTTGTTTTAAATATGGTTTTGAACATGTGGGTACCTAGGGGTGGTTATTGAACTTGATTATGGTAACTTTCTCTAAACTTGTTAATTTTGAAATGGTTATGACCCCAACCATATACTGTAAAACTAGTTAGTAGGCATGAGAAAAGGGAGAATTTTATTTAGGGGAACAATGGAATCCCCAATTTGCTTGGTTTGGCTTATTTCTTGAAACTAATGCATTGTATAAATGGTTAAGGATGGTTTTTAAAACCTTGTGGGGTACACGAGAATCCTCAAGTAATTTTAATAATGGAATCTACAGGGTACATTGATATCCCCTAAGTGATTGCTAATTACATTTCTTGCAAGCTAAAGTCGGTATGACAATACCACTTAATAATACCTTAATAATTGACTCCGGAAATTGGTGGTTTGGTTATGTACTAAATTTTTAAATTGGGCAAGAATGGGGGCTATGATAGCTAGCCGTAAAGGTGTGGGTCTGAAGGACGGACACTGGAAACTCATGTTTGCCGACATGAGGGTGTGTCTTGGTGACCATACCCTTGTGTGGTACATGGGTATCCACCAAGTTTATACACGTATACATACATCATGGAGGGCGAATGGTAAAAGGGAATCCCCGACCATCTACGATATTTCTGAATCATACAGCTACACACATTGGGGCCCGTTCAAGGGACAACATTTGACCCAGTTAGCCTATGAATGGATTTATGATATTAATGCTACATAATCCAAGTTTTGGTCTTAAAAGGCATACTAAGCCTTTTTCCCTATCCTGACACAGTATATATGTATATATATTTCCATGTGGTTACTTGCACTTGTTGATTGGTTTGATTTAATGGCATTATTTTATCCTTTTCCCTAAGTTATAGACTATTATTCACCCCAAAAACCGTCTTCACGAGTTGTATCCCCATGCAATGCAGGAACCTACAATACTTCCACTCCTGCTTCTTAGTGAATTGGTGATTCGGGAAAAACTTTTTAGCCAGACTGAAGTGGTCAGATTTCATACTTTGGAAGGCCCCATTTAATGCTATTGACTTCTTTCTGCTTTTTTTATTTCCTTGGTTTCGATTTTAGATATGGTCGGTGGCATGTCCCGACCAGATATTCTTTGGTTCTAAATAGAGGATTTGTTAGACTACTATGGGCATGGGTAGTGTCATTATTAGTATTGGTATTGGCATTGGGATTAGTATTAAATGATCATTGGGTTGTTGATGTTTGGTTTTGGTTACATACTTATTTTAATCTCTTTAAATTGAAGTTATCTCATCACTATATGTTCGAAATTCATCCGACCTAGGGTGAAGAGTAGTCAATGGTATGGGTATTAGGGGTGGTCTCTGATCCCAACTGGACTTGAGATACCCGAAACGGCCCGAACCTGGTTTGGGTCATGTCTTTGTGATACGTAGATCTCAAATCAATCTTTGAAACATCAAAGCACCATGACTCTAATCGAACCAATCATCAATATGAAGAATAGGATAATTATTTTGAACTACCACCTTATTCAATTGCCAATAATCATACACATGCGTATAGACACATCTTTTTTCCTCACAAACAATACAGGCTCAACCGAACGTGACACACTAGGTTAGATAAATACCTTATCCAAGAACTCCTACAACTGATCCTTCAATTTCTTCAACTTTGCTGGGGCCACCCTATAAAGATGAAAAGAAATAGGTTTGGTGTCAGGCTCATCATCAACAACAAAGTCAATATCACGATCCAAAGGAATACTAGGCCAATCTATAAGGAAAATATCCGTGAACTCTTGAACAATATGAACAGAATACAAAGGAGGCGGTAAAGAAACACTAGTATCATGGGTATGAGCCAAATGAGAGAAACATCCTTTCAAAACAAAGCAGCGAGCTTGAAGAAAAAAATATAAGTCTCTTGTAAGCCAAATGAAGCGCACCCTTCAATGTTATCATCGACACAACTGGTGAAGCTAATGTCATGGTCTTAGAATAATGGTCTAGGAAAACATGATAAGGAGAAAAGAATTACATACCTACAATGACATCAAAATTTATCATATCTAGAACAATCAGATCTACTCAAGTCTCACCGGCCGTGAAAGTCACAACATAGGATTGGTGCGCCAGATCCACCACTAAATGGTCTCCTTAATGGAAGATACACAAGTAGGAATGACAAGATGCTCACTAGCTGAATCAAAATCCAAAGAAAAATTTAAAGATAAATAGGAGAAACACGACTTTGGATCAAACAACATAGATGCAGATTTGAAATAAATAAGGATTATACCTGTGATAACAATGCCGTAAGCCTTTGTCTCTGGTCTGGTAGGTATTGCATAGCACTGTCCACAACCACCATCCAACTAAGCATCCTCTCTACCACCATCACGCGCACCACTACCTCTTCCTCGGGCACCTTTAGTAGATCCTCTACCTCTCACTGCCGATATTTAAGTAGGCCTAAAAATACAATGGGGACAGTCCTTTTCCAAATGGCCAAATTCATCACTCACAAAGAAACCTCTATGGCCCGACTAAAAATAGGGAGGTACGACAGAGCTAGAAAGACCATCCGAAGCATCGAAACCAGAAGACCCACTAACTTAATCCTACAAGGTCACCTGTACATGTCTTCCATGATAACCACGAAACCTCTACAATCTCTGCCTTGAGGATTGTGACCTCTGAACTCACCTTGAAGACACACCCTCTTGGCGCCTCCTTAAGAAGCTCAAAGGCTATACTTAATAATATTAGCATAATCCACTTTAATCTAAAATAATACAACTGACACTACCTTCTAGGTAGTAGAAAGCTGTAGTAAAATGTCCAACCCCTTCATGAACTTCTTAATCTTCTCAGACTCGATGGAATTACTGGCATAAGAATATCTAGACAAGGCAAAAAAATGAGCTTTATTCTCTACAACAGTCGTAGAGTCCTTCTCTAGGAGATTAAAATTATTGCTTATCTGATCCTTTTAATTGTAGGCCGAATCTATCAAAAAAAAAGCCTCAACAAACTAATCCCAAATCATAGCTGGAGAACCTAGAGGTCTGCAACTAACAAGAGACCTCCATTAATCCCTTGTTGTATCTCTCAAATTATAAGCAGTATAAGTAACCACATGTGAATCAAGCTATCCAAGATTATGCAACTTCTCTCCATAATCAATCAAGAACTCATTGGTATTCTCATCCACCATACTACTGAACCTAGGAGATCCCAAATAAGTAAATCTCTCAAACATCCTCTAATCCTCAGTAGACATAGATATACTTATAATAATATGACAAATTTTTGCATGGCATGGAGATACGGTCGCTCGAAGACCAGTTAGTGGGTGAATGCTAGCATGTACTCTGGATAAGGAAAAAATAATGCTAACCTTTAAAACCAAGTAAATCAGCCATATTCATTCACAACCATTTATATATATATATATATATATTTTTATAACCATGCCAGGAAAGGTAATCGGGTTTAGCATGCCATTAAAACAATTAACCTGAATATATGTAGATCAACCATCTTAGAACCACCCACAGGCTATATGCATCCATTGTAAACACCTGAAAGGGCCCTAACGCGTGTAGCCACACAAATCGGAGATACCATAAGAGTAGGGGATTCACGAGAATCCTTCGCACTCCATGATACATATGTACAAGTGTACTTAGGGGATTCTCATATACCTATAAGTATCATATTATGTTGACAAACATGAGTTTCTAGTATCCGTCCATTGGACTCACACCATCACAATTGGAAATCACACCCTGCTCTTATTGCGCAATTAAAACCATTACCACACAACCAAACCAACATTCCATTTATTATTAACTAAGGCTATAAGCAGTTGTATCATCATACTGACTATAGCTTGCAAGCAATTTCCTCAGCAAATCTTATATAGAAGAAAGGATTTCCATGTACACATAGATTACATTATAAAGTTGACTTGGGGGAGTCCCATGTGCCCCACAAGTAATCATTATTAAGTTTTCTAGGAAGATTCCCTTATACCCAACAAGACTTTCAATTAGACAAACCAAAACCCCAAAATCTTACCATTTAACCATTCTAAACCATTTAATCCATTTAAACTATTTAGGGTTTCATTGCCAAGTTATACTATGCAATAGTCCAATGAAAGTCCAACAATTTAACCAAAAACATTCTCATAGGCATTTTATCAAACATGTTGGGGCTATATTGTTTGCAAAGCCAAAACCTAGTACCAATTAACTATTCACATGCAACCAAATGTGCAAACCACCATAATAATATGAAAACCATAAGTAAAACATATAGGAAAACCATAACCAACCATTGTAACAAAAACCCCAACGTATATTTGAAAACCCAAAACCATGCAACATTTATGCCATGAAAACAATTCACAAAATATGCCTTTAGTTAGAACTAACAATGATGGAGGAGTAACATGCCTTAGAATAGGAAGATGATGGAGAGAAATCAAACTTGTAAGTCCCAATTTGCTCCTATTGATGAAACCCTAGCCTTCCTTAATCCAAGAGCCGCAGAGTGAATTTGAGAGACTTATTAAGATTGGAATATTAGGGCAAATGATGTCCCAAAAGTGATATAAGTTGTGGGGCCATAAGAGGTAAAGAGAGGAAATGTCCAGATTACCCCCAACTTAAACTGTATAAAATCCCCGCATGAAGGTATGACCACCTTCCCCAAACCATAACCTAGGGCACGAGTGGTACCCTAACTTATACATTAGGTCTCAACTTGGACCACCATGCTAACCAACATACAACCACAGATAGACCAACTCATTTCTTAACATACAAGTAGTACCCCATAACCTGTACCTTGGACAGAATTCACTAGACTAGACATAAGGCATCATACAACCTAGCCACATATGACTCGTACCTTAACAAATGATTAGTAAGGCATCCATCCATACCTTAGACAAAAAACAATCTAAACCACAGTAGTTACTGTACAACCAGGACCCTACCAATCGTACCCCATCATACGACTAGTACCCCCTAGTCGTATGATGTCCTGAAGCCAAAAACTCAGGAAATTTTCAATGGACAAAAACCCAGGATGTTTCAGTCTTCCTCTATAAGATTATTCATTCCCGAATAATATACAAGGTAGTACAAGCACAAGTTACACCAAAACATAACCATTCCAACATTTAACTAAGTTAGACAATAAAGTTGTGATCAAGAACTCATACCTACCACATGAATATCCAGAGAAGAAAACAAATGCGGATAATTGGATTTTATGTCCTCATCCGCTTCCTAAGTAGCTTCTTCCACCTCGCGGTTTTGACATAGAAACTTAACCAAAGATGCATCCTTTGTGTGGAACCTACAAAACTGTAGATCCAAGATCTCAATTAGGATCTTTTCATAAGATAAGGAATCTGAGATACCCAATCCATCAAAAGAAATAAACGATGAAGGATCTCCTATACACTTTTCCAACACGGAGACATGAAATACCGAATGAATAGTGCTCAAACTAGAAGACAACTCTAATTCCTATGCAACATTAATAACTCTCCTCAAAACCACATAAGGAGCAATATATCAGGGACTGAGCTTCCCCCTTTTCCCAAATGATATTACCCCCTTCATGGGAGACACATTTAGGAATACCCTATCCTTAACCTCAAACTCCAAGTCCCTATGTATTAAATCTGCATAGGATTTTTAGTGACTTTGGGCGGCCTTAAGCCTATCCCAAATAAACTTCACCTTTTCTATAGCATGATAAACCAAATCAAGGCCCAATATATTTGCCTCACCAAGCTCAAACCACCCAATAGGTGATCTATACCTCCTACCATAAAACGCCTCAAAAAGGGTCATCCCAAAACTAGAATGATAGCTATTGATGTAAGAAAACTCTACAAGAGGTAGATGCTCAACCTAAATACCACCATAATCAATCACACATGCCGGAAGAATATCCTCCAATGTCTGAATAGTCTATTCTTCTTGCCCATCTGTCTATAGGTGAAGAGTAGTACTTAGACAAACCTTAGTACCCAACCCCTTCTGAAATAATCACTAAAAGTAAGAAAAAATTGCATATCAAAATCAGAGATAATCGAAATAGGTACCCCAAGATTCAACCTTGCACAATCCTCAGCCAAAAAATTAGTCCTCTCTGGCTAAAAATGAGTTGAATTTGTCATCCTATCCATGATGACCCAAACTGTATTAAATTTATTCCGAGACTAAGGAAGACCGATAACAAAATGCATGTTGTTAACTTCCTATTTCAATATAGGCTATTCAAGTTCCTAATAAAAGCCTCTAGGCTTCTTGTGCTCATATTTCACTTGTTGACATACCAAATATTTGGCCATAAAATTAGCCATATCTTTCTCCATACCATTTCACTAATACACATCCTTGAGATAATGATATATTTTTGTCGGACTGGGATGAAAACATAGAGCGATTCATGCGCCTCGGCCAAAACCATTTCTCATAATCTATCAATATCAGGAATAGACAACCTCTCTTGGTACTGCAAGGTACCATCATCACTGATCTCAACTACCATTTCTTTTTTCCCACATACATCACACTTGATTTTCATTAAAATAGGATCTAGCATTTGTTTATCCTTGATCTCCACATCAAGAGATAACCGAACCACTTCCTAGACCAATACACCACCATTCTCAGATTCCTAAAGGCGCATATTAAGATTAGCTAAACTGTGAATACACTTTACCAAATCCCACTTCTTCTTATCTACATGGGCTAAACTCCTTATGGACAACCTGCTAAGAGCATCAGCAACAACATTAGCGTTACCTGGATGGTAGTGACGACACATGTCAAAGTCCTTGAGAAGCTCCATCCATCTTCTTTACTTGAGATTAAGCTATTTCTAAGTGAAACATATCATAAACTCTTATGATCAGAAAAGATGTCCACGTGCACTCCATAAAAATAGTGATGGGAGATTTTCAATTCAAACACCACCGCTAAAAGCTCCAAATAGTAAGTAGGATAATTCCTCTCAAGCACTTTCAATTGCCTAGAAGCATAGGAAATTACCTTACCATGTTGCATTAGAATATAACCAATTCCCACTTGAGAACCCCTCAATGCCTTCGAGCAAGGTCAAAACAAGAGTCAAAGTTAGCTTATCCTTTAGCTTCTCAAAACTACCCTCACAAGTATTTGAATAAGAGAACGTTACCTTCTTCTTAGTCAAGTTAGACAATGGGGAAGCTATCATCAAAAAACTTTCCACAAACCTTCTATACTACCTAGCCAAACCAAAGAAGCTCCAAATCTCAGTTGGAGACATAGGTCTAGGTCACTTCTTAATCACCGCCACTTTTTATGGATCCTCCATGATCCGCTCACTAGAAATAACATAACCTGAGAAATTGACATCATTAAACAAATAATTCATATTTTTAAAAGTTGGCATACAATCATTGCTCCTTCAAGGTCTGCAGCACAACACAGAGGTGATTGGAATGATCCATCACACTCATAAAGTACACCAAAATATCATCAATGAACACAATGACAAAAAGATCTAAAAACTGATCAAAGACCCCATTCATCAAATCCATGAATACCGCTAGGGCATTGGTCAAACCAAATGACATAACCAAGAATTCAAAGTTTCCATACCAGGTATAAAATGCCACCTTAGGGATCTATTATAGAAAAGAATTTGGCACCTTGTAACTGATCAAACAAGTCATCTATCCTTGGATGAGTATACTTGTTCTTGACTATCACCTTATTTAACTACCCATAGTCAATACTCATTGGAAAGGAACCATCCTTTCTATGCAAGAAGAACATTGGTGCACCTCACGGGGTTACACTAGGATGGTTTAAACCCTTTTCCAAGAGATCTTTAAGTTGCTCCTTGAGTTCCTTTAACTCAGTTGGAGCCATTTTGTAAGGAGAAATAGATATTGGATGAGTGTTTAGGACAAAATCAATCCCAAACTCAAACTCCCTATCTGGTGGAACACAATAAAGACTATCCAAAAATACCTCAGGAAACTCATTCACCAACAGAACCAAATGCAAGAAAGGACCTTCCGGGTTAAAGTCTTTAAAATTGACTAAGTGATAAAGAGACCCTTTGGAGATTAACCTTCGATCTCTAAGGTATGATATAAACTTCCCCTTAAGAGCTAGAGAACCACTCTCCCATTTAATACCGGTTCATCGAGAAACTTAAAAACAACCTTATGGGCCCGACAATCTAAGGATGTGTGGCACAAGTGTAACCAATCCATCCTAAAATAACATCAAAATCCACCAAATTTAATTTGAACAAATCCACCAAAGACTCCTTAGTACCAACAGATACCACACATACTCTATAGACCTTTTTAGCAACTACAGTGTCACCTACTGGGGTAAGAATAGAAAAAGGATAAGAAATAACCACGTGATAAAACCAGATTACACATCCACAAATAGGGTCACATAAGAGAGAGTGGACCCTAGATCAAGAAAACAATACATCTCAAAAGAAAAGAGTTGTAACCTACTAGTCAAGACATCAAGCGATGCCTTAGACTATTGTAAGGAGGCAAGAGCATATAACCTAATTTGGCCTATGCCAGTACTAGAAGCAAAAAAATACAAAAGCAGTACTCCTTGGTGCAAGAGAAGATAACGAGGAAACCAAAACCTTATTCACTCTAGAAGCACCCTTACCAACTGGATAGTTTATAAGAATATGTCTTGGCTAACCTTATTTGAAATATATGTTCCTTCCCTCATCACTGAAACCCCATTGTAACGAACCGTAGAACATATAAGGAGGACATGGTGAGGTTGACAGAGCCCCATTATCCTAAGGTTGGGCACCCTATTCCCTAAAATTATTGCCACCCTACTGATGCTTAACACCCTACTAGTTTGGGTAAGGAGCACTAACTGTGGAGAGAGAACAATAACTCCCCTATTTTTTCTCTATACACTTACCACCATGCCAACCACTTTGTTGTTTACCACCCTCCTTAGAGAACTTGAACTTTTTACCCTATCTTTCCTCTATCTTAGCCTAGTTTCTTTTTTCCTCCTCCACTAATTACATATGAACAACAAGCATAGAATATCCATGTCCTTGATCACCAATATAGTATTTCTTTCAAGGATCAACTCATGAGACAGTCCTAAAGCGAACTTTCTCATCCTAGCCCTCATATCAGTCATCAATTCTGGAGCATACCTTGATAACTAGTGAAATTTCAAGGATTCCTTAACAGACATGTTCCCCTATTTCGTATTAAAAAATTGCTCCACCTTTACTTCCCTCAACTCTTGAGAAAAGAAGCAATCCAAATGTATTAAAAAAAGGCTACCATAGAGAATACTCATCAACCTTACCCTTTGCCTGATCCCATTCCTCATACCAATGGTATGCCACATCCTTTAGTTGATAGGCAGCTAAATTCACCCCTTCCATATTCTTGGCCTATATCACCCCGGAGAACTTTTCTATTTCATCCATAAAACCCCGAGGATCCCACTACACCGTAACACCAGAAAAGTTGGAGAACCCAACTTCATGAACTAGTCAACCCTTGTGTCCTTAGAAGAGGCAATACCAGATAGACCATGCTCAGCTGAGGACGCTACCAACTGAGAAATCACATGAATTAACTAACAAAACTCTATATTTATCACCCCTTCCTAAGGAGAATGAAGACTAGAAAGAACTGGTTGAACTCTATAGAAATCAAGGACTGGACCCCTAGATTGAGAATAGATCCCTGGAGTTGAGTGTGTCCCATAAATATTATCCCTAGTTGAGACAGAGAAGTTTTCGTGAACTTCAGATCATCAAGGCTTGATCTTAAAAGCAAAAGAATAAAATTAGAGAAGTTTCTTGGAATCCAACTCCAAGCTTGAAAATAGGACACAACAAAGAGAATTATTTCCTAAATTCCTTATAGCCTCTCTCTTATGTGTGTGGCACGCTACATACCCTTAAAAGTGACACTACTCAACACTATTTTGTGGACTCCTAATTTACCATGAACCTAAAACTCCAATACCAACTTGACGTAACCCAAACTGAGGTTTTTTCATAAAAGACATCCTAAGTCCAACTCGAATTAGGGACCACCCCATTACCTAACCCAACCTCTAAATGCACATACCCAAAGTTGGATAAATCTCAAAAGTAGACTAAGATAAAGTTTATTACAACTCCAAAATCTGGGATAGGTCCATGACCGTAACCAAACCAAACAAGTCTAACCCTCTGTTATCTAACCAATAGCTAAAACCAAAACAAATTATAAACCAATCCATACATCCAATACAAAACAAGTTCCATTACAATATATATATAATCCCAAAAAATAAGAGGATGGAAAAATAATAAATACAATCAGATGGAATAAGACCTAATACTAATGTCAATACTAAGGATGACACTACAGCTAACACCACTCTTATTGACCTATAATAGTTCTACAAAACCTCTAACCAAAATTAAAATAATGTTTGATTAGTGCATGCCCCAAACCATAGCCAAAGCCAATGTTTATAAAATGACCAAAGTATGTAAACATATCCATGGCATGAAGTGGAACCTTCTAGAATATGGAGGCTCACCACTTTAATCCAACTGAGATGATCTCAAATCAAATCACTAAGCAGGAGGACCAAAATGGCCACTTCCTGTATTGCTTGGGAATACATCCGCTCGAAGATAGGTTAGCAGGTGAACTCTAGCATATACTTAGGATAAAGATTAAATAATTCCAACCTTTAAAACCATGTAAATTAACAAAATGCATTCACAACCATAAAGAAATATATAATCATCTTGGGAAAGGAAACCTGGTTTAGCATGCCATTAACACCATTAACCTGGGTATGTGTAGCTTAACCATCCTAGAACCACCCACGCGCTATATGTTTCTAGTGTAACACCCTGAACAAGCCTCGATGCATGTAGCCATGCAAACCAGAGATGCCATATGAGTAAGGGATTCTTGAGTACCCTTCGCTCTCCACAATACATATATATAAGTGTACATAAAGGATCCCTATGTACCCCATTAGTATCATATATGGTTATCATGACTAATCCTCATGTCGGCGAACATGAGATTCCAGTGTTTGTCCATTAGACTTACACCTTACAGTTAGCTATCATACCTTGCTATTATTACCCAATTAAAACCATTACCACACAACCAAACTACCATTATAGTTATTATTAACCAAGGTTATAAGTAATGGTATCTTTGTACTGACTATAGCTTGCAATAAATGTCCTTAGACAACCTTTTATAGAACAAGGGATTCTAGTATACCCATAGATTATATTATTAAGTTAACATAGTGGAGTCCCATGTACCCCATAAGTGATCATTATCAAGTTTTCTTAGAGGATTCCCTTGTACCCTACAAGGCTTTCAATTAGATCAACCCTAACCACCAAAACGTTACCATTTAACAATTCCAAACCATTTAATCCATTTATACTATTAAGGGTTCCATTATCAAATTATACCAAGCAATAGTGCAATGAAAGTCCAACAATTTAACAAAAAATATTCTCATAGGTATTTTATCAAACATGTTGGGGGCATAGTATTTCAAAAAGCCAAACCAAGTACCAATAAGCATTCCCATATAACTAAATGTTTAAAAAACCATAATAATATGTAAACCATAAGTAGTATACATGGAAAACCCATAACCAACCATTGTAACAAAACCCCTAACATATATTTGAAAACCCAAAACCATACAACATTTATGGTATGAAAACAATTTATAAAACATGCCTTTAGTGGGAACTAACCATGAAAGGGCAGTAACATGCCTTATATTAAGGAGATAATAGAAGGAAATTACCCTTGTAGGTCCCAATTTTCTCCTATTGATAAAACCTTAGCCTTACTTAACCCAGGAACCTTAGAGAGAATTTGAGAGAGTTTGTAAGTATATAAAATTAGAATATTAGGGTAAATAATATCCCAAAAGTGATATAAGTTGTGCGGCCTTAAAAGGTTAAGAGTGTACATTTCCAAATTACTCCCAACATAAATTGTATAAAATCCCTATAGGAAGGTACAACCACTCTCTCCAAATCGTACCCTAGGGTATGAGTGGTACCCTAACTCTTACTTTAGGCCTTACCTTAGACGTCCATACTGAGCAACATACAACCACATATGGACTAACTCATATCAAAACATATAAGTATTTTCCCACAACCCATAACTTGGACACAATGCACTAGAATGACACAAGGCATCATACGACCTAGCCACAAATAACTTTTACCTTAAAAAATGACTAGTAAGGAGTCCATTCATACCTTAGATACAAGGAAACCCAAATGACACTAGTTACCATACTACTAAGACCCTACCAATCATACCCTATCATATTACTTGTACTCCTTAGTCGGATGATGTCTAAAAGCCAAAAACTCAGGAAATTTTCTATGGACCAAAACATAGGATGTTTCAGATAGGATATGATTTACTCATGTATGGTTATATATTTGTAACTATGGGTTTCTATCATGATTCTAGTGTTCGAGATAAGGATACCACCCATACCCTAAGGTAAGGTTTAGTGGGATGGGTCATCCCCTCCTATGTGTATATTTGTAGCTTTTATGTTGGGCGTATTTTTGATATTTTCCATAAAAAAACTCATTAGTACACACATCTTAAAAATTTTATGAACTCTCATGACCCACTATTGAAATATCAAAAACTCCAAAAACACTATTTAGACTCTATTTTGAATATTAGGATTAGGGTTCTTCAAGGGTGATTATCTTGATGCTTAAGAGTCAAGTTTCTTCTGTAAATCTTATTGAATAAGGCATGTGACTCTTCCCTAATTGTTCGGTCTCAAATATCATGTTTTTTAAAGTGTAATTATTATTCTTAAGGGGTGGTTTTTAAAAACAAAATTGTGGGTGTTGTTTTATATGGTTGAGTACTACTTACTCTTGTTTTAACTTATGTTTTTACATGTTTTTTGTGATGGTTTCCACATATGGGTTCTTGGTAATTTTGGTTTTAAAAATTGGTCAAGGATAACCCTAAACTTGGTGATTTTCACCGTATTTTTTGTCTTGATAATAGAATGCCCTCAAAGTTTTTGTGAAAATGCCTCAAAGAATAAACTTTTAACATATTAATGATGTTTTGAACTAATGCCTTGCAAATTGAACATAAATGGTTGGTAAATGGTTTTATAAAGGAATTGTTGGTCATTTAATGATTTAAATGGTATCCTTTATGGTTTAAGTTGTTAAATAAGTTTGACTCCTTAAATATTAACTTGATTTATGCCTTTGTTAGATAATGGGTTTAAGACCCTAATCTTTAAATTTAACAAGTGTTTTGTTATATGATGGGTTCGAGTCCTAAAGTTAATTAAATAAATGATTGATTGATAATGGTAATGGCATATGGTATACTTGCAAGTAGTATTGGTATGAAGATACCAATGGAGTACCTATTATTAAGTAAATGGCATAATGGTTGTCTATATGAAATGATGGATTTAAATTGAGTTTAAAGTGGGACGTGTAGCCGGGTTATGAAAGTGGAGTCTGAAGGACTAACACTTGAAACTGCGCTAGCCGATGAGGATGTCTTATGACCGGTTTGTTTTAGTACCCCAAATAAATATATAAATGGGAGGTTCAAGTCCTCTATAATACACGTGATGGTTATTAAGTCACCATAATTATGTTAGGAGGTTCAAGTCCCTCATAGAGGTATATATGGACATGGATACTCTCAGGTTCATGTGGCTACACGTATTGAGGCCCTTCTAGGTAGGGGAGAGTTGGGCCTATATAACCCATGAATGCTTTTTTCTATGATGTTCATTCTACATAACCTAGGTTAATGATCTCAAAGTTCATGTTAATCTAGTTCTCTATCCCGGCATAATATAAATATATATTTATATGTATGTATTGCATTCTTATATGCATTGATTGATTGGTTTTGAACTATTTTCACTATTTTATCCTTATCCTTGAGTTACATGCGAGTTCTCCAACTACTAACTATCTTTGACATTGTATACTTAGGCGATGAAGGTGTTGGTCATAATATACCTCCTATGCAGTGATTGAACTTTGGGAACAGCTTGTGTTGACTTTAATTGGTGAGCTTCTATACCTCCAAAGGCTCTATTTCTCATTTTAAGTTTTCTTATGTCTTTATTATTTTAGACTTAGACATTGGATTTGTCTATGGTTGGGAGCATGTCCCGATCGGATATTGCTTTAATTTTGGATAGAAGCATTGTGGGACTACTATTGGTTAGTATGGGCAGTGTCAATAGTGGTGCCAGACTTTCCATTGGTATTGGTATTAGGGATGATACTGTATGAGTTTATTTGATTTGTGATTATTCCATTTTAATATAGCATAGATAAGATTTGGCTATTATTTTGGTTTTTGTTATGGTTGTTTGTTGGCATTTGATGGTTAGACTTATTTGGGTTGGCCATGGTTTTTGACCTATGTTACAGTATTTGAGTCAATATTTAATCTATATTGTCATATATTTGAAATTCATCCAACTTAGGGTATAAGATTGGAGGTCGGATTGGGTATTGGGGGTGGTCTCTTGTCCTTATTAGTCTTGGGATGCCTAGTACGACAAGACCCTAGTTCAGGTCATGTGAAGTTGGTATCAAAGCTTTACATTCATGGTCACTAAGGTTTCCGTAAAGCCATGTAAAGTAGATTCTCTTTTATGGATGTGCAACGTGCGACACTTATAAGAGAAAGCCTATGAGACATTTATGAATAATTTACCTACTTGTTGTCTTATTTTGAGATATAGAGTCAAAGGTCTCAGATTTCTCTGATTTCTATTTGCTTGTCTTTCAGATCAGGCATCGATGATATAAAGATTACAGAAACTCTTCTGTCCTAATTAAGGATAATGATTATGTAACACACTCTACTCATGGGATACATACTCTGTCTTAAGTTCTAGTTCTTGATTGTCCTAAAGCTCCACCAGTTCCCTCTAGTCTACCTTAGGTTAATATAAAAACTTTTGAGTTTTGTTAGTCGATTTATTTGATTGATCGGTTGGTAGCTTCTCAGTATGAGTGTGGTACATCTGCTACTCCATATTTTGAGTCCACAAGGGTTTGCCATTTCATGTGGTTAAATACTTTAACTTTTATAGGTCTTAAGTTTGACAAAGATCCTCAAGGTTTTTTATATAAGATAGAAAAGATTTTAAAGGTTATGCAGGCCATGAATATGGAAGGGGTGAAGTTTACTAACTACCTTCTAAGGGATGTGACATACTAATAGTATAAGGAGTGGGATCGGGCAAGAGGTGATGATGATGAGTCATCTCTTGGAAGAATTTATCTAATGTATTTCTGGCTCATTTCTTTCCTCAAGAGTTAAAAAAAGCAAAACCAAAGGAGTTTGTTAATCTAAAGAAAGGAAATATATCGATCAAGGAGTATTCATTGAAATTCCACTAGTTGTCTAGGTATGGTGCATAGATGGTGTCTGATATGAGGGAACGGATGAGGAAGTTTGCTTAAAGACTATCTCGTGAGTTGATATTTTAAAGTAAGATTGCCTTGCTGATCATGGACATAAATATCTCTAGGTTAGTTATTTATATACAGTAAGTAAAGAAAAAGAAAAGGAAGTAGTCTGAGTTTAGTGAGAAGAGACGAAAGAAGATTATGCCTTCTAAGCAGAGTGGAAGAAATAGTGGTAAGTTGCAAAAGAAGAAGTAGGGGAGTTTTAGTTCTTTCTCCATAGCTAGTGCTCCTTATCTGAAGTAGTTGGGTGATCATCGGTTTAGCATGATGGTGCATCCCCAGCATATGGTGCCAAATCTCAGGCTAGAGGGGCTCAGTTAGTAAATAAAAAACTCTTTGTAGATTTTCTGGGCGAATCTTTGGTTTTGTGACGAAGGAAAGAACATGTGTTTTTATTAATGTTAGATTGGTCACATGCAGCATAACTGTTATTCTAGAATAGGTTCATGGGCTAACAAGGTTCTGGTTGCCTCTTCATCTACTCCTGTACCAAAGAGTGTTACTTCCATATATATTTTTTCTTCTGGTACCGACAATGGCTGGAATATATTATATGGTATTGGATCTCACCATGATTCTAAGGTATCTCCTGATGTTATCATGGGTATGTTGAAACTTTTTTCCTGTGACTTGTATTGTTTACTTTATTCAGGGTCCACTCTTTCTTATATGACCCTATTTATGGCTGTGCATTTTGGTTTTGGTCCCAAATTTATTTCTGATCCTTTCTCTGTATCTACCTTGGTTGGTGACTCTGTTATTCCTAAAAGTATCTATAGAGGTATGGTATCTATTAGTGGTAGAGAAACTCTTATAGATTTCATAAAGTTAGATATAGTTGACTTTTATGTCATACTAGGGATGGATTGGTTCCATTCGTGTTATACTTCCTTAGATTGGCGAACCCATAAGTTCATTTTCAAATTCCATAATGAGCTGGTCATTGTAAGGGAAAGGGTTTCTTTAGTTCCTAAGGATAGGTTCACCTCATATCTTAGAGCCTAAAAATTGGTGTCTAAAGGGTGTTTGTTTTAATTGGTTTGGGTTAAATATTCTAACTCAAAAGGTCCTTCACTAGAATCCATTCCTATGGTTAATGAGTTTCCTGATATTTTCCCTGATGATCTTCCTAGTTTACCTCCTGATAGGGAAATTGAGATTTTGATTGATCTTATTCTGGGAACTCATCCAATTTTTATCCCTCCGAATAAAATGGCTCCAGTTGTGTTGAAAAGTCTTGAGAGATTGAAAGATCTCTGTGATAAATATTTTATCAATCCTAGTGTGTCTCCTTGGGGTTCTCCTGTGCTATATATGCATAAGAAAGATGGTTCCCTTGAGATGTGCATTGACTATCATCAGTTGAATAAGTTGACTATAAAGAATAATTATCCCCTTCCTTGGATCAATGATTTGTTTGATCAACTTTAAGGTGCATTGTTTTTCTAATATTGACCTTAGGTCGGGTTATCATCAGCTTAAGATTAGGGAAGTAGATATCCCTAAGATTTCCTTTAAGACCCGGTATGGTCAATATGAGTTCCTAGTTATGTCTTTTGGGTTGACTAATGCTCTGACAACATTAATGGATTTGATGAATAATGTTTTCCATTAGTTTTAGGATTTATTTGCCATTGTCTTTGTTGATGTAATCTTGTTCTATTCTAACAGTGAGGTAGATCATACCAATCACTTTTGTGCTGTGTTGCAAACCTTGAAGGATTGTATGCCGAGTTCTCTAAGTATGTATTTTGGTTAAACGCTGTGAGTTTTCTTGGTCATGTTATCTCTAGTAAAGGGGTCATAGTGGATCTGTAAAAGGTTATAGTGGTTATAAGTGTCCTAGACTTACGATTCCAATAGATATTTAGCGCTTCTTGGGTCTAGCCAGTTACTGTAGGATATTTTGGAAATTTTAATGACTACAACTGCCCCATTGACTAAGTTTATCTATAAAAAGATCAAGTTCTTGTGGTCGGATGTATGTGAGGGTAGTTTTTAAAAGTTTAAGGATAAGTTGACTTCAGCTCTAGTTTTTACCTTGCCTGAAAGTAATGATTGTTTTGTAGTGTTCTGTGATGCATCTCGTGTTAGGATGGGTTATGTGTTGATGTAGCATGGTATGGTTGTGGCTTGTGCTTTTAGGGAGTTGAAATTACATGAGAAGTAGTACCCTATTCATGACATTGAGTTGTTTGCGGTGGTATTAGCGTTAAATATTTGGCATCACTCTCTCTATGGGGTTTATGTTGACATCTTTTTTTATCGTAAGAGCCTGCAGTATATGTTTACCCAGATAGAGCAAAATTTCAGGCAAAGGAGGTGGCTTGAGTTGCGGAAGGACTATGATATGAGCCTTCATTACCATCTGGGTAAGGCAAACGTTGTTGCTAATACTCTTAACAGGTTATCCATGTGGAGTTTAGATCATGTAGATGAGGATAAGAGGGAGTTTGTGAAGGACATTCACCGTTTTTCTAGTCTTAGAGTTCGTTTCACGGACTCTGAAAATGGTAATATGTATGTGCATTATGTATCACAGTCATGTTTTGTTGTTGAGATAAAGAAAAATCATATGTTGGATCTTGATCTGATGAGGATTAAGAGTAATATGGGTCAGAAATAGGTTGTTGACTTTGTCATTGGTTGTGATGGTATGTTGAGGTATCAAGGTAGGTTATGTGTTCCCACAATTAATGGTTTAAGGGAAAGGATTTTAGCCAAAGCTCGTGAATCTCATCGTGCTATCCATCTTGGTTCTACGAAGATGTATCATAGTCTCAGGGAATTCTATTAGTGGAACAATATGAAATGAGATGTGGATAGCTATGTGGCTAAGTGTATGGTGTGTTAACAAGTCAATGTTGAGCACATAAACCAGGTGGTTTGTACTAAAAGATTGAGTTGCCTGAATGGAAGTGGGAAGGTATTAACATGTATTTAATTACCGATCTTCCTCTATCTTGAAATCAATGTGATTCGATTTGGGTCATTGTGCGTAGGATGAACAAGTCTACTCACTTCTATCCAGTAAGGAATAGTTATTGTAACGCCCCAAATCTGATACCCTGAATGCTACACAGTGCTCATGACCCCGAAGGATTACAAGCTAACCCATTCATGATATTTGTACCTATATACTGCACAAAATACTTAATAATACGGAAACATGAACTGCAAGGCCATAAGGTGCAATACTGAACATGATCTGAGTGATATAACATCTGTGAGAGGTACTAGAATACCCAAAAAAAAACTAAACATACTGAAGTCTGAAACATGATAGTCTAGAAAGCCTTTAACTGACTGAACTGTCTAGTAAGGAGTTGATGGGACATGTCCCTAATTGACTCCAACTAATAAACTAATTAATGAGATAATAGGGAAATAATCATGCCCTCGAAAGATGAGGACTCACTTCTAACTATGTCTATGGATATCTAGAATCTATTATTGCTCTGGAGCTCGTGTCTCTGAACCTATGGTATAAGACACCATAGTGCAAATACGTCGGTACTTTGAATGTACTGCTATGTATGTGAGGTAGGATGAATGCATAGGTTTCATATGCATGAACAATAATAATAACTGACTAACTATCATGAGCATGAGAATAAATTCATGATACATAACAACTGACATTAATACTTTGATAACATGATTACTGAATTTGAATATAACTGATAACATGAGTGACTGTATCTGACAGTCCTGAATCTGATGGAACTATCTGAGTTCCGTACTGTATCTGAGTTGACTGTATCTAACATTCCTAAAATCTGAAGAATTATTTGAGTTCTATTACTGAGACTGATTGAATGTATCTGATAGCACTGATTTAGTAAAATAAAATTGTAGGAAGTAGTTATCTCAATGGCATGCCCCTGATACTCCATTTTGGCTGAGTTGGGGTCCAATCTGTGAATCCAATTGGAAGGATGTCAATACCACGCCACTGGTAAGGACAAGTTGTAGGCGACCCTCATCTAATAATGTCGCCAAATATGAATGGTGGGGCCCTTATCTGACAGTGCTTATCCACCTCATCAACCCTCATCGAACAGTGTTGATCTCTTAACCTATGCTGGCTACATAATTCTGAACTCAAGGAGGAATTTTAAGAATCACAACCTCATCTGATAGTGCGTGTTCCCATCTTTAGATTCACTCGATTATAATTCCTAATCCCATTTGAATAGACTCTGAACATGATTTACTGAACTAAACAGGGGCTGAGTTACTGAATTTTGTTAACTAACAAAATACTATTGATATCTGACAACTGACTGAGTTTATGAGATCATGGAGATTTCCTGAGTCATAAGACTATCTGAAGTCTAAGGATTCATAGCTTGACTGAGAGTATCATGAAAACATGACATGGCTCTAGGCACACAGCCAATGTTTCGGGTATGAGTACCCCTAGGACTCGATGGAAGAAAACTGACCAAGCATAACTTACTTGAACATACAACTAACATCATAATCCATAATACATTTATAGAAGCATTTCATCAAAACATACGATAGGAATAACTTGTACATACATGGGGATATCATGGTATCATGCTAGGTAAGCACTTTTCCTTCATCAAGGCATTTAATCAAACATATTGAAGGCATGGTATATGTAAACATCATTGTACAATCATTAAAAATCATGGTTCAATTCTAATTTCATCATTCAAGGGTTTAGTCATAGGTTTGCATGAGTCTATAGCTTTAATACTTTAACCCACATAGAATTTATCACCCAACATGGAGTATAATTCAATTTCTCATTTATTCAAATAAACAAGAGCAGCCCAATCATCAAATTCATAAGAAAATCCATAAACTTGAATTTAGAAAAAGGATTCTTGGGCTTCATGGATGAAAGGAGTCCATGAATGAAACCTATGCAAACCTTAGTTCATGATTTCGTGAAGATTGATGGTGAAAATTTCTTGAAATTGGATCTTCTATGAAAATCTTAGCTTGTTCTTGAGAGAAACTAGTATATTTTGGGTGAAAAGTGGTTGAATCACGTGTTAAATTGATTAATTAGGGGTGGCAAGTTGACCCTTTTAACCCTGGACGTGTCATTTAATTTCAGTAAAATTTTCCCAAACTGAAACACTAGCGTGGTGGGTGCTATCGTGCCATGTCACTGGAATTTGAAAATTGAAAACTGAGGGATGGCGCGACGCAGAGCCATCGCGATGCCACTTCCTTTGTGACCTTGAAATTCGGTGCGACTCAGAGGAAATCGTGCTAAGTAACTGTAAAAGGAAAATTCTGACTTTGGACCCTAGCGCGACATGGAATAATAGTGGATCCCTTCTGTAATTTGCAAAATGCCATTTCCTCTTGTGGCTCAGTGCACCACTTACTAATATGGCTCTGTATTACGACAGGAACTTGAAATTGTCATAACTTCTGACCCGGTTATCAGATTTGGGAGAATCTTATATTGATGGAAAGCTTATTGAATTTACCACATGAAAAAAGATGAAAATATTGGAAATTACTCATGGAATAATCATCATTCAATTTAGAATATAATGCTAGACATTATTGAGATGAAATGTTCTAGAAAAAAGTACGGGGTATTACAATGTCTCCCCCTTGAGAACATTCATCCTCGAATGAGGCTAACTGAGAGAGGAGAAAAGAAAACTGATGTTCATACTAAAAATTAATAACTAGAACATGATCTCATGATTGACATGACTGACAAGCTGAACATATAATACTGAACATGCATATCTGATGTATGTGTAACTGATTCATGAATGAATGACTGAGTGTTCTAAAGAACTAAGTTTCTTACAATGATAATGCATGTCTAATGCATAATTACATAACTGAACTAATACATGAGTGCATGATTGAATATGCAATGGTATATGATACCAAGTTTATAATTGGAACACGAGCATGAAACTGCATAACAAGTTTCTGATAAACATTGAACATGAAACTGAGTAAGCTTAAGGAGAGTTGTTACCTTGAGTTTGATCTGAGTTGGAGAAGAAGAGGTAAGGATACTTAGTATACATGTCTGCCTTTGTTTCCTAGGTAGCTCCCTCGATGGGGTGATTTCGCCAAAGAGCCTTAAATAGAGGGACTTCTTTGTTCCTCAATCTATGAGTCTGATAGTCTAAGATTTCAACTGGAATCTCTGCATAAGAGAGAGTGCTCTAAACATAAATGCTCTAAATAGGGAATACAACTAATGGATCACCTATGCACTTTTTGAGAAAAGAGACATGAAGTACTGGATTAACTGAGGCTATATCTAAAGGCAATTCAAGCTCATAGGCTACTTTGCCAAAGCGACTAAGAATATTAAAGGGACCAACATATCGCGGACCTAGCATTCCCTTCTTGCCGAATCTCTTCACTCCCTTCATAGGAGAGACCTTTAGATAATCATAATCATCAGTCTCAAACTCAAGATCTTCTCTACGAACATGTACATAAGACCGTTGTCGGCTCTGAGAAGCCCGGAGTCATTCTCTAATCAATTGGACTTTTTCTTAGGCATCGAATACTAAGTCAGGACCTATGACTGAGGCCTCGCAAACTTCAAACCAACCAATTAGAGATCTGTATCTCCTACCATATAGAGAGCTTCAAATGGAGCCATCTGAATACAGTAATGATAGTTGTTGTTGTATGCAATCTCAATCAAATGTAAGTGGTCATCCTAACATCCCTTGAAATCGATTTTACACGCCCTTACCATATTTTCTAATGTCTGAATGGTCCTTTTTCTTGACTATCTGTCTGAGGATGAAAGGTTGTACTAAGATAAACTTAGGTACCAAGACCCTTTTGGAATGCTTTCCAGAAATAAGAGGTGAACTGCGTACATCTATCTGAGATAATGGACAATGGAACACCGTGCAAACTGACAAACTTCTTGATGTAGAGTTTGGCGTAATCCTCGACTGCATAAGAGGTATGAACTAGAAGAAAATGAGCTGATTTGCTCATTTTGTCTATAATGACCCAGGCTGAATCATGATGATGATGAGTTCGAGGCAAACCCGTCACGAAGTCCGTGTTCACTTTTTCCCACTTCCTAGTAGGAATAATGAACTCCTGCATAGGACCACTAAGCTTCTGATGCTCTATCTTAACTTTCTGACATGTAGATCACGTAGCCAAAAACTCTGCAATATCTCTCTTCATCCCACTCGACCAATAGATTTTTGCAGCAAGTCGCGGTACATCTTTATGGCCCCTAGATTAATAAAGTAGCACGCACCATGAACTTCTGCAAGAATTTTCTTCCTTAAGTCATCTACACCTAGAACACAGCGATGACCCTGACAACGCAAAACACCATCTCCCCCTTGGTAGAAAACCTCTACTTTCTGATCCTGAACAAACTCTTTTAACCTGAGAAGGTTGGGATCTTTATCTTTCTTTTCTTTCACCTCAGAAACTAGATATGATTCTGAACTACTCTGAACCCATATATCACCCTCATCTATATCGACTAAGTGAACTCCTAGTCTGGAAAGCGGATGGACTTCTTGAGTTAACTTATTCTTATTGTCCTCAACAAGAGAAACACTACCCATGGATAGTCTACTGAGAGCATCAGCCACTACAATGGCCTTGCCCGGATGATAAAGGACACTCATATCATAATCTTTTAAGATCTCTAACCTCCTTATCTAACAAAGATTGAGATTTTTATGAGAAAAGACATATTGAAGACTTTTATGATCTATAAACACATCTATGTGAACACCGTATAGATAATGCTTCCAAATCTTCAAGGCAAAGACTATGGATACTAACTCAAGATCATTAATAGGGTAATTCCTCTCATGGGTCTTAAGCTTCCTGGAGGCGTCGGCTATGACCTTACTATGCTGTATCAGGAGATAACCCAAACCTACTCTGGATGCATCACAATACACTACAAAACCATCTGGACCATCTGAAAGAGTGAATACTGGAGCTGAGGTGAGTCGAGTTTTCAATTCCTGAAAACTCTCCTCACAAGGATCTGACCACTGAAACATGACTTTATTCTGAGTCATTCTGGACATATGGGATGCAATATAAGAAAATCACTCAACAAACCATCTGTAATAGCTAGCCAAACCCAAGAAACTCCTAATATCTGATGGAAAGATAGGGTGAGGCTAGTTTCTTACTACTTTGGTCTTTTGAGGATGTACTCTAATGCCATCACCGAAAATGATGTGACCAAGGATTGCTACTGACCTTAGCCAAAATTCACACTTACTGAATTTGGCAAACAACTAATAATTTTTGAGTGTCTAAAATACTATCCTGAGATGGTCTGCATGATCACGCTCACTGTGGGAAAAGACCAGGATATCATCTATGAAGTCTAAGATGAACATGTCCAATTCCTGCTTGAACACATTGTTCATCAAGTCTATGAAAGCAGCTGGGGCATTGATAAGACCAAATGACATGACTAGGAATTCAAAGTGACCATACCAAGTGCGAAAAGTTGTTTTTGAAATATCACATTCTCTGACTCTGAGCTGATGATAACCGGATCTAAGGTCTATCTTAGAGAAATAATTGGCACCTTGAAGTTGGTCAAACAAGTCATCGATTCTGGGAAGAGGATACTTGTTCTTGACCATGACCTTATTCAGTTTATGGTAGTCTACACACATCCTAAGAGAACTATATTTCTTGTGCATAAATAATACTGGAGCGTCCCATGGGGAAACACTGGGCCTGATGAATCCCTTATCAAAGAGATTCTTCAATTTTTATTTAAGTTCTCTGAATTCTCCCAGTGCCATTCTATATGGAGGAATAGATATAGGCTGAGTATCTGGAAGAAGATAAATGCTGAAGTCTATTTCCCTTTTGGGAGGAATTTCTAGAAGATCTTTGGGAAAGATATCGGAATATTTACCAACAACTAGAACTGATTCAAGGCTGGGAGTTTCGAAACTAGTGTCCTTAACTCGAATAAGAAGATAGGCACATCCTTTAGATATCATTTTCTGTGCCTAAAGGTTGGAAAAAAGATGACCTCTGAATGGTGAAGTAATACCCTTTCACTCAAGGGCGGGTTCATTCAGAAACTGAAACTGGACTATTCTATTTTTGCAGTCGACTGTAGCATAGTAGGAATAAAGCCAATCCTTGCTGAGAATGACATCAAAATAAGTCATCTCTAATTCGACTAAGTCTGCTCAAGTGACTTTCTAAAATATCATAACCGGAAAGTTCATGTATACGCGCTGGGCTAAGATGGTTTTACCCACTGGGGTAGAGACTGAAAAAAGCTCTAATAGGATTTCAGGATTAATTCCAAATTCGCCTGCTATATAGGGAGTAACAAAATAAAAAGAAACTCCTGGATCTAGCAAATAGTAAAGATGGACATGAAAGATCTGTAATGTACCAGAAACTATATCAGGAGAATTTTCCTGATCCTATCGAGACTGAAGAGCATAGAGATGATTTGGGCGTTGCCCACTAGTAGCACTGGTGGTGACACCCTTCTGATTTAGGTGATTGGACTAAGCTAAGGAGTGGAGATAACTCTAATAACCTGAATGAGGACAGTCTCTAACTCTTTGACCAGGCTTACCACAACCAAAACAGACATCGCTACCACCCTTTATGTGTATGCGTTAAAATTCTATCAGTTATCAAGGTATGCACCCGAGAAGGTTTGTAGCATGAGGATAAAATGTGCAAGTTTGTCTCAGGGTTGTTGTCACGACCCGAGCTGGGACCCTGGCCATGACGGATATTCAAAACCATAAAGGCTTGGGTGCCTCTTTCTATCTATTACACCTGAACATCATTCATAAATATAATGGAAAAAAAGAAAAAATTAAACAAATAGAATCATGGTCATGTCCTAAGTTCAATTTAACAATACAAAAGGAAATCCATAAACATCTAGACAACATCTACTTGAGTCTGCGATATCTCTAATATATCTGGATTTTAAAACTTGTTATAAACTAGGACAAGACCCCCAGACGGACCTAAACCCTAATAAATAAAAATGTTCAAAAGCAACAGGCCTTCCAAAATAGAAAAGGCTCACCAACTGCACATTTTTTGATAAAATCTACAGCTTAGCAGGACCTCTGGACTGAGCCTCAAACGCTAAAATATAGAGGTTCAATACAATTGTACTTGTAAGAAGAGCAATCTAAGAAAATAATGTATTTATATATACAAAATAGATGAGAACAAGTCATGAATCATCATTCATGATACAGTTTAAAATACATGGGAAATCTCTAATAATCTTAAAACATTCTTGTCAATGCATTCCTATTCTATGTATTACTTCTTAGTTAGGTGGCACACCCTACAATTCTACGACCCCATGGGCTATATGGAGTCCTCCCCTAACTCAGAGGCCTAGCACCCAACCCAAGTTTTCCACAAGAGTTAGAGTTTCTAATTCTCATACCTCACAGGGAACTGAGCCAGCAAATAATCCCTCTTGGGGACATAATGACCTGTATCGATAAAACATGGTTTTGGGAAATGAGTTATCTGAACTCATGCCTTCTTTGAGAAACCCCTAACATCTCTTAAGCCCATTTTTACCCTTTTCAGGACATGAATACTTAAGAACCCAAATTTTGAAAATCTGAATGAAAATTTGATTTTTATTTTACTCTGAGTCTGTTATGGCGTTATCTTTTTGGCTATCGTCATATGAAGACTTGCAAGTCGTATTTATAATCCATAAAAGTACCATGTTATAATCTCTTCAGTCAAAACATAAATTTTGGACCACCATATCATTCAAACAATTCAAGAGAATTCATACATCAAAATATATGTCAGGTTATGCAAAGAATCTCCCTTTTCAACCTTTCACCAAACATGTGGTGGTCATGTATTTTTGACAAACCATACAATTATTTCATTATATATCTTCAACATTTGTCAATATGTAAAATCTCTCTCTTTAATTCATAATCAAAACCAAGTCTTATGCAATGGTAAAGATGTTTATAATATGCTTCTAAATATAGATTTGGACAATTCATAATGTATGAACACAAAGGGATGTATAACAAGAGAGGAATTATGATTATTTATGATCTAATTTCAATTTTCAAACATCAAACAATATGAATACATATATATATATATATATGTAAACAATGAATGAGTTTTAAGGGATAAGGGCTCAAGACCAAAACATTGATGTCAAGAAGAGTTCATAATGTATAATTGTAAACATAACTTCAAAAACACCTTTGTAAATTCATGATTTCTATAACCTTAATCCTTATTAAAAGTATTTACAACAAGCCCATGAATTTTAGGAAAAGCCCACATACCTTATCTTGTTTAGTATGGAGAGTGGAACCCAAATTTCAATTAAGTTTTTGAAATCCTTAATCTTAAGGATGAACTTTTGATCTTTAGGGAAAGGATTAGGGTTTTAATTTGAGAGGATATGAGTAGTTTTTGATGTATTTATCCCTAATCATATTTTAATTTCGTGTTATGGCTGAGATATGCTGAGGGAAAATATTGAAATGCCCTCCCCAAAGCCAAAATTTAAAATCACGAACTGGGCACCTAGTACGATTAGCGACGTGACACGTTGAGATCGTGTGGAGACACTGTTTGGAAAATGTGATTACCAACATGGCACATCAATATCACATCGAGCAACTATTTTGCTCCCTCAATGTACCTCTGATGAGATTAACGATGCGACGCGTCAAGATCATTTTAGGCTTCTATTTTGTCCATCCAAATGTGCCCCCAACATTGCTAAAAAATTCCAAAACGTCTCCAAGGCCACCCCTCTACACTCCTAAACATGATTCTACTTAAAAATTCATGTCTTGAGCTTAAAAGATCAAATTAGAAATCATGAAAGTTTGAGAGCTTAAAATAAGTCTTAGTCATTTTAACACTTAAATTTTTTTGCAGATAGTTAGTGCTTTAAGTATGCTACCAAGAAAGGTATTAAGTCAAGAATGCTACGGTGTGTTACATTATCCCCTCTTGGGATCATTCGTCCCTTAATGATGGCTCAAAACATAGACTAGTACGACTTCAGGCACACTAAGGAAAAGATAGAGTGATTAGTATATGATTTTTACCCTCTATGTCCTCATCCATGGTCTCAAAGAGGTTTGGGTATCTAGTACGCATATCAACTTTCGACTCCTAAGTATCCTTCTTTGCTTTTTAATTCTTCCACAACACCTTAACTAAAACTATTTCCTTACTTCTTAGCTTTCAAACTTGGCAATCAACAATGGCAATGGGTTCTTCTTCATACAACAAGGAATTTTTCACCTTGATCTCCTCAACAAGTAACACTAGGGAATGATCTCCAACGCACTTCTTCAATATGGACACATGGAATACTGGATTAATAGAAACCAAACTTGCGGGAAAATCTAACTCATAGGCAGCCCCATTGATCCTCTTTAAAATCTGGTATGGTCCTATGTAACGAGGGCTAAGCTTCCCTTTTCTTCTAAAATGCATGACTTCCTTCATGGGGGAGACATTGAGAAACACCCAATCACCAACCTCAAATTCCAACTCCCTCCTTCTAATATCAGCATAGGATTTTTAATGACTCTGAGATATGTTAAGTAGCTCTCTAATGACTTTTACCTTCTCCATTGCCTGGTGAACAAGATCAAGCCTGAACAATCGAGTTTCACCCACTTTATAGCACCCAATTGGCAATCTACATCTTTTCCCATCAAGTGCTTCAAAAGTAGCCATCTGAATATTAAAATGGTAGCTATTGTTGTAGGCAAACTCTATCAATGGCAAATTATCTTCCCAACTACCTTTGAAGTCAATTTCATAGGCCCTTAACATATCCTCAAGGGTATGAATGGTATGCTCAGAGTTCCCATCAGTAAGGGTGGAAGGCAGTACTCAGTTTCACTTAGGTACCTAAACCTATCTAAAGAGATCACCAAAACTGTAAAGAGAATTATGTACCTTGATCGGATATAATGGATACTGGTGCCCCATGAAAGTGAACTATTTCCTCAATGTACAATTTGGCATAATCATCTCCCGAATAGTTTGTCCTCATAGGTAGAAAGTGAGCTGACTTGGTCATCCGATCTACAATCACCCAAATGGAACCATATTGGTTCCGGGACGCCAGAAGCCCCGTGATGAAATCCATTCATATCCCACTTCCACATAGGGAAGGGTATCTCTTGAGAAGTACCACCTTGTCTCAAATGTTCCACTTTGACTTGTTGACAATTCAAACACATGGAAACAAAATAACAACATAACATTTTATATTGTTCCACCAATATATTACTTTAAGGTCGTGGTACATTTTAGTACATCCTGGGTAATAACATACCTCGAAATGTTATCTTCATCGAGGATCCTTTCTCGCAACCCATCTATATTCGGTACACATAACCTACCTTGATATCTCAAAATACCATCACCTCCAATTTCAAACACCATCACCTTTTACTGACCCATATCACTTTTGATCTACATCAATGTGGGGTCTTCGGCCTTCTTCTCCTTAACATCAGCACATTGGGAAGATTTAGCTATCTCATGAACAATTACTCCTCCATCTTCAAAATCTAGAAGTCGAACCTTTAGATTTGGAAGTCAGTAAATATCCTTCACTATATCCCTTTTTCCTTTCTCAATATAAGATAAACTATCCATAGATAACCTGCTGATGGCGTCGCCACCATATTTGCCTTTCTCGAATGATAGTGCAGGCTTATGTCATAATTTTTCAACAGTTCCAACCACCGCCTTTGCCTAAGATTCATCTCTTTCTGTTAAAAGGCATACTATAAACTTTTATGGTTAGTTAAAATATCAACGTGTACCCCATACAGATAATGCTGCCAGATTTTAAGTACAAACACCATAACCGCTAACTCCAAGTCATGGGTGCATTAATTTCACTCATGCACCTTTAACTTTAAAGATGTATAAGCTACCACCTTACCACATTGCATAAGTACACACCCATGTCCCACCCGGTATGTATCATAGTACACAACAAAACTCTCTGTACCCTCAGAAAGGATCAAAAGAAGTGTCATAGTCAACTTCTCTTTATATTTCTCAAAACTATTCCCATAGGAGTCAGACCACAAGAATTTCACCTTTTTCTGTGTCAACCTGGTAAGTGGAGCAGTTATGGAAGAAAAAATTTCTACAAACTATTTGTAATACCCTGCTAAACACAAGAAGCTCTGGATATCGATTGGAGTCGTGGGAGTAGGCTATTTTATCACCGCCTTAATATTTTGGGGATCAACCTTAATTCCCTTACTAGACACGATATACCCCAAGAAGGAAATAACACAAAGCCAAAATTCACACTTGGAAAATTTGCATACAATTTATGATCCTTGAACATCTAAAGGATGATTCAGAGGTGATTGGCATGATTCTCCTCACTATTAGAATAAACCAAAATATCATCAATAAAGATTATGACAAACAAATTTAGAAACTGATGAAATACCCAATTTATTAGGTCCATGAAAGCTACAGGGGCACTGGTCAATCCGAAGGACATGACAAAGAATTCATTATGGCCAAATCAGGTTTGAAAAGATATTTTGGGAATATTAGACTCTCTAACCTTCAACTGATAATACCCCGAATGAAGGTCTATCTTGGAGAATCCCTTAGCACCTTAAAGTTGGTCAAAAATATCATTAATTATAGTATGAGGGTATTTGTTCTTACCAGTGAGCTTATTAAGCTTATAATGTGTAAGCATATGCTAACACATTTGAGGCTTTTAAATCTAAATAATTGCAAGGTATTGAGCAACTTTAGTTATTTTTGATTATTTTATGTTTGATTTTGCAGTTTAAGCTGATATGATAGAGAACCAACAATAATAGAAGTAAAAAGGAAGAAATTTGAAGACAAGTGTGGATGACGACATTTGTGATAAGTCGCCATCCCTGTGATAAGCTATCAGGTTGGTCATCATCAGGAGATAGAGAATTGGCCTAAAGTTGAAGTTGTGATGACATTTTTTGATAAGCCATCAAGGGTCTGATAAGTTATCAAGTTTGACGTCAACCTTAAATAGAGAATGAGTACCAGCTTATAGAATCGATGACATTTTATGATAGGCTGTCATAATGGTGATAAGTTATCAAGAATACCGTTGGACTTAGGCAGGACATGAGAATTGGAGTAAAGTGTGATGACATTTCTGATAAGTCGTCACAATCTTGATAAGCCGTTAGAATTTGTCGTCAACCAAAGATAGGACTAGTGTATATTGGAAAAAGACCTGAAAACATTCTTTATAAGTCGTCAGGATCCTGATAAGGCATCACCAATAGTCGTCGTCTATTCCGAGAAAAAGATGTAACCTTGATTTTGTCTCCCTATTTAGGGTAAACTATGTAAAGTGTTGTTTTAGGGTTTTATAAAGATAATAATTATCATTATTATTATTTCACACAAGGGGGTTGGAACTTAAGTTTTAAGAGACGTATTTTGATATTTTCTCTCTGGAGTTTTTTGGCTTGAAAAAGTAAATACTTTGAAGAAATTATTATCAGTATTTTGGGATTTTTCCTTTGTGATCTAATCTGCGATTCACTAGTTATTATTCATCTCTGTAAGTTTATCTTTCAAATTATGAATTCAATTATGTGTTTCATTTGTTACATCATGAGTGGATAAACTCCATTAACCTGAGTTATGGGATCTAGGGTTAGGTCTTGATGAGGTGATAAGTATTTAAGATTCAAAAAATGGTTGGATTTCTTGATAATTCTGAAGTTTTAATTAACGTCTGTTGGTTGCAAATAGTAGACATACCTGCTTTGATTTGCTTAAGAAAGAAATCAAATATAGTAGGAAGTGAATTATCAACAGGGACTCAGAAATAATTTATTTAATAATCAACGTTGTAACAAGGTTGGCCAACCTGAGGTAAAATCTAGCTAGTAAATAGAAATTCCCTAAGTTCGAGAGGATTAGGAAATTAAATGTTTAAGTAGGTCGAGAGACATTTAAGCATAAAATTGATAAATATATCTTGTTATCCTACCCACAGTGAGAATCTTAAACCACTTTTAGCATCTGCCATGTACTGGAGGCCCTAGTGAACATAATTCTGGTTATTTTATAAACTCTTGATTTACAAACACCGAACGTAAACTGACAAACAACTACTTGTTAAACCTAAACCTCTATTTTATCTTTTTGTATCATTTGTTTGAATTTAACTTGTAGCTTTAGTTTCAAACTAGTTTAATCACCACTCACATTGTTCCTTGTGGATTCGACCCCGACTCCAAAGTTGGGTAAATATATTGACGAAGACCGCCTTGCACTAAATTGACATGTAAGTTGAGTGTTATCAAAAAATGGCACCGTTGTCAGGGAAAAGTTTGGCGTATTCAGTTTGTTTGGAATTTTAGCCTACTTCCTTGAATTCAAACTTTTAAATAATTGTTTTTAGTTTTCTTTTATTTTTTGTGTTCGGTAGATTTTTATTTTAGTTTCCTGATTACTATGGCATCGTGGAATGAACATGAGCTTGGTGGTTGGAAATCTTATCTTGATGATCCATGTCCATCTTGTGATGGACCTCACTTTTGGCAAGATTGTAGATATGCTCCTGAGAGAGAGAGGTGTGCACCATCTCCATCCTACCAGGAGTATGATTGTTCGTTATGTAGTGGTCAAGATGAACATTTTAGTGATTGCCCAAATTCCCCCTCCCCCCGGTATGCTAACCCAAATTCTAGTTCTTCTTATGATTTTGATAGGTCTTATGGTCAAGAATAGGAAGAATGAAGTACTGGAAAGAGTGGTATTGAATCTATACTTAAACTAATATGGGAGTGTATGGACACAACGAATGATATCATATTTGATATACATCAAGACATAAGGGAAAATAATAAGGAAAGAAAAATGATAGAGGATATGGACATAGAGCTCAAGCATTCAAAGCACTTTTCCACATTATGTTTAGATGATATCTTGTCTGTGGAATCATTTAACATAATGGATGAGTGTGAAGATGAGGATCAAGAATCCGATGTTGATGATGAGTTTAATTTTGGTCAACCCTCGGTGATTTCCCAACCAACCGAACCATTTATGAATGAAGATGCTAAAAATGAGGAAATGGTACTAGAGTCAAAAGAAGAAATCAAGCACAATCCTTGTGAAGACTCTAGTCCATTTTGGGGTAAAAATACTAATAGGGATGCTACTCTAAAATTATGATTTAGTCCTCATTCGAACCAGTTTTCAACATTAAGCTTGGTGGATTTGATGAAAGTCAAATCACCCAAGCAAATGATTAATTTTGAAGATGAGGAGGAAGATTCTTACATTTTGGAGTTTGTCCTTCCAAAAGGGTATAATATAGCTCCAATCTTGAAGTCCAAAAAACATAAAGATTGATGTCCATTTAGTGGTTGTTTAAGATTCTCACCATTTTCAAATGAGCCCACATGAAAGTTTGATGCAAATTTAGGCAAGCAGATCAAGTCTTCGAAGTTGTGTGATACAACATTCCTCATTATGCCCTCATATTTTCCCAACACACCCCAAAGATATATTGATCAAAAATTGCATCGACGTTTTAAATCCTCTAAGTGGAGACATAAATAATTATCAACAAGGTATCATGATGAAGTCTGAGTAGTCAAGATAATTGAGTCGTGCCACAATACTAAATTAGGCACTTCTTGGGAGGCAACCCAAGGTATTTTATTGTTTGTATTTTGTATTATGAGATTGACATCAGATCTTCGCACCCGTGGTGCCACAGGTATGTTTCTAACTCTCTTGTTTTGGTTTGATGTACTAGGGACATTGCATGATTTTAAGTTGAGGGTGGGGTTACTTGTGGGTGTTGATATCCTCTGTGGGTTTTTGTTGTCGTGCCTTTTTTCCCCGGAGTCTTGTTCCTAGTAAAGCCGGCATGTTTAGGCGCATCGTGATTTGTTGGAAAATTTTATAGTTGACCAGGAGAAATACAAGTAGCTTAGGCAGTTAACATATTTTTGTGATTTTTAAGCACCTCTCCAATGAACTGAGTATTTAATTGTGTGAATTGCATCTAATTGTGACCACTGTGCATCTTTGTATGGTATTGTTTTAGTGATGCAGTAATCATTGCTAAACAGCTGCATGAACTGAATGAGTAGTAGCTTGTGATATACTTGTGTGCCAAGTGTGTGTGAGATCTTACTCAGTTCCCGTTGTCTGTTGAATTCCAGAACTTTCCCGGTTAATCTTACCTTGGTTAAAGGATAGGGGTTAGGGAAGGATCATAGGTTGTTTGGATAATAGCCGACTTTTAGCCTAAATGACCTTCCCTATATGTAAAATATCCCTTGATACCTTCTTTGACCCTACTTAGCCTATTTTTTATGACACATGTCACCTTCTCATTTATATCACAATGAACCTGTTTTGGCCCTGGTCCTTCTTGGGCACTATCCACCTTGGCTTAGGAAAATAGCCTAAGTTGAGGGTGGCTATCATAGGGGTGCATGAGAAAGAATAAGTATGAATAAACGTAGAAAAAAATAAAAGAATAAAAAGTAGGGTGCGGTGGAAATAAGCAAGAAAAAGAAAAGTTGTGAAAAAAATAAGTGATTGTGGAAAAGACCATACCCATCCTGAATAAGTGTGATCAAGAAAAGAGAAGAATAGAAAAAGTCTAATAAGTGAAACCCCAAAAAGCAAGTGTAGTATCAAGGAGGTTTAGTCACTTTAAATATCATCGAGTAACATACCATCCCCTAGCCTACATTACAAGCCAAAGAGAAGACCTATAGTGATCCTAGATGACCTGTCTGATGATCTTGGTAATGAAAATAAGGGAAATCCTATGTAATCTGACATACATTAAGTGGAACTTCATTCTGAGAGTGAGTTTCATGATTATCCCTAAGTGTATATATGTGATTTCTGATATGAGTGAAAGAGGGATTTCCTTGCTATGAGGGCACACAGGTTATGTTGTTAGTTGCTAACTTGTTCGGATAGTGTGATCTTGGTATGGCATGCTTGTTATTGCTGAATTTTTGCCGTATCTTGATGCTTTTGAGATGCATAGTTGTTCTTCAAAACATCAACAATGAGTTTTAAATTGACTGACCTTGGAGATGGTGAAATTATTCTGCTCTAGTATGAGTAGTTAGCTGCCAAATTGTACTATGTATTCTCTTAGTTATGTTTTGATTGCTTGAGGACAAGTAATTGTTTTAAGTTGAGGGTGTTGATGTGTAAGCATATACTAACACATTTGAGGCTTTTAACTCTAAATAATTGCAAGGTCTTGAGCAACTTTAGCTATTTTTTATTAGTTTATGTTTGATTTTGCAGTTTAAGCTGATATGATAGTGAACCAATAATAATGGGAGCAAAAAGGAAGAAATCTAAAGACAAGTGTGTCTGACGATATTTGTGATAAGTCATTAGCCCTGTGATAAGCTATTAGGTTGATCGTCATCAATTGACAGAGAATTGGCCCAAAGAAGAAGTTGCGATGACATTTTGTGATAAACCATCAAGGGTCTATTAAGTTATCAAGTTTGTTGTTAGCCTTAAACAGGGAATGAGTTCCAGCTAGTAGAATTGACGATATTTTGTGATAGACCATCATAATGGTGATAAGTCGTCAGGAATGCCGTCAGACTTAGGCAAGACATGAGAATTGAAGTAAAAGTATGACAAAAATTCTGATAAGTCATCACAGTTCTGATAAGCCATCAGAAGTTACCATCAACCTAAGACAGGACTAGTGAAGATTGGAAGAAGACCTAACGACTTTCTTGATAAGTCGTCAGGATCCTGATAAGGTGTCACCAATAGTCTTCGTCTATTTCGAGAGAAAACTGTAACCTTGATTTTGTTTCCTTATTTAGGGTAAACTATTTAAAGCTTTGTTTTAGCTTTTTCTACAGAGAATAATTAGCATTATTATTATTCCGCACAAGGGGGTTGGGACTTGAGTTTTAAGAGACGTATTTTGATATTTTCTGTCTGGAGCTTCTTGGCTTGAAAAAGCAAATACTTTGAAGTTATTATTATTAGTATTTTGAGATTTTCCCATTGTGATCTAATCTGCGATTCACTAGTTATTATTTATCTCTGTAAGTTTATCTTTCAAATCATGAATTCAATTATGTGTTTCATTCGTTACATCATGAGTGGCTAAACTCCATTAAATTGAGTTATGGGATCTAGGGTTAGGTCTTGATGAGGTGCTAAGTATTCAAGATTCAAAAGGTGGTAGGAATTCTTGATAATTCTGAAGTTTTAATGAATATCTGTTGATTGGAAATAGTAGACACACCTACTTTGATTTGCTTGAGAAAGAAATCAAATATAGTAGGAACTGAATTATCAATAGGGACTCGAAAATACTTCGTTAAATAATAAGCGTTGTATCAAGGTTGGTTATCCTAAGGTAAAATCTGGGCAGTAAATAGAAATTCCCTAAGTCCGAGAGGATTAGGGAATGAAACTCTTAAGTAGGTTGAGAGACATTTAAGAATAACATCGATAAAGATAGCTTGTTATCCTACCCACTGTGAGAATCTTGAACCACTTTTACAATCTATCATGTACCAGAAGCCCTAGTGAACATAATTCTAGTTATTTCATAAGCTCTTGATTTACAAACACCGTAAAGTGACAAACAAAAACTTGTTAAACCTAAACCCCCATTTTCACTTTTTCTATCATTTGTTTGAATTTAACTTGTAGGCTTAGTTTCAAACTTGTTTAATCGCCGCTCACATTATTTCTTGTGGATTTGACTCCGACTCCAAAGTTGGGTAAATATATTGACGACGACCGCTTTGCAGTAAATTGACGTGTAAGTTGAGCGTTATCAGCTGATGGTAGTCTATACATATACGTAGGGAATTATTTTTTTACATACGAAAAACACTGGTGCATCCAAGGGAGAAATGCTAGGACAAATAAAGCCCTTGTCAAGAAGATATTTTAACTACTCTTTCAACTCTACAGGAGCTATTCTGTATGGTAGGATGGAAATAGGACAAGTGTTCGGCAACACGTTAATGCAGAAATCTATCTCCCTATTAGGTGGAATTCCTGGAAGATCATCGGGGAAGACTTCTGAGTATTCATTAACTATGGGGACAAACTGGAGAGAAGGACTTTCAGTACTGGAATTTTTTACCTGAATAATATGATACAAATAGCCCTTGAAAATAACCTTACAGACTCTGATATAAGATATGAAATTCCCCCTAGATGCTATAGAATACCGTTCCTACTCTACCACTGGCTTATTTGGGAAGGAGAAAATGACTTTCCAAGTCCTACACTCTAGTGTGGCATAATACGAATGGAGCCAGTCCATTCCTAAAATAGCATCAAAATCAACCATATCAAGCTCTATGAGCTCTTCCATAGTATAACAGTTACAAATGGATACAACACAATTTTTATACACGCTTCTAGCCACAATAGAATCACAAACAACAGTGGAAACAGAGAAAGGTTCTGAAATAACTTCAGGCTCAAACTCAAAACTGACTACCACATACGAGGTCACATAACACAAAGTAAACCCTGGGTCAAGTAACACATGCACATTTTGGGAAAAGATTTGCAATATTCCCGTGACGACATCTAGCAAGGCCTCAGCATCCTAGCGGTTGGGAAAAGCATACAACCGATTATGACTGCTCCCAGCAGCTGAAGTAGCACCCTTAGGAGGAGGTGGTGGTGACACTGAGGGGTTGTCTTGGGACTTAGAACCACCCAAGTTCCTTTTAGTGGAAGGACAATCTCTCTAGAAATGGCCTGACTGACATAAGTATAGCATACCAACCTGCCTAACTGACACCTCCCTGGGTGATACTTACCGCAAGTCTCACACTGTGAAAAAGTCTGATACTTCTGAGCCACACTGCCTTGGGACTGGGTACCCTACACTTTGGATCTATTATTAGGGTAAAAATTCTGAAATCACCTATCAGCTAGAGGTCTAGGTGCTGGGGATTGGTTGCAGACTGAGCATTACCCTAAAAAATTTTCTTCGACCACCTGTTACCCCAATTACCTTTTTGTTGCTGACTGTTATTCTGGTCTGTCAATGTGGCCCTCTTGGACATCCCGTCTTTATCCTTTTCTCCTACCAGCCTCTTCTTCTTCTCTTCTATCTATTGCATATAAATGGACAACCCAGTGAAATCCATGTCTCTGTTCAATATTATTCCTTTGTAATCCAACAACAAATTATTTGAGAGATCGGATGCAAATTTTCTCATGCAGGAACTTATGTTACCCGATAATTCTGAAGCACAACAAGATAATTGGTTGAATTTTAGAGTGTATTCCTTGATGCTCATCTTCCCTTGTTTTAAATTCATGATTTTTCAGCCTTGGACTCCCTCAACTCCATAAGAAAGAATCATTCCAGGAAAGCTTCTATAAATTTTCCCCACACAGAAGGCTCAGCATTATCTCCCCTTAAATCTTCCCATTCGTTGTACAACTAATTGGCCACATCCTTCAGCTGATAGGCCACCAATTCAACTCCTTCCACCTCATTCACATGCATCACCCGAAAATTTTTCTCCAACTCATCCTAGAACCCTTATGGGTCCTCCTCAACCTTTGTACTCATAAACTTGGGTGGGTTTAGTCTTATAAATTGACCAACCCATGTAGTATCAGATGAACACAAAGTAGACCTTTAATCTTCAGACCGTTGAGCCCGAGAAGCCACTAACTGAGCTATTATATGCATCGACTGTCTGAACCCAGTATTTGACACTTCCATTTAGTGAGGTTGAGCATGGTCAGTCCTAGACTGAGGATCCCTAGGTTGGATAGTCTAAACAGGAGGGACTAACAGAGTGGCAAAAAATTCAAGAGTATGATCCCTATTACGTGTCCTCATCCTATGGGTAGGATAGATATCTTCAACTTGGGCATTCTTCTCATTGGAGCAATGGGGAGGCATGATATCTTTCTAAATATAAGGGATTATTGATTAGCGGACATGCAGACTCTACAACATGAACTAAATCACAGAAGAAAAGACATTCCTAAATGCTTTGTAGCCTCCTGCTTATAAGTGTGGCACGCTACATACCCATAAATACTACTCTGCCCGACGCAATTTCGCAGACACCCTAGGACCATGAACTGTGCTCTAATACCAAGTTTGTCATGACCTGAGCCAAGACCCTAGTCGCGATGGACATTCTAAACTATAAAGGCTCAAGCACCACATTCTATCTGGTACACCTGACCACCTCTCATAAATATAAGAAAAAGAAGCAAAAATTATAAAAATAGAATCATGGTGATGTCCTAAGTTCAATTTAAAAATACGAAAGGAAATCCATAAACATCTAGACAACATCTACTTCAATCTACGAAATCTCTAATACATCTACATTTAACAACTTGTACTAAATTGGGACAAGGTCCCCAGTCGGACCTAAAACTAAAAAAATCAAAAAATTCAAAAGAAAGAGTCCTTCCAAATTAAATAAACCTCACCAACTGCACAGTTCTATCTAATAAAATCTACCACTTAGCGGGATATCTGGACTGAGCCTCAGACCTTGAAATATTGGGGGTCAATACAATTATAATGGTATGCAGAGAAATTAAAAATAATAATGTATTTATAGATATAAAATAGATGAGAGCATATTATGAAACATCATAAATGACATAGTTTAAAATACATCTGATAATCTTAAAACATTCTTGTCAATGCAGTCCTATTCTTTGTATTACTTCTGAGTTAGGTGGCACACCCTACAATTCTACGACCCCACGGGCTATATTGAGTCTGCCTTTAACTCGGTGGATAATCCCTCTACCCAATTTTGTCGCAAGAGTTACAGTTTCTAATTTTGATTCTAATATGCCACGGGGCACTGGGCCAACATATAATCCGTCTTAGGTACATAATGACCCATATTGGTGAAACATGGTTTGAGGAAATGAGTTATCTTAACTCGTGTCTTCTTTGAGTAACAACCTAAAATCTCTTAAGACCATTTTTACCCTTTTTAGAACATGCATACTTAAGAACCCAAATTTTGAAAATCGAAATAAAAATTTGATTTTTATTTTATTCTGAGTCTGTAATAGCGTTATCTATTTGGGTATCATCATACAAAGACTTGCAAGTGGTATTTCTAATCCATAAAAGTACCAAGTTATAATCTCTTCATTTAAAACATAAAGTTTGGAACATCATATCATTCAAAAAGTTTAAGATAATTCATATATCAAAACATATGTCAGGTTATGCAAAGAATCTCCCTTTTTAATCTTTCACCAAACATGTTGTGGTCATGTATTTATGATAAACCATGTAATTGTTTCATTATATATCTTCAATATTTGTCAATATGTAAAATCTCTCTTTCTTTAATTCATATTCAAAACCAAGTCTTATGTAAGGGTAAAGATGTTTGTAATATGCTTCTCAATATAGATTCGGAAAATTCATAACGTATGAACACAAGGGGATGTATAAAAAGAGAGTAATTATGATTATTTATTCTCGCATTTTATTTTTATTCTATGTTATAGAACTGATATGATGAGGGAAAAAACTAAAATACCCTAATCATATTTTAATTCTATGTTATAGCAGAGATATGATTAGGGAAAAAATTGAAATGCCCTCACCAACGCCGAAATTTAATATCAGGAACTGGACATCCTGCGCGATTAGCGACGTGACATGTTGAGATCGCATTGGGACACTGTTTGGCTGATGCAATTACCAACACAACATATCAATATCGCATCCAGCCACTATTTTTCTCACTCAACATACCTCTGACATGATTAACAATGTGATGCACTAAGATCGCATCTGGCTTCTATTTTGTCCATTCAAATGTGCCTCCAATATTTCCTGAAAAATCCAAAACTTCTTCGATGCTACCCCTATACACTCGTGAACATGATTCAACATAAAAATCCATGTTCCAAGCTCAAAAGATCAATTTAGAAATCATTAAAGTTTGAGAGATTAAAATAAGTCTAAGTCATTTCAGCACATAATTTTTATCGTATAGTCAACTCTTTAAGAATGCTACTAAGTGAGGTATTAAGTTAAGAATGCTATGGGTCTTTACAGTTATCTTATGAGTTAGTTCTTGAAAGTAAGGCAATCTTGTTGATTGAGAACACAGAGATTTAGAGATTGGTTGTTTATATGCTACAAGTAGAGGATGAAAAGAAGAAGCATGTTGACCTTAGTGATAAGCAAGGAACAAAGTTTAGGCCTTCTAAAAGTAGTATTGGATGTAGTGTCAAGTGGCCATTTAAGAAGTGGGGGAGTTTGTGTTCGTTCTCCTTATCTAGTGTTCGCTCTCCTTACTCAAAGTTCTTGGGTGGTCATCGCTCTTAATTCATTTGTAGTTCTCAACCACAAAGTGCCTAATTTTAAACTAGTGGTGCTCTGTCGGCTCCACCCTACACTCCTTGCTGATTTTATGGTCAGAGTCACCGTGGTAAGTGTGAGAAAGGCAGGATCAAGTGTTTTTATATTGTCAGATTGGGAATATGCAGTATGACTGCCCTTCTCTAGGAACTTCTTGGGTGAATAGGGGCCCTATTTCTATTTATTATCCCACACCAAAGTGTGTTATGCCTATTGCTGCTTTTGTTTCTGGCATCAAAACACTCCAGAACCACTTATATGAACTCGCTACTCACTAGGATTCTAAGGTGTCTCCTGATATTGTTATGGGTATATTGAGACTTATTTATTGTGATGTGTATTGCTTTCTTGACCCAAGGTATACTCTTTCTTATGTGAACCCGTATGTGGCTATGCATCTTGATTGTGGTCCTGAGGTCAGTCGGTTTCTTTTTATATTTCTACTCAAGTTGGAGACTTTGTGGTTGCTAAACGAGTTTATAGGGGGTGATATTTATTTGTGATAGAGATACTCTTGTTGATTTGATAAAGTTAGATATGCTTAATTTTAATGTTATCTTGGGAATAGATTGGTTACACTCTTGCTATGCTTCCTTAGATTGTCGAACCCATAGGGTCATGTTCAAATTCCTTAATAAGCCGCTCATTATATGGGAAGGTGGTCCCTTAGTTCCTAATGAAATATTTATTTATTATCTTAAGGCTCGAAGGTTGATTTCTAAGGGGTGTTTGTATGATTTGGTCCAAGTTAAAGATTTTGACTCAAAAGATCCTTCTCTAGAGTATGTTCTCATGGTGAAAGAATTTCCCAATGTTTTTCTCGATGATATTCCCAGTGTTCCTCCTGATAGGGAGATTGATTTTGGGATTGACCTTATTTTGGAAACTCATTCGATCTCTAGTCTTCCTTATATGATGGCTCTGGCAATGTTGAAAGAACATAGGGAGCAATTGAAAGACCTCTTAGATAAGGGTTTTATCCGTCCTAGTGTGTCTCTTTGGGGTGCTCCTGTATTGTTTGTGCATGAGAAGGATAGTTCCTTTCGTATGTGCATTGATTATTGTCAGTTGAACAAAGTAAATGTAAAGAATAAGTATTATCTCCCTATGATCGATGATTTATTTGATCAACTTCAGGGTGCAAAGTATTTCTCTAAGATTGATCTTACATTGGGTTATCATCAACATAAAATTAGGGATGCGGATATCCCTAATACTGCCTTTAGGACCTGGTATGGTCACTATGAGTTTCTTGTCATGTACTTTGGGTTGACTAATGCCCTGGCAGCATTCATGGATTTGATGAATAGGGTCTTCGATCCATTCTTACACATATTTGTCATAGTCTTCATTGATGATATTTTGTTCTATTCTAAAAGTGAGGTAGATCACGTAGATCACCTTAGTACCGTATTAAAAACTTTGAGGGATCATTATTTGTATAACAATTTCTCCAAACCTGTAAGTTTTGGTCTAGAGTCACAGCCTTTCTTGGTTATGTCATCTCTAGGGAAGAGATCATGGTAGATCCCTAAAAGATTGCGGCAGTTAAGAAGTGGCCTAGACCTACGACTCCAACTGATATTCATAGTTTCTTGGGTCTAGATGGTTATTATAGAAAGTTTATGGAGAGTTTTTCCACTATAGCAGTCCTATTGACCATATTAAACCAAAATAAGGTCAATTTCTTGTGGTCCGATGCGTGTGAGGCTAGTTTTGAGAAGTTGCAAGATACAATGACCTGGGCTCCAATTTTGACTTGCTCGAGGGTAGTGATAGTCGTTTGATCTATTATGACGCTTCTCATATCGATCTTGGTTGCGTGCTGATACAACATGGTAGGGTGGTGACCTATGCTTTTACGCAATTGAAAGTTCATTAAAATAATTACCCCACCCATGATCTAAAATTATTAGTCATGGTCTTTGCTTTGAAAATATGACACCATTATCTCTATGGCGTTCATGTTGATATATTTTCTGATCATAATTGCACCTAATTTGTGTTTACCTAAAATAAGTTAAATCTCCAGCAAAAAAGGTAGATTGAGTTATTGAAGGAGTATGATATGAGTCTTCATTACCATCCCGATAAGGCGAATATAGTCGCCGATGTTCTTAGTAAATTATTTATGGGGATTTTGGCCCATGTTGATGAAGATAAGTGGGAATTGGTGAAATATATTCACTATTTAGTGAATCTTGGAGTTTGACATGTGGAATCCAAGGATGGTGGTGTGTTTATGCATTTGGTATCTCTATCGTCTTCTATTGTTGAGATAAAAGAGAAGCCAGTATTGGATCCCGACTTGATGAAGATCAAGAGTAATATGGGCCAACATAAAGAAGCGGATATTTTGGTTGGTGGTAATGGTATCTTGAGGTACCACAGTAGGCTATGTATTCGAAACGTCTATGGATTGAGGGAAAGGGTCATGGCCGAGGCTCATGTATCCTGTTATGCTATTCATATCGGTTCCACTAAAATGTATCATGACCTTAGAGAGTTCTATTGGACGAATAATATGAAGTGTAATATTTCTAGCCATGTGGCTAATTTTATGCTGTGCCAGCAAGTAAAGGTTAAGCACTTGAGGCCCGATGCCCTATACCAAGAGATTGTGTTTCCCGAGTGGAAGTGGGAGTCTATTAATATCGATTTCACTACCGGTATTCCTACATTGCAGAATCAATGTGATTCTATTTGGGTCATCATTGATAGAATGACCAAGTCCATGCATTTCTTACCTGTGAGAACTAATTTCTCGGAGGAAGATTATGCTAAGTTGTTTCTTACAGAGATTGTGAAGTTGCATGGTGCTCCAATGTCTATTATGTTGGATCATGGTCCTTCATTTTCATCGCACTTTTGGAAGTCATTCCAAAGAGGTTTGGGAACTAAGGTGGTCCACTCATAAATGGATGGTCAAACGGAGAGGACTATCCAAACATTAGAGGATATGTTGCGGTCTTGTGTAATTGATTATGGTGGTAATTGGTATGACCACTTTCCTTTGATTAAATTTTCCTATAATAATAGTTACCACTCTAGTTTTGGCATGGCACCTTTGGAAGCATTGTATGGTATGAGATGATAATCTTTTATTGGTTGGTACAAAGTGGGCAAAGATAAGTTGCATGGGCCTGATTTAGTCCATTAATACTTAGAGAAGGCGAAGGTGATTCATGATTTATTGAAAATTGCTCAAAGTCGCTAAAATTCCTATGAGGATGTGAGGCATAGGGAATTAGAGTTTAATGTGGTCAATTGGGTATTCTTGAGAGTGTCTCCCATTACGGGAGTAATGCAGTTTGGCAAAAAAGGGAAGCTTAGTCCCTGCTATGTTGACCCTTACATGATTGTTAAGAGATTTGGCAATGTCGCCTATGATTTAGAGTTGCCTCCTAGTATGAACTCTATTCACCCGGTTTTACATATTTCTATGTTGCGGAGATGTTTAGGTGATCCTTCCTTTGTTATTCCCTCTAAAGATGTTGGTATCATAGACTCCTCGTCCTATGAGGAGGTCCTGGTAAGGATCTTGAATTGGCAAGTTCGCTGATTATGAATGAAAGAAGTGGCTTCGGTGAAGGTTCTATAGAGGAACCAAAAGCCCGAGGAAGCTACTTAGGAGGCGGAAGAGGACATGAAGTCCAAGTGGGTACATTTATTCTCGATTCTAGAAGCTTGTGATGGAGGTATATGTTGATCTCCTTACTTTGATGTATGTCTTTGATAGATAATGGAGTAAAGTATCCAATGATTGAGATTGGTTTATGTCTTGTTAGACAATGGATTAAAGTTCCCAATGTGTGAAATGATTCGTATCTTTTTGGACCATGGATTAAAGTTCCTAATTCGATGAAATGGTGTGTGACTTGTTGTGATGGGTTTAAGTTCCTCATACTTTGAATTGATTCATGTCCTTGATATATGATGGTGTAAACTCTCCAATGCTTTGAGTTGCCTTACATCTTTGATAAATGATGGGTTGAAGTCCCTAAGTCGGAACATGAGTAGGAATTGGAAAAAAATGGGTTGGAGTCTCAAGACCAATGTAACATCCCATATTTCCGCACTAAGAATTGTAACTATTGTTCCAACACGTGTAAGCTCTAATACAAATGATTTCTATGTGGATATAAGTTTCATGATCATTATCCTATTGTTTGAAGTGCACTCGAGGTGAAAAACATTCATTGGAAGAACTTAGAGTGAAGTTGAGCTAAGAGTCTTTGATTCGGCTAAATCTTTGCATTCAATTCCACCAGGGTAGACTTTAAACGTGTATAACTTTTTATATACATAGAATTTTTCATCCCAAGACCTACCAAATTGTATAAAATGGAGTTAGATTTCCAACTATACCAATTTATCATTACTCCGATACCCGAATAAAAAGTTATGGTATTTTTCATGATAGGCAGATAGCCGATGCGATAGAGATGCGATGCGTTATGTACCTAACATGATACAGATCTATTTCACACGCTTCTTTAGTTCCTAAATGGTCTAGGGTCACTTTGGTCAATTCCCCTCACCCAAAATCATCCATAACACATAATTTCAGCCACCAAAAGCATTAGATAAATTATTATTCATCCTTTCTCTCCAAGAAAACCCTAGCCCCCTCAAGACTACCGAGAACTTCATCAAATTTTCTTCAAGAAAAGCAAGGACTCAAGATTCCTAATTTATGAACTTCAAGAAGAAGCCTCAACAACACTATTAGAGCTTCAAAGTTCAAGCTTTTACACCCGACTAATCAAATAAGTAATATGGAGTTATGAACAAGGATACTCCTTTCATCCTTGTACCCAAACTAGTTTTTAAAGATGAATTTACATGAAATACAATTAGGGTTCATACCCAAAGTTTTTTGTTTTGAGTTTTGGATTTATAAATTGATTGAAGTATGAAATTCCATTTTGTCTTGATTTAAAGAATTCTCTTATACGATTTGAACTCCATAAGTATGATTTGAGATATTGATTATAGATTTCCAACTGAGTCTAAGCATGATATTGTGATTTTGATTTCATTATGTTGATATTGTTGAAGTATTTCAAGAAATATATAGGGCATGATTTATTGTTATGAATTTTTATGAGCTTAAAGCATGAGTTTTATTCCCTAAGATTGAGTATTGATATTTCAAGAAGATCATGATTTTAAGCCTCTTTGATGGTTGTTTACTAAGATTTAAGAAAGAATTGATCTTTTGATCCTAAGATAAGATAAGGAATCCACATTGTTCATATAGTTGGTGATTAAAAGAAAGAAGCATGATTGATTTTCATTATAAACTCTTGTGCTATGTTTTGAGCAAAAGAATGGGAGTAGTATTTAGCACCGAATTGGGTATGTTTCCAAGGTATAATGCCCCAGAACTACATGCCACCATAGGATTAAGATTAAGTTCCCATAGTGGGTTAAGCTAGTGATCACTTAACAGAACGTTATACTCCTTGGTAGGAGTATAACACCTCTCCCCAATGTGAGGTTTTCCCCTTCGGGGAACAAGACTTTGGACTCCATGACAGCTCACATGGCTTATGTCGTTTAGAAGAACCTTCCAAAGTCCCTAAATCCTAAAACAAAATTTCATAACTATTTTGATAAAACTAAGTGTAAAGGCTCACAAATTTACTCAGATATTGTCTTACCTAAGACTTCAATTATTAGATTTTAGTTTTAAGTTTCAAGATTGATAAAGGTGGGTCCTTTTCACTTAACCTACATGATATAAAAAATAGAATCAGATTATATTTTTACTATAACTAAGTGTGATGGGTCAAAAGAATTCCCTTTATGCTTTATCACTCCTGATCTATGATTTGTTAGTTTTGATCATTCAAGACAAGGGAATTACTCAAATTTAACATGCAGATTTGAAAGTTTATTTGAATTATTACATTATTGTTTTTACTTAAAAATTCATCCCCACATGCTTAGTACATTCCAAAAGTACTAATCCATATATATGTCTATGTGCTACATTGTCTCATAATGTAGGTACGAGTTGTAGTGCACATATCATATTAAGACAATTTGCAGCTTCTAGTCAGCAGGTGATGAGTCTTTTTGATTCAAGGGCTCAAGTTAGTCATAGATTGAGTAATATTTTCTTTTTCTTAATTAAGTCATATTTATTTAGGATAGATTGAGGTAATGTACTGGCTACCTACAGTTAATCGTAGTAGAGGATTCATAGACAAAGAGCAGAGTTAATGTATTTGATTCAAGTTTTGTTTCATATAATAAGGGTTGTAATCATTTTAGTATAGTTTTGTGTTGCTCATGTTCAAAAAAGTTTTATCTTCTGCTTATTTTGTTCATATTTATGTATTTTATTCAATTGCTCACGATTTATGCCAGTACAAGGGTTAGCTTGGGATCACTTGTGGTCCTAAGCAATATGTGACTTCTAGGGGGTAGTCTCGGGGCGTTACAACAAATGAAGGAAAAGAGTTGTTTGATGATGATCATAATATGTGTCATGTTGCTTCTTTGTTGTGTGCTTATTTCTAACTTGTGTAAGGTTTTGTTTGAGGCATGTTGACGTGTTAACTTGTGTTTATGCTTAATTTACCCTTCATTAGCGGACGAATGATCCTAAGTGGGGAAGAATGAAACACCCAAGAATGTGGACTCGCAAAATTTTTGGTTGGTTGGTAGTGATCGTGACATGTGTGTTGTGTTGTATCCTTATAGTGTGTTGTTTTAAACTTGTGTAAAGATTTCTTTGGTGAATTTTGAGGTATTAACTTTTATCTATACTTACCTATCAAATTTGAAAAGAGTTGAATTGAAGCACCTATACCATGGAACCATTGAGAAAACATTAATATTTGATGCCTCTGGAGTAGATACGGATGGATGTGCTTGAGTTGTACCCTAGGTCACGACTCGTACCCACCATGACCTCCCCTTTTGTATCCTAGGAAGTATATTAGGTTATTGTACTGTTCCCTGTACGACAAAGTCATACCTTGTTCATAACCATGCTAACAAGTCATAAACTACTTAATCATATAGAGGGAAACCTAACCTAAAGTAAACTATTTTGATAACAGATAGAGCTTACGACTTAGGGGGTAAGTCATACCCCTTGGTTACGAATAAATATTCACTTTAGTCCCCACTATAGTGTGGTTGACCTAGTAGAAGTCTAGGGTATGAGTTAGGGTACCACTCGTATGCTAGGTTATGATTGCCAAGTGAACCGTGGGGGGGGAGTCGTACCCTACACGTGTGTGTTTTGTAGATTCTAACAAAGGATATTTTGGTCATTTACCTTGCATAAAACCCTAATTACTTGACCTATATAAGTCTTGGTAGCCTCCTAAGTCTTCATTTTCAAGAATTAAACATTCTAAACACTCAAAAAGGCTCTTGGAACAAGATTAGAGGCTAGGGTTTAGAGGTATTTATCTTGTGGAAAGAAAAAGAGTCAAAATTGTTGGTGTGTCTTCTTGGTTAAGGCATGTATATCTTCCCCTCTTTAAATAACTCTAAACTCATGTATTTCACATTTGTAATAGTAAGTGTACATTGCTGTTTTGAATCAAATAAAAAAGGTTTTGATACTTAACAATCACTTATGATGATTCTTGCTTGTACTTATGTTGATACATGTTATTGATGGTAGATTTCATATATAGATACTTTATATATGGTGTTGAACATGATGGTCTTGAGTAACCCAAACCTTGATGATATCTACCATGAAAATGACCTTGTTAAAGGTATGCACAAAAGGTGTTTGTGAAAATAAGTAAATAAAATGACTAGTTGTATGTTGGCAATGTGTTGAGCTAAGGAAAGGAACCATATGACTATGAACGATTGTTTAATGATATTGTGGAGGTAGTACGACCATGAAAGGTGGTATGACAACCTTGTTGTACTAATTACCAATAAGGGGTTGAAGTCTCTCAACATGAAATGAACTTGCATAGTGTATTGAACTAGAGTGTGGTATAAGAATGCTATTGAAATATGAATGTCTTGTGAGGGTCCTGAGGACCATAAAATAAATTTTATGATGAACTGAATGAAGGCATCATCCTGATAAGATGGTTTAGCAATGAAGGCTCCCATAAGGACCTTGTGGTCATGAATAGTGTTAAATTTGTTAAAGTCCATTGAATGTATAATGACGCATGAGTAAAGGGTTAGAGTCCCAATGTCGATTATGATGGTTATGATGGAATGTGGTTGGATTCCCTTTCCTTATGAAATATATTGGGGTTAAAGTCCCTTGCCTAATGAAATTTCATATGGTTAAACTCCCATGCATAGTGAGATCTCATGAGGTCAATGTACCTCGCCTTATGAAAAGGCTTGTGGTTAGATTCAAAGTATGACACGAGGTTAGAGTCCCTTGTCTAATGAATGGTCATGAGGTTGGAGTACCTTGCCTAGATAAATGTGTGTGGGTAAAGTCCCTTTGTTGATTGATGAACGTGTATGGGTAAAGTCCATCGTTTGGATGATTGTGAATGTCGTAAATTCCTTGGCTAATGAATGTGCGTGCACAGGCGAAGTCTCTTATCTAATGATAATATAATTGTGGTTGAAGTCCTTAGCATGTTAAGAATAATGAATCTATAAGTGTGGGAGGTCGTAGTCCTCCACTTTATGCCTAATGAATGTATGCTTGAGAATAACAATGAACCATAAATGATATCTTGATTAGCATGTGATATTTCTATAAGTATGGATAAGTGTGTGAATGAGATAGAATGTGATATATTGTCCTGTTGTTGAATGATGATGTTAATTTACACTTATCCTTGAGTTGCATGCTAACGTTCCAACCACTAACCGTCTCCGGACGTTATTTCCCCATGTGACGTAGGGCTCGAAGCATCTTTTTCTTTACCTGCATAGTGATTAGTAGATTGAGGCGGTTCATGCTTAACTTGAAACGGTGAGCTTCCTTTCTTCGGAAGGCATCATCTCGTGGTCTCTATCATTAGACTTAGTCTCTTTTATACTTTGTTTGTCTATAGTCGGGGGCTTGTCCCAACATATGCACTTATTGACTTCGGTATTGTGTATAGGTATTAGAACAACTATGAACTTGGGCGTAGTTTATTATAATGAATCTAATATTGACTTATGGTATTTTCTCCGCTATTCTAATGTATTAGTTGGAGTTCCTTTGAATCCTATAGTATGATGAGATATTTAGGTTGGGCTGTTAGGGTGGCCTCCGGTTCATGTGAGCCTGAGGTTCCCATACAACGTGGTCTAAATTTTGGGTCATGTCAATAACCACCATGTCTAGAATAACCCAAAGATAGACCTCTCAAAGACTGACCATCGCCCTTATAAGGGGGACTACTAGCACCAGACTGAACTCTATCAGTAATCTGAAGAGCTATCTAAACTGGTCAACTAGGTTGACTCTAAGGTTGAAATTTGTACGAGGAGAATACCCAACATTAGAACAACTACATCTAAATCGGGAACCACTATTGCTCTCCCTGTATCTGAATTGAAACATAGGTCTCTTATCATGACCCTTATGAACCTTACGGTGCATCTCCTCCATCACCCTAGCATGTTATGAAAACTTAGCAAAAGTCCTACCCACAACAACAAAACTCTGAGTAACCATGCAAATGGGGAGTCTCAACCTCCTAACAAAGCAGCAAACTCTCCCATACTCAGTGTCGAAGATAGAAGTTGCATGCCTGGCCAATTCATGGTAAGGGGCCTCATACTCAACAACTGTCATGGAGCCCTACTCTAATCTGGAGAACTAATCCACCAAATGATCTCTAAGGTTGCACGACATATACTTCTCCAAGATAACCTCAAAGAACGGAGACCAAGATAAAATAAAACATCCAGTTAGTCTAGAATCCATATAACCTCTCCACCAATGACGAGCAAACAAATCCAACTGAAATATGGTGTAATCCACATCATGAGTCTCAACAAGGACTAAACCACAAATCCTATCATCACAAGTAATAAGAAACTCAAATGGATTCTCACCTAGAGCACTAGAAAATCTAGGTGGAGCCAACCACAATAATATATCCAACATCTTCTACTCCTTAGAAGACATGGCAAGTTGGGTCATAACTGGCTGAGCAGCTACCAACTGAACAAATGTTGGTGCAAAAGGAACCTCAACTCTGGGAACTGTAGCTACAGGTTTCTTCCTCGCCTAAGTAGCACTCTAATCAGTAGACTATGCACCATCAGATGATACACCACTAAAGATCACTAAAAGCTGAATCAAGGCATCTCTAAGCAATAAATTGGAAACAAAACTTGGTGGAGCCTTGGCTGGTCCCTAGTCTGCACTGGATTTGGTGGAAGAATCTCTAGCTCAGGTGTAGGAATAGGTCTTGGGACATATCCTGAAGCTATTCTCGATCTATCGGTCATCCACGAATAGTAGTAGGATCCCTAGGCTCAATTTTGGGACCTTTATCTCGTGTAGAGGTAACAAGTTCCTTGACCATCCATCAAAGAGTAAAGTCGAGGGAATATTCTACAAACCAACTCAGACTTTTAGCATGATATGAGTGAAAGAAGTGAAGAAATCCTAAGAATGTCCCATAGCCTCCCAAAGATCGGAAACCAATATCAATATTCTGATTTAAAGGACTCTACTAGACACTTACTTTTGTACCAATAATACCTATTAAACCTAGGCTTTGATACCAATTTGTAACCCAATTTATTGATTATGATGACACCTACTAAATCTTGCCAGTAGGTAAGCCAATATCATAACCCAGAGATAATGCAATGGGTTAGTTCGGTAAGAAATACCAATATAGGAAAATTCAATGAACACAAGTTATAATATAAACAAGGTGTTCTAATATAGGTAAATAGTCATCATAATATACCAATCCCAAGTCCTGGTAAAGTCAGTACAAGAGTATCTAATGTCAGTAATAAAACTTCAAACACTTAGAATATAATTAATACATCTGTCTCAAATACTAAAGACTCAATGTAAAAGATATAGGGAAACTGGGTGACTCAAACTCTATGAGCTCACACTATCTCCAGAAGTCAATCACCGCACAAACTTGAATCAATAGAGACAACTAGTATTTGTACATGCACCAAAAAAGGTATAGAAGTGTAGTATGAGTACCAAAATAATGGGTACTCAGTAGGCATCATTGGCCGACTAAGCTAAGACATGATATAAAGAAGATATAATGTAAGATAATTATAAATAACTCAAGATAAAGAATCTAACTTGAATCATCTCTATGATCAATGTATATTATATGTAATTAAACTGAAATAATAGTATAACATATGGCATCAGCACATGCCAATATCATCATGCATAAGAAATAGACCATTCAGAACCATAACACATCACAAGGCATACACTCAAGCAAGCATAAGTAATAAGTTGGTGCCCATATGTCAACTGGCGCATAAAGTAAAAAACTCTTCACCGCATCCCATACTAGGGGGAGTACACCTAAGTGAGATAATAATAAGGCATTTAACAAATAATTAACCAATTCTCATCATTTTTAATTGCATTTTGCTCCAACATTAACCACATTACCATATCCCATAACAATAACCATCATTCAATACTTATCATTAATACCCATTAGCCACTACTCATTAGATAAGAAAGGATTATTAACTAGTCCATTTGAACCCTAGACATCATATAATTATAGTCATTTGTTAGGCAACTATTCACCACATAGACATTTTACTAGTCGACATTACTTATCTAACCAATAATATCACTAACATTACTCACTAAGTGAATCCTCATCTTACAATAGTTTCCACTTTCTGAATAGTCTTGATTGGTTAATTAAACGTTATCCATCACTAATCCTTAGTAATCATTAATCATTAACTACACCTTTTTATATGAAATTAACACTAGTGGTCTATAATCGGTATCTAAATGTCAACAATCTACCCACATTACATATAAACCAGTATATACACATATGAGCATACATTTTCCATATAAAGTGGAAGATCTACTCGAATCAGCACATGTACACATAGGAACATAAACAATTATTCTATGGCCTTGCCGGGTATCAATTTCATAATCACAAACACCTCCGATCTTGTCGGGTATCAATATAATTATCACAAATTCTTCCAGCCTTGTCGGGTATCAATATAAACATCATAAACTCTTTTGGTCTTTATGGGCATCAATATCATAATGAGAAACTCCTCTGGTCTTGACAGGTATTAATATCATCATCACAAACTCCTTCGGCCTTGCCGGGTATCAATATCATCATCATAAACTCCTCCGGCCTTGTTGAGTATCAATATGATACTCATTAAGCAATTTAATATCAATAATAAAGAACGAGCCCCACAAGGGCTAAAGTAAATAATAAGCCCAACGAGGGCTAAAGTAAAGGAAAAGTAAAGAAGAGCGTACCTCTGATATTCACCATTCATCTTCAAGGTCGATTTATCAATAAACATATAGCTATATAACATAAGTATCATAACTATCATCAAGTTTCAAGCAAATATAATTAATAAGCATGCCTTCTAGAATCATTAATGTTAAGAAACACAATATTTTCAATATGAGGACTTTCTTGCATGGTTACTAGTTTGGTTAGTAAACAAGAGTACATGAGTGATAACATAGCCCAAGCCCGAAATAATTGCTTACTCAATGGCTAACATGATAACATTGACATTGACTTAATTGATAGTATAAACTGTAGTTACTAATGGAATTTATGGTAATTTAGTCAACAAACTATGCACATCACTTATAATGTCGTTCGCATAATGTAATTACTTAAATTAGGCAACATGTTTCCAAGAGCTCATTTTCTGGGTATTTAATAGCCACTTCTTAGGTCTTCAAGAGAACTATATCAATCCAAGCTTAAGATGGGTCAAGAACCCCCTTCTAATATACCTAAATACATTCTAAGTCCAACTTCTACCCTAGACTAGGCTAAGGTATCTAGATCAACTCCTGGATGTATAGTAAGCCACCAATAGTCCTAAGGCAAAGGTCTTACCCAACTATTTAACCTAATTCAACCATAGTATCTAAGTCACTTCCATTAATTTAATCACTAGGGTCAAATTACCCACATAATGAGTTAAAAGGCAACTATCAGCCCACTAGAGTTACTAAGGCATCCTCATGCTAACCATGAGTCATGAAGTCTAATCCAACAAGATTGAAGCCAACAAGCCAAACATTTTAATCTATAAGCTCAATTGACCAAATTCATTCAACTAAAACCAAGTCTTACTATTCAACATCCCAACACCTAAAACCAAACCCAATCCAACAAGATATCACAATTATACTATCACATAGCTCAATCTAAGAAAGAACAAGCCTAACCTACTTCAATTTTAAAGAAAGCCTACAAACCTCTAAACCTTCACTTTTTCTTTCCGATAAGCCTTTTCAAGGTGCCAAGCTATCAAAAACACAATCTACACATTAAAACGAGAACATTGATACCCAAATTGCACCATTGTTCTTTGGCTCCCAAAAAGAAATCAAAAACATAAAGTGGGTCCCACTTACGGAAAAAACATTTTTGGGGTCAACCCAATGCGCATTCATCAAGGATTCATAAGCCAACAGAAATAGGTAAGGGCTAGGCTTATTTGGGGCTAATCAAGCCTCCAAGCTATTTTGGGTTTTGGTGAAAAATTCTAGAAAATTAAGCATGAAACAGAAGAATTCATACCTCAAATCCATTGTTAATCATGAAAATATATGTTATCTACGCTCTAAAAAGGTACCCAAGACTCAATTTGAGTTTAGCGCAATATTTTAGAGTTTGTTGGTTGCTAAGATGACAGAAGAGTGCTTAAAATATAGCCCTAAAGGCCTTCAAATACCCATCCCAGGCCCTCATCTATGGCTATCTCCATCCAGGGATGGCTATCTTGCAAGGGAAATTGCTACCACTTACTAGCGATTGCAAAAAGGCGATCCCGATGACCTTTGTGCGATCACTCACACCTGACCACCAACCACTTGGAAAATTTTCAAGTTTTCCAATGGCCCCTCGGGATTTATTTGGAATTCAATTTATGTGAATGAACTATGTAACCACACTGAATTCAATGTTCCAAATGTATTGGCGAAGTTTAACTTTCAATCAGAGGTTGTTTTGACCAAAATGTAGGTCCCACACCTAAACTTCCAATTTTTCAACTTTCTAACCAATAGGTAAAAATGAGTTTGGGCACAAAGTTCTACCTAGCCTTAACTCGATATTCAGGGGCCACTGGTGCCATTGAAATTTGCATCTGAGATCATTTTACTGAAGCTTTTGCCTGATGTCCATTTAGAACTAGTGAAGACTTCTATATAGGAAATTGACTCTAAAAACAAAATTAGCTTCCTCTTATGCATGCTAGCAGTTCCAGTAAGTCATAAATGACTTGAGGCGGATATAGAAAATCGATACAGATGGAAATATGCAAAAATATGGAAAATAACCTGAAGGGTCATGATAATTTCCACTATTAAAGAAAATTTCATCCCCAAAAGTTAAAGAAGAGAAAATATCTGAAGTATTGAACAGGTGAGGCTAATGGATCTGCATCTCGCTCTTGATTTCCCAAGTGGCCTCTTCTACTTGGTGGTGCCTCTACTAAACCTTAACTACGGGAAGCTTCCTAGTACACAACCATCTCATATCACTAGACAAAATAAGTCCAGGCTCCTCCACAAAGATCAAATGCTCATCTAGCTAGACTGAGTCCCATCTAAGCACATAGGATGGATAAGAAATATACCATCGCAACATAGAGACATGGAAAATTGGATAAACTATAGAAAAATCCAGTGGTAAGGCTAAATCATAAGCTTTGTCACCAACTACACGGAGAATCTCAAAAGGACAAATATATTAAGGAATGAGCTTACCCTTCCCTTCCCCCCGAATCTCGTTACACCCTTCATAGGTGATACATAAAGGAATACATAGTTGCTAGCACCAAATATCAAGGCACGAAGGCTCTGATCTACATAGGATTTTTGTCTACTTTGGGAATCTCTCAGTCTAGCCTAAATTACCCTAACTCTATCTAATGAGTCCTGAAACAAATCCGTACCACGGGGCCTTACCTCGGAAGTCTCAAACCATACGACTAGAGAATGACATCGCCTACCATACAAAGCCTCAAAAGGAACCATCTCAATACTTAAATAATAGTTATTGTTATATGCGTACTCTACCAAGGCTAAGTATTGATCCTACTGGCCTCCAAAATCCATAACACAAGCTCAAAGCATATCCTTAAGGACTTAAATAGTCCACTCGGACTGCCTATAAAAAAACCGATATGGCATCCAAAATAACCATATTCACCCCTTGTGTGTCAAGGCATCAACACCCATATTCTCCCTACCTGGATGATACAAGAAGAAAATGTCACAGTCCTTAAGCATCTCCATCCATCTACGCTATTAAGCATTTAGCTCTTGCTAGGTCATAAGATGTTGAAGACTACGATGATCTATGAAAATCCACAATATACCCCATACAGATGATGCCTCCAAATCTTAAGCGTGAAAACTACCACTATTAACTCCAGCTAATGAGTGAGGTAGTTGCACATATGCACCTTAAGCTATTTAGAAGAATAAATAGTGAAACGACCCTCTTGTATCAAAACACAAACTAGACCAATACCAGTATCATCACAAAACATGGTGAATTGCTCACCCTCAACAAGAAGAGCTAAGACGAGAGCTTAACTAAGGAAATCCTTAAGCTTTCCAAGGCTTGAATCCTACTCCTCGGACCATCAGAAAGAAACCTCCTTCAGAGTCAATCTGGTCATAGGGGCTGAAATTATAGCAAACCCCTTGATAAAACATCTATAATTATTGGCTAAACTAATGAAGCTACGAACCTCAATCAGAGATGTAGGTATAACCCAATCACAAATCACCTCTATCTTGGCCGGGTCGACCATAATACCTTAGTTAGACAACACACAACCAAGTAATATCACTGACTCAAGCCAAAACTCGCGCTTGGAGAACTTGGCAAAAAGCAAATGATATCTTAAGGTTTGGAGAACAATCCTCAAATTTTGTGCATTCTCCTCACTACTCCTTGAATACACAAGAATGTCATCTATGAACACTATAAAAGAGAAGTCTAAATAAGGCCTGAATACTTGGTTCATCAAATCCATGAAAGAAACTAGGGCATTAGTCAACCCATAAAATATAACTAAGAACTCATACTGACCATAACAAGTTCTAAAAGCCATCTTTGGGATATCCTCAACCGAAATCATCAACTGATGGTAACCAGTCCTTAAATCAATCTTAGAAAACACCACTGGACCCTGATGCTGGTCAAATAAGTCATCGATGAGAGCCATAAGCTAATGATTTTTCACCGTCACTTTATTAAGCTACCTATAATCAATGCAGATATGCATAGAACCATCTTTCTTATTTATAAAAGATACAAGAGCTCCCTACGGGGACATACTTGGTCGAATAAAACCCTTTCCAAAAAGGTCTTGAAGCTAAGAATTTAGCTCCTTAATCCCGGTAGGAGCCATATGGTAAGGCGCCACAAAAATAGGTCAGATACCAGGCTCGACATTAATAGTAAACTCAATCTTATAGATGGTGGGAATACATGGTAGGTCATTAGGGAACACATTGGTAAACTCATAAAAAATAAAAACATAATCAGTTGATGGACTCTCCACACGAGTATCATAAATGTAAGAGAGATATGACTCGCAACCTCTAAAAATAAACCTGCATATGATCATAAGAAATAATCACTATTGATTTATAGCTAATCACTCCCTACCACATGACTGGGGGTACACCAGGCATAGCTAAGGTAACAATCTTGGCAAAATAATACATGACTGCATGATAGTAGGATAACCAGTCCATGCCCAGAATCACATTAAAATCTAACATATCCAGAATAATAAGATCAACAAAAGTATGAACATCCCTAACTGTCACGACATAAGATTTAAACACTCAATCCACTACTAAATAATCACCCATGAGAGTAGATAAGCGCAAAGGCATATATAATAATTCACCAGTCAACTCTAACCATGGTGCATAAAAATCAAATATGTAAGAATAAGTAGATCCCGTATCAAATAAAGAAAGATTAAAATTATGGTACACAAAATCATACCTATAACTATAGCATTCAAAGTTTCAACCTCGGATCTAAAAAGTACTACATATAACTGACCACACTCGCAACCTGGCTAGGCACTTAACTGAGCTCTTGTCCTGCCTACCTAATAACAACATCGAGAACCCTGGTAACCACCCTTGTAACAATGAGAACTATCCCTACTCAAGGGACGAACTGCTATAATATAGGTAGCACCCTGAGATGAAATAACCATAGCCCATTGACAAGGGAAATACCATGAATAATGACCATAAAGTACATAAGTAAAACAGGAAATATGAGCAAAACCATAACCAACAGATACGGCTGACACATATAACCACTATATCTAGAATGAACCAAAGATGGACCCTTCAATGACTGATCACCATCCTTATCAAGACGACCATTATCACTAGACTTCCCCCTATTATAAATCTCAAAATCTGCCTAAACTAGTAGACTAGGCCAACTCTGAGGATGAAAAGATGGATACAGTGAATACCCAATATGAGAACTACCACTTTTAAATCAGAAACCACTATGAACCCAACTATATCTACCCTCAAACTTAGGCCTCTTATCATAGCCCTTATATCTCTCATGATGCATATCCCCTATCACCCTAGCATGATCTAAAATCTCAGTAAAAGTCCGTACTGCATACACTAAACTCTGAGTAACCATGCAAATAGAGAGTTTTAACCCTCTAACAAAGAAAAAAACTCTCTCATACTCAGTGTATAAGATAGAAGTAGCATACTTGGCCAACTATTGGAAATAGTCCTCATACTTAGCAACTATCATGGAGCCCTACTCTAATATCGAGAACATATCCCTCAATCGCTATTTAAGGTTGCGCGATAGATACTTCTCTAAGAATATCTTAGAGAACTAAGTCCAAGACAAGGGAGGATATCCAGTTAGTCTAGAATCCATATAACCTCTACACCAATGATAAGAAGACAAATCCAACTGGAATATGGTGTAATCCACACCATGAGTCAAAATAAGGCCTGAACCACAAATCATATCCTCACAAACAGTAAGAAACTCAAATGAATCCTTGCCCAAAAATCTACCTAACATCTTTTGCTCCTCGAAAGACATAGCAGGCTGTGTCATAATTTTTTGAGTAGCTATCAACTGAAAAACTATTAGTGTAGAAAAACCTCAACTCTAGGAGCCGCAGCTGCAAGCTGCGCCCTTGCCTCAGTAGTACTCTAATTAGTAGACTGTGCACCATTAGATGTCACACCACCAATAATCCCCAAAAGTTTAATCAAGGCATCTCTGAGCAATAAAGAGGGAACAAAACCTAGTGGAGCTTAGGCTGGTCCCTGGTCGACTGTTGGCTGTGGTGGAAGAAAATATGGCTTAGGTATAAGAATAGGTTCTGGGAAGGCAACCTATCATATTAACTCATTGGGTACATATCAAAAGGTTGTCCTCAATCTCCCAGTCATCCATAAATAGGAGTAGGATCCTTGAGCTTGAACATAGGACCCTAATCTCGTGTAAAGGTTGGATGTGCTTTGTCCATCTACAAAAAAGTAGAGTCAAGAGAATATTCTACAAATTAACTCTGAATCTTGTCATGATATACGTGAAAGTAGTGGAGAACTCCTAAGAATGTCCTTTATCCTCCCAAAGAAAGGAAACAAATATCAACATTCTGATACGTAGGACGCAACTAGACACTTGCTCTTGTACCAATAATATCAATGAAACCTATGCTCTAATACTAATTTATCATGACTCAATTTATAGGTTATGATGGAACCTACTAAATCTTTCCAGTAGGTAAGAAATACCATAACTCAAAGCTAACATTATGGGTTAGTTCGGTAAGAAATAAAAACATAGTCCAAATTCAATGAACACAAGTTAAAATGTAAATAAGGTGTTCTAATTGAATGAAATAGTCATCATAAGATACCAATCCCTTATCCTAGTAAAGTTAGTACAAGAGCATCTAGTGTTAATAATATAACTCTAAAGACTTAGAATATAGTCAATACATCACTCTCAAATACTAAAGACTAAATATAAATGATAGAGGGAAATTGGGTGACTCAAACACTATGATCTCACCCTATCTCTAAAAGTCAATAACCACATGAACTCAAATTAATAGCAATAATAAGTACTCGAATTTGCACCAAAAAGTACAAAAGTATAGTATGAGTACCAAAACAATAGGTACTCAATACCATCATCACAAACTTCTCCGACCTTGTTGGGTATCAAGTCATCATCACAAACTCTTCCGTCCTTGTTGGGTATCAATATCATTCTCAATAAGTAATTTAATATCAATAATAGAGAATGAGCCCTACAAGGGAGAAAGAAAATAACAAGCCCTATGAGGGCTAAAGTAAAGGAGAAGTAAAGAAGAGCATACCTTCGATACTCAACATTCATCTTCAAGGTTAATTTATTTATAGATATATAGATATATAATATATCACAACTATAATTGGGTTTCATGCATAATTAACGACATAATTTCCCTGTAGTCAATAAGCATTCCTGCTAGAATCATTAGTGTCAAAACTTATAATATTAGCAATATAAGGGATTTTTAGCACGGTTACTAGATTGTATACTAAACAAGAGTAGAACATGATTGATAGCATACACCAAGCCCAGAAAAATTGCTTAATTAATGGCTCACATGATAACATAGATATGGGCTTAATTGATAGAATAACCTATCACTACTCTAGCTACTCATGACATTTTTGGTAATTTTGTCAACAAACAATGTACATAAATTCTAATGTCATTACCTAAAGAAAAGGTCTTCCCCAAACATTTCACCTAATTCAACTATAGTATCTAAGGCACTTCCATTAATGTATGCACTAGGGTTAAATTACCCACAACATAAAGTGAAAATGCCCCTTGCATCCAACTAGAGTGACAAGGGATCCACATGCTAACCATGAGTCATGAAGTCTAATCCATCAAGATTCAACCCTATAAGACAAACATTTCAATCTATAAGCTCAAGTGACCTAAATTATTCAAATAAATCCAAGTGTTACCATTTAACATTCCGACAGATAAAACCTATCCCAATATAAAAAGATGTCAAAATTATACTATCATATAGCTCAATCTAACAACGACAATCCTAACATACCTCAATTACAAAGAAATCTCATAAACTACTAAATGTTTTCTTTTCTTTTCTGAGATGTTTCTTCAAGGTGTCAAGCTATCAAAAATACTATCTACATTCTAAAACAAGAATATTAATTCCCATATTGCACCATTATGCTTTGGGTCCAACATGACAATAAAAACCCAAAGTGGGTCCCACTTATGTAAAACACATTTTTGGATTCAAACCAATGCTCATAAACTATCAAGACATAACCCTAAAGAAATAGGAGAGGGTTAAGCATATTTAGGGCTAAATCAACCCTCCAAGCTATTTAGGTTTTTGGTCAAGAATTCAAGAATTTTAAGCATGTAATGGAAGGATTTCTACCTCAAATACATTGTTAATCACCAAAATATATGTTATCTAAGCTCTCAAGAGTTACCCAAGACATGATTTTAGTTTAGCAGACCATTTTAGGGTTTCGTTGCTTCTAAGATAAGAGAAGAGTGCTCAAAATACAGCCCCAAGGGACTTTAAATACCCATCCTAGGCCCTCAGCTATGGAAATCACCATACATGGATAGCTATCACACAAGAGAGATCATGACTACTTACATGACTATCGTACGAGGGCGAGCGATTCCCTTTGTGCGCTACGTCAACACCAACTACTTGGGAAATTTGTAAGTTTTCCAATAACACCTCAAGAATCATTCAGAATCTAATTTAAACAAATAAAATGTGTAACCACACTAAATTTGATATTGCAGACACATTGGAAAAGTCAAACTTTCAATCATAGGTCGTTTCAACCAAATGTGGGTCGTACACCTAAACTTTTAATTTTTTAACTTTTCGATCAATAAGTCAAAATAAGTTTGGGTTTATTGGGACCTAAAACAAAGGTATACCTAGCCAAGAATTGATATTTTGGAGCCTCTAGCAAAGTTGGAATATGTATTCGAGATTGTTTTATTAAAGTTTTTGCCCAGTGGCCATTTGGAACCAATGAAGACTTTTAAATAGGGAATTGACTCTTTAAAACAAATGAGCTACCTGGTAATCAAGCTAGTAGTTCTATCAAGTTATAAATGAATTAAGAAAGATATGAAAAATCTCTAATGATGGAAATATGCAGAAATATGAAAGAGTCATTACATATATACTAGTAGTAGATTCAAGGAACAACACAAATAGTAATTATTTGGTACCCTGAATTACATAGAAAAATCATAATTCTAGCATTTATAATAAACTTGATTCTACTTCCTCTTTTTGTTTGCCATTAACTTCAATTGGTTGGTAATGACATCACAATTATTTTTCATCTCAAGCCTCTAACATCAAAACCAAGGTTAATCCTTATAGATCATGTATCCTTGTAACTTATACCATTTTGTAAGATCCTTTAACTTAATGTCTCTGATGGTTTTTTGAAAAAAGGAATAATTTGTAAATTTTCTTGGTGTGAATAAGAGACAAAGTTGGAGTTAACTTACATTTAGTATTTGGGTTCCCCTTGCACTTATGTAGATCCCAAATTCCACATTACTTGGCCTTTTTGATCCATTTTTTGTAGCATCTTTTGTACTTGCAACTTTTCTTCTTTTCTGCTCAAAAATTTCTCTTCTTCTTAGACGTAGTTGATTGTTTATACCTAGTGTAACAAGGATCTTTGTAGTACCACAAAAGTTGATCTTGCAGCTTTCTTTAAGATCTTAACTCTACTTGTATCACCATAAACTAATACTAAAGATAAAATTTGGTAATAGCTCTCTTGGTTATTTTCTCAATTTGCATGTACTTTTAGCATTTTAAACATTCCCACAATGACAAAAGGTCATTTATGACTTGCTAAAACTATTGGTTTGGTCATCGGATAGTTTGTTTAGATTTTAGGCTCATTTCTCTATTTTGGAGCTTTTACTATTTAGGATTTAGTCTCAGACAAAAATCCTAGTAGATGACCTCAGATGAGAATTTTGACAGTGCCATCAAATCTAGAATATTTATTTTTGGCTAGAGGGACCATTGGTTGAGGTCTTGATGCTTCTAGACTCATTTGGGCTATTGGCAAATTATGTGAAAAATAGAACTATAGGTGTGGGCCCCACATTAAATTAGAACAATCTTGGATGAAAGTTTTGATTGTTACAGTGAATGTAGAACATCAAATTTTATATGGTAGCATATTTTTGTTGCGCGCATGAGGTTCTAAATGAATCCCAAGCACGTGATCAAAGTACATTCTAGACTTAGCACAATCTAGTAAATCGGGTTATTGATGAGACTGATTAAGCATTTATATAACCATTTAATCAGTCATCGCATAGGCGACATGATGTCGCTTAAGCGATATTGACTATCTAGTCAATGGCTGCTTAAGTGATGCTTTGTCTGCTTAAGTGGGCATCACTTAAATGATACCAGACCAGGCTTACCAGATTTCTTACGCCATACTGCAACCACTTAGGCAGCTATCGCTTAAGCGATAAGGTAACTACTTAAGAACCACTTGGTAGTTTTAAATGCCTTTTCCCCACCCAATTTCCTATCACTTCTTCCACTATTTTTACAGCAAGTTTAGAGTTATAAGAGAGGAAAAAGTAGGAAATCACCCACATAAGCTTAAGTAATCTAACCTAACTCTTCTTCATCATTTTCTATTAAATTACCCGTAGATTTCCATCCTAATTCTTGGTAAAAATTCTTAGAAATTAGGTATTATATTTGGAAACTTTTAAGGTTGATCTGAGACCCGAGTTTACTACATTTGTACTCAACATTTGATCACAAATTTCTTGTCCGTCAAGGAAACTCATGACATATTTAATTTTAGATTCTTTTTATGGGCCCCATAGGCTTGTTCTAAACCTAAAATTTGAATCGACCCTTATTATATAAATATAGGTCGTGTTTTAACCCTAATGATATATAGATTATTATTTTGATAGCATGATGATATTTTGGGATCTTGGAGGGAAGACAATGGTTCATGGATAATTTAAATATTGTGGTTCGGCATCGAGGTAGGATTCTATCTACTTTTCATCTTGAGATGATATTTTATATTTATTTCATACTATATAGGGATGTTAGGATATGATTGTGGGTAGAACACCATGGATTTTTTAGTTTCATGAGTTTGGAGGCTAGAAGGGTAATTGACCTTTAAGGTGAAACAATTATTATAATTCTATAATGTTATGACCTTAGGTTGCTAGCATGTTAGACATAGTGGAAACTAATGAGCCTTTAGTATAATATTTACTATATTACTAGGTGGATTGTGATGGTTTTTCCTGAATTATGATGTTATGGTTATGCTAGTTTTATTATTGAGGGTAAGTCCATGATATGTTATGGTTATAACAAATATATTATAAGGCCCAAGGCTGTAACTATGATATTGGTTGGAGTTGAGAAGTGCTTTATTCTTGTAAAGAACTTGGTTGTATTTAATGGATGTTTTGATTCTCATGATAATATTGTTTGGATACTGGTGATGGGATGCATATATTTGGTACATTCATGATCACTAAAGTGGTAAATGGTACGATCCTAACTAAAAATATAGTTCTATTACTCTTTTTCTAAAAAATGGATTTATTCCTAGTTTTCACTTTTAAGGCGAATTTTGTCATAACAAGAAGTTTACCATCTTAATGAATAATTTATGAGCCTTTAAAATGATGTTTTAGAGATTTTACATAGATAGATTCTTGTCCAGAGATTTCATAGTTCTACTTACCTCGGTCAAGAGAGATTCCAATCCTTTATACATTTGTATATTGATTTAGTCCCTGATTTTATCCTAAGCATTGGATTTATGGACTTGTAATCTTTTGGCTATGGTTCTAGCTCGTTCATTTCATATTTATATATGTATTTATATTTATATATCTAGTACTATAAAAAGTGGACTTATGAAAATAATGGATATTGGAAATCCTTGATTGAGACAAAGTTAGAATGTATGATTACTCCCAAACCCCCTAGGGGACCCTTCTTCCATGAGCCATGGTGATGGAGAAGAGAGGTCATCATATGTCTTGCCTTTGCAAGCCATCGAGCTGGATGAGGTGCATACTATGGGTTACATTATGGTACTTGGATTGGTTATGATATTATGAACTTACTTGGCATTCATAGTTGCACGCACATTGCCTATCACTAGTCTATCCTATATCGACCTTTTCTACACTTGTATGATGATTTAGTCACAGAGTTTGTGAATAATGGATTTACAGACTTGCACTCTTTTAGCCACGATCTAGCTCATGCATTTCATAATATATACACACATACACATATATATATACACATATCTAGTACTAGATAGAGTGGATAGATGATGATGAGGGTTATTGAAAATCTTGGATCAGGACTAGGTCAGTATATATAGGTACTCCCAAACCCTCAAAGGACTCCTTCTTCAATGAACCGACGTGCCTGAGAAGAGAGACCGTCGTAGGTCCTACCTTTATAATCCACCAAGCTAGAAGAGCTATATATACTAGATTATATTATGGTACTTGGATTGGTTATGGTATTATGGACTTACTTGGAATTCATTCTTGCATGCATATTGCCTATCGCCAGTATGTCCTATATCTATCAGCCTTATGGGTGGTCGTATAAGTATAGGTATGAGTTCTTCGTGTAGTATATTGTATGGTGCTTGTATCTATTAGCCTTTTGAGGGGTTTCACAGGTATAGGCTCTGACTATTATTAGTTGAGCATTCATTAAACCTTCCAAGCCTATGCCAATAGTGGTTTATGGGAAGAAATGATTAGGTATTATTTTTTTAGACTAGCGAGATACTTTATATTATTATAGTCATTGTGGTTAGTTTGGGATTGGTTGATTATCGGACTATTATTAACATTTGAGGTATGATTATGATTCATTTATATGATTATCCCATGGTTAGGCATAATAATTTTTGAACCTAATTGTGTTAGCACTAGTTCCTACTTTGATTAGGAGGACTCAAGATGCTAGTATGATTACTTACATTGTACCTTTGAGTTAGCCTTGTTTAGTATGAATCTATTAATAGTAATTATAGTATTATCATATATCTCTCCCTCATTTCATTTATTCATGTTGTATATCCATTTCTTGGCATTGTATACATATATATATATATATATTTCTTTTATTCTTTATTCATATAATGGCCAGTGATAGACAATATAGTGTTAGGTATTTGAGTATGGCTAGAGTGAAATAGTTTATCCTTATTGTCTCATTATTTTTATTATGTAGTTTGCTGGATATTTGATTATAGTTCACATTACTGCTTGCATATTTTGTATATTTGCAGTATATTTGAATCTTAGTAGGCAGTTGCATATTAAGTACCACATGTTTGGTACTCATATTACACTTATACAGCCTACAGATTATTACGGGTCTAACAGTTATTGTATGCATTGTGTGGAGCAGTTATAGTCTAGAGGTATAGGGTGAGCTCCAGGCATCTAGAGTATTAATGTTCCTCCCTCTTATGTACTAGACTAGTCTCTATGTTGTATTTCGAGATGGGCTGTATTAGTATATTCTTTTAGTATTTCATTTTATAAGTATTAATACATTAGACATTCTTGTACTATTTCCACCAGGTTTTGGGACTATTTATTCATTTCCATCTTTTACTATATTTATTCCATATTCTTCCTTCAATTCTCTTAGTAGTCCATTACTAGTAGTTTTGGACTACAAGTTGGCTTACCTAATATGGGATTATAGTAGGTGATATCATAACTTAAGAAATTAGGCCATGATAAATGGGTGTTAGAGCCTAGGTTTACTGATGTGTTGGTACAAGATCTAAGTGTCTCGTAGAGTCCTATAGATGGTGTGGGGACATTTGTATCTTATCTGTGGGACGTTATACGGCATTTTTAGAAAATTCTATTCTTTACTCCTTACTGTTTGTTTGTATTTCTAATAGCCTAAAGTACATTCTTTGACACTATTCTATCTCAGATTTATGATGTGAGGTTATCAATAGATATAAATGGGGCTTTGGCACATATTTCTAGAGCTTTAATACAATATAAGAACAGGGAGTCAGGGATAGATGTCGAAGATCTTCATTATCAGTTAGAGGATTTTGGGCCAACCTAGACTTTGGTGCAGCTTGTGTTTTCTTCAACCTTTTTAGATTTAACATTAGAGATTCCAAGTCATTTTGTGGATACTTCATAGTCATGGATAACATTTGGTTCATCAAGCAGTTCTCAGGCCAAAGTTGGGTTTGTTAGTTTTCATTACGATTCTTTATCAGTTTTAGAGTATAAGATTGGGTTTCTTGAATGGACCAGGCATATTCTTATTTTTTCATAAGAGAATGACATGGTGCATGAATTTATTAGAGTATTAGCATTTCCACTGCATTTGGAATTGGTTAACTTGATATTAGTCAATCATTCTTTCTCCCAAGTTGTTGACCATATGAGGGCCATAAAGAGAGTATGTATTAAGACTTATGGAGGTGGTAGTAAGAGACCATGGCATTAGTATATTTCTGTTAGTATTCCATCCAGGAGTGGGGATCCTCCCATCAGAGGCAAGCTTCACTTATAGCCTATTGGTTCTACATAGGTAGCATTTCAGGCTATAGTGGGTCTCAGATTAGTCAAGGTGATCGTTGTTGAAAGAGTTCTCATTAGACTCTGTAGAGTTTTTAGTATGGGTCTTCAGGACATGGAGGCCATTTTAGACTAGGAGATGCGCTATCTCAAAGTATTCCAAGAGTTTGTTTTGGTTTTTGTGAGATTGGAATTAGTCTAGAGAATGCCCCAAATGCGAGTTGGTTGTTTAGATAGAGTTAGCATATGTTCTTTGCTAGCCTAAAGTTTAAGGTATGTTATGATTATGACAAGGATGGTCATTTTAGTTGGGAGTGCCCTCGATATTAATTGGTAATCCAGTTGGGGTTAACTTATGTTTCTCTCTAAGATAGGACTTCAGAGGTTTGTTACGATTATATCGAAATCGATTGCTGGTCCAAAGAGTGTCCCCGACATGGTATTATTTGTCATTCAACTCATTTAAATTAGTCTCATAGTGTTATGGTCCCGTTTGTTTGGGGAAGTATGCTTAGCACCTTAGTTGATGAGTTGTGTACCTTAATATAGTGTTCATGATTATGTGGCTACACCTATATATTGTCTTTTTTAGTAGTGGATGGAGTGGATTAACATTGATATTTTCCCCTTTAGGTGTAGCTTTTTTATTCAAGTCCCATTTACCTTGTCATATTGGTTTTCTTATATCCATATAGTGGTACATGTTATTCACTTTTATTTTTTGTACCGCCTATCCCCTTTATGGATGTTTATATTATATTTCTATTCTTATTGTTATTTGATTTTTATCGATCCTTTCTTGGTATACGATTAGTCTAGCATGATCCAGTTAGAATTACTTTCCTTGCAAATTTTATTTGTTGGCTTGGACAACTAGCTTGGCTAGATGATTTGTCTCTTATAGTTAGGTGAGGTTGGTAATTTTCTCTTCTCTCGAGTATTCTAGATCAGTTGTAGAGTGGATTATGGAACTGGAAGTAAGTTAACCTTTCATGGTTCTATTATTGTTCTAGAGTTGGCAATTTGGTTATGTTGCACATCCTAGAATTTGGGAATCTAGGACTTGCCTTCTAGGTTGTGAAGTTTTTAGCATTGTCTATCCCTCTCTATGTAAATAATTTATAATGTTGACCAGTTTGGGGTTTGTTCTTCTAATATGGCTAGTTCATCACCTGATAGTGGTTTGATATTAATAGCAAAAAGTATTGGATTATCTTTTAGATTTGTTGGGTTCATATATGGTGATGGTTTACTTTTGGTATTGGTGTTGAGATCGGTACTTTATTCATCGGTGATGTGATTCATGGGTTGATTGGGTTACGGTTGTCCTACTTGGGTAGATTCAGGAAATCCTTATTTTGGAATTTGTTTGGCTATCATCAACTCAAAGTTAGGGAGTGTGACATCCCGAAAACCGCTTTCCGAACTTGTTATGGCTATTTTGAGTTTCTTGTTATGTTTTTTGGGTTAACTAATGCCCCAGCAGCTTTCATGGACCTCATGAATCGAGTGTCCAGACCATATCTGGATATGTTTGTCATAGTGTTCATCAATGATATACTGGTGTACTCCCTTAAGGAGGATGAATATTCTGATCATCTCCGAACTGTCTTGCAAACCCTTAGAGATCACAAGGTGTTTTCCAAGTTCAGTAAGTGTGAGTTTCGGCTAAGGTCAGTTTTTTTTCTAGATCATATCATTTCTTTTGAGGGTATTAGAGTTGATCCCCAAAAGACCAAAGCTGTTAGAAATTGGCCTAGACCTATTTCTCCGACTGATATCCGAAGTTTCTTGGGTTTAGCTGGCTATTACCGCCGTTTTGTTGAGGGTTTCTCCTCTATAGCATCTCCTATGACTCGGTTGACCTAAAAGAAAGTGAAGTTCTTATGGTCCGAATCTTGTGAGAAGAGTTTTTAGGAGTTAAAGACTCGACTCAATTCAGCCCCTGTTTTGACTTTCCCTGATAGTGTTGATGGTTTTGTAGTGTATTGTGATGCTTTGAGAGTTGGGTTGGGTTGCATATTGATGCAGAAGGGTAAGGTGATAGCTTATGCTTCAAGAAAGTTGAAACCCCATGAGAAAAATTACCCCACCCATGACTTGAGTTGGCTATTGTTGTGTTTTCTTTGAAAATCTGGAGACACTATTTGTATGGTGTCCATGTTGATGTTTTCACTGATCATAAGAGTCTGCAGTATGTGTTTACCTAGAAAGAATTGAATCTTAGGCAGAGATGATGGTTAGAATTGTTAAAGGACTATGATATGAGTGTGCTTACCATCCGGGCAAGGCCAATATTATTGTGGATGCTCTAAGTAGAGTGTCCATGGGTAGTGTTTCGCATGTGGTAGAAGGTAAGAAAGAGTTGGCCCGTGATATACATCATTTGGCTAGATTGGGGGTTAGGTTTTTTACTCTGCTGAAGGTAGTATAGGGGTTCAGAGTAGTTCTGAATCTTCCTTTGTTTCGAAAGTGAAGGAAAAGTAATACTTAGATGTTAGTTTGGTTAGACTGAAGGAGTCAGTCAAGGACCAAAAAATAGAGGTTTTCTCCCAAGGGGGAGATGGTGTGTTGACATTGAAGGGTAGATTATGTGTTCCAAATGTTGATGATCTGAGATAGAGGATTATGGCTGAAGCGCACGGGGCACGATATTCTATTTATCCTAGTGCTACCAAGATGTACCGAGACTTGCAGGAAATCTATTGGTGGAGTGGCATGAAGAAAGATATAGCAGCATTTTGTAGCTAAGTATGCAACATGCCAACAGGTTAAGGTTGAACACCAAAGACCTGGTGATATGATGCAAGAGTTTAGTATTCCCACCTGGAAGTGGGAAGATATAAATATGTACTTCGTGATTGGTTTACCGCCTTCCTGACGGCATCATAATTCCATTTGGGTTGTGGTTGATAGGTTGACTAAGTCTGCTCATTTCTTGCCTGTTCATACTTCATATACTACTGATGATTACGCTAGATTGTATATCTGAGAGCTAGTCAGACTGCATGGAGCTCCCTTGTCTATCATTTCGGATTCGCAATTTTGGAAAGCCTTTCAGAAGGGTCTTGGTACCCAAGTGCTTTTGAGTTTTGCTTTTCATCCGCATACCGATGTTCAAGCTGAACGGACCATCTCGACCATAGAGGATATGTTGAGAGCTTGTGCACTTGACTTTAAGGAAAGTTGGGATGATCACTTACCGCTGATAGAGTTTGGTTACAATAACAATTTGCACTCTAGTATTGGCATGGCTCCATTTGAAGACTTATATGGGAGGAAGTGTAGATCACCCATAGGTTGGTTCAAGGTGGGAAAAGTGGCTGTGATTTATCGTGATTTAGAATTTAAGGCTATGGAAAAAGTTAAGTTGATTAGGGAAACGTTGAAAACTGTGCAGAGTCATCAGAAGTCATATGCGGATGTTAGAAGGAGAGACCTTGAGTTTGAAGTTGGTGACCTAGTGTATCTGAAAATTTCACCCATGAGGGGGGTGAAGAGATTCAGAAAGAAGGGAAAGCTTAGTCCCTGTTATGTTCGTTCTTACAAAATTCTTAGCCATGTTGGTAAGGTAGCTTATGAGGTCGAGTTGCCTTCCGAGTTGTCCTCTGTTCATCCAATATTTCATGTCTCCATGCTTAGAAATCATATTAGCGATGTTGTGGTAGTGGATTCCTCTGTGAGTGCTGACATTCAAGAAAATCTTTCTTTCGATGAGATTCCTGTTGAGATTCTTGATTTCAGTGTCCGAAGACTAAGGAACAAAGAAGTTCCCTTGGTCAAGGCGTTGTGGCAAAACCAATCTATTGAGGGTGCAACTTGGGAAGCTGAGGTGGATATGCAATCCAAGTAACCGCACCTATTTTCCGCAAACTTCGATCAAGCCAAAGGTACCATTTTTTCCTAAATCATGCACTTTTGATAAAAGTTGCAGCAGTTCAGCTGTCATTTATTATGTGTTCAGTTGTAGTTTCTTGAATTTATGCATTCTATGTTGCATTCGGAGTGAGAAACGATGTGGTAATGAGTATAACGAATAGTTTCAGTTGTATGCTCTATTCCCTATCTTATCTTAGTATGTCTAGCGTCATTTGAGGACGAATGTTTCCAAGAAGGGATGATGTAATACCCCGGGAAATTTTTCATTGAAATTTTATGCGTAAACGTGTTGGGTTCTATCTTCTATAATAAATTATAAATTTTTCGTGGGGAATGTCTTAGATTATGACCCACCATTGCGTAGAGTATCTAATAATCTTTCCAACGATATGTGGATCATCCAAAACGGAAGCCCGAGCGATGAGTTATGAACATTCCGATCGAACTGTGAATAGTAGTGAATAGTAAAACGTGCAGGAAAAAGTACTAAGGCCTGGCGTATTTTTTCTCTAACTTTAAATGATCATAACTCCTTGTACATAATGATCTGGGTGATCTACTATATATCAACATAAAGCTCCCTGAGTCCCCTTTCCAATGAAAATGGTTTCATCCAATTTGTCGATCGGAGCAAAAAGTTATGGTCGATCGACTTCAGCCTACGAAAAGCAAATTTTTGGGTCAACTTCAAGTGATCATAACTACTTGTACACAATGATCTAGGTGAGATACTATATACCAACGGAAATATATGAGAGTCCTCTTTCTAATGAAATTAGTTTTATCTAATTTGGATATCGGAGTAAAATGTTATGGTTGATCTACTTCAGACTATCAAAACAGTCCACCAAAGGATAGATTCGCGAATTATTTGATTTTTAGGGGCGTTTTGGTCATTCTGCCTCACCCAAAATTTGTCCAAATCCTATATTAAAGCCTATTAGAAGCATTATATGTTATATTTCATCAAATTCCCTCAAAAAGAAAACCCAAAGCTCCTACATCCAACTTCAAGAACCTCCATAGTTCACCATTAATTCTGCAAATTTATTCAAGATTCCAAGTTCCTAGTTCAAGAACCTCCAAAGTTCACCATTAATTCTACAAATTTATTCAAGATTCCAAGTTCCTAGTTCAAGAACCTCCAAAGTTAACCATTAATTCTGCAAATTTATTCAAGATTCAAAGTTCCTAGTTCAAGAACTCCAAGAACCATCATTCAAAGGCACGATTAACATCTCAAAAATGAGTATCGATCTAAAGTTCATCATTCAAGGTATGTGGGGGTTTTCAACAAGAACTCTTTGTCGTTCTTGTGCCCAAAAGTAATTTTCTTTACAAAGGCACGATTTTTATTTGATTTTTATGAATTTGAAGTATGAACCCATATCTTATGATGATTATTATGAAAACTTGATGTTTATGATTTTGAAAGATGAATTTACATGTGTGGAGATATAAAGCATGAATCTTGAATGATATTTATCATGATTTTGATATTTGGGTCGTGAATCCCCATTGGAAATTGTGTTTTTTTAGAAAGTGTGTGTTATAAGCACATTGATGTTGAATATTTGAGATATTTTTGAATGATTTGACCTTTTGGTCTTAATGGAGTTGTTTTGAACTCGAGTGTGAAAGAAATCCACAATGTGGTTGATTTTGATAGATGGGAAGCATGATGGCTCCCGATGTATATTTATATATTACTGAAATTATTTTGTTGTGGATTTTCTTTGAAATAATCTAAGTCTGGGAGAAATATTTAGCATCGAGTGGGAGGTATAAAGTGACCTTACTTCCCTAGAACTACGTGCCCCCGTAGGAGTGAGCCTGAGGCTGATTTATATAGTGATCACTAGTTTGTGTGGATTTGATATCGATAGTCCTACTCCGATGGAAAGGATAGGACGAATCTCCTTAACGTGGGTTGTACGTTGGACTCCATGTAACTCATATGGTTTATGTCGATTATAGGATCTCCCAGTGTCTGTGTGTTTCCTTGTGTCTATGGTGAACGATGAAGTGATTTAAAAGTGGAATTGTGAAAGTTATTCTTTTGAAAGATTTAACTGATATTTACATTATGAGAATTGATATTCTTGGTGAACTGAAAGTAATTGACAAATTATATGACGACTCACATGTGTTATTATACTTATTTCATCCTCTCATGATTATGATGATTTTCTTCGGGCTATGTGAGTCTTTCATACATCCTGCATATTTCTTATAAATATTTATGATGATGATGTTTATAAAACTACATACACCCCCATATACTCAGTTCCTTTCCATGGTACTGACACAAATCTTTAGATGTAGGCTACATTTTCTCGGAATGTAGGTTTAGGTGCTCAGTTCTAGGGTCAATAGTGATTCTTTGGGCACGTTGATCTACATCCTATGTTGTAGTAAGTCCTCATGTTCTGAGGACGTGATGTCTGATGTTGGTTTCATGGAATTATTTATATTTAATAACTGAGTATGAGTCAGTTGGGGCATGTCTTAATGGATCGATAGTTTTATTGATTTTCTTTGAGGATTTTCAGACTAGTATAGATGTTGGGAGTTGACTAATAAGTCATATTTTGTTATCTTTCTGAAATTTTTTTATTCTTGGATGATGATTACTCTGTTGATATTTAAGGGTTATTTATAGAAACCCCATTGATTTGTGTTGAACTGAATGAAATGGCTCAAAGGATTATCTTGGGGCTACTCGAAGCCTCAAGAACCGTGTGACGCTCCGGGACCCATTTTCTGAGGCGTTACATGCTTGGTTTAGAGTGGACGACAGGTTTGAAAATGCAAAAAAGTTTATATTTTGATTTGGAGTTGGTTACGTGACTCAGGCCTTGGTTTGTCTTTGTCTGGGATAAGTTTTTCTTTGATTTTTTGGGTAATGGTGTTGTATCAGTGTGTTGGGGTTTGGATTTACGTTCTTTATCCATCATCAATTTAGTTGGAGGTCGGTTTGTTGTTAAGGTTGAGTCTTGAATGGATGAGAAGTGAAGATATAAAGTTGGTGTAAAAAGGGATATCTTTCAAAAAATCCCTTGGAAGTGTTTCATGTTCAGGAGGGTCAACTGGGGAGTCGATCTAGGAGTATGCGAGCCTAGTACCTCATCTTTTCGAGCCTTTGAGATCTTTCTAGCCATTGACTTTCATAGACCAAATTCATTTTAGTAATGAATATTGTAATGATCCTCTAGGTTATTTCCTTAATTTATGTACATTTCGATGTTTAAGCCTTCCCGCAGCGGCTACAGGTCCTTTATGACTTGCAGGAACTATCAGTTTGGTCACCGAACAATTCATTTAATTTTTGGATCATCTCCTTATTTTAGAGCTTTCATTATTTAGGACTTGGTCTCATACTAAAACTACTAGTAGATGACCTCGAATGAGTATTCCAACAATGCCATCAGCTCTGGAATGTTAATTTTAGGCTAGGGGGACCCTTAGTTCAAGTCTTGAGGCTACCAGACTCATTTTGGGTTTTTGGGCAGATTATGTGAAAAATGGAACTATCGATGTAAGCCCCACATTTATTTAAAATGAGTTCAGATGAAAGTTTTGATAGTTCCAATGAGTTGGGAATGTTGAATTTTGTATGGTAGTATATTTTATTTGCGCACACGAGGTTTTGAATGAATTTTGAGCACCTAGTTGAAGCCTCTTTTAGACTTAGTAAAATCTGGTGCATTATGCTGATCTAACCCTTAAGCGATCATATGACCGTTTAAGCGGTCATTGAGATATCTCTTAAGCAACACCAATCATCTGGTTAATGGCTGCTTAAGCTATGCTTTGTTCTCTTAAGTGATACCCGACAAGGATTTCTTGATTGCTTAAGAGATGTTGAAGCAACATAAACAGTTGTCTCTTAAGAGAGGGTGACTGCTAAAGCGGCACCTGGTAGCTTTAAATGCCATTCTCCCTACCCAATTTTCAATTACTTCTTCCATTATTTTACACCAAGTTGAGAGCTCTAAGAGAGGAATAAGTGGGAAAATCCAGTTAAGTTGAGGTAAGCTAAGCAAACTTTTCTTTGTCATTTCCCATTAAATTTTCCTTTGATTTACTTCCTAATTCTTGGTAAAAATTCTTAGAAATTAGGCTTGGATCCCTAAACTTTAAGGTTGATTTGAGACCCAAGTCGTTCTTCATTTTTTCTCAAACTTTGAGCATACATACCTCATAGTTAGAATCATACCATCTTAATAAATAACTTATGATCCTTTGAAACTAAAATTGACGTTTTTGAGATTTTACCGGGATAGATTTCGATCTACAGTTTTGCCACAACTACTTACCTTGGTTGAGTGAAATTTGGACCTTTTCTATAATTGTATGATGATTTAGCGGAGTTTATCTTGAATAATGGATTTACAGAATTACACTCTTTTAGCCATAATTCTAGCCTATGCATTTCATAATGTATGTATATATATATATGTATATATATATATATATGTTTATATATATATATATGTATGTATGTATGTATGTATACACACATCTCTAGTACTGGAAAAAGTGGATTGATGTTGATGAGGGTCATTGAAAATCCTAGATCGAGACTAGGTCAATGTATACTGGTACTCCCAAACCCTCAAGGGTCTTCTTCATCTGTGAGCCATCGTGCCTGAGAAGAGAGGCTGTCATAGGTCCTTCCCTTATGAGTCATTGAGCTGGAAGAGGATATACGTTGGGTTATATTAGGGTACTTGGATCGGTTATGTTATTATGGACTTACTTGGCATCAATTCTTGCACGAACATTGCCTATCACTAGTATGCCCTATATCTATCATCCTTATGGGTGGTCGCATAAGTGTATGTATGAGTGCTTCTTGTAGTATATTGTGTGGTGCTTATATTCATTAGCCTTATGAGGGGTTTCATAGGTATAGGCTCTGACTCTTGATTGATGAGTGTTCATTAAACTTTCCAAGCCTATGTCGATAGTGGTTTATGGAAAGACTCGATTAGGTATTATTTTTTCAGACTAGCCGGTTACCTTATATTTATAATGTTATTATGGTTAGTTTGTGACAGGTTGATTTTCGATCTGGTATTGAAATTTGTGGTATGATTCTAATTTCTTTATATTACTGTTATATTATTATGCATGATTCTTCCATAGTTAGGCATAATAGTTTTAGACCCTTATTATGTTAGCACTATTTACTACTTTGATTAGGAGGCTTTGAGATGCTAGTGTGATTATTTAGGTTACACCTTTGAGTTATCCTTATTTAGGTATGTATCTATATATAGTAGTTATGGTATTACCATATATCCCTTCGTTCTTTTATTTATTCATGTTCTATATCTATTCCTTGGCCTTGTATACATGTATACACATCCTTCTTCTATTCTTTATTCATATAATGGAAAGTGATATACGGTATAGTGTTTAGGTTCCTAAGTATGGCTAGAATGGATTAGTTTATCCTTATTGTTTCATTAGCTTTACTATGTAGTTTGCTAGATATTTTGGTGTATTTTATATTCTTGCTTGCATGTTATGTATATTTTCATCATCTTTGGAGCTCAATTGATAGTTTCCTACTGAGTACCACATGTTTGGTACTCATATTACACTTCTGCAACCTGCAGATAATAGTATGAGTTCTCACTATTGTTGTGTATGTCATGCGAAACAACTATGATACAAAGGATAGGGTGAGCTCCTAGCATTAGGAGTATTGTTATTCCCCTCGTATATATTAAACTAGTCTCTATGTTGTATTCAGATGTGGGTTGTATCAGTATATTCTTTTAGTTTTTCATTTTGTAAGTCTTAATACATTAGGTTCTCTTGTACTAACTCCACCAGGTTTTAGGACTATTTTATGTACTTCAGTGTTTACTATATTTATTTCACATTCTTCCTTTATTTCTCTTGGTAGTCCATTATTAGTAGACTCGAACTATGGGTTGGCATACCTACTAGTGGGTTATAGTAGGTGCCATCATGACTTAACAATTGGGCCATGAAAAGCTTGGCTTGAACTTATTGGTGCATGTTGACTTAAGATCCTTTGGGCTAATTTATTTTAGGTTCTTGTTGCAAATTGTCTTGTGCTTCTAGGATATCTACTTCTTTGTGTACTTTTACATGCAAATTTGGACCCTTGGTTATGTGCTTGTGGATTTTGATTAGGAACTTGCACATTCAAACATAATAGTTTATAAATTCAATAATTAATATTCAATTTAAATGTTACAAACATAGACTATTTACCTTGCAATATCTCTTATTGTGGCCTTGTTGATGGCATTTTGAATATGTTATTTTAACCCCTTGTATGGAGATCTTGTCATATTTCAGTGGTTCATATTTATCCTTTTTTTCTATTTCTTGGGGGCTTACCAAGCATTTTTTAGGTTCAGGATGCTCAATGTTTGAATTATTTGTTTTAGGCCATATCTTCATGTTGCAAATTGGTTGGATGAAGTGATTATAAGACTTCAAGAAGGTTTTCTTATTATATCAATGCTCTACAAAGGTTTAGGATCCTCTTCAATATGATAAAATGAACAAATAGCATGTTGGAATGAAATGCCACTTAACTGTAATGTTCTACAACTACAACCCTATTAGTCAAGTTCGCTATATACCTATACTTCCCTTCTCTATCTCAAACCTAACATAGGATTCCAAATCACCTTGTATGTTCTAGAGCTGTTCTTATTCTCCTCCAATGTAAGTCTATCCATAAGTGCAATATCGCATATTCAAGTGTTGGCAAACTTAATCATCTCACTATTCTAGTCATTATTTTTCTCCTAATCAATTTCCTCCAACATGGTAATAATAGACTTGTGTTTGCTGGCTAAAATCCTTCTGTTAAAGATATTACACATGTTATTTTCAAAAACATCACACTTAGAATATTCTTTAAATAATTCCCTAATTCATGACTCCTAGGATAATGCAATAAATCAATATTAACATGCTTACCATTCCTTCTAAGTTTGTTCATGTTATCAAGTTCCTCTTTGAACTTAACTTCAGAAACATGCCTTGGAATATCTCCAACACTTTTTTCTCCCCTTTCTCTCTTTCAGTCTTGATTCCAATTGGATCAGATGTGTCTGGAATACCTTCTAACTTCAACATTTGGCAACAATTCAGAAATAACTGCATAAAAATGCTATATAACAAAAAATAGTTAAAAGTTGCCAAAGAAATGAAGTGTTTTAAATACTTTATAGTTATGAAAAAAATAGTTAAATATTGCCTTTTGCATATCAGCCATCACAGTGAGACCTACTCCAATACCTAACCGTAGGTCCTCTTTCAAATAATTGATAAAAAGCTCTAACTATGCTTAGTTTTCTTGTCCAAAACTACCCAGACTATAGGAAATATTTGATTATTTCTATTCTTCTCAACTGCTACTAGAAGCTCACACTTATAAGCACCATTTAAGAAACATCTATCAAATCCTTTCATTTTACATCTTTCCATCCATCCCTTCTCCAATACATCCAAACACATATAGAAATATACAAATAGATTTTTTCCTAGGATAGGTTTTCTATCAATTCTCACCCAAACATGATTATTAGAATTGGTCTATTTTATGATATCAGCATAATCACGTAATCTTACAATTTTCATGTTTCAATCCCCCATAGACTCTCTAAGAACCTGTAACCTTGCCTTATAACAAATAGATCATCCCAGATACAATTCCAATTTCTCCCTGCATAATTCTTGTATTTCTTAAATCCTCAAAGATGGTTGTTTAGCTATTGTTTTTCTAAATCCGTTGGCAACAAATTTAGTTGTACAAATCTTGTTCTTGTTTATTGTAGTACAATTATGCATAGGATTATAATTCTTAATCATGAAATTATCAAAATCTCTATCAAGTATACCATAATACAACCATTTTCATTTTTCCTTGAATTTACATCTAGCCCTCACTCTGTGAGCCTCATTAGGTTTTAACTTTATCTAAACTTTGTTTCTACTAAATACCTTTTCAAAGATTTTCTAAATTCCTTAGGACTATTAAAATTCATACCAAGGTGAAAAATAACCAAAAGACATTCATCGTAATACAAAATTTTATTACTTCTTCTTCTTCTTGGTAAATCGACACCAACAAAAATTTCCTCATCTATTAAATCTATGTTATCAACAGTATCATAGTTTGAACTATCAAAGTACTCGTGATGACCTCCTAATTTACCCATATATCTATCTTTATTATTTTTGCTAATATCTTCAAAATATTTGTCAATACCAGATTCACCTACTAGTATTACTTTAGGTGCTTTTGATTTCTTCCCTTTTTTCTTCTATTTCAGCCCTAAAACCTCTCAACTCTTCATACACATTTGAACCATCCTCACCAGGGATTTCACCTTCATCTGATTCACTACTTTGCAGATCTATATCATTAACATTCAGATCTGGATTCAGCCCCCTATCCTCATTACCATCAATGCTTATATCATCTTCATCAGAAGAGTCCTTACACCTCGACCCTTCTAAAAGACCAATAAAATTCGTCACTAACTTAAGTTCATCATAATATGATAGAGAACATACACATTAAGATAATCACCATTTTTAAGTACTTAACAAAGCCCAATAACTGATTATTAGAAGTAACTTGAATTAACTCACCACCATCTATATGTTGATAGTAAAACCTCTTAACTTTTGAGTACCCAAGATCTTTGATGTAGGAAAGAAACTCAACAAGACTATAGTGATCTTTATCATTAGCAACATCAAAGATACCTATTTCATCTTTATAAGTAGGGTTAGATTCTGCTACAATAGTTCACCTTTGATAAAAATAAGTTATAATAAGGTTGTCCATTACATTTCATTCAGAACCCCCAATGATTCTCAATAATAAGAAACCACCCTAAAAGCCTCTAACTTTATTAGTAAAATTTTCAAAATAATCGCAACTTTATCAGTGAAATTCCTAAAAATTCCTAACTTTGTCAGTGAAATCACCCCAAAATCGAAATTATGCAAATCCAACAAACAATTCAAACATCAAGGAAAATGCATAAAAATTAAAAGAAAAGTTTAGTAGGACCTCCAATTTCTTCAATTCTACCAACTTCAGAGTTGATGATTGGAACCCTACTGAGTAATAACATATTAAAACTTGATTTCAAGCACTGTACCTTCAAAATAAAAAATTATTAATTTGTAATCACTAAGTTTTTTGTAAAAATTGAAGAAAAATAGCACAAAATTAAAAAAGTATACCAAGAGTTTTCATTGGGATCTAAACCGAGAAAAGTGAAAAATAAAAATATTTCCCTTTTCCCCATTTTAATTTATCAATGGCTTATGTGGAAAGTGAAAAAGAGTTTGGACATTTTAATTGGCTTTTAATATTTACATAGATATGTTTGATTACACACGGCTAGTTTTTTTTTTCAACTGGGCAAAAGGTGACAAAATGACGCATAGGGGGTTGATTAGGTGTTTCAAATGAATAGTGTCTACTTTAGATATTAATGTGAAACTTTGTACCAAATTTAGAGGTCTGGTGATGTTTGATACTGCTACACTTTTAAGGAAACGTGAAGCACCAAAGAAATTAAATAGAGATCCTCCTTGAGAAAAAGCAAGACCAGAATTTTAACACCTCCATAATCACCAGGAATGTGAGGTGCTTGACATACAGGAGAGAACTCTCCTTTTATTTTGTATTTGATGTCTTTATTTCTGGGATAGAGACTGAAAGTAAACTTTTAAAGTTCAATCCAATCGCCCAGAAACAATAATCCTTTCATTTAATCAACAAGAGGAAAATTGGAAAAGCCAAATGGTTTGAGATAAGTAGTTGACATCCTATTTTTTAGTCTTTGATTCAACTGCGATAGTATGATATACAGCTATATATTTGATACCTTATCTTAGATGTCACCTGATGCTTTGAAAAAATACAGGTACTAAATATTGTAAATCTTATAGAAAACATATTTATCACGAACACTTGTATGGAACTCAACAAAGCTTGAGGCGTGTCAAACAATGTCCTTAAGGATACTTCACACAGTATAGGTGTATCCCTAGGATTCGACAAGCTCTTCTATTTTAAATTAGGAGTCAAAATCTAACAAAGATTAAATAAAAAAAATACACCACTAGAACCATACAGTTTAGAAGGAAGAATATGTATGTTCCCTTAAAAGAATATAGATGCATGTTTCCTTCGTATCCATTTTTCCAATGTCCAAGAAGATAATAACATCAATATATATACATTAATATAAAAAAACTCATAAATATTGTATGCACTAATGGTCATATTATGACGAATAAAGAGAACTGAAGACAAATGTTCTGTTACAATTTCTATATAGAAATGTTACAGAAACAAATTGTAACATTTAATCGTTATTCAATGATAATATAGGTGAAGAATATTGATCAAACAAGATTATTTAAGGAATATATTAAAAATAATAGTCAACCAAAACTATTAAGGATATTCAAGTATTGGAATTTCATCAAGATGATTATTATTGTTTTGAAATATCAAATAATATTTTACCAGACTAAAATGGCTGCTTTACAGATCAGGAGGCAAATAGCACTTCTTAATGACAAAACAGAGGACATTGGATTCAATTATATGCATTAATTAATCATTTTTCATAGAAAAATCTCTACTTGCATAGAATTTCATCCTGTCTAAATGAAAAGGCAGTAGGGGCATTGTATGATGCATCTCAAACCAACATGCATACTGAATGACCCCAGTTGTTGTCTACTCCCGTAAGCACAAGAAATAGCAAAGAATATTAGACCTTCAAAAACAGAATTTCCTGGCAAGAGGCTAATTAATCGTGTACAATTGCAGTTTGCAGAAGGCACAATTAAGAATAACATCAAGTTAACACATTTGCAAGTGCAGCCACACATGCATTTTGGAAGTTTACAAATTAAACCATGCTGAGCAATTGTTGTGGACCTATTAATATTGATGGATTGACTACAAAGGTCCAGAATTACCAATTACCATAGAGACAGACTATTGCTCTCCAAGTACATGCAAGTGCACGTGGTATCTCAAATAATAAAATGCTATGACAGAAGTGTCCAACCCATAGAGACTTAACATTAACTTCTACTTTTTAAAACTGCGATGTACTTTTTGTCCAATAAATATTTACAGAATTGAGATCATTTTGTAAAATAACACTACTAATGCTTAATCTTCTAAGTTATCGCTAGTGCGAATGTGCGAGCAAAGTGAGCTTTTATCAATAATTTGGAGAAATTCCAGGGTTATGGAATCTACTACACTTTAGCTGAGTCTCTCTGTTGGGTAACTACCTGATTACGCATAGGTTGATGGAAGACAGGAGATATAACTCCTACAACTTTATATCGAATAATTGAATCTTATTCGTGCTAACCTAACTCTCTAATTCTAGAAGAAAGTATTAACAAGAGTGTGTGATTTATTCTTGGGTAACAATCAAGTGAGGCGATTAACTATTTCTTTCCTAATAAATAATTTGTCACTCCTTTAATAGAGATAAAGAATTCATGCTGCTCGTATCTATGCTCAATTTACAATACTCATTATCATGCTCAATTGTAATACCGATAATAAATCTAACAATTAATGAAACAGTGAGATGATTAAATAATCGTATTGGGTTTGGAATACGAGGGGTCAGGGAAATAATATGGCCTCTCAAGCTAATCTTTATTGGGTAGGAGGCTTTAAGGATTATCAAGAGATTAATTAGGCCTCTTGCAAGCGAGAAATCTACCATGAGATAGCAGTGCACAACTTTAGGCTGGTGACGCTTTGAGAGTGACTACGTGTAGAGAATGCACCATCCGAACAACGATGAAGATGATGTGGAAAAAAGGACAGGGGACAAAAGTTTCAGGACCGGTATCTATGCGAACACATAATGTACTCGTCTGACATAAGCAGAAGATAGTGGCTAGCACTTGCAATGACTAGGACACTGGGCATTGTCCCATTGGGCATAGTACTATAAGATACCCATTCCAAAGGGTTACTATTTATCCATTGTACACTATATATAAAGATCTGCTTATTCTATAAACAATGGAATTAGACAAGACAGTAAAATACACATTCTTTCATACTCTCTATTTTGCATCTTTTCCTTTGATTTTCTCTATTCGATCTTACTATTGTGGAAAGACTTTTGCTAGCCGAGATCTCTTTCTTGGACCTAACAAGGTCGATATGTTTGCTATTTTTGCTATTTTGTTTGCTTTCCTTATGCAAATGCACATTAGTTTAGATAACATTTCTTTACTTGAACAACCGTCTGTGTCAGGGACATAAAGAAGCTTGGATTTAGCATGTATACTCTTAACCTCATATAAAAATTAAACTATACCATTTTCAAGATAAATAATTTGGCATCCACCATGAGGCCCAAGTAGTGTCTATGAATCTAACACTCTTTGCTATATATATCAGCTCACTTGTTTATGTGATTTTTAAGGAAGAAATAGAAAGGTACAATAAGGCAGATAACAACACTCTAAAGGAGAACTTAGCCAAGAAAATATCAGTGAAGCACTGAGTTGTTGTTCTAAAAGAAAGTAAAGTAAATATCAGAGTCCAAAAGAGCTAGGAACTCGAAGAAATCATAGAGGATCAAGAGCATGAGCCAAGTACATCACACTAGGTTTGTGGGGTCAATATGGACAGAATCACCAATGGGGATGAAGCTAGTGAGGTAACCATATCGGCGACCAAAAATTCCTAGGTCTCGGTCAGCTATGGAAAGAGATCATAGGAAGAAATGGATCTCAAAAAGAGATAACAATACTTATCATGCAGGATATAGACTACTCAATATACCACATAATGATGATTTGGTCATATATTTAAACATTGTTGATTGTGATGTAAAACGAGTGCTCACTAATCCCGAAAGTACCGAAAACATAATCAATAAATGAGCTCTCAAGAAGATGGGGGTGGCCCATGCCCCAAATACGAAAGTATTAGAGCGATTCAATATGGCAAGAAAAACTACTCTAGGAAAGGTAATACTGCTCACAAATATTCATGGTCTTGTCAAGGAAGATCATTTTGATGTGTTGGATGGTGAGATTGGATAAAATGTAATACTTTGGAGGCCATGGATACAAGCTATGAGGGTCGTACGATTCATATATAATTAGGTGATCAAATTCTCAATGAACCACAAAATAAGAGAAATCCAGATGGGACTCCTTTCAACCAAAAGATGTACTCAATTTTCTTGAAAGAACCTGACATCAAATAGAAATTATAGTAGTCAGATCCTTCTTTTCAAAGCAAAATAGGAGATGGATTACAAGAAATGTTAGTAAACAGACTTGGAACTACACTAGTGCCTATGGTCGTGCTATGTTCGGATGAGAGAGTTATGAACAAGACAATAGTGTAATAGATAGAGCAAGTTGCACCTATCGAACACACTCCCAAGATCCAGGTATGCCTAAGAACAAGGCTTAGCCACTAGCTCAATACTGCATTAATCTATTTTCTTAAAGCCAACATTATTGTTTTTGTTAAGTTTTTAGTTTTGATGATTGACAAATTCATAGTTTGGGACTTATTACCATAATATTTTATTGAGATTACAAAGGTCTCTATGCATTAGGTAACAATTAAGGCTTACCTATCCCCGTCATATTCATCAGTCCAGCTGACACACAGTACAAAAATTGGTGAAAATTTGCTACCACCTTTTTGCCTCAACCAATGTGATTACTTCTAGGTTTTCTTGTGTCATAATATATAATGCTCATATTCCTCAACAAGAAGAGAATTCTAGAATTATGTGGGGATGTAAAAAAAGATGTAATTCTCGAGTTAGGGCATATTGGACCTTATTTGAAGCATTTTTTCATATTGTGTTCAGATAGTCCGATCTTAATCAAGCCATCCGAGCCTGAAAAGAGTGCACGGAGGAGGAAACATATATCTATAATCTTGAATTTGCTGAACCAGAATCAAAGAACTATATTCCTCACATTAGGTCCAAGAAGTACAACATGCCACATCTATTTCTTAGGTATTTTTGTACCATTGCCCCATGAGCATAATGAGAAATTAGAAAAATAATTAGGGTGCGGTTCATAAGCTCAGAGTGAAAATAAAAATTTGAAGGAAAACTTTAGGGCTACTTTGATGTAGTCTGAGTAATCAAGGTACCCATGGGCTTGTTGGGGAAATCTGAATACCTAACTAAGTCCCGTTATGCTGCGACGTAAAATCAGGTGCTGCTTGGGAGGCAACCTAAAGTATTTTGTTATTTGCATTCATATTGCATGATTGATATTGGATACACGTACGTATGCTGCCATAGGTATCTTTCTAACTCTCTTCTTTTGTAGCAGTTTGATGCATTGGGGACAATTCATGATTTTAAGTTGGGGTGGGGCGATTTCTGGGTCTTGATGTCCCCCTGTTTTTTTGTTGTTGTGTCTCTTTTCTCCGGAGTCTTGTTCCTCGTAAAGCTATCATGTTTAGGCATATCTTTTTTTTTATGATGTTTTATAGTTAACTAGGAGAAAAATAAGTTTCTAGGGCAGTTAAAATATTTTTGTTGATAATACCGCTTAAATAGATTGTTTTTGAACTGTGTGATATGTATGTATATATATATATGACTATTGCGGATTTTGTTATGGAATTAGAATTAGGGACATGATAATCATTAATAACAATTGTATGAATATGATAGGTATAGCTTGTGATATAATTCTATGCCATGTGTGTGTGAGATACTACTTAGTTCCTTTTGTGTGTTGAATTCAAGACTTGCCCGGCTAGTCTTTCCTAGGTTCTACCATAGTCAGTAAGGAAGGGATCATAGACCCTTTTTTGAGTTCTGTCCGTTTTTAGCCTAAATGATCTTCGCATTGTGAAATAGTATCCCTTGATCCCTGTTTTGAGTCTTATAGCCTATTTATTTGTTTTCACATTTCACTTCCCCATTCGTGTTACAATGAACCTATTTTGGCCCTGGTCCTCCTTGGACATTGTGTACATCAACTCAGGCAAATTGCCTAAGTTGAGGGTGGCTATCATAGGGGTGCGTAATATATAGTGGGTATGAAGAAAGGTAAAGTAAGAAAAAAAGAAAGTAGGGCTGGGGATGGTAGAAAAGTAAAAGCAAAAAAGAAAAGAAAAGAAATAAGTTGAAAAAGAAACAATAGAAAACCACACCCAACCTAAATATACTTTAAAATAAAAAGGAGAAATAACAGCAAAAATAAAGTAAAAATGGTTAATAAGTGACACCCCAAAGTTAGTGTAGTTCTAAGGAGGCATAGTCACTTGATATCTATATGTACCGTTCTAGCCCCTGAAACCTATACTACAAGCCAAGAAAAGTCCTATAGTAATCCTGAGTTGACTGTCAGAAAGCAAAATTAAAAAAAAATAAGGGAAATCTATGGTATTTGACATGCATTGATTGGAACTTTTTTTTAAGTGTGAGTGTCTCCTGACCATCCCCGCACTGACTTTCTTGATTTTATCTATGAGTGAGGGGGACTTCTTTGATGTGAGGGTACATGGGTTGTATTGCTAGTTGCCTACTAGTTTAGGTAGTGTAACTGTATATATGCATGGATGTTTTTTGCTAATGTAATGTCATAGCTTGATTCCTTTGTGTCATATTGTTGTACCTCATTAATACATACAATTGGTTTTAAAAGATTGAACTTAGAGAGGGTAAGGTCCTTTGAGCTAAAATTGATGATTGACTGCCATAGATATCTTAGGTTTCTCTTGGTTAAGCATCGTCATATTATTTTCTTTATGTTTTATTACCTGAGTACATTCAATGTTCTAAGTTAAAGGTCTTTATGTTCTATAGAAATACAACACTTACTATGCTTAAACTTGGAGAATAAGCATGTACTTAATGGTATTTTGTTGGATTTGATGTGTTTTTGGAGTGTTTTGCAGGAAACTAGGTTTTGGATGCTCAAAACTCTCCATCCGCTTCATTTTAACTAAGTCCTTCATGAACTTTGCATGACCACGAATCTACTCCAATGCTTCTACAAGAGGGATATCCACATACAATTCTCTCAACATAGACATGAATTTATGATATTTTCCTTCTTCTTGCTTCTTCTTCAACCTTTGAGAAAAAATTGGGTAAGTCATGGAATGTTCTTCAAAATTGACTCGACATCCTTACCTTTCCCTTTATCAGTTTTGACTCTTTTATCCACACCTTTCAATTTCTATGACATTTCAGCACTATTCACTAATTACACAATTTCAGTTTTAGGTGTATCATCAATATCAGTAGCACAATTTTTTACCACATCAACTATTGGGATAGAAGGGTTAATAGGATCCTTACCACTCTAAGTGATGATGGGTAATTAGTACTATCATTCTTTGAATTTTTCACAATATTAATCTAAAGAGTGCCTGATTGACGTTAATTTAATGTAGCCAACATATGACTAAATAGGTGCTGTAATACCCCAAAAATCTATCCCAAGACGTCACACGGTGCTTGGAACCACAAGTGATCCCAAGCTAACACATGAGCTGTCATACTATAAAGCAACTGAATTATAACATAATAAATAGCCATTCTACTGTGCGGAAACATAATCATACAAAATATCTAAAATAGATATCATACTGATAAAGCTTTACAATCTGATAAATCTAAAGGATAAAATTGAAATTTACATAACTGACTCTGACTGAAATCTATGAAGCCTCTACTATACTGAATACAGATAGTTGGGACATGCCTCCAACTACCACTAATAATATACATGAAAAATAAATAAACTGTACATAAACTAAAATTGTCTAGAGTTCCCAAAGTAGGAAAACTCATCACCTGCGGACTAAAATATGCAAATGTTTGATCAAGATGTTCGGGCTACGATTAGTACCTACATTATCAAACATTGTAGCCACACAGACGTATATATGGATCCATATGTAACACCCCAAATATGGTACCCAGAACGCTACACGGTGCCAATGATCCCAAAGGACCACAAGCTAACCCAAGACTGATATCAGTAAATTGAGCACTAAATAATAGTTATAATATCGTAAATGCAGAAATATGAAATAAAAGGCCATATTTTTCAATACTAGTACATAACTGAAAAAAATATGGTATTACAATAACAAAACAACTAAGATAATTGTCTGAACGTACTATAGTCTGAAAGCCTCTAAACTGTCAAAATAAGGAGTTGATGGGACATGTCCTCAACTAACTCAAACTACTGAAATAAAGTAAAAACTAAAATAGAATTGTGATCATAATATCCTTGAAGGATGAAGACTCACTGCTAACTCTGATTGCTGAACTGGGATGCAACTGGTTCTCTGGAGCTCATGCTTTTAAGCCTATGGTATAAGACACCAAAGCACAAATGTGTCAGTACTTTGAATGTACTGGTATGCAAGTGAGGTAGGCTGAATACAATAGGTTCATATGCATGAACAATACTAACTGACTGACTAATATGAACGTGAGAATACATGCATGAATACGTAACTGTAACTGAGATCATGATAGGATTGAGTACCGAGTTCTAACTACTGAGTCTACTGATATTGAAATTTAAATCACTGATGAGTGAGAAACTAATATTGTATTACTGAATACTGAGGGACTGATACTATGTTACTGATAGATGGATAATTGTGTCGACAGTTCTAATTATAAAGAACTAGTCTGGTTGACTATATCTGATAGTCCTGAAGATGAATACTGATAACATGAGTTCTGATAACTGATATAACTGATAACACAAATGACTGTATCTGACAGTCCTAAATCTGATGGAACTAGCTGAGTTCCGTACTATATCTGAGTAACTAAATTTGAGATCAGTCCTAACTAGGGGTGATCTCTATATCTGATGATATTGATACTGATTGGCCATAGTTGAGATTAGTCATTTCTGGTGGGTGATCTCGGGGTCTATTTATAATGATAAGGATTGATCGTATCTGACAGTCTTAAATCTATAATACCTAGCTGAATTGATTGTATCTGAAACTCCTGATTCTATAACTATGGGATGTATTCATCTAACCGATATACCCCATACTAAGCTAACTAGGGTCGAACCTATAACTCTAGTTGGAAGGGTTTCAGTACTACGCCACTAGTAAATACAACTGTTGTGGAGTCAGTCCTAATTTAGCAGTGGCCCCTAGGATCAGTACTATACATTTAAATATGCTAACGGGTGATCCCTGAGTATGTAAGTCCTATCTAACGGGTGACATATCATACCTAAGGTGGTTATGGAGTTTTGGAGTTTGGGGATTTCTTCTATAGATCTCAGTCCTAACTAGTGGGTGAGTCCCCGTCCCTTGGCTTGCTAGGTGCTGAATCCTACACCCATCGAAAAGACACTAAACTGATTAACTGAACTGAGCTGATTAGAGGATGCATGTTCTCAAGCTAGGAAAAGTATAGGGTATTCTAATATCTCCCCCTTGAGAACATTTGTCCTCGAATGAGACTGAGTTAGAGGGAAAAAAATACAAACTGACGTACATACTGAGCATGACTGGTTGGAACATGATTTCATGACTGACATGACTGATGGGTGAATATAACATACTGAATATGCATATCTGATGCATGACTAATAAGCTGAATTCATGCATATCTAATCCATAACTGATAATTGACTTATGAGTACATGACTAAATATTCTGATGAACTGAATTTCTCACAGTGAGAATATATGTCTAATGCACAATTACATGCCTGAACTGATATATGAATGTATGGCTGAATATGCAAGGGTACTTAGTACCAAGTTTGTGATGAACACTGAACATGAAACTTAGTAAGACTATGGAGAACTGTTATCTTAACTAGAAAAGCTAATGAATCTGAGATCTTCTTACTAAAGATGCATGAGTAGAAATACGAGAACCTATCTAAGTCTAGTCTGATACGTGACATACGAACTAAACATCATAAACGGAAATGAGCCTCTGAATACTTGACCCAAAGCTGAGGTTGGGACTTTGAGGGTCAACTTATGAATACCCTCTACTCTAAATTGGATTCTTTATTCAAAGAGAAACTTTATTTAAGGCATGAGGACTTTAGGGAATAATGGGGTATCTCCCCTTTGGGATACTATGTCCCTCTAAGAACGCTTACCTTACCGAGATACTGGGGCGATACATAGGGCATCAACCAACTAATTCATGACTTAGAGTTTAACTTTGAGCCTATGCTCGCTTGCACGGCATGAATACTGAAAGAAGGGAAACTATTCCTAAAACATCTCACAGCCTCCTGCACATAAGTGTGGTGCATAACACACTCATGTACAAGACTCTACTAGATGCAACTTTTCAGACTTCCTAGGATACTGTTGAATCTTAGGCTCTAATACCAAGTTTGTAACGTCCTGAATATGGTACCTGGAACGCAACATGGAGCCCATGACCCTGAAGGACCACAATCTAACTCATGATTGCTATCTGTAAACTAAGCATTGAATAATAGTAATAATATCATAAATGAGGAAATAAGAACTAAAAGGCCATAAGGTTTAATACTAGTACATAACTGAAAAAATGGTATAACAATACCAAAATAACTGTGATAATTGTCAAAATATACTGTAGTCTGAAAGCCTCTAAACTATCTGAATAAGGAGTTGATGGGACATGCCCTAACTAACTCCAACTACTGAAAAAACAAAAAACCGAAATAGTAATGTGATTATCATGTGCTCAAAGGATGAGGACTCACTGCTAATTCTGATCGCTTAACTGGCATGCTGCTGGTTCTTTAGAGCTCGCGCTTCTAAACTAGTAGTATAAGACACATAGCGCAAATCCGTCAGTTCTTTGAATGTAATGGTATGCACGTAAGGTAGGCTGAATGCAATAGGTTCATATGCATGAACAATACTAAGTGACTGAATAACATAAACGTGAGAATACATGCATGCATATGTAACTGTAACTGAGATCATGATAGGACTAAATACTGAGTTTTGACTACTGAGTCTTTTGACATTGACATTTGAGTCACAAATGAGTGAGAAACCGATACTGTATTATTTAATACTGAGGGACTGATACTATGTTATTGATATATGGATAATTGTGTCTGACTGTTCTAATTACGAAATACTGGTTTAGTTGACTGTATTTGATAGTCCTCATGCTAAATACTGATAACATGAGTTCTGATAACTGATATAACTTATAACATGAGTGACTATATTTGACAGTCCTAAATCAGATGGAACTAGCTTGGTTCTATATTATATCTGAGTAACTGATTCTGAGATCAGTCCTATCTAGCGGGTGATCTCTACATCTGATGATACTGATACTCATTGACCATAGTTGAGATTAGTCCTATCTTGTGGGTGATCTCGGGGTCTATTTATAATGATAAGAATGGACTGTATCTGACAGTCCTAAATCTATACTACTTAGCTAAATTGACTATAACTGACAGTCCTGATTATGTAACTAAAACTGTAAGATGTATTCATCTAACCGACATGACCCATACTGAGATAACTGGGGTCCAACCTATAACCCTAGTTGGAAGGGTATCAGTACCGCACCACTTGTAACGACAACTACTGTGGAATCAGTCCTAATCTAGCGGGTGATCCCTGGGATCCATCTTATACATTTAAATGTGCTAACGGGTGATCCCTGAGTTCTTTAGTCCTATCTAACGGATGACATCTCGTACCCATACTGGCTACGTAGTTCTAGAACTGAGGGATTTCTGGTAGATATCTCAGTCCTATCTAGTGGGTGAGTCCCCATCCCTAAGCTCCCTCGGTGCTGATTCCTACTCTGATTTGAAAGATACTAAACTGATTAACTGAACCGAGATGATTCTAATGGTATTTTTTAGCGGAGTTAAACTGAATTTATTGATATCCATTAACTGATGGAATGTACTAAGTTTTGAGGCCTGACTGAGAATACTGAGGGTACTGAGATTGATTGGGAATACTGAGGTTGCTGAGATTATTGAGTACTGAGATCACTGAGATTACTAAACTATTGAGATTACTGAGATTTCTCGGTTTTCCTGAGTTACATGACTAACTAAGTTCTATAGATCATAGCTTGACTGAGAGTATCTTGAAAATATGACATAGCTCTAGGCACACAGCTAAATTATCGGACACAAGTACCCCCAAGCCTCGATGGAAAGAAACTGACATCAAATGACTTAAGTGAACACATGACCAACAAAATAACTCATAATTCATATACTGAAGCATTTCATCAAGCATGTGATATACATAAACTTATACAAATATGGGGATTTCATAATATCATGCTAGTTGGGAACTTTTCCTTCATATAGGCATTTAATCAAACACATGGTAGGCATAATATATGTAGACAACATTATACAACAATCAACCATCATGATTCATATCTAATTTCATCATCCAAAGATTTTAATCCTAGGTTTCTATGAATCCACATCTTTACTAGTCAATTCCACATGAAATTTGTCACCAAACATGGATTAAAACTCAATTGGTCATTATCAACATAAGCAACACAAACAAAACATTGAATTCATACAAAAATCCACACACTTGAATTTGAAAAGAGATTCTTGGACTTCATGGACAAAAGGAGTCCATGATTGAATACTATGCATACCTGGGATGTAATTTCTTGAAGATTAACGGTGAAACCTTCTTGAATTTTAATCCCCAATAGAAGCCCTAGCTTGTTCTTGAGAGAAACTAGTATACTTTGGGTGATGAATGACTAAATCACTTGTTATTGGGTATATAGGGGTGGGAAATTGACATTTTAACCCTGGAAACGTCTTTAATTTCTAAAAAAAATTCCCAATTTTCATATTTTGCACGACGCGCCACTATCACGCCAAGTCAGTGGAATATGAAAAATGGGAAATTGCATAGTGGCGCAACGCAGAGCTATCGTGTTGCCACCTTGTCTGTGACTTGGAAGTTTTGCACGATCCGTCACTATCATGGAGCAATACTGGAAATTTACAATTGCCATTTGAGCTATCTCCGCGATGCGTTGAAGACTCATGTGATACACTGTCTCACTAAAAAGGCTCTAACTCTTCACTCAGGTGTTGGATTTGGGAGAATTTGGTATCAATGGAAATCTTATTCGATTACTCACATGATAAAAAGTGACGATCTTGAAAAACCCATGTGTACAAAAGTGGATTCATATCTTAAATAAAGCTTTTAAGATTCTAGGAAAACTTTTCAAGCTAGGAAAAGTACGAGGTATTACAATATCTCCCCCTTAAGAAGATTCATCCTCGAATGAGACTGAGTTATGTGGAATAACTACAAACTGACGTACATACTGAGGATGACTGGATAGAACATGATTTCATGACTGACATAACTGATGGCTGAATATAACATACTAAACATACGTATCTGATGCATGACTAATAAGCTGAATTCATGCATATCTAATGCATAACTGATAATTGACATATGAGTACATGACTAAATATTTTGATTAGCTGAATATCTCGCAGTGAGAATGCATGTCTAATGCATAATTACATGACTGAACTGATATATGAATGCATAGCTAAATATCCAAGAGTACTTCGTACCAAGTTTGTGATGAACACTGAACATGGAACTAAGTTAGACTAAGGAGAACTATTATCTTAACTGGAGTGGTGAAACTCTCAACTAACAGGTTAAAACACCTCATCAACTCTCATCTGGCAGGTTTGATATCTCAACCTACCTAGATACATAGTTCTGGAATGCAAGGATTGCTTCTATAGATCACACCCTCTACTGGCAGGTGAGCCCCCATACTTGGGTTCACTCGATGTGAATCCTACTCCCAACTGAATAGACACTGAACTGATTGTTAGACTATATTAGGTTTGACTGAACCATTATTAAATGTGTTAACTGACTGAACTATTACTACTTGTACTGTCTAACTAAAATGAACTTTATTTATTGAGTTTTGTGGAATGATGGAAATACTATTGAATTTTGTTAACTACTGAATACTATAGAGGTCTGAATCAAATACTGAATACTACTTAGGTCTGAACTAAATACTGAATACTACTAAGGTTTGAACTAAATACTGAATGCTACTAAGGTCTGAACTAAATTCTAATTACTATTGAGGTCTGAACTAAATGTTGAATACTACTGATGTCTGGAACTGACTGAGTACACTGAGTTTTGTTAACTAACTGAGTTTACTGAGTTCTACTGACTGACTGAGTTCTACCAAGTTTTGTAACTGACTGAGAGTACTACTGATCATGACCTGACTGATACTATTCTATAACTAACACTGGCTCTAGGTAAACAACTAAATTGTCAGGTATTAAATACCCCCAGGACTCGATAGCATGAAAGTAAAGCATCGCATGATCATAATATCATCACAATCATCAATTATTCATAATTCATTCACTGAGACTTGTTATCAAATACTTGGAGGTTATGGACTTGTACATGAATGAGAAGACATGGTAACATGTCATGATTACTCTATTCAATTCGCATAAAGATTAATACTGGGATATGGGAATATGTTAAGACATGGGAGCATAGCATGGTTACTTAACCACAATCGTGAATTAGGGTAATTTACATAAAATTAGCTTAAAATAAGGCATGAACATTTCGTTACACATATAAGGATCAAACACGTGGAAAATATTAACTTAAAACATGGAAATATTTCTAATTATCTTGAAAATAGGATCCACCATGGAATCAAACTAAATCTCTAAGAATGTGATATGTAAGCCTTTGTTCAAAACATTCTTGTAGGCATTTCATCAAACACTTGTAATTCATGGTTTAGGCAAAGCATGGGAATAGTTAAAAATAGTAGTAATAGCATAATTTCACCTCTAGAATCATCAATTAGGGTTTAAATTTAGAAAACAATGCCATTCAAACATGTAAGGTTCAACATCACCAACAAATTCATAGAAAAATGATATAAGCTTGAGATTCACGAAAATTTATAAGCAAAAATTCATAGAAACATGTAAAGATTATGACTTTGAACTTGAAATTTGGGTTTTGGGCTCCATGGGTGAAAGAGGACCCATGGATGAACTCCCACATACATCAATTTTTCTTGAATTATGAAGAAAGCTTGAATCTTGGATTCTTGAATAATGAACTTATGAAAGAAACTTTATTCATGATTTTTTTCATGAAGGTTTATTGAACAAGAAAACTTTAACCCTTGGATTCTTGAAGAAATATTGAATTAAAAACTTAAATCCTTTTCGTGAGACAAAATTTAAACTTTGTTCAAGGTGGAAAAAGAGGAGGGTTTATGTGATATTTGATGATGAAAAGTGGGACAATAATGCCCTTTAGGGTGTTATAAATCGTCCATTGGAAGTTTGGGGTCGAGGGGAAAGGATCAAATGTCCCTTGACCCTTAAGAAGCTAAAACTATGGGGGAATAGCCCCTACATCGTGACCCCTAGTTTGGTGAAGTAGCCCTCACGATGCAACCCCTATTTTGGTCAAGTATCCCTTGCATCGCGAGGCTATCGCAACCCCTTAATGCATCACACAAAAATCTGCATAACGTTTTGCTCGAGTATCGGATTTTGGAAAAATCAGTATCGTTGGTAAGCTAATTCAATAATCTACAATTTGGTGGGTCTTGAGCAGAAAAATTTTACGTATATAAAATGTTATACAAATTTAAAGTTGACCCTTATAGAATCTAATATCATACTTTTGACAAATCAAAGGATCTTAGCTCAACTTGGCTCTAAATGATTTCTATGAACATTTTTAATCAAATGAGCATTTCACACACTAGTATAAGGATTATGAAACTTATATTCATATGAGAATCACTCGGATTGTAACTACTACAGGTAAGAATGACTGTTCTAAGACTAGCCCAAAAATGTGGGGTATTGTAGGTGCTCTAACTGCTTAATCACAGTAGTATTTAGTTCTACCTTTTGGATCTATCTCAAAATATCTACCTTAATCTTCTTAAGGTAACTCTCTTGATTCTATAAACCCTTAACCATCTTTTCAAGTAATCTTACATCCCTCAATCAGTATCACAATTCCCTAGAGAAATATACACACCACTGTTCTTCTTGTTTCCATCTTTTGACCCCCAGTCACCATATCTCTCTTTGATTTGATCTCTATACCTATCCCAATAATAGTTCCAACCTTGATTCCCTTTTCTCAAGTTCTAAAAGTCTTAATTAGAATCTTGGCCCTTATATTGAAAACCCTCTATCTCTCTATCTAGGTACTTAGACTCCTTTTTAAAGGCTGACTCATGTCACGACCCAAACTGGGGCCTGGCCGTGATGGACATCCCAAACCATGAAGGCCCAAAACGTCCTTCTCTATCTAGTAATCATGCACAACATTCATATAATAAAATAAAATACGGAAATATAATCGAATGCAAAAATATGTTCATACTCTGAATTTAATTTAACAATGAAGGATAAAACCCAAATATCAACAAAACGATATCTGAACCAGTCTACGAAATCTCTACTACATCTGAAAATTACCACTGTCTGAAACTGGGACAAGGTCCTCAGTGGACCTAAACCTAAATAAATAACATAATCTAAAATACATAGGCCTTCTTGAATAAAGAATTCTTACAAACTGCCCACATCACTGATGTCTGAAAACTCTATGGCCTAGCAGGACCTCTGAATAGAGTTTTAGACCTTAGGAGAAAGGGGGGTCAATAGAAATATATTGATACATACAGCAATCCAAAATAAAGCTTTTCATATAAATAAAATAGTCGAGATCTAATCATAAAACATCATATAGGATATAAATTCCAAAACACATGGGCATTTTTTATAATCATAAAACCTTTCTGTCAATGCAAAGTATGATCTTTGTATTACTTCTGAGTTAGGTGACACTCCCCTATAAGTCTGAAATTCCACAGGATAGATGGAATCCCCCATTGACTCGGAAAGGAAGCCCCGAACCCAAGTGTGCCACAAGGGTTGGAGTGTCTGAATCTGACATACCATAGGGAACTAGGCCAGCATATAATAATATACCAAGATCAGCAAATCACAGTTTTGGCCAATGAGTTGTCTGAACTCATGATTTCTTTGGGGAATAACCTAAGCTTTCTTTATGCCCAATTTTAGTTTGTTCTAAAAAATGCATCATTGTAGTTTCAAAATCTGAAAATCTAATTTCAAACATGCATTCTATTCTGTTCTGAATTAACATGGCATTATCTGAGTTGGTTTCATCACACCAAGACTTGCAAGTCCTATTTCTGATCCATTATTCATCATGCTAGATTCTTTAACCAAAAACTCAATTCATACCACCCAAACATATAGATAGTATATGAGATTTCATATTCCGAAAACTATGCAAAAATTCTCATTCTTTCAATAAATATGTGGTGGTCATGTAATCTTTGACAAACCATGCAACTTTTCTCATTATATATTTATATTCAACTTTGATCAATATAAATATCCATCTCTTTTGAAATTAAAACCATAATTCAATCATAGCATTAATCAAGACATTTCATATCATGCTTTTCAAGATGCATTCAAAATAGTCCATAGCATATGAAAAGTAAAGAAAAATCATAACAAGAGAGGGATTCTTTAGGATTCATGCTCTCAATTGTATATTCATCCTTATAAACATGCATACATATATATAGAGTTTCAAATCAATTTGGGGGAAGGCATAAAGACCAAAATAATACTGATCAAGGCTTCTAAAACATGCTAGTAATCGTAAATTAAAAACCCCTTTCTTAAAAATCATAATTTCTAAACCGTTAGCATAAATTAAAGATGATTTCTTTGCCCATGAAATTTTAGGAAAACCCCACGTACCTCAAATTAATTAGTTTAAAGAGAAGAACTCAAATCTCTATTCGTTCCTTGAAAATCTTTAACTGAAGGCTTGATTTTCTTGAATTTCTTGTTCTTGGAGAAAACTCGAGTTTGATCGCATTTTGAGAGTGAACAGGATGTTTTTGATGTTGTAAAACTGATAGTGATTGATTAATAATGCTTATGGGGTGATTTAATTTGTATAAAATGTTTTTGGAGAGAGGGAAAGACCAAAATTCCCGTAAGGAACCCAAAAAAAATCTTATAATTGCATCAATTGATGAACAGGGTCGACAGGCCATCACTTAGGTGATAAGTCGTCACCCAGGTCATCACTTTTGGGCTGATTTTCACCATTCACTACCTTAGGATGACGACCAGGTCTGACGGGCTGTTACATACCTGATAAGTCGTCAGCCTCGTCATCACGTTTTGGCAGACAGACACTTTAAAGTAAAATGAGCATAACTTTCCACTCCAATACCGGATTAAAGAAAAGCAGAGGCATTGGAAAGAGAACTCAAAGATATTTCCTTTGATATATAGTAGGCCACCCAGTTCTTAATATACAAGGAGTTATAGTTGATTGAAGTTGATCCAAGTTTTGATGCTCACTAAAACTTGAATGATAGGAAAGCTTTCAACTAGTCCTTGAGTTAAGGGACCTCTATAATCTCAATTCATGCTCAAATAGATTACCACACTAAATAATTGATTAACATACCAAATTTTCATAGGATTTACGGCTTTTGAATCATCTACACATAGAAATGATGGTTTTTATTCTAGCCCAAAATGCAGGGTGTTGCATTATCTCCCCCTTGGGATCATTCGTCCCCAAATGATGGGTAGGAATTTGGAAGCTTAAGGGTATGAAATAAAGAAGACATGGTGTGTCTTCTAAGAAAGGATATAACTGATCTGAAACATTTAAAACTCTATCATAAAACTGAATTCTATGCTAATTTGACTTTACTTGCTTTAAGGAGTTGATTCATGCTGAGAATTTAGGATTCCCTTGAAGTGTTCATAATCCAATCATATATTGAATTGAGAAGTGATAACTTAGGCAAGTACAAATCATGAGGTAACAAGACTTAGACTGTATCAGGGTATTACACTATCTGAGCTAAAATACTTGGCAAAATTTGAGACTGTGCACTGAACTCTTATGAACTGAGTCATGACTAAATAGCTAAATCTGAAACATGATGCTTGGACTGAACTGGATTCACAATTTACATAGATTTAATAGATTATCTCTTCGGGATAGTCATACGCATGAGACTTTGAATAGTAGGACTAGGTGAAAAGGTGGAAAACCACAGTAACTTGACTGCTTGACTGTTAAATAGAATTGTTGGCTTTACAGACTGAATTATATCTGGAACTTATGCTCAACTGGAGTATCTTTTCAACTCTCTTTCTAATAAAGTTCTAGTAACATTAGGGAGCAAAAGAATAAAGGGCATAATCTACACTAGATATCTGACTAGGGAGTCATAACATTGACACTACTCTATAGAATGGAATATAGACATATAACTTATAAACTAGCGTAAAATTACTAGGCCTTAGGCAATGCAACTTCTTACTTTCCAGCTTAGCACAATTCCCGAATACTCCCTTAAATATACTATCCTCTTAAATACCATGCTCAATCGATTAAAGTTAAAATTCTCATATAGGCATTGATAAATCTTTCTACTAATGTCTAAAGTGACTTAAATCCTCTCACCGCGATGAAGCCTAACTCCAAACCACAAAATACAACATGCAGCACAACGATACTAGTATAAACCATATGATTCAGTCTTCTATATCCTTTTAGAGTTAATACCCTATCATAACATGCCTTACCACTTCAATGATGACTAACTCTGAACTCTTACTAGGGATTTACTAGCACATATTACGTTCCTCCACTTAAATCCCATCATGTCATTGAAGCCTATCTTTATAACCATATATGAACTTCAAGGCAAACACCTATAAATACATACTTCACAGAGTCTCTAAACCATTGTCAATATAACTATCACGCACTATCCTAAGAATACACACACAAAAATTTTCACTAACCATCACATATATCAAAGACTTGGCCCCAAATCTTACTTCACAATTATGGTTTTATCTAAGACAAGAATACAATGATCTTTTATCAACAAGAAACATCTACTCATTAACACTATCATTACATAAGAAGGAGTCACTAAAAGGTTAGAACATAAGACCTTAAAATATGGAATGATATTATTCAAGAATTGACACTTAACTAAGGCCAGAGGAACATCGAGTACACATTAGTGATTCATCAAAGTGATCTGAATTGAGAGTATACCTATCTATAAGCTGAATCTCGCCAATCATTTGGTGTGTAGCATGAGTTATAGGAACTGAACACACTATAAAGCGCGATTACATGAGTCATAAGCTGAATGACCTCAACTTAGAGTTCATAACTTATGGAATGTGATTCCGACTACTGAAATGAACTGAAATTCCTCATTTAGGAACTGGAAGAGCAAATGATTTTCTATCATATATATGAACATGGACCATGATCATGGGATTGAAACATAAGGCATGATTAGGTATTGGGATAACTAAAAAATACTGAGATAAGAATGGGTTGAGTTCCACCCTCACTTTCTGATGTTCTATATCATGCTGACATCACTACTAGAATCTGAGAGCCTGTCTTGGTTATTCATTCTATCATCTCCTCCTTATCTCAAGCCATAATCTTAAGTTTGAGAGATCTCTTATTAGACTCTAATTGAACTACACTTACAGCACTCTAGGGTCTGGAAAAGTGACCATACACGCATATCATAGAACTTAACCCGAATGACTACACCTGAAAGTGGAAAACTCAATGTTAATACTACCTTCTGAGATACACTCTATCTTCTATAGCCACCAATAGTCATCATATAATACTTGAACCCTTACTAACTTTGAATCTTCATGAGTATCCCCATAGTTTAAGTGCACACCTGGTGCTTCTACTCTTATTTCTATTAGTTCAATATTTAAAACTCAAACTTAGCTTCAAACACTTAACATGGATATCACCAAGCTTTTAATGAACCATACTTCATCCATCATAGCCTACTAATATCGTGCCCCCAAACTTATATCTCTCTACTATGAAGATCAAGATCATATCAAAAGGCTCAGCACTAGCAGTCAAAACTCCTTAACTTGGCCATTTAGAACACCATGTACCATCCAACTAGTCTTTCTTCACCTAGAAACTCAACTGTACCACTAGTCACACACAATATAAGATACACTTAGAAGGAAAAAAAATACCGCAACCTCATATCACCTTTTCTAATAACTCCTTCTCTATCTTCTACTAAACTAACACAAAAGTATGTATCACTTCATTACCAACTCAATCTCATGCGAAAATATTTAGCTATATATATATTCAACCAACACAAGAACAATAAGTTGAACAACAAGTTTCTAGTAAATCAAAATAGGCCTCACACAGCTTCACTAGACTTTGATTTTGTGTTTGAACAAGAAAATGAGATTAATGACAAGGGAACTATGCTAGTGAATCGAAAGAGCCCCACACAGCTTCGCTAGACTATTAGTTTCAACAACACAATGATAACAATATTACAAGAGATAGAAACTTGACACACAATAATCAATGATCTACGAAAACACATCTTACTATGTGTAAATAAAAATTTGAGTCAAACACTTCCCCTACAGGCTAACATACAATCTACACATGCTAATAGCTACCGTATTAGTCTATCACTATAAAAGGGGTAAATCATCCTCAAACATCGGTTATTCAACTAAAATATTTATCTACACAAAAGTCACCCTTACTCTGACTTCTAACTTTGTGACTTCATATCTCCAACTTCTTGGTCCAATATCACTACCAATAGGTCATGACAATAACACTTTAAATCATACTACTATTCTGGTGGAAATATTGTTCCAATATTCTGTTACACATCATTCCTCTTATTAGGCATGACATCTGCAACATGAAGTTTGAAATAGACTGAATACACTTAATACTGCAGGCTGAAAAACATGTCTCATTAGAATCAAAGTTCATACTAGAATCAACACACTCTGAAGCACTAAGGAACTCTTCTCAAGTCCCTGCAAAATTTTGAAATATTATATGGCTCAATCAGAAAAGAAAAATTCAGACTCTAAACTTTTGCACTTGAATCACCCCAATAATGAGACATATCTAAGCACGTCAAAGTAAGAAAAGAGTTGGGATAGCTTTACTTTCATATGGGCGACACCATAGCATGAATTAGAGTATGAAAGAGGAACATTCTGACTCCATAGCACGAACTAGAAAATGAAGAAACGGAGATATTTCTAAATGCCTAGTAGTTTTCTGCTTATAAGTGTGGCGCGCTGTACACACATAAATAAGACTCTACCCGACGCTATTTTGTAGACACCCTGGGACCATGAACCATGCTTTGATACCAAGTTTGTCATGACCCAAAATAGGGCCAAGCCGTGACCGACATCCCATACCATGAAGGCATGGAACACCCTTCTCTATCTAGTAATCATGCATAATATTCATATAATAATAGAAAATATAAAAATATAATCGAATACGGAAACATAGTCGTACTCTAAATTTAATTTAACAATGAAGGATAAAACCCAAATATCAACAACACAAAATTTGTACCAGTTTGTAAAATCTCTACTACATCTAAAAATGACAACAGTCTAAAATTAGGACAAGACCCCTAGTGGACCTAAACCAAAACAAATAACATAATCTGAAAGACATAGGACTTTTGGAATATAGAAGGCTCTCCAAATACGCACATCACTGCTGTCTGAAAACTCTACAGCCTAGCAAGACCTCTGAACTGAGTTTTAGACCTTAGGAGGAAGGAGGGGCCAATACAAATGTACTAGTACGCAGAGCAATCCAAAATAAAGCTTTTCATATAAATAAAATAGTTGAGAGATAATTATAAAATATCATATAGGATATAAATTTCAAAACAAATGGGGTTTTTTTATAATCATAAAACCTTTCTGTCAATGCAATTTTTGATCTTTGTATTACATCTGAGTTAGGTCGCACTCCCCTACAAGTCTGATATTCCACAGGCTATATGGAATCCACCATTGATTCAGTGAGGAATCCCCCAACCCAAGTGTGCCGCAAGAGTTGGAGTATTTAAGTCTGATATGCCACAGGGCACTAGGTCATCGTATAATAATATACCCAGATCAGCAAATCATGGTTTTATGAAATGAGTTGTCTGAACTTATACATTCTTTGGGGAATCACCTAAGCTCTCTTTATGCCTAATTTTAGTCTATTCTGAAACATGCATCATTCTAGTTTCAAAATCTGAAAATTTTATTTCAAACATGGATTCTATTATGTTCAGAATTAACATGATATTATCTGAGTTGGTGTCATCACACCAAGACTTACAAGTCCTATTTCTGAGCCACAATGCATCATGCAAGATTCGTTTATCAAATACTCAATTCATACCACCCAAACATACAAATAGTATAAGAGATTTCATGTTCTAAAAACTATGCCAAAATTTTCATTCTTTCAATAAATATGTAGTGGTCATGTAATCTTTGACAAACCATGCAACTCTTCTTATTATATATTTGTATTCAACTTTGGTCAACATAAACATCCCTCTCTTTTGAAATTAAAACCATAATTCAATCATAGAATTAATTATGACATTTCATATCATGCTTTTCAAGATGCATTCAAAATAGTCTATAGCATATGAAAAGTAAAGAAAAACCATAACAAGAGTGGGATTCTTTAGGATTCATGCTCTCAACTGTATATTCATCCTTAAACACATGCATACATATATATATACAGAGAGTTTCAAATAAATTTGGGGGAAAGCCTAAAGACCAAAACAATACTGATCAAGGCTTCTAAAACACGCTAGTAATCATAAATTCAAAACCCCTTTCCTAAAAATCATGATTTCTAAACCGTTAGTATGAATTAAACATGGTTTATTTGCCCATAAAATATTTGGAAAACTCCACATACCTCAAATTAATTAGTTTAAAGAGGAGAACTTGAATCTCAATTCGTTCCTTGGAAATCTTGAACTTAAGGCTTAATTTACATAAATTTCTTGTTCTTGGAGAAAACCCTAGTTTGATTGTACTTTGAGAGTGGATAGGAAATTTTTGATGTTGTAAAACTAATAGTGATTGATTAATAACGCTTAATAGGTGATTTAATTCATGTGAAAAGTTTTTGGAGTGAGGAAAAAACCAAAATACCCCTAAGGAACCAAAAAAATTGCATAATTGCATCAGTTGATGACCTAGGTTGATGGGCCATCACTCAGGTGATAAGTCATCACCTAGGTCATCACTTTTGGGTTGGTTTTCACCATTCACTGCCTTAGGCTGACAACTAGGTCTGATGGGCCGTCACACAATTGATAAGTCGCTAGCCTCGTTGTCATGTTTTTGCAGATATACACTTTGAAGTAAAATGAGCATAACTTTCTACTCTGACACCGGATTAAAGCGAAACCAGTGGTATTGGAAAGAGGACTCAAAGAAATCTCATTTGATATATAGTAGTCCACCCAGTTCTTCATATACAAGGAGTTATAGTCAATTGAAGTTGTTCCACAATTTGACGCTCACTAAAACTTGAATGATAGGAAAGCTTTCAACTAGTCCTTGAGTTAAGGGACCTCGATTATCTAAATTTATGCTCAAATATGTTCCCACACTACATAATTGATTAACATACCAAATTTTCATAGGATTTAAGGCTTTTGGATCATCTACGCATAGAAATGATAGTTTTCGTTCTAGCCCAAAATGAAGGGTGTTACATTATCTCCCCCGTGGGATCATTCGTCCCTGAATAATGGGTAGGAATGTTGAAGCTTAAAGGTATGAAATAACGTTGACATGATGTGTCTTCTAAGAAAGGATATAACTGATCTGAAACATTTAAACTTCTATCATGAAATTGAATTCTGTGCTGATTTGACTTTACTTACTTCAAGGAGCTAATTCACGCTAAGAATTTAGTATTCCCTTGAAGTGTTCATGATCCAATCATATATATTGAATGGAGAAGTGATAACTTGGAAAGTATGAATCATGAGGTAATAAGACTTAGACTATACTAGGGTATTACGCTGTCTGAGCTAAATTACTTGGAAAAATTTGAGATTATGCGCTGAACACTTATGAACTGAGTTATGAGTAAATAGCAGAATCTAAAACATAATGCTTGGACTGAATGGGATCCGCAATTTACATGGATGGAATAGATTCTCTTGAGGATGGTCATAATCATAAGACTTCAAATAGTAGGACTGGGTGAAAAGGTGGAAAACCACAGTAACTTGTTTGCCTGACTGTTAAACTGAATTGCTGGCTATATAGACTAAATTATACTTGGAACTTATGCTTACCTGGAGTAGCTCGCCAACACTCTTTCTAAGGAAGTTCTAGTAACATTAGGGAGCAAAAGAATCTAGGGTATAATCTACACCAGATATCTAACTAAGGAATCACAACATTGGCACTACTCTATAGCATGGAATTTAGACATATAACTCATAAACTAGAGTAGAATTACTAGGTCGTAGGCAATGTAACTTCTTACTTTCTAGCTTAGCACACTTCCCGTATACTCCCTTAAATATACTATTCCCCTTAAATACCATGCTCACTCGATTCAACTTAAAATTCTCATATGGGCATTGATAAATCTTTCTACTAATGTCTAAAGTGACTTAAATCCTCTCATCGCGATCAATCCTAACTCCAAACCACAAAATACAGCATACCGCACAATGATACTAGTCTAAACCATATGATTCAGTCTTCTATATGTTGTTAGAGATAACACCCTAAACATAACGTTCCTTACTACTTCAATGATGACTAACTCTAAACTTTTACTAGGGATTTACTAGCACATATTATGTTCCTCCACTTAAATCCCAGCATGTCATTCAAGCCTATCTTTATAACCACATATGAACTTCAAAGAAAACACCCATAAATACATACTTCACATAGTCTTTAAACCACTATCAATATAACTCCCACGCTCTATCCTAAGAACATAAATACACAAATTTCCACTAACCATCACATGTATCAAAGACTTGGCCCTAAATCTTACTTGACACTTATGGTCTTATCTAAGACAAGCATACAATGATCTTTCATCAACAAGAAACATCTACTTATCACCACTATCATTACATAAGGAGGAGTCACTAAATGTTTAGAACATACGACCTTGAAACATGGAAGGATATTACATGAGAATTGACACTTAACTGAGGCATGAGGAACAATGAATCAACATCATGGATTCATCAAAGTGATCTGAATTGAGAGTATACCTGTCTATAAGATAAATATCACCAATCATTTGGAGTGTAGCATGAGTTATAGGAACTGATCATACTATAAAGCGTGAGTACATGAGTCATGAGTTGGATGACCTCAACTTAGAGTTCATAACTTATGGAATGTGATTCCGACATGTGAAATGAACTGGAATTCCTCATTTAGGAACTAGAAGAGCACATGATTTTCTATCATATACATAAACATGGACCATGATCACAGAACTGAAACATAAGGTATGAGTAGGTATTGGGATAGTTAAAAATACTTAGATAAGAATGGGTTAAGTGTCACCATCACTTTCTGATGTTCTATGTCATACTGACATCACTACTAGAATCTGAAAGCCAGTCTTGGTTATTCGTACTATTATCTCCCCCTTAGCTTCAAGCCTCATCTTAAGTTTGAGAGATCACTTACTAAACACTAACTGAACTACACTTACTACACTCTAAGGTATGGAAAAATGACCATACATGCATATCATAGAACTTAACCCGAATGATTACACCTGAAAGTGGAAAACCCACTGTTAATACTACTTCTGAGATACACTCTATCTTCTGTAGCCACCAATAGTCATCATATAATACTTCAATACTTACTAACGTCGAATCTTTATGAGTATCCCTATAGTTAAAGTGCACACCCTCTGATGCTTCTACTCCTATTTTTATTAGTTCAACGTTCAAAACTCAAACTTAGATTCTAACACTTTACATGGATATCACTAAGTTTTTAATGAACCATACTTCTTTCGTCATAGCCTACTAATATTGCGACACCAAACTTATATCTCTCTACTATGAGGATCAATATCATATCAAAAGGCTCAACTTCACTAGACTTTTAGTTTCTACAACAAAATGATAACAAGATTACAAGATATACAAACTTGACACACAATAATCAATGATCTAAGAATACACATCTTACTCTATATAAATAAAAATCTGAGTCAAACACTTCCGTTATAGACTACCATACAACCCACACATGCTACTAGCTACCGCATTAGCTCATCACTATTAAAGGGGTAAATCATCCTTAAACATCGGTTATTCAACTAAAATATTTATCTACACAAAAGTCACCCTCACTCAGACTTCTAAATTTCTGACTTCATATCTCTAACTTCTTGGTTCAATATCACTACCAATAGGTCATAACAACAACACTTTAACTCATACTACTACTTAGGTAAAAATATTCTCTCAATATTCTGATACACATCATTCCCCTTTTTAGGCTTGACATTTTCAATATTAATTCTTAAAAGGACTGAATACACTTAATACTGCAGGCTAAAAAGCAGGATCTCATAAGAATCAAAGTTCACACTAGAATCAATACACTCAGAAGCACTAACAGACTCATCTCATGTCCTTAAAAAATTTTAAAATCTTATACGGCTCAATCAAAAAGAACCATACCATTTAGACTCTAAACTTTTGCACTTGAATAACCCCAATAATGAGACATATCTGAGCATATCAAAGTAAGAAAAATAGTTAGGATAACTTTCCTTTCATATGTGTGACACCATAGCATAAATTAGAGTATGAAAGTGAAATTTTCTGACTCCATAACACGAACTAGAACATGAAGAAAGAGATACATTCCTATACGCCTAGTAGCCTCCTGCTTATAACTGTGGCATGATACACACCCATAAATAAGACTATACCTAATGTGATTTCGCAGACTCCCTGGGTCTATGAACCATGCTCTAATACAAAGTTTGTAATAACCCAAACTGGAGCTTGGCCGAGATGGACATCTCGAACCATAAAGGCCCAAAATGCACTTCTGTATCTGGTAATCATGCATAACATTCATATAATAAAAGAAAATGTGAAAATATAATCGAATATGGAAACATGGTCATACTATGAATTTAACTTAATACTTAAGGGTAAAACCCAAATATCAACAAAATAACATCTGAACCAGTCTGCAAAATATCTTCTACATCTAAAAATGACAACTATCTAAAACTGGGACAAGGCCCCCAGTGGACCTAAACCAAAATAAATTACGTAATCTGAAAGACATAGGCCTTCTGGAATAAAGAAGGCTCACCAACTGCACACATCACTATTGTCTAGAAACTCTATGGCTTAACAGGACCTCTGAACTTAGTTTTAGACCCTGGGAGGAAAGAGGGTCAATACAAATGTACTGGTACACAGAGCAATCCAAAATAAACCTTTTCATATAAATAAAATATTTGAGAGCTAATCATAAAACATCATATAGGATATAAATTCCAAAACACATAAGCATTTTTGATAATCATAAAACCTTTCTATCAATGCAATTTCTGATCTTTGTATTACTTCTGAGTTAGGTGGCACTCCCATAAAAGTCTGATATACCACGGACAATTTATAATCCACCATTGACTCGGCGGGGAAGCTCCCAACCTATGTGTGTCGTAAGGGTTAGAGTGTCTGAGTCTAACATACCACAGCGCACTAGGACAGCGTATAACAATATACCTAGATTGACAAATCACGATTTTAGGCAATGAGTTGTCTGAACTGAGCCTTCTTTGGGGAATCACCTAAGCTTTCTTTATGCCCAATTTTAGTCTATTCTAAAACATGCATCATTCTAGTTTCAAAATCTGAAAATCTAATTTCAAACATGCATTCTATTATGTTCTGAATTAATATGGCATTATTTGAGTTAGTGTCGTCACACCAAGACTTGTAAGTCCTATTTTTGAGCCATAATGCATCATGCAAGACTCTTTTATCAAAAACTCAATTCAAACCACCCAAATATACAAATAGTATAAGAGATTTTGATGTTCCAACAACTATGAAAAAATTGTTATTTTTTCAATAAATATGTGGTGGTCATATAATCTTTGACAAACCATGCAAGTCTTCTCATTATATATTTATATTCAAATTTGGTCAACATAAACATCCCTCTCTTGTGAAATTGAAACCATAATTCAATCATAACATTAATCAAGATACTTCATATCATGCTTTTCAAGATGCATTCAAAACAGGCCGTAGCATATGAAAAGTAAAGAAAAATCATAACAAAAGAGGGATTCTTTAGGATTCAACATCTCAATTGTATATTCATCTTTAAAAATATGCATAAATATATATAGAGTTTTAAATCAATTTGGGGGAAGACCTAATGACCAAAACAATACTGATCAAGGCTTCTGAAACATGTTTGTAATCGTAAATTCAAAACCCCTTTCTTAAAAATCATGATTTCTAAACCATTAGCATGAATTAAAGATGGTTTCTTTTACATGAAAGTTTAAGTAAATCCCACAAACCTCAAATTAATTAGTTTAAAGAAAAGAACTCGAATCTAGATTTGATCCTTGGAAATCTTGAACTTAAGGCTTGATTTTCTTGAATTTCTTATTCTTGGAGAAAACCCTAGTTTGATCATATTTTAGGAGTGAAGAGTAAGTTTTTGATGTTGTAAAACTGATAGTGATTGATTAATGATGCTTAATAGATGATTTAATTCAAGTGAAAGGTTTTTGGATTGAGGGAAAGACCAAAATACACCTAAGGAACCCAAAAAAAATTGCATAATTGCATTAATTGACGACCAGGGTTGATGGGCCGTCACTCAGGTGATAAGTCATCACCCAGGTCATCACTTTTGGGTTGATTTTCACCATTTACTACCTTAGGTTGATGACTAGGTTTGATGGGCTGTCACACTGCTGATAAGTTGTCAACCTCACCATCACGTTTTGGCAGATAGACACTTTAAAGTAAAATGAGCATAACTATCTACTCTGATACCTGATTAGAGTGAAACCACTGGAATTGAAAAAAGGACTCAAATACCTTTCATTTGATATTTTTTAGTCCACCTAGTTCATCATATATAAGGAGTTATGGTTGATTGAAGTTGATCCAAGTTTTGATGCTCACTAAAACGTGAACGATAGGAAAGCTTTCAACTAGTCCTTGAGTTAAGGGACCTCTATGATCTCAGTTCATGCTCAAATAGGTTCCCACACTACATAATTGATTAACATACCAAATTTCCATAGCATTTATGGCTTTTGGATCATCTACGCATAGAAATAATTGTTTTCATTCTAGCCCAAAATGCGGGGAGTTACAACTCATCATGTCTAGCCAACTTACCTTATGCTCCCATTGTATTTACATTTTCAGCATTCATAGTTGCAAAATTCTTGCTAAGTAACCCAATTTCCATCCTTAGTTGTGCAACCTCATAAGCCACTGTCTCGTTTAGGGATCTCTACTCAGTAGAAGAATTAATAACATAAGTACTAGCTCCTCTTTCTTTCTCTCGAGTACAAAACCCTAGGTAGGTATTAGATACCTTGTCTAAAATTTTTACAGCAAGCTCACAACGAACTCATCAAAAACCCACCAGTAATAGAATCAGCAACAACTTTTGTGTTCTCATTAAGGGTTCTATAGAATATCTCAAGCAGGTTTCTTCCTAAAATTCTTTGATTGGATACAGCCATCAACTTCTTATTCAACCTTAACCATGTCTCATACATTACCTCTAAATATAGTTGCCTAAAATTATAAATATCATCCTTTAACTAAAACATTATAGAAGGCTGGAAGAATCAGCCTAAGAACTATTTTTGTAACTCATTCCAAATAGTGATGGACCCTTGAGGTAGTTTCCCTCACTATTATGTCATTTATCCTATAAGAGAGAATGGAAACGGCCTGAGTCCCAAATATTCTTGACTCACCCTAGGTAAATTATATAAAGTATAAATCCTTATGAAATTCATGATGTTCATATTTATGTAATAAATTGGAAAACCATCAAACACACCCTTTAGATTAAGTAACTGAATCATACCACTCGTAATATATAACTTAACCCAATAGGGAAACTAAGGGGAATGATTTCTTCTATCTCAATAGGATTAATATACTCCAAATCTTCCTCCGAATCATCAAATGGTGGAAAGTACGAAAATATTGGGCGATGGTTGAGCTGTATCTCTTCTAGATCTATCAAGTGCTACTCGATGCTCTTCTTCCAGTCTAACTATTCCCTCTTATGATATAAGATGTGAAATGCTATTTTTTGAATACCATAAGAAGGTGGAAGAATCAGATTAGGGTCATCATGAATCCCATGCTCCCACTCCTCTATCTTATAATTCTATTGTAAGGTCTGCTTCAGCTCAATATCAAGTAGGATCAAGGTATTGCCTTGAATCTAAGAACTAGGCATACACCGGTGTACGCCCCTAGAACCATAGAAAAACAAAAATCAATAACCTCAATAATTCCAATCAATTAATTCAAAATCTTTTTCCTTGGCAATGGTGCCAAAATTTGATGTCGCCCAAGATTACACCTCAAAGAAGTATAATGTAGTCATTTTAAAATATATAATCCAACAAAGGTTGGGGTCAAACCCAAAAGGAATAGGACAAATCATTATCAAGAACTTGATAAAGTAGCCAAAAAAAGTGCAAAAAAGTAAATGGGGGGATTTTTTTAGAACACTAACATTAGTAACAAATCTTGATCACTTTAGATTGTAATTAATATATGATTAATACTAGGACTATGTTCCCTCTGAATTCATAACTCCATATAATTATCTTGCTTGTCCAACTCTCACGATTCCTTGCATAAAGAGTCTTAAAAGATATGTATCATCAATCGTTGTGTGAATGCCTTTCAGGGATTTCACTCATTACATTTTAAGTTTCAGAGTGTCTCCTTACTAAAACTTGTTCTGGATCCTATATTAACTTTTAACTTTTGGGTCACAAGCTAAGTGGATGAAGATTGATAACTTCAAATTACTATTGTGATCTATTTTTTCTAATCTCAACCACTCTTGTTGAGATGGTGTTGAATACAAGCAGGTTATTAACTTATGTAGTTTTTAAGAAATCTATCAAACCAAAGAAACTCATAATACATGCAAGTTCATCAATCAAGAACGGCTTTGCACATCCTCTACTTGGTTATTCTATCAGGGTACTTAGAACACTAGATAGAAGGGTTTTAGTCACTCATGATTGCGAGAACATCCAATGAATTCATGAAATAAAACTTACGAATAATCCTACAATAACTAATGAATATAAGAAAAGAATCTCAAATTAATATCCAACTGTAAAACCCAAGAATAATGTCCTCTAAGACTGAAAGTGTATCTCAGAATCAATATAGTGTTGTAATATAGGTACGTAAACTAATACCAAAACATCCATAGGGTATTTATATAACACATAAAAACCCTAAAAATCCTAACTAAAACTAAATAGGAAAATAAAGTTGGCAGTGGTAATGCCTTAGATAATGAGTCATCTAAACTGACGATGACTCATGGTCAACTCTATATTTTGTCTTCTTTGTTGTTTGGTGATGACTCACCACATCTCCCTGTAAGTCATTGTCCAGACTCACACATCTCTTGTAAGTTTTCAATTTTCAGGACTTTTCTCCAAATGCTTAGAAATGGCCTTCGCTACGAGTCATAGTTAGATCCTATGACTAGTCACCAACATTATTTCCATTGGGCTCAGACTTGTACACTTCCAATATTTTGTCACAATTTTTCTTTGAATGATCTTACCTACGACTCATATTCAGATCCTTTGAGTCATATCCAGTGTCAACTTCATTCTTCTTCTCAGATTTCTTCATTGGTCACCCTACGACTTGTACAATGAGTTGTAGTGTCACCCAATGACTCATATCCAAGCAGAGACCTCAGTTTTTAGAGATATTTTTCTTCTTCTATTTCTTCTACTCGATTTCAACTTTGTTTTCCGGTAAAACAACCACAAAGCACATCAAATCTAACAAAAAGAACCTAAGTACTTGTACAATTTTATTATTTTAGGCATTGAAAGAGTCATGAAACCATGCTACATCAACCTTGAATTTATTTATTCATCTTATCATTAGTACATGTTTATTACTTGGTCTTGCATTAGTTTACCATAATGCATGCATAATGTTCAGCCTATATCAATAATTTTCTATCTCACATACTTAGTCCATTCAATGTACTAATCACATAATTTCTTTTACACTATTCTATCTCATAATATAGGTCCTGATGCTCAACATCTAGATTGCACATAGTATGTTCTCCTACTACATCAATAGTAGTACTTTGATGAGTCCTCATTATTCTTGGACTAGTATTAGTATTTCTTTTTAATTAATTTTAATTTTTAGAAAGTTAGATATAGCTGTGGACTTAACATAGCTAATCATCTTAGTAGAGACTTTCAGACATACAATTATAGTTAGATATTTAGCTTTTGTAGTTTTAAACTTAGACATTATTATTGTTTGATTTAGTATTTAATCATTTATTTTAGCTTTTGTAGAATGTCTTTATATCAATTATTTCAGTATCATCAGAGTCATGTCAGGACAGGGGTTAGCTTTAGGTCACTTGTGACACTAAGCAAGGTATTATAACTTAGAGGTAGTCTTGGGTCGTGACAAATAGTTTATATTTCAAAAACTTAATTCAAGGGAAAAAGAAGGTGATTTATGGAGAAACACACTAGAATTTCTTTATTTTTCTATATTAAGTTAAGGAATTCATCTCTGTGAACTCATAAATAATTATTAAGCCTTAGGATTATTAATTCATGGAATTCGAGAAGGGTTTTAAGGAAAATATTTGTTAATTATTGGTACAAGAAGAATATTAAGGAATAAGTTAATGGCTTTTGACTATTAACATTTAATTTACCTTGGCATTCTTTTAATTCACTAATTTATCCATAAAATTGGTAATTTAGGTGAATTACAGTGGAAAAGGCATAGAACAAAAAGAGAGTGAGCATGAATTTAACGTTAAGAGTTCAGCGTGAGTTATGAATACCAACATGTTCGGTCATTTATTTCATTATGTATTATATGCATGTTATAGACCACGAGGAAGCCAAATTATAAGAAAGGGAAAAACACTGGAATAGAGGAGTTATGCAAACTTGGTTCAAGGTAAGTGATGGTATTTTAGTTTAATCAAATTTGTGTGATATGTGCATGTTAACTAATTTGTGGTATGGCTTGTCAATTCATGTTTAATTGAAAAAATCCGAAATCTCATCCCTAGACGTCACACGGTGCTTAAGGCTATAAGTATCCCCAAGCTAACCCTTCGAGCCTGCTACTAATTCTAAAACTTACTATAAAACAAATAAATTAAGTAATAACTCTATATCATGTCAAATTTGGGCTAAAATAATTAATAACATCATTTGGATAACAAATAATGAAAATTTGTAAACTCCAACTGATAGTCTGACAAATGTCTACTTACTAAAGAACTAGAGAGTCATTGGGACAAACCCCCAACTGACTTGAGCTAAACTGAAAATAGTAAATGACTTCTATCAATGCTAAAAATCAAAGGAAAAGGTCCTCAAATCATAAGGACTCACTAACTGCAGAAGTGTAGATAGGGGTACTCAGAGATCATTATCGCTGTTGAAACTGAGCACCTGAACCTACATTATGAGACAATTTAACACATAGACATATATGTGGATCAGTACTTTAAGGATGTACTGAGTATATGGGGGTGTATGTAATAAGTAAAAATTATCATTACTCTTTATAAAACCATGCATGCTGATATAAATGTCTTACATAGCTTGAATAAATCTGAAATCTACATCTCATAAATCATGCATAATGAAACATGTAGAATAAATCTCGTGAGTCATTATACTTAGTTCTAAAATATGTACTCTCCTCTTATTCTCAGAGCTTAATTAAAAAAATCTTAAAACAATAACTTTCAAAACTTGTGTTTTTATCTTGAGGAGAATATGACTTTGGGAATTTGGGAGACTATGGGAACTTAGGGACCTTTCACTTGGGAACACTATAGACTTGGGAGTTTATTCTAATGGACATAAACCATGTAAGCTGTCATGGATTCTAATGTCTTACCCACATTGGGGAGAGCTATTCTACCATAGTCATTTGAATAGAACCTTAACTTTAGTGATAACTATCCGAACCCACTTGGGGTACATCATAATCCTATGGTAGCTCGTAGTTCTAAGGCATGAGACCTTGGAATCAAGTCCAACGTGGTGCTAAATACTAATCTCATACTTAAGCTTAGAACTTTTAGGAAATCCAACTTAAAACAGTACAAGGATTTATAGAGAAAGCCAATTATGCTTCTGTTTGCTTTAAATCATAAATACTGTGGATTCCTATTTTAGCTTAGGATTCAAAGATCAACTTTATTTCATGAAACTTTGTAAACAATCATCAAGGAGGCTTAAAATCATGATCTTCTTAAAATATCAAGGCTAAATCTTAGGTCTTAATGCCTATGTTTCAAACTTATCTTAAAACACCAAAAGGTCCATGCTTGATAATGTAATTATTGGTAAATCAACTCAAGATCTGAAAAAATATGATCATGTGTATAAATATTCAAAAGTAGACATGTAAATCAATATCCAAATCACTTAAGGTCTCAAAATCAAGAAATTCGCAACATGGGGTATAAAACCTAACTTCAATTTCATGGAAATCATATCAAAATTCAGAAATTTGTTACTTAAAGTATGTTTTTGGGTACAAGAATGAGAGAATTATTCTTGTTGAAACCCCACATACCTTATTTGTCTTGATTATATGGAACAAGTTCAATTTTGAAGCCTTCATAATGTTCTTGGAGGCTTTTCCTGAAGGTTCTTGAATGGTGATGTTTTGATTCTTGAGTTTTTTGAAGAAAGGTTTGAACCTTGTTCTTGGGGATTGATCTTGAAAGGAACTCTAATTTTGATGCTATGGATGAATATGGAGTTATTTGCTTTGATTTAATTTAATTAGGTTCTAAAAAGGATGGAAAAGACCTAAAAATCCCTTTAAAAATGACTTTTAATAGCTAAATGAAGGTGCGCGACGGTTAGGCCAACGACCCGTCACCCCAAGGATGGACCTTCCCACAAACCATCACTCCATGGCAAGAAAATGGGATTACTACCTTAGTTGCAATAGTTTGGGCCCACGGTTCGTCGCTGGTGCGACGATCCGTCGGCCTTTCCATCGCACTTAGGCAGTCGGATATCTCACTATAAAATGGCCATAACCTTTTACCCCAATACCGTATTTGCAAAAAATTGATATAGTTGGAAATATAATTAAATTATCTATCTATTGGTTAGTAATGAGATCAAAAATTCTTTGTAGAATGAAAGATATACTCGTTGGAAGTTGACAATACCAATATCTTTCTCAAGAATCCAATTGGTAAGGAATTTTTTGATTCGCCTAATAGCTAGGACACGTTTGAGGCCTTAATACACATTAACCTTGATAATAAACCACAAAAACCTCTATAATTTATTTATTATAAGCTTGAAGCATGGTTCTACTATTGGTTAGGATTCTCGTGGTATTATATTAATGGTGTGATCTTTGTGAATGTTTGTGGTTGTTTGTCATTTTTGACCTGCCTTACTTTCTAAATTACAATGTTTGATATTATAGAATGTTATCATGGGATTTTGGGTGGAATAAAGTTAGTGGATACCTTAGTTTGGAATTTTAATACATCAATGGTAATTAACCCCTACAGGTTATGGATAAAGGGTTGTTGTATACCCCTTAGCATCTGTGTATGAGGGTCAGGTGAGTTTTGCACTTCCATGAGATAATTGGGGAAATATATATTTATACTTAATAAATTGTCCTAACATATTTTGGGCTTGGCTTGGCTGAACTTGACACGGTGATAGTATGTTGATTTGTTGGTTTTATTCCTAATTGTTCATTGTTTCTTGTTATGCTAAGTGTATATTTATTAAGCATAGATTAACTTTTTGTGCTATATCTTAGTTATATGTTCATAATCTCATCTTTGGTTGGCCAAATGACCCTACCAATACACTGTTGTTCTTATGTGCTGATACTACACAAATATTTACTTTTATGTGTGCATCTGCATAATCCAATGGCTACTCGAGACCTTACTTGTTACTCCAGTAGTTGACTTTGGATTCAAGAGTGAGCAACATTTTTTGGGCTACCACAAATCCTTCTTAGACGTCAGAGTCTTTATTTATGGACTTACATTTTTCATTTTAGTTTTGGGGTTGCATCCCCTTCTTGAAAATCTTTGGCCGTTTTGGTACGGACGACTTTTAGTTCCTAGGGATGGTTTTGGTTAAGTATAATATTCTTCATTTTAGTTGGACTTTATTTTTCTAGGACTAATGTTTTATTGATGTTTTAGTTCTATTATCTTTTTTGGAGTATTGATTTTAGGATGATGAATTAGGGTAAATGGTTCTCCTAGTAGGTGAATAATGTGGGTACCACTCAAAATAGGTTTGGATTGTGATAAAGTTTGTATCAGAGCCTAGGTTTGTCAATCTCATTGTACCAAAATAGGTCAAGTAGAATTTCACAGAAAGGTACAGAGATGTATGCATTTTCTTTTGTAGGCTATAGTTTTTTAGGAAATCTATCATTTTTGTTTCTTTTATGCTATAAGTTGATTCTAATTGGTATATGGTGATCTCAATTGTTATCTAATATTTTTCATTATTTTGTCCGTAGATGGTGAACACTAGGTCAAATGGAACTTGACTAGTACCTCCTACACCAATTGATCAAGCTTTGGAGCCATCTAGAAGGGGAAGAGGACAAGTGAAAAAAAGATATAGGGGAAGGAGGGGATGAGCCATACCCTCCAAGGGTAGATGTCAAGCAGAAGCTGGCCAAAATACTGAGAGGGCAACATCACCTCCCCCACATAAAGATCATTTAGAGGAAATGGAAGCTGTAGGGGAACAAGGTGTTGAGCCTGAGGTACCAACTCAAGATAAGGTTGCAATACTACCCCTATGCTTGCTGAAGTGTGTAGCCCGAGGTTGTGTCTCAATATAGGGTTGCAGGACTAGCCCCTATGTCCACTAAGGTAGTTCAATGGGTGCTATCATTTTTTAGTGGGTTGGATGGGACTGGATCCACACCTATAGTTCAATTTTCCAATATCAATTTCTTCATTATACTGACACCATGGTTGTTAAAATGGATAAAGCTTTAGGGATTGATGTTTTTCTTTCTCCAATGTTTGGTTCAAAAATGAATAGCACAAAACATGAACTGGTGATAAATTTCTATAGATAAAACCTCTAATGTTATAAGGCACTGATCCTAAGGATACCTTTGAGTTTATTATTGATTTCTATGGCATGATACATAAGATGGGATTATTAACTAACATGGAGTTGAATTTATGACTTTACTACTATAGAAGGTTGTTAGGAAGTTATAGAGAGTGTATGATAAATGCCAGTCACCAATTTTGCCTCTATTAACTTGGGACCAATTTTGCACTATGTTGTAGAGAAATATGTGCCACGAACCTATGTGATCATAATAAGGATGAGTGTTTTAAGTTGGAGTAGGATGATATATCAACTGCAGCCTATGAAGCCAAGTTCCATTCCTTGTCTCACTATTCTACAAAACTGTTGACTTATGAAGAGGAGAGGATTCACCTCTACATGAAGGGTTTGAATTATAACCTTCAAGCATTTTTTGTACATATGACTTTTGCAGAAAAAGGATTCAGTAAAGTTTCTAATGATGTAAAGAAGTTAGAGGGGTTTACCCAAGTAGGCCAAGTGAAGATATTAGAAAAGAAATCTCAAAATATTGGTAATTTCAGTTGGCCAAATATTGGTAATTTCAGTTGGTCTTACTTTAAAGGCCATGGTCTGTAGGCCTATTTATCCCATCCTTTTTAGTTAGCCTTTCCAGCTTCTATTGTGGTTCTAGCTAAGGGTTCTTCTTAAGCATAGGTTGTTAGGGTCCAAGGAGATTATTACTTTACTACTAGTTTTCCTACACTCGAGTTGGAATGTTACTATTATGGTTTTGTTGATCACTTTAATATAGAGTGTCTTGTGAGGTAGGTGAATGCCCAAAAGTAGCTGTAGGGTCGAGCTATAGTTAAAGCAGGTAAAAGAGAAGGAGATGACAATAGGAGACGTCAACATAGTGGATGGAAAAGTCAAATAGGTGTTCGGGGTAGTTGAGAAAATGGTGGCATTGGGAAAGGACTTCAACCAAGAAAAAAATTACCTTATATAGATAATATTTAATACCTTACCCTTCTCCTACTTCAAATTCATCTCTAGAACATCAAAAATCTTGATTCAAAGATGAATATATTTTATTCCATGTGAAATTTGTAAGATTTTGACTTTTTATCCTTTGGAAAATCGAATAAGCTCTCCATCAATACCAAATTCGCCCAAATCTGACACTCGGACGATGAATTAGAGCCATTTTAGTGATACAGTATACCACCTGGTACTTTAGCGCATTGCGGAGCAAGCCAAAATGGCAATTGTCAAAATCCAGTAAGCCTCCACAATTCCACCATATCGCAGAGGATTTCTAGTTTGCAACCAAGGTGGCGACGTGATTTCCATTGTGTTGCGCCAAGGCTCAGTTTCCCGATTGTCCAATTTCCAGTAAGCTGGTGCGATTATGGTTCGTCACACCTGCATTTAAAATTGGGATTTTTTTCAGTTTCAGATTTTAATTCCAAGGGAAAGATGGCCATTTTACTACCTTTATATATACTCTTTCACAAGAGATTTCTCATTATTTCACCTAAATATACTAGTTTTCTCTCAATTTTCTTCAAGAACAACCATTAGGGTTCGTAGATCAAGACCCAAGTCATCAGGATTCCTCCGTAAATCTTCCAAGAATCATATAACAAGGTATGAAAATGTTGATTCTTGGGCTCCTTCCACCCAAGAAGTTCAAGAATCCTTTTCTAAATTCAAAGATCTTATATTTATGAGTTTTCATGATTCATGTGAATTGAAATTGGAGTTCATGTTATTATTAAGTTTTAATTCATGATTTAGACTACCAATTTCAAGAGTTGATTCTAGTATGTGATGAATTGTATGATGTTCATGATAAACGCTCTTCAACTTGCATGATATTGATGTATTCATGATAATTAAATATAGAATCTGTGGTATAACAAAAGCATGCTCTCCATAAGTTTGATAGAATGCTTAAGTAAAGAGAATAGTGCCCTCTTTAGTATGTTAAGCATGAAATCCCCAATTATGTGATAACTAGTGCATGCCAAGCATTTGTTGAAACGCCTTAGTGAATGTATTATGATAAGTTGCATGTATACTTATCCATGTGTATTCCTTATTGAACAACTATGAGGTATTAGTATGCATTCCCTATAAATTTACTTGTTTATGACATTTAAGTGATTGATGAGATATCATATAGATTGTGTTCTGAATGAAAGTCCATTGTCATAATACTCAAGTGTGGTCCTATCTTATTTATTTAAGCTATCGAGTCTTGGGGGTATTTATACCCGAAAATTTAGCTGTATGTCTAGAGTCGAGTTAGTCTCAAGGTAATTTCAATTGTGATATGATCAATAGAATTCAGCCGGTACAAAACTTAAGAAAATTCAGTAATCTCAGTACTAGTTCAATTCAATCTCAGTATCAGTCCAATCCAACACAATATTCAATTTTGATTCAATAGTATTCAGTAGTATCTAGTATTTAGTTTAGACTTCAGTGAAACTCAGTAAGCTAACAAGAATTTAGAAGTATTCCATCAGATAACAAAATCAAGTAAATTCAAGTAGCTCAGTCAAGAAAGATGACTAGTAACAAATTCAGCTCAGTCTAGAACAATTTAGGAATCAGTTTAGTGTCTATTCAGTTAGGAGTAGGATTCAGCACCGAGCAAGGGCAGGGATGAAGGCTTCCCTATTATTTCAGGCAGAGTCGTTAATAAAAATCCCTGCACACCAGAACTGCATAGATAGTGCTGGATGAAGAGTCACCCATCATTTTAGGCTTGACGACCTCCCTAAAGTCACCCGTTATATTAGGCTTTTCTCTAACCAGGTGTAACCCATTATATTAGGCATGGCATCCTGGGTTCAGAGAGAAGTATCTTTACCCGTGGCACAGTACTGACACCCTTCCAACTGGGGTTACAGTTTGAACCCCAAAGAAGCTAGAAGGGCCATGTCGATTAGATGACTACCTCACACATTCTCAAATTCAGATTTAGTCTCAGTAAAAGAATTCAGTTGAGGAGTCACCCATTTTACTAGGCTAGACTACCTCTCAGAGATCACCCATTATATAGGCTTGATCTCAAATTCAAACAATCATATCTATTATCAGTAGACTCAGAGATCACCCGTTATATAGGCTTGATCTCACATTCAGAAAATCATATTCATTATAAGTAGACTTAGAGATCACCCATTATATTTGCTTTATCTCAGATATAGAAAATCATATTCATTATCAATAGACTCAGAGATCACCCATTATATAGGCTTAATCTCAGATTTAGACAATTATATTCATTATCAGTAGACTTATAGGTCACCCATTATATAGGCTTCATCTCAGATTTAGTTTATCAAGTGTTACGCATCATTACCAGTAAAATCAGAGGTCACCCATTATATAGGCTCGATCTCATATATAATAAATTAGTATAAGTATCAACAATATTGGACATCAATCTCAATAGACTTAGTTATACTGTCTCTCAGTATTAGTAAACTCAGACATCAGTACTAGTAGACTCAGTCATCAGTAAGTCAGTATTCAGAAACCAGTATTTAGGGTTCGTATTCAGTGTTACTGCAATTCCAGTTTTGGTTTGTGAATTTATGCATATGTCCTCATTCAATACTCTCATGATTTTTAGTTAATCTATATTCATACATAAGCCCTTGCATTTAGCCTTACCTCATCTAGCATACCAGTATATTCAAAGTACTAACGCATACTTTTCTCTTGCGCTATGGTGTCTTATACCATTGGTTCTGAAGCGTGAGATCCAGAGCACCCTTAATAGTCCAGAATCAGTCAGCAGCAGTAAACATAGCAGTGAGTCCTCTTTATTCAAGGATGAGCATTATTTTATTATGGCAATAGACTAAGTTTTTATTTTAGTAGATGTAGTTAGTTGGGGACATGTCCCATCAACTCTACAATTCAGACAAGTTTAGAGTCTTTTCGGACAGATGTATTAGTATTCAATTTTTAGTATTTACTGATTTTAGATATTTGAACCTTATGGAGAGTTTTCGCTAGTTTTCCATATTTATTTTAGTATATTATGCAGTGCTCATGTACAGATATCAGAAAAGGGTTAGCTTATGGTCCTTCAGGATCATAAGCACTATGTGGCATTCCGGTACTAGAAAATTAGGGCATTACAAACTTGGTATTAGAGCCTAAGGTTCAATAGTGTCCTAGGAAGTCTGAAAGCCTCATCTAGTAGAGTCTTGTGCATGGGTGTATTGCGTTTCATATTCATGTACAGGAGGCTATAAGATGTTTTAGCAAAAATTTCCCTTCTTTCATGTCTCAAATCGTTCTATAGAAAGGTCCTCTAAGAAAGTTATGTAGATTTTCAGCATGTTCCACTCATGTCAACTCTACCTTACCTTCAAGGTAATAGAAATAGTGAAGCTCAAAGTCCTAGAGATAGGTCTTTCTTAGAACATCCCTGTAGACAGTTATAGGATCGCCTATAGGCTCAGTAGTATTCTATTAGATCCTTTCTCAAAATCCTATGATAGCATATCACCTAGAGTTAGAAGCATGAACCCAGGAGTTTAGTAGTAGTAGAGTTGGGATAGCATTAACCATATCAAGCAGATTATGTATTCTTGGGGATAGTTGTATAAGAGGTAAATCAGTAGGCTTGAACAGTGCATGCAAGAATTTATGGTTATTAATCGGAAACTAAGTGGGAAAGTACGGATGTGAGTTAAAAGGTATGATCCTAGTAGTTTATGAAGGAATAGAAGCAAATGATGTGTTTAGTGAGACAAATATATGTTGAAAAAGGGTGTAGGTATGTGATGACATGGCAGAAACTAAAGAATATTAAGAGTTGTATTCCAGAAAATAGTATTAGCAGTGAGTTTTATACCTTTAGGTGTAGACTTTTTGGATAAGTTTATCATTCATGTGAATTATTATGCCCCAGACTGTAGAGTAGATAGATTGTAGTTCAGTTTAGAGTTTAGTAGAGTGTCCTCAGACTTATGGTCATGACTTGAAGCTAAAGAGGAGATTATAGTTGAAAGAGTGCAGAAGAAGTACTTCAGTTAAGTATAAGTTTCAAAATTAGTTAGTCAGTAAAGCCAGTAAGTAAGTTTAGCAGTCAGATAGTCAGATCCATGTAGTTTGTTTTCTCATCTTTCTATCAAGTCATGCTATCTGAAATCTCAAGGAAAGATAACTATTACAATGTGGAAAGTCCTAGTAATTGCAAGATAAGTTCAGTTCATGAGTCATGCATTAGTTTCAGCTTTCCGAGTTTTAGTTATGATCTAGTTCATAGGGGCCTTATACATCGCCTTAATATTTTTGTGAAGTAAACATTCTTAGAGGGACATAGTGTCCCAAGGGGGAGATACCCCATGATTTCCAAATGTTTTCAATTCTTTAAACCTATTCAGTTGCATGTTTAGACATTTATTACAAAGCTAGTATCCGTTATCATTGCATAATCAGCCAAGCATTCAAAAGTCAGTTCAGTCAAGTATTCATGAATTAGATATTCATGTTCAATAGAAAAGCTCAAGCTTATCAGTGTATTCAGATATGCTTTCACGAGAACAACTTAGTAAAGAATCCATGCATCATATATGCATATCTATTATAAGAATTCATCTTATGAGTAGCTTCAGTCGTGTCTTCCATGTATCAGATATGTATGTTCAGTACGAAATCTTAGTATATCAGTAGTTCCAGTCATATAGTCATGTTTCTCATGTTCATGTCCAGCAAGTAAGTTTAGCCAGCTAGTATTCTCATCTTAATCAGTCTCATTCGAGAACGAATATTCCCAAGGAGGAGATATTGTAATACCCCACCTTTTTCCTAGTTCAAATTTATCTTTAGAACATCAAAGATCTTTCTTCAAAGATGAAAATATTTTATTCAATGTGAAATTTTAAAGATTTTGACTTTTTATCCCGTTGGAAATTGAATAAGCTTTCCATCGATAGCAAATTCGACCAAATCTGACACTCGGGTGAATAGTTAGAACCATTTTAGTGATACAGTGTACTACCTTGTACTTTAGCGCATCACGGAGCAAGCCAAAATGGAAATTGTAAAAATTTAGTAGGCCTCCATGATTTCACTATGTTGCGGTGGCTTTTTAATTCACAACCAAGTTGGCAACGTAATTTCCACCGCGTCGCGCCAAGGCTCAGTTTTCCAATTGTCCAATTTCCAGTAAGCTGGCGCGATTATGGTGCATCGCACCAGCATGTAAAATCGGAAAAAAAATTTAGTTTCTAATTTTAATTCCAAAGGCAAGACGGTCATTTTGTTACCCCTATATAAACTCTTTAACACGATATTTCTCATTATTTCACCCAAATATACTTGTTTTCTCTTAATTTTTTTCAAGAATAACCATTAGGGTTCATAGCTCAAGACCCAAGTCATCAAGATTCCTCCGTAAATCTTTCGAGAATCATATAACAAGGTATGTAGATGTTGATTCTTGAGTTTCTTCCACCCAAGAAGTTCAAGAATCCTTTTCTAAATTCAAAGATCTTATATTTATGATTTTTCATGATTCATGTTAATTGAAATTGAAGTTTATGTTATTATTGAGTTTTAATTCATGATTTAGATTATCAATTTCAAGAGTTGATTCTAGTATGTGATGAATTGTATGATGTTCATGATAAACCCTCTTAAAGTTGCATGATATTGAATTATTCAAGATAATTATGCATAGAATCTGTGGTAAAACCAAAGCATGCTCCCCATATGTTTGATATAATGCGTAAGTAAAGAGAATAGTGCCCTCTTTAGTATGTTAAGCATGAAATCCCCAATTATGTGATAACTAGTGCATGCTAAGCATTTGTTAAAATACCTTAGTAAATGTATTATGATAAGTTGAATGCATTCTTATCCATGTGTATTCCTTATAGAAAAACTATGAGGTATTAGTATGCATTCCCTATACATTTACATATTTATGACATTCATGTGATTGATGAGATATTGTATTGATTGTGTTATGAATGAAAGTTCTATCTTATTTATTTATGATATCGAGTCCTGGGGATATTTATACCCAAAAATTTAGTTGCATGTCTAGAGCTGAGTCAGTCGCAAGATAATTTCTATCGTGCTATGATTAGTTGAATTAAGCTAGTACAGAACTTAAGAAAATCCAGTAATGTCAGTACTAGTTCAATTCAGTCTCAATACTAGTCTAATCCAACTCAGTATTTAGTTCTAATTTAATAGTATTCAATGGTATCCAGTATTTATTTTAGATTTCAGTGAAACTTAGTATGCTAACATGAATTCCGAAGTATTCCATCAGATAACAAAATCAAGTAAATTCAATCATCTCAGTCAAGTAAGATGACCAGTAACAGATTCAAATAAGTCTAGAATAATCTAGGAACCAGTTCAGTGTTTATTCAGTTAGGAGTAGGATTGAACACCTAGCAAGGGCAGGGATGACAGCTTTTTCGTTATTTTAGGCAGAGTCATTAATAACAAACCCTGCACTCCAAAACTTCATAGCCAGCACTGGATGAGGAGTCAACCATCATATTAGGCTTGAATACCTCCCCGAAGTCACCCGTTATATTAGGCTTGGATCCAACCAGGTGTTTCTCATTATATTAGGCATAGCATTCTTAGTTCGGAGAGAAGTGTCTTTACCTGTGGCATGGTACTGACACCCTTCCAACTGAGGTTACTAATTGGACCCCAAAGAAACTAGAAAGGGCATGTCAATTAGATTACTACCTCTCACACTCTCAATTTCAAATTCAGTCTCAGTAAAAGAATTCAGCTGAAGATTCACCCGTCATACTAGGATTGACTACCTCTCAGAGATCACCCATTATAGGTTTGATCTCAGATTCAGACAATCATATTCCTTATCAGTAGACTTAGAGATCACCCTTTATATAGGCTTAATCTTAGATTTAGACAATCATATTCATTATCAGTAGACTCAGAGATCACCTATTACATAGGCTTGATCTTAGATTATGATATTCATATTCATTATCAGTAGACTCAGAGATGACCCATTATATAGGGTTGATCTCAGATTCAGACAATCTTACTCATTATCAGTAGACTTAGAGGTCACCGTTATATAGGCTTGATCTCAGATTCAGTTTATCAAGTGTTACGCATCACCACCAGTAAACTCAGAGGTCACCCATTATATAGGCTTGATCTCAGCTATAATAAATCAGTATAAGTATCAAAAAGATTAGACATCAATCTCAATAGACTCAGTTATTTTGTCTCTCAATATTAGTAAACTCAGACATCAGTTTTAATAGACTCAGTCATCAGTAAGTTAGTATTCAGAAACTAGTATTTAGAGTTCGTATTCAGTGTTACTGCGATTCAAGTTTTGGTTTTGCATTCATGCATATGTCCTCGTTTAGTACTGTCATGCTATTCAGTCAAGCTGTGTTCATGAATTAGTCCTTTCATTTAGCCTTACCTCATCTAGCATACCAGTACATTTAAAGTACTGATGCATACTTTTCTCTTGTGCTATGGCGTTTTATACCATAGGTTCCAAAGCGCGAGATCCAAAGCACCCTTAGCAGTCTAGACTTAGTTAGCAGCAGTAGATATAACAGTGAGTCCTCTTCATTCAAGGATGATTCTTATTTTATTATGGCATTAGACTCAGTTTATTTTTAGTAGATGGAGTTAGTTGGGGGCATATCCCATCAACTCCACAGTTCAGACATGTTTAGAGGCTTTTCGGACAAATGTATTAGTATTCAGTTTTCAGTATTGAGTATTTTTATATATTTGAACCTTATGGCAAGTTAAGACAACTTCACCTTTGGATGCTCCAATCTTATTTGTCAAGAGTAAGGGTGATAGCTTGAGGATGTTAATTGATTACAGGAAACTAAATAAGGTTACTATTAGAAATAAATATCCCTTGCGTCATATAGATGGCTTGTTTGGTAAGTTACTGGGAGAATCACTATTTTTGAAAATTAATTTGAGGTTAGCTAATTATCAGTTGAAAATTAGATCAGAGGACATACCAAATATAGCTTTTAGAACTCGGTACGACCATTATGAGTTTCTAGTTATATCATTTTGGTTGACTAGCACACCTGCTTCCCTTATGAATTTAATGAATGCGATCTCTAATTTGTCCTTAGATTATTTTGTAATGTGTTTATTGATGATATTCTTGTGTAGCTCAAAATTAAAGAATAGCATGTAGGCTACCATCATATAGTTTTGGAGATTCTAAGATAGAAGCAGTTATTTACTGAGTTTTCAAAGTGTGAATTTTGATTGTCTTTATTTTCCTTCTTGGGGTATGTAGTTTTTAAAAAAGAGGTGATGGTGGATCCCCAAAATATTGAGGCATTAAAGAATTAGAATTGTCCTAGTTCAGTGATTGAGGTACAAACTTTTATGGGTTTCGCTAGTTATTACCGCAGATCATTCAAGAAATTTGCATCCACTGTGACGCACTTAACAAGGTTGATTCAGAAGGATATGCCATTTGTTTGGTCAGACCAATGTGAATAAATCTTCCATAATCTTAAGACACTTTTGACTACACATCTATTATTTTATTACCAGTTGAAGGTAAGGAGTTTATAGTATTTTGTGATGCCTTACTTTTAGGTTTAAGTGTTGTTTTGATGTAGGATAAGAATGTCATTGCTTATGATTCAAGAAAATTGAAGCCTCATGAAAGAAACTAACCAAATCATGACTTAGAGCTGGCAGTGTTGATGTTTACATTAAACATTTAGAGATACTACCTTTATGGTATCAAGTGTGAGGTATTCATAGATCATTATAGCCTGCAACACGTGTTTACCCAAGGGGATTTAAACCTAAGGCAGTGGAGGTGGATGAAGTTTAGGGAAGGAGTATGACGTGAGTATTTAGTAATATCTGGATAAGGCCAATATAGTGGTAGACACATTTATCATTTTTGGGGTATCTACGAGGCCATGAGATATAGAGTTTCAAACTCTAGCATCTCAAAGCATGCAATTTGGGATATCGGATAGGGTTGATGTATTAGCTAGTGTAAAGGTGAAGTCAACAATCATAGAGCAGATTAAGCTCAAACAATTCAAGGATAAAAAGTTGAACTCATTCTAGAATAAAGTGGTGCGCGATAATGTTGCGGACACCGCTCTTGACGTAGGAGGGGCGTTGTGGTTCAAGGGAAGATTATGTATTCCTCAGGTTCGTGATTTAATTCTTGATGTACTTTAAGAGGCCCATGTCTAACATTATTCTATTCATTTGGGTACAACTAAGATATATCATAACTTGAGGCATCTTTTTTTGTGAACCAAGAAAAAGTGGGACATAGTGGATTACGTGTCCAAGTGTCAAATTATCAATAGGTAAATTATGAGCGCCAAAGGTTGGGTTGCTTTAGAGGATTAGTCAACCCATGTGGAAGTGGGAGAATATTTCTATGGTCTTTGTGGTGGGTCTTCCAAAGACTTTGTGGAAGTATCTCTTTATTTGGATGATAGTAGATCAATTGATGAAATTAACTCACTTTTTATCGATTTAGGTGGACTATAGCTCTCAGCAGTTAGTTAAAATTTATGTCAAGTAGATTTAAAGACTTTATGTCATGCCACTTACTATTATTTTTTCTAGAGATACGAAGTACACCTCCAAGTTTTCGAATAGATTACATGAGAAGTTGGATACCAAGCTCACGTTTGGCATAACTTTTCACCCTTAAATTGATATAAAATCAGAAAGGATGATTCAAGTTCTTGAGGACATTTTGAGGACCCATGTGATTAATTTTTGTGGTCATTGGGACCGGTTTCTTGTATTGTGAAAGTTTTCATACAACAATAGCTATCACTCTAGTATTGACATGGCACCATACCAGGCACTTTATAGAAAGAAGTATAGGTTATTTAGTGAGTGGTTTAAGTTGGGAGATGTTAAGCCTTTGGGCATAGAGTTGGTAACTAAGGCACGAGAGAAGGTAAGATTTATTAAATCCAAGTTATTTTCTACTCAAAATAGGCAAAAAGAGTACCCAGACCATATGGTGAGGGACATGTACTTAAAGGTTGATGAGAAAGTATTACGCAAGGTGTATCCCATGAAGGGAGTCATGATGTTTGATAAGAGGGGAAAGCTCAATCCTTAATATATATGTTCCTCTGAGGATCTTGAGAAAGTGGGTCCAGTGGCATATTTGTTTGCTCTACCACCAAGGTTGTCGGGAATCCATCCGATTTTCATGTTTCAATGTTAAAATGGTACCATAGGGATGTAGACTACATCATTAAATGGGATTTGGTACTTCTATATAAAAATCTTGCTTACGAGGATGAACCAACAACAATTCTAGATTGGTCTATTTTAAAATTTAGGACGAAGGAAATTTATTTGGTGAAGGTGCAATGGAAGCATCGTTCGATTGAGAAAACCACTTGGGAGATATAAGTAGCTTCAATTGCGTAAGGATAAAGGTTCTATACTTTTTCCTTATTTATTCTATATTTATTGTGTAACCATTCGATGATCAACAGTGGATAAATTAATATATTTGGTTTGGGGGTCACTTTAGGATTGTGGATGACACAGTTTGTGTACCCTGAAATAGAGGAAGTAAAGGCCTTGAATCTTTAAATGGCAAGGCGGGGATTATCCTTACTATCAAGTGATTTGTATTCTAGGGGAAACATGGTGGATTGGGAGGATCCTTTGTATTCTTAGTCTCCTCCTCATTGAGTTTCGACTAAAATTCAATGAACTAGAGGTTTTTGATGAAAAAGATTTTGGTGGTGAGACATATTAGGAGGGGGAGAAATGGAACCCTTTTATATATAAATGAGAGTGTAGGTGGGGGGGTTTATTTTTAAAAAAGGGGTTTTGAACTTCTGGTAAGAGGATATGAGGTTCCTATGGAGTGCGCCTGCACATGCAATAAACAATATTTGTTATTGGAGTAGCCACCAAAGGGTGAGGGAATAATAAGCTTAAGGTTAAGGTTAGGGTTGATAATATAGATACACTCACTGTAGCATAGGGCATGGTTTCTTTGGGAAAGATGGTGATGAAACTATGGTAAAGATGAAATTTTAGAAGGTAATATTCAATACCATTCGGAAAGATGTTTAAGAGAAAAGGGAGAATGATAGATTGAGAATTGATGGATATGTTTTTGGAACTCAAATGGTCTTTTGAAAGAGAGAAAAGGAATGATTTGAGAATTTAGAGGATTAGTTATTAAAAAGGGAAAAGATGGAGAATTATTAGTGAGAGTATTTATTTAATTTTCCTGCCCAGGACATTTAAGAAATGAGATTTAATGAGGATGTTTGGGGATAAGGTTCATATAACAAAACTTGTTTTTAGTAATTGCATCAAAAAAAGATATTATTTTTTAAAGGATGTGAGTACCTAATAATTTTTTAGTGCAAGGACCAAGTCCTTGTGAGCTCCTCCTATGTTAACTGATGATTCCCCACTTAGAGAAAGTACGGATAGTATCATCAGATCCCATTCTTCCATATTTGTGAATTGTGGGTATGAACCTGCAAAGGAATAACACTGATTCATATGATCATCCTATGAATTTTCTAGTGTTCCTCCTTTACCTCATATTTTGTAGTCAGTCATTAGGTAAATTCTTTCTCCCATAGATTATAGTTAATTTACGAGACCAAGATCTAGGCTTTTTTTCTCAATCTTATCCCTTCCCAAAGCTTTGGTGACAGTATCTGTAGTTGGATTCTCAGTGCAACATGGTCATTTCAACCCATTTTACATATTTTTTTTAAGAAAAGGATATGGTACATCAATGTCCTTGGTTTTTTTATGACAGACTATTTTTTTTGGCAGATTTATTACATTGGTGTTATCACACATGATGGGGATACATCCCATATTTATTCAATAATTACTGAGTTTCTAGTTTATCTAGAGTAATTGAGTGCAACACAAATCAATAACTACATACTCAGCCTTAACTATGGAAGATCAAAAAATTTATTTTTGGTTGCCCAGTACATAAAGAAAGGACCCAAGAAATATGCCATACTTGAAGTAATTTTTTAGTCCACCAGATAACTAGAATATTTAACATCAACATAGCCAATGAGATCAAAATAGTCTATTACAGGGTAACATAGGATAAGGTTTTCAGTTCCTTTGAGATAGCACAAAATTCTATCACTCATCTTCAAGTGAGATCCCTTATGGAGAATTAGAAGTAAGCACACAACCATACATTATAAATAATGTCAGGTCTACTTTCAGTGAGGTACTAAAGCAATCCAATTATTTATATGTATCTAGTTAGAACCATTAAGGAACTTGTTTCATCTTGATCTGGCTTGGTGGTAATGGAAATGGGAGTTTAATTGATTTTGGAACTCTCCATGTCAAATCTCTCTATGAAAGTCTTGATGTACTTCTGTTGATAGATAGATGTATTTTATGGTACTTCTATTTATAAATAGACGTACTTGATGAGGACAACCTTATTTGTAATACTAAGAAGAAATTCAACTGTTTCATCATACCCATATCAAATTCACTGCTCATGAGGGTGGCAACTTTAGTGTAAAAGGAGTCATTTGTATAACAAAAAATGGTGTCATAAGCATATATTTGAGAAATAAGCAGACTTTTCCTTTTCTCGTTAGAAAGAATGTATTCTCAATCTTGCCTTCAAAATAAATGAGGATAGTCTATATCAAGCTTTGGGCTTGTTTGAATACTACAAACGTACACATGATAAGGATTTTCAAAGCTCTCAAAACTAGGGGTTGTTTCAGATACAGCTCATCTAGCATATATCTATTTAAAAGGTGTTCTTAACATTAATTTGATATATATTGAACTCAATGGGTGATGCAAAAGCAATTAGCATTCTGATTGCTTTCTTTCTTGTCACTAGAGCAAATTCTAATCATAGTCAATTTCTTCCTCCTGAGTATAACCCTGGACCACAAGTTTTGCCTTGTTTCTAGTGATTACTTCTTGATGATGCAATTACACCCATATGGTTCCATTGACAGTTCTATCCATTATTCTATATAGTGGGTGCCACACCTTACTGTTCTCAAATTGATTTAGCTCATCTAACATACCCATAACCTAGTTTGTATCTAGCATAACTATCTAGATATTCTCGGTTCAATCAAGGAGAGATAAGCTGAGAAGGAACACAGATTTCTTATCTTTGATCTGGTCTGAATTCCAAAATCTATGGGAGAGAGAACATTTTGAACTGGATGAGAGCTCTTGTGTTTCTAATTTCTACCATAAGTTTCTGGTGCATTAACTGGCTCAGAGGGACTAGGTTCATCTTGTTGAGTAGAACATCTTTCTCCACTATCTTAAGGGGTTCACCCTAAAGATAGTATCTAACAGTAGAACCTTGTTCTGCTACATGAGTAATGACTTTTTGTGATTACCCCTCCTATTAAATATAAGTTTCAAGTACCAATCAAATGTTGTCATTATTCACACATTCCTAAGCTAAGTAATTAGTCTCATAAAATAAAAAATAAATTTACTCCTCTACATAATTTGTTTTTTATTAAATACCTTATAGGCTTTAGGTCATTACTCGAGACTACCCCTTAGTTGTAACACGGTGCTCAGTCACAATTTACTACAAGATAACCCATGGCCTGGCATGACACAAATAAAACTGTACAAAATTGAACAACACTATGAAGCTAACTTTGAATGACATAAGAATATCAAAACCAAATATCAATGATTTATTCAAAATGAAAACCACTTAACACAACATAAAACTGAACAACTATTGTCTATCTGAAAGGTTTTACTAAGATGAGTTGTTGGGACAGCCCTCAGCTAACTATACTTGTTGAAGTCTAAAATAAAATAAAGTACTTGTCCTCAAATAATGAGGAATCATCAAACATTGCTGCTAAGTTAATGCTTAATCAAGCTAATTGCGATCGGGATGTTGAATGTTTGAACCTATATTATAATGAAATTTAGAACATAGAAATAACTGGCCAGGACATTGAATGTACTAAAAATGTGAGATATGCACTACAGTACATAAGATAAACATGTTGAAAGTGACATGATAAACTAAACATGGGACTAGAGTCTATAACTTGATGTAATAATGAAGTATTAACTATGTAACATTATAAGATGTTGAATAAATTGAATACAAGGTCAAATAAGGTTCGGGACTAAACTACGGGAGGTTTTCATAATAGAGATAGACCATGTGATCAATATAGAATCCAACTGGTAACCCAAGTTGGGAGGGTGTTCAACACATTACCAAGGTATGAACTATGATTCATGCAAATTCACTCATGAGCCCATTAAGTGAATGCGAGACAACCTCAACAGGTGAGGATCCCTTTAACCTACAATGGAATATAGTTTAGGACCTACATTGTGTAAACCTAAGTCCTCTTATTTAGAAGTATTGCTCCTAACTAAAAGGAAATTGGTATACTAAATTCTCAACAACAATAATGTTTTGAAAGTGGAAGTTAAGTGCTTCGTCTGAAATCATTATAAATCATAAATCCTAAAAGACAGAGTATTCAAGTGATAATACATGATATCCTAGATCATTGGGTTCTTATAACTAGCCATCTCAGAAGAATGTAGCTGATATGGAATTCCTATAAACTAAATGTAATATTTCATAACTCAAGTCCTTAAATCATGAATTCACCCCAAACATTGAGATTTCATAACTGTAACATCTAAGTAAATTAAATTCATATGAAAGACATGGGTTCATGCCTTAATTATAACAAGGGACATAGCAATAAAGAAATTCATAATATTCATTAACCCTTGGCTCTGAGAAATAGAACTAAATTGAGGATTTTTGTTAACTTTGGGACTTAATGATTGAAAGAAAACCCATTGATGAGATCCCACATACATGGAGAGGAAAACCTTGGTGAATTCTTTAAATTTATAGATTGAAGAAGATGAACCCTAGTTATGCCTTGTAAAAGAGAAATTGCCTATTCTTTTATATTAATGCTAAGTATTAATTGAATCTAAGTAATGAGGGACATGGTAATATTAGACTTAATAATTAGCTTCGATATACATTAAATGATGCAGTTTGGGGGAGGGTTTAAATATTGGAAAAGCATTGGAATTCCCTGTATAAAATATAACTAAAAGAGTTGCAGAACATGATGTATGAACTATCCTATAATTATTGGACCAACCTACGATTGTGGGTGTAACTTGTGGTTGGGTGGATTGATTGAGACTTCTTGATACTTAATTAGACTAGAAATGGTATAACTCATTGGATCCACCCATGATCGTACCTTGGTATGCTGGTTGAAGTCCAAGCCAAATCAATTTTAGGACCCATAATCGTACCTATGATCGTGGTTTCAAACAAAGATCATAGGAGCCTCTTGTAGATGAAATGTATACTTGTCAACTTTAAGGTTTTTGGGGATGTTTCATGCAGATGAATACAATGTACGGTCGTGTGATGTCACCAAGATCATTCCTTGGTTAGTAGGTTTTTACTGTTGAACAGTGCTTCACTTAAATGGCCATAACTCTAAGCTCCAAAATCAGATTGACGAGAAATTTAATAATTTGGAAGAAAACTCAAATACCTTTTATTTGGTGGGTCTTGATCCCAAAAATCCTCAGAATCTAGTATTTATTCTAATTTAAAGTTAACTGTACAAGCATTCTTCAAAAGTAATCAATTAGTAAGAAAGGTTTCAACTTGACAATAAGCTAAGAGGTACTTGAGGCCTTAGTACATGTCTAAATCAATCCTTATTACAAAAACATGATGTTTTATTCTACATGTACTTGAAGTATGGTTCTAATATTATCTTGGATATTTGGGGTGTTACAATATCTCACCTTGGTGTCAGTCATCCCCAAATGAAAACTAAGCTAAAAGGTTGGAAAAAAGTTACAATCCTAACACTAAAATTTCTAGGAGTTGAGTACTGACATGATAACTAAGTGTATAATTGAATGGATTGAACTAGACTCATGAATGCATAATACAACATAAGAATAGCTGGTGATAAGAAAAAAAATGAATTAATTTATGGAAAACTATTACCTCAAGCTAGAACTAAGTTCAAAGAGAAAAAATGGGGGTACTTGGTCATAATATTCACATATGCTTCCTAAGTAGCTCCTTCAACTGACTAGTTTTTCTATTGAACCTTTACAGAAGTGAACACCTTTGTATTCAACTTAAAAACTTGATAATCAAGGATCTCAACTGGGAAATCCTTATAAGAGACTATTTTCACACCCACTCTGTCTAACTCCACAATTAATGTGGGATCAACAATGCATTTCTTCAACAAACACACATGAAAAATTGAATGCAACGATGCTATGTCTACAAGTAAATTTAACTCATAGGCCACATATCCAAATTGACCTAAAATCTTATAAGGACCAACATAGCAGGGACTAAACTTCCTTTTTCGCTAAATCACTTCATCTTTTTCATGGGTGAAAATTTCAAGTAAACTAAATCACCTAAAGAAAACTCAAAGTCCTTTATTCTCATATCTACATAGGACTTCTGACAACTATGAGCTATTTTTAGTCTTTGTATAAACATCTTAACTTTCTCCATAGGCTCATGAACTAAATATTGTCATATTATAGTAGCTTTACTAACTTCACACTAACTAATAAGATATTTATACCTCCAACCATAAAGTGCTTCAGATGCGGTCATCTAAATACTGGAGTAACAGATATTATTGTATGCAAACTCAATTAAAGACAAATGACCTTCCTAGTTACCCTTGAAATTGATTACACAAGCTCTCAATATATACTATATAGTCTAAATTGCCTTTTTTTCCTGAATGTCTATCTGTAGATGAAAACCCGCATCAAGAGGAGCTTAGTATCAAGGCTATTCTAAAAAAATTATCTAGAATTAAGGTAAATTGAGTACCCCAATCTAAATAATAGTTAAAGGGACTCCATGAAAATTCATCAACTCCCTAACATAGATTCTAATATAGTTATCGATTGAATACAAAGTGTTAACTAGCAGGAAAAAAGCTGACTTTGTCATTTGGTCCTTGATAACCCAAATAGAATCATGTTGTAGACAACAAATAACCATCCCAAATGCAAACAACAAAAGATATGAATCCGTTGTTAGGAATCATCAAATCCTATAAATTATTGTTTGTTTATGTTATGGAATTTTTTTAAAAGATAAGAATTAATAATTTTTTGTGGTTAGTACGAGGAAACCCTATAAGGAAGTCCATATTCAGCAGTTTCCACTTCGTATTAGGAATATTGATATCCTAAAGCATATCATCATGTCTCTCATGATCAACCTTAATATGCTAGAAATTTTGACACTTAGCCATAAATTCTGCGATATCCATTTCATGTTATTCTATCAATAGACTTCTCATAGATCAGGATACATTTTATAAATTCCTGGATGAATAAAATACTAAAAATTGTAAGACTGTATTATCATCCTCAACCTCAAGTCATCCATATATGGAACCCATAGTATGTCCTAACAACGAACAACCTCATCTTTTCCTTAGGAGAAAACCTTAACCTTCTACCTCTAGACCACTTCTTTCAACTTAAACAATATAAGCTCACTATATTACTTCTTTCATCATAGCTATCAATCAATATTGTCAACCATTCTAAGCCAATATAATACTATTAGTTGAATTAACTAATCAAACTCCCAATCTAACAAGCGGTGATCTTTGTGAACTAACTTTTTCTTCTCATCTTTTACATAAGCAACACTTCCCATAGACAACCCAATAGAGCATCCACCATAACATTGGCTTTACTAAGATGGTACAAGACACTCATGTCATAGTCCTGCAGCATCTGCAGTCATCTTCTCTAATGAACATTTAGATTTTTTTGACTGAACACATACTGAAAGTTTTTTAAATCGATGAATACATCTACATAAACCCTATTAAGATAATGACTTCACTTATTTAAGGCAAACACCACTACTGTAAACTCAAGAACATGAGTCAGGTAATTCTTTTCATAAGGCTTGAGTTATCTAGAGGCCTATGCTACAATCTTGGTATGATACATCAACACACAACTAAGGCCAACTCCTAAAGCATCATAATATACTACAAAAGCATCTGAACCCTCTAGCAGAGTCAAAACTGGGGTGAAGGAGATTTGAGGCTTCAACTCCTAAAAACACTATTTGTAAGAATTAGACTCTTGAAACTTGACTTTTTCTATGTTAGTATGGATATAGGATAGGATATAAAAGAAAATCATTCTCACACTATCAGTAGTAACCAGCAAAATGAAAGAAATGTAATGCCCCGAGAACATATCCCGAGACATCACATGGTGATCAAGGCCACACGTGGCCTCAAGCTAAACCTCCAAGCCTGTCATTACTTTCATAAATCTCTACGACACAAATCATCATAAAGTAGGGAAGAATAATCATGACATGAACATACTGAGAGATGAAGTAATATGGGTCAGTACAAATAAAATACTGAAATCTTTATAAATGCTGGCACATCAGTCTAACAAAGCCTCTACTTCATTGGACTGAGGAGCCATTGGGACAGATCCCTAACTGACTCGTACTGAACTAAAAATAAACAACCATCTATTAACAAGACAAAATTAGAGACACAGGTCAACAAACCATGAGGACTCACCAACTATAGAAATGAAGATAAAGGTACTAAAAAATGACTATCGCTACTGAGAATGAGCACCTGAACCTATATCATGAGGAAATATAGAGTACAAAAGAGTATGGGAGTCAGTACTTGGGAATGTACTGAGTATGTGGGGGTAGATGAAACATTTTAAATAATATCATAAATGTATAAGAAAATCATGCATGCTAACAGTAACAACTCTCTTCATTTGAATTATCTAAAACATCATTTTCGGAAGTCGTCAGTAATAACATATGATTCATAAATCTTGTAAATCATTTAACTCATCTCAAACTTTTTGACTCGTGACTTAGAGTGAATCGGTGACTCATGTTTTAGATCATTATGGACGTGGGAGTTTCTTATAACCGACACAACTATACCAAGTGAGCCTCATGGAGTCCAACATTTTACCCTCCTGAGGAGAGAACCCCACATTGGCAGGGGTGTCGTACTTTTGCCAGGACGTACAACCTCCATTTCTCAATCACAATCCCATACTCGGACTGTGGCCCACAATCATCAATATCAATCATATGATGGCACATAGTTTTGAGGAAATACCACATTTCTCACTCGGTGCTAAATACTCCTCCCAGACTCAACTTAGAACGTGTTAGGAAATCTACCTTAATCAATATAAACTCATGGGTCTATCATAGAGACCAAAACATAGATATATCTCATTGTAAATCATGAAAAACTGTGGATTCCTAACTCGACTCAAAATCAAAACAATCTTTCTCAACATCAAGTACCTTTACTTATCAAATCATTTCAAATATCAAAAACTTTAAGGAAACACCATAGGACTCATTCTCGACTTTTAATCTCAAATATCGATATATATTTAATAGTTAAATTTCTCATGGAAAGGCATAACCCATGACACTTGTCTTAAATCACTTAGAAATCATCAATACGTAATGATAATATACAACTCATGGAACAAATTCTAAATTTAAGAAACATGATGGTGAAATAATCATAAATATCAAACTTATTCAACTCAAATCTCATAAATCATAAATAAAGAGATTTGGGTGTAAACCCACTTGCAAAATCATGTAAGTCAGTAATAGAAAGTAAATCTTTAGGCACAAGAACGAAAGGAGTGTTCTTGTTCAAACCCCACATACCTTAGATTATAATTTTGGAGATGTAGAAACTTGATATAAACTTATTTATAGCATTCTTGAGCTAGATTTCTTGATGACTTTAATTAGCAAAGCTTGATTCTTGGATCACTTTGAATCTCCATGGAAGATTCTTGAATTTCTTGGAAGAAGATTGAATTTTTGGGTTTTGGAAGAAAACCTAATTTATAGATATTTCTTGGTAGAGGAAAGGAGAAAACGAAGGGATATTCTCTACTAGGATATATATATAAGACCTTATCGGGAAGAAATAACTAAAATGCCCTTTTGAAAAAGCTAAAATTCATTGATCGGGGCCTATGACGGTCTTTCTAACATCCTTCAAGTCTCCTGACGGTCCACCAGATCATCCATCACTCAAGTGCAAAAACTGAAATGTTCTGCCTTGACGTGATGGTCGAAGTCGTTCGTCACTCGAGGGCCAAAAATGAGACGTTCTGTCTTGACCTGACGGTCCACCAACTTGGTCGTCGCACGACGGCCTAAAAAAGGAGTCACTGGCTTGGCTTGACGGGGCACTTAACAGTCCATCAGGAACCTGACGGTCTGCTAGGTCGACCACCAAACCTGGGCGATCCGACACCATTCAGTAAAATACCCATAACTTCCTCGTCCGATGTCGAATATGAATGAAATTGGTATTGATGGAAAGCTTATTCAATGCTGTAGATGACAAAGAATAGAAATTAGATAAATACAACATGGTTTAAATATTAATCACTTTATAAGTCATACATATCTACTCAAAAGATGGATTTAGGCTTAAGAAACGATCGGGGTATTACAATATCTCCCCCTTGGACATATTCGTCCTCGAATGTTACCAAATAGGCCAAGAACAAGAGAATATGAGGACATATATCCTGAACAACTCACATCTAAGGGCTCACTTTACACTAAACTTTTGAGTACTTTACCAAATGCACGAATCATAGATGGAATAACCATATAGCTGAATACATTAGATTAGGAGAAAACTAAATTAAGGGAATAGTACCTACAGCTTGATTCGAACTCGTGGATAAAAGATGAGGGTAACTAGCTTGCATGTCTGCTTCTACTTCCCAAGTGGCACCCTCGATAGATTGATTTCGCCATAAAACTTTAACCAAGGGAACTTCCATGTTCCTCAGTCTACGGACTTGATAATCTAGGATTTCAACTGGCATTTCATCATACGAAAGGCTATCCTAAACATCACAACCTTCCGAAGGATCAACAATAATAGAGTCTCCAATGTGCTTCTTGAGCATAGAAACATGAAACACAAGATGGACAGCTAACAACTCTACATGCAACTCAATCTCATAAGTTGCTTTCCCAACACGATTCAAAACACTATATGGGCCAACATATCTGGGACTCAGCTTCCCTTTCTTCCCAAATCGTTTCACCCCTTTCATGGGTGAAATTTTCAAATACACCAAATCATCGACTTCAAACTCAAGAGATCTTTTTCTCATATCTACATACGACTTCTGACGACTCTGGTTGTCTTCAACCTCTCCCAAATTAACTTAACTTTCTTCATTGCCTCAAATAAAGCATCAGATCCAATCACAACAACTTCACCTACTTCGAACCAACCTATGGGCGATCTACATCTTCTCCCATACAAAGCTTTAAATGGAGCCATTCCAATGTTAGCATGAAAACTATTGTTGTAAGCAAATTAAATCAATGACAAATGTTCATCCCAACTTCCTTTTAAATAAAAAACACAAGCCCTCAACATATCCTCCAATGTCTAGATAGTCCTCTTATCCTGACCATCTGTCTGCAGATGAAAAGCGGAGCTAAGATAAACTTAGGTCCCAAGACCCTTCTGAAAGGCTCTCCAAAATTGATAAGTAAACTGAGTACCTCCATCGGAGATGTTAGACAATGGAACTCCATGCAACCTGACTAACTCGCGAATATACAACTTAGCTTAGTCCTCCGCGGTGAAAGATATATCCACTGGCAGAAAATGTGCTAACTTAGTAAACCTGTCTATAACGGCCCAAATAGAATCATGATGACGATGAGAAAGAGGTAAACTAGTCACAAAATCCATGTTCACCACTTCCCATTTCTAAGTAGGAATGTTAAATTCTTGCATCACACCACGGGGTATCTGGTGCTCTATCTTTACCTGCTGGTAAGTTGCACACTTTTCTACGAACTTCGCTATATCCATTTTTATACCATTCCACCAATAAATTTCCCACAAATTACGGTACATATTGGTAGCACCAGGATAAATAGAATACCACGCACCATGCACCTCAGCCATAATTCTCTACCTCTAATCATCAACATCAGGCACACAAAATCTATTCTGAAATCTATAGACACTATCTCCCTCTTGGCAGAAAACCTCTACCTTTTGGTCTTTGACGAATGTTTTTAATTCAGCCAAATGAGAATCCATATCCTATTTCTCCTTCACATCCAACACTAGGACAGATTCGGAACTACTCTGAATCCAAATATTACCCTCAGCTGAGTCAAGAAATCTAACATCTAACCTAGCCAAATGATGCACTTCACGGGCTAAGTCTCTCTTATCTTATTCAATATGTGCTACACTACCCATGAACGACCTACTAAGGGTATCTGCCACTATATTGGCCTTGCCCAGGTGATACAACAAACTCATATCATAGTCCTTTAGTAATTCTAACCATCGCCTCTATCGAAGATTCAACTCTCTCTGAGTGAACAGATACTGTAAACTCTTGTGATCTATAAAGACATCAACATAAATACTGTACAAATAGTGTCTCCAGATTTTCAAAGCAAAAACCACTGTAGCTTACTCAAGGACATGGGTTGGATAATTCTTTTCATGAGGTTTCAACTACCTAGAGGCATAGGCTATAACCTAACCCTTCTACATCAATACGCAACTCAAACTAACTCTGGAAGCATCACAAAATACCATAAAATCATCTACACCATTAGGCAGGGTCATCACTGGGGATAAAGTGAGTCGAGTCTTCAACTCATGAAAACTCTTCTCACAAGAATCTGACCACTGGAATTTAACCTTCTTTTGGGTCAACTGGGTCAAAGGAGAAGCAATGGAAGAGAAACCTTCAACAAAACGATGGTAGTATCCAGCTAGACCCAAGAAACTCCTAATATAAGATGGGGAAATAGGTCTAGGCCTATTCTTTATTGCTTTTACCTTTTGAAGATCAACTCCAATACCATCAGAAGAAATAATATAACCCAGAAAAATAATAGAACTTAGCCAGAATTCACATTTGCTAAACCCTTATCAAGAAGATCTTTGAGTTGCTCTTCCATCTCCTTAAGTTCTGCAGGGGCCATAGATACGGAGGAATAGAAATAGGTTGTGTATCAGGGAGAAGATCAATTTTGAATTCTATCTCTCTATCGGGAGGTAGCCCTAGGAGATCTTTCGAGAAAACATCATGAAACTTATTGACAACACTAAGATACTGAATAGTTGGAGTCTCAGACTTAGTGTCCTTAACTCGAAATAAATGATAGATACAACTTTTGGATATCAATTTCATAGATTTTAGATAGGATATGAAATGAATTTTAGGAGATACAGAATTTCTGAACCACTCAAAGACTGGCTCATTGGGAAACTGAAACTTGACTACCCGGGTACGACAGTCTATAGATGATAACAAGAGTGTAGCCAATCCATACCCACAATAATATCAAAATCAACCATGTCTAGCTCAATCAAATCTGTAAACATAACTCTATTAAGAATAGTGATAGGACACTTCTTATATACTTGCTTAGCAATAATAGATTCATCCACTGGTGTAGAGACTAGAAAAGGCTCAGATATCTTTTCAGCACTGATTTCAAAATTCACAAACACCAACGGAGTCACATAATAAAGACTTGACCTAGGGTCCAGCAACATATACACATCAAAATGAAATAAACAAAGCGTACCAGTAACAACATCTGGTGAATTCTTAAGCTCCTGGTGGGGTGGTATAGCATAAAAGCAGTTCTGGCGCTGACCACCTGCAGTACTAGACGAGGCACCCTGAAGAGGGGTAGGACGAACTACAGGGGATGAAGCACTAATAGCCTAACTCTGGGGACGAACATCGTGGCACCCCTGTCTAACATAATAGCAACCCCTAAACGTATAGCCCAACTTACCAAAACCAAAACAACCCCTCTGACCGACTAAGCACTCACCGAGATGGTCTCCACTATACTTCGGACATAGGGAAGGACGAGGTTTGTTACTCACACTATCCTGGGACCTGGACATAGTAGGCCTATTACCCTGCTCTGGCTTAATTTTGAATACAAGAGTACTGGCTGAAGAAGGCGCCTGCACAAGTGAACGGATCTGGAACTGAGGGCGGATCCCTCCAGAAAATCTAGCCTGACTATACCCCTACTGCTCTGATCTAAGTCTCTTATTCCCTCTCACTTTCTCTCTCTCCTTCAGTTTGTCTACTTTGATCTACTGAGCATAAACCATTAGTCTTGAAAGGTCCATGTCCCTATTAAGCATAGCGGATCTAGACTCTTTCACAATATAACCAGATACACCAGCCAACAACTTACTCATACTAGGTCTAGAATCAGCCATCATAATGGGAGCATACTTAGATAACTGGTAAAACTTATGGAAATACTTCTTAACTGTCATGGGTCCCTATCTCAAGTTCATAAATTCTTCTAATTTTGCTTCCCTCAGCTCCGGGGGAAAAATCTATCTAAGAAGGCATCTTAGAATAATTGCCAAGTCACAGGAGTATCATTCTCCCCTATACTCTTGATAGGCAGCCAATTCAACACTCTCATTCTTCATCACGTGCATAATTTGAGTGATGTTTCTCACTTTATCTATATAGATTTGTGGGTCTTCACCTACTTTCAACCCAAAGAACTCAGGTGGATTCATTCACATAAAGTTATGAAATCAGGTTGCAGCAGAATTATTCCTTTATGGAGGTAGAACAGTAGCCTGGGAGTTGGCTTGGGCATTAGCGGTGACCGCCTGGTATTATGCTTGGAAAGATGCCTGAAATTTGGCATGGGACACCATCTCACCTAAATGATCAATGGGTTGAGTTCGTTCGTTGTTTCTGTGAGCTTTACGAGGAGGCATTTTTTGTCATAAGAGAGGATGAATTAATCGCAGAGAGAAATAGTCATAGGCACGATAGACTCTTAAAAGACAGAAATAACTTTTCCTAAAATATTTTGTAGCCTCTTGCTCATAGATATGGTGTGCTATACAACGATCATCAAGACTCTACGTAATGTGGCTTGTTAGACTCCCTAGGACTCCTTGAACCTTAGGCTCTAATACCAAGCTTGTAACGCCCCGAGAACCTATCCTGATAAATCACATGGTGCTCAAGGCCACACGTGGCCTCAGGATAACCCTCTAAGCCTATCCTTACTCTCAAAACTCTTTACAACACGAATCATCATATAGTAGGAAAGAATAATCATGACATGAACATACTGAGATGCGAAGTAATACGGTTTTGTACAAAAAAAATACTAAAATCTCTGAGCATGTTGGCACACTAGTCCGACAAAGCCTTTACTTTATAGGATTAAGGAGCTATTAGGATAGATCTCAAACTGACTCATACTAAACTGAAAGTAAACAACCATATATTAACAAGACAAAATTGGACACACAGGTCCATAAAACATGAGGACTCACCAACCGTAAAAGTGAAGATGAATGTACTCAAAAATCATTGTTGATGCTGAGATTGAGCACCTGAACCTATATCATGAGGAAATATAGAGTACAAAAGAGTATGGGAGTCAGTACTTGGGAATATACTGAGTATATAGGGGTGGATGAAATATTTTAAATAAGATCATAAATGTATAAGAAAATCATGCATCCTGACAATAACAACTCTGTTTGCTTGAATTATCTAAAACATTATTTTCGGAAGTCATCAGTAATAACATATGCTTCATAAATCTCTTAAATCATTTAACTCAACTCAAACTCTTTGACTCATGACTTAGAGTGACTCAGTAACTCATGGCACTTAGATCATTATGGACGTGGGAGTTTCTTATAACCGACATAACTACACAATGTGATCTCCATGGAGTCCAATGTTTTGCCCTCCTAAGGAGGGAACCCCACAGTGGCGGGAGTGTCATACTCTTGCCAGAGAGTACAACCTCAATTTCTCAATCACAATCCCATACTCAGACACTGGTCCACAATCATTAATATCAATCCTACGGTGGCACATAGTTTTGGAGAAATACCACATTTCCCACTCGGTGCTAAATACTCATCCCAGACTCAGCTCAAAACATGTTAGGAAATCCGCCTTAATAAATATCAACTCATGGGTATATCATAGAGACCAAAACATATATCTCATCTATAAAAAATAAACAGCTGTGGATTCCTAGCTCAACTCAAAATCAAAATAATCTTTCTCAACATCAAGTACCTTTGCTTATCAAATTATTTCAAATATCAAAAACTTTAAGGAAACATTATAGGACTCATTCTCGACTTTCAATATCAAATATCGATATACATTCAATAGTCAAAGTTCTCATGGAAAGGCATAACTCATGACACTTGTCTTAAATCGCTTAGAAATCATCAATACGTAATGACAATATACAACTCATGGATTAAATTCTCAATTTAAGAAACATGATGGTGAAATAATCATAAATATCAAACTTATTCAACTCAAATCTCATAAATCATAAATAAAGAAATTTAGGTGTAAACCCACTTGCAAAATCATGTAAGTCAGTAATAGAAAGTAAATATTTAGGCACAAGAACGAAAAGAGTGTTCTTGTTCAAACCCGACATACCTTAGATTATAATTTTACAGATGTAAAAACTTGATATAAACTTCTTTATAGAATTCTTGGGCTATTTTTCTTTATGCATTTAATTAGGAAAGCTTGATTCTTGGATTACTTTGAATCTCTATGGAAGATTCTTAAATTTCTTGGAAGAAGATTGAATTTTTAGGTTTTGGAAGAAACCCTAATTTCTAAATGTTTCTTGGTAGAGGAAAGGAGAAAATGAAGGTATATTCTCTATTAGGATATATATAAGACCTTATGGGGCAAAAATGAACAAAATGCCCTTTTGAAAAAGCTGAAATACACTGATCGGGACCTGTGACGGTCGATGTGATGGTTCGTCAAGTCTCCTGATGGTCCATTAAATTATCTGTAACTTGAGTACCAAAACTAGAACATTCTACCTCGACGCGATGGTCAAAGTGACGGTCTGTTAGGAAACTGATGGACCACCAAGTCATCCGTTACTCGAGGGTCAGAAATGACACATTCTGTCTCGACCTGACAAACCCCTTGACGGTCCATCAAATTTTTGACGGTCCACCAACTTGGACGTTGCATGATGGACTGAAAGATGAGACATGGCATTGGCTTGATGGGGAACTTGATGGTTCACCAGGAACCTGACGGTCCGCCAGGTCGACCGTCAAACCTGGGCGATCCAACACTGTTCAGTAAAATGGCCACAACTCCCTCGTCCGATGTCGAATCTCAATGAGATTGGTATCGATGGAAAGATTATTCAATTCTCTACATGAAAAAAAGTATAAATTAGATAAATTAAACATGGTTTAAAATCAATCACTTTGAATGTCATATATATCCACTCAAAAGATGGATTTAGGCTTAAGAAATGATTGGGGTATTACAAGAAACTATTGATATCTGGTATAAATATAGATCTAGGAAATTTACTAATTACTTTAGTATTTTAAGGATCAACCTGAATGACCTAACGAAAAATGATATGATGAAGAAATGGTATTGCTTTCAATAAGAATTCACACTAAACTTAGCAAATAACTGGCGATATATGATATGCTACAAGACAATCCTAAAATAGCCTAAATGATCATTCTTACTCCAATAATAAATAAGGATGTCATCAATGAAGATAGTGATAAACATGTCAAAGAACTGCTTGAATTCCTAATTCATCAAGTCCATAAAAGGTGTAGGAGCATTCATTAGTCAAAAATGCATAACAATAAATTCAAAGTGACCATACCAAGTTCTTGTAATTACCCTTTATATTATTTCCTCAATTTACACATTTTTCAGGCATTTCATGCCTTCCTACAGCAGCTACAGGTCATTTATGACTTATTAGATCGGTCGATTCGGTAATCTGACAATTTTTTTTTTGGTTTTAGTCTTATTTTCTTATTTTGGAACTTTCATTGTTAAGGAATTAGTTATACCTAAAATCCTAGTAAAAACCTTGGATGGGAATTCTAACAGTGTTATTAGCTTTGAAACATTAATTTTAGGATAAGGGGACCCTTGGTTTAGGTCTCAAAGAATCCAATCTAGTTTAGGCTATTAGGTGAATTATATGAAAAATAAAACTGAAATACCTTAAATTTTGGCCTTGAAAAATTCTTGAGCTTTGTGTGATTAATTTTTTAATTAGGCTATAATAAGGGTTGTGTAGCTGAGTGGTGAAGTGGAGGTCCAATTGACCGATACTGGAAACCACATTTTCTGATGTGGGGGTCAAAGTGACCAGGGAGGTTTGAGTTACCATAATCATTATTTCATGATTAGGGAGGTTTAAGTCCCCCCATAAATCATTTCAAGATCGGGGGCTTATGTCACCTTGTATATGTTGGGAGGTTCGAATTCCCCATGTTCATATATATGAGATTGTTCTCTAATTTGTGAATCTAGACGTACTGGGTCCTGACCAGGGGGTGAGAGATGGGGCCCATATAGCCCGTGGGTACATGTTATAATGATTGAGCTATATAATCCAGGCTATAGTTTTGAAAAACATATTAAGCCTTGTTCCTAAACCATTATACGATATGTTTATATATATATATATATATATATATATATATATATATATATATATATAAGTTCATGTATTTGATTATGTGCAATTGTTTTGTATGAATTCGATTGTTGATCATTTCATTATGTTATCCTTATTCCTAAGTTACATGCTAGCATTCACCTTACTAACCGTACTTCAACATTGTATCCCCATGCGATGAAAGAACTGATTCTACTTCTACTCCTCCTGCTCAGTGATTAGGAGTTAGGATCATCTCATGAGTTGACATTGAAGTGGTGAGCTTCCATACATTGAAAGTCTATATTTCATGTTTTGTTCTTTTATGTCTCAGACTATTTAGATTTGTTTTGGCTATAGTCGGGGGCATGTCCCAACACTTTGGTGGTATTAAATTTTAGTTGATTTCTTAGAAGGATTTTTTTGGACTACTGTGGTTATTGTGCTGTGTCGGCCGATCATTTGGCCAGTTGTTGGTGGTTGGTTATGAACATGCATTAAAATTTTCTTAAGCTATTGCACGCTACTTTGTTATATATTTAGGATTCATCCGACCTTGGGATGTGGTTTGTTTGGTTTGGTTAGGTGGAGGTGATGATCTCCGGTCTACGTGAGACTTGAAATACCTATCACGGCCAGGCCCTGGGTCGGGTTGTGAAAAAAACTATAGGTTTCATCCCCACATTTAGTCAAAACAATCTTGGATGGAAGTTTTGATGGTTCCTTTGTGTCTAAAATATTAAATTTGGCTTAGTAGCATAGTTTATTTGCACACACGGGGTTTCAAAAAAATCCTAAGCACCTAGTATAAATCTATTTTGGACGTACCAAAATTGGGTGCCTAATACCTAGTAGCCGTTTTAGCGGAAAACACTTTATCACCCATGAGCCACTATAGCATCCTTGTCCATTTGGTTGAGGTCTGATTTAGAAATAAGGGGCAACTTAAGTGTGAACCAGTTAGTGGCAAGGCGACATCTTTAGTGTTACCTGCGACCTTGGTGCATGCCCGCTTTAGTGAACTTGTGTTGCTTAAGAAACTACCTTTTTAGCGAAAAAATAGTTGCTTTAGCAGCACCTTGGGATATTAAGTACTCTTTTATTCACCCAATTTTCCATTCTTTTCATCACCATTTTTACATAACCTTGATAGCTTGCAAAAAGAAAAATGTTGAGAATCTTCTATTGAAGCTAAGGTAAGTTAGACTAACACTCTTGATCATTTTCCATTAATTTTCTCATCAATTTCCACCTAATTTCATGGTAAATTCTTAAAATTTGGGTCTTTAAATCCCTGGACTTTAGGGGTTTATTTGGACCCAAATTTATGCACCATTTGTGATCAAATTTTGAGAACACATTTCTTGTCCTTCGAGGGACCTCGTGATGGATTAAATTTTTTATTTTGTTTGGGGGATCCACAATCTCATTTTTTACCCAAATTCTAACCCAATCCTTTATATAGCATTATGGGTCTCATTTTATTCCTACTAATGTGTGGATTAGTATTTTGTTTTGTGGCAATATTTTTAGATTGTGGAACAAAGATAAATAATTTATAAATGATTCAAGGATTTGTAATTTGGCATCGAGGTAGGCTTTGGTATACTCTTCTTCACAAGATAGTGTATTATATATATTGCATGCTATGTAAGGATAGTAAAATATTATAATGGGTAAGATACCATGACTTAGCCTAATTTATGAGTTGAGGGTTGAAGTGTGATTCAAACCTTAAAATGAAATGTGTATTGTAGTGATATAAGCCTATCACCCTATATTATATATATGTTAATCATGGCCGATACTAAGAACCCTTTAGTATAAGGTTTATTACTTTACTTAGTAGATTATCATAGTTTCCAGGATTATTGTTTTACCTTCATGTTGATTATATACTATTGGGTTCGAGGTTGCAATTAAGATGCTGATTGGACTCCATATGAGTATCCTATCCTATAAAGGATGTATTTTTAATCTACAGATGCTTGGATGCTTATGATTATATTATTTGGATACTTGTGATGGCATGCATAGATTATATTACTATTTTCCTAAAAAGGGATTTATTCCCACTTTTCACTTTAAAAATGGATTCTTTCATAATAGGAATCGTATAATCTTTATTGATGACATGTGATATTTTGGCACTAAAAATGATGTTTTGGAAATTTGATCTAAATAGATTTTGGTCCATGGTTTTACCACTTACTTTGATCATGAGATATTTTGAACATTTATAGTACATTGTGATGATTTAGTCCCGGAGTAGACTCTGAGCAACAGATTTAGAGACTCGCATTCTTTTAGCCACAGTTTGATTTCGTGCATTTATTATATATACATCTCTCTAATATTGGATGGAGTAAATTGATGATGATTGGAAATCCTAGATTAGGACCATGATGAGCGATAAATTTACCACTCTTTGACATCTAAATTTGTGCACATTACTATGATTAAATATCATAATTGAGACTAATTCTCCATTTGAATGCATTCATTTACAGCTTTTGTGGTCTTGCATGTCTTATGATGAAAGAGAATGGAAATCAAGCAGAAAGGAAAGGAAACTGGAAAAAAAAAGAGCAAGAGTTGGTAATCAGGAAACCTTTAGTTATTGCGATCTAGGTTCAAGGATCACGATTGTGGCCAGTCAACCAAGGTCAACAATAGAAATTGAGTCCACATGTTTGCAAAAGCGCAAACATGATCCAAAGAATGCAATTACGATGGAGCGGCTAAGTGTCTCAGGGCAGTTTTGTAAATTTGTACAGATGAACCCAAGTCTCAAAAGGCCAAAACCCTTGCACAATTAGGGGAAAAAACTTTCAATTTTTAGTAAAGAGAAAATACTCGAATTTTGGAAATGAACAATTGTTATTAAATTTCTAAGAGAATTTTAGTTGACATTTGAGAATTGAAGTTGGGTTATTCTTGCTTTGCATCTTCAATGGAGGCATTGAATGCCGACATGGGTATATCTCTTGTCTTCAATTTCTTGAGTATCTAGATATTCATCTTAGGGTTATGCTTGAATAGGGTGTTATGTATATTAGTGTTAATTGTTAGTCAAATTATAAGCTATTGATACTGGGTTTTGCTATTACTCCATAGTTGAAATGAAAAATGTGGGTGAAAAACCTAATTTACTTGGATCTCACATCATCCTTGAAAGAGGGATGTGAGTGATCAGTAATTGAGAACTAATTGATTTTATCTTCTTCCTTAGCATTGTCTTATAAATAAGGATGTTATGTGGATTTTCTATGTTCATAAGCTTCATCCTAGGAATACGGATGCTAAGTTAAGGAATTAGGTTGATGAATTTCCCAAGCATATGAGGTCTTCAAAAGAAACCATGAGTGAAATTTAGTGTTTTTTGAAACACTAACACTAAGACCCTAAACCTAGCTTACCCAAAGCTTATTAACTAAAATTGGAACTAACTTTTGAATACCCATACACTAATTCTCCCAAGGGTAGCATAACACCAAGAGTTTACTTATTTAGTCTTATTCAATAATTGCTTGGTCTCAATTAGTGTATATATTGACTTTATTTAACATAGTTCTAATTCCAAAATCCCCAAAATTTGTATCCTATATTTGAATTGAGAAAGTAATTTTTATTTCGGACTTACTCGATCACCATTCGTATTGTTCCTCGTGAATTTGACCCCTTCTTTTATTGGGTTTATATTGACAACAACCGTCTTGCATCAAAATATTAGTGTATGTTGAGCGTTATCAAAAAATGGCATCGTTGCCAGGGAACAATTTGGCATATTAAGTTAGTTTTAAATTTTAGTTTACTTTCTCTTATTCAAATAGGTAATAATTTGGCATATTGAGTTAGTTTGGAATTTTAGCTTACTTGCTATTATTCAAACTTGTGAATATATATTTGTTGGTTCTTTTGTTTCTTTTGTTAGGTAGATTTTTGCTTTTGTAGACTTGTCACTATGGCATCTTAGAATGAATATGAGTTATCTGTTTGCATATCTTATCTTAAGGATCAGTGTCTATATAGTAGAAGACCTTACTTTTGGCAAAATTTTAAATATGCTACCTGGAAAGAGGTATGTGCACTATTTCAATCCTATTGGGAGTATGATTGTTCTTTATGTGGTAGTCGAGATGGACATTGGAGAGATTATCCAAATGCCCCTCCCCTAATTATGCAAATAAAAATGCTAGTCTTCTTATGACTTTGATAGGTCTCATGAAGTGATAAAGGAAGAACAACATGATGGATACAATGGTGTTAAAGCGATGCTTCTAACTATCTTGGATTGGGTGACGACAACGGGGGAGAACATGCATTTTTATATCAATCCATGGTCTTATTTGGAAAAGAAAGTGAAAAGGAAGAAGTGGGTGAGAAGAATGATCTTTCAAGTACCATGAATATGCCCAATCTTCAAAATGAGGTTGATAAAGGAAAGATATGAAGCCATGTGGTTGATCGTGAGCTTAATGTTGAACATTTCTTAGTGATTTTCCAAGTAACCAAATAGAAAATAATGAAGGATGTCAAAATTAAAGAAATTGTACTAGAGCTGAACAAAAAGCCAACCAAATCCTTTGTGAAGGCTCTAGCTAATTATGCAATCAGAATTTCAAGAAGAATGCAACTCCAGAATTTGGAAGACGACCCTATTCCAACTACTTTTTGACATTATGCTTTATGGATGTGATGAAAGTCGACCACCTGAGCAAATGAGGAGCTTTGGAGATGAGGTACACAATACTTATATTTTAGAGCTTGTCATTCCAAAAAGGCTAAATGACTTTCCTTACTTAAAGGCTAAGAAGTTAAAAATCCGATGTTTAACCAGTGGTTTATTGATGTTCTCACAAATACCCAACGAGCCTATTTAGAAATTTGATGTGAAGTTGGGCAAAAGGTCAAGTCTTCAAAGTGGAAAGAGATAATATGTATTATTGTACCCTTACCTTTGTCAAAAGTACAAATAAATATATGGATTGAAAATTGGGCCAACGATTCAAATCCTCTAAGTAGAGACATAAATGATAGTCAAAAGATATCATTCCTTGGCTTTAACTAAGTCTCTTGATGGGAGGCAACCCATCATTTACATGTTTCGTGCATTTATATTTAACACATTCACTTAGTTTTGATGCTTTGCAGGTATTGGAAAGATTGGAATCCCAAAAAAGTAGGGTAAAAATGAGGTGGGAAGTTGGAAGCCATGTAGAAAAATAGGGCAAAATAAAGGGAAATCAGCCTCAAATACCACGATCGCAGTCTAGGGATCACGGTTGTTGTCACACGATCGTAACTTAGATTATCACGATTATGGTCATGTAGAAAGTTTTAACCCACAGCTTATGGGATCCCCTTCTACCCTTCTTATGATTTTATGATATGTTGTGAGGGCACCGCGGGTCTTTAAGTTGGGGGTGTGTGCCCGTGTTTCATTAGTCACACTCGGTCGGTAATATGCAAATCTAGTTCACACCAAATTTAGAAACTTTATGAATTATTTGTTGCATTTTTTTCATTTTATTCATCTTAAGCCCTTTTTTAATAATGAAGTTAGAAGAACCTTTCCCTATGATAGATTGAGTGATGCTATTCTTAAGGTGAAATTGACATGTTTTTGGGTTCATTAGCTATAGATGTAGCGCAAGTCTGATTACCCGTGTAATTATAGATTCAGGATTATTCTTATGCTCATGGTAAATTCTGAGTAGCCATATGATTTGTCCTTGTGAGAGTTGAAATGTGACATGATGGATTGATTTGATGCTAACAGTATCCAATCTTGCACGGTGAAAATGTAAAACACGCATCCTCCTCCATCCCAAGTTTTTCTTGTGAAAATTAAGGACATAGAAGTGAATTATTTTGTAACATAGCTCCTTTTATCTCTAGTAGAAAATGCATTTAAACATCCTTGAATAGTTTGCATGCTATATGTGGTGAGCTTAGTCATTTAATTCTCATGCTTACTTGTGTTATCTAGAACTTGCCCTCTTAGTCTCTCTAAGATAATTCTAGGTTTAGGAGATAGTTTATGCGTTGTAATCATGGTTAGTATGATTAACCTTAGTTGGTCTAGTCTAGTGATCTTGAACTCATAATTTGGGTGAAATTGACATAAATGCCCATGTTTCTAAATGAATTTCCTATCTTAGGATTGGTTGTGGCTTACTTGACATCTATAAGTTGAACTAGATACCTTAGCCTAGTTTGGGGTATAAGTTTCCTAAATATGGAAATTGAGGATTAGATGCGGGATAGTACGACCCACATTAGGTCAAGACTTGTGTTATCCTTTATGGACTTATTTATGAATGTTAGGAATAGTTGAGACTAGTAAACCTTAGTGTAATGTAACTTGATAACTTGAAGAATAGTGATGGTATTTTCCCTCGGCTAATGACTAATGGCTTATGGACATGATATTCCTTATAGAAATGATATTGGGCCTTTAGAGATGCTAATTCCTCGATGTGATATTGGGCCTTTAGAGACGCTAATTCCTTTTAGATATGATATTGGGCCATTAGAGATGTTATTTCCTCTTGTACATGATATTGGGCGATTGGAGATGTTATTTCCTCTTAGATTTGACATTGGGCCATTAGAGATGTTATTCCTCTTAGATATGATAATTGGCCTATAGAGATGATATTTCTTATTGTCATGATACATGACCTATAGATTCGAGATGCCTCATAGATGTGATGTGCCTCGTAGTTATGAGATATGCTTGTTGATACATTATGCCTCTATATGTGAGATTATTATAGATATGCTTCATATCTTAAGGAGATGTTATGCCTCGTGAATACGCTATGGCCTATAGTTATGAGATGATTTATATATACATGATTATTTAGATGAGATCCAACATGTATGTGGACCTAAGCACATGATTATGATGTTATGATTATTCCAGACACATTATTGAACCAAAGGTCATGTTATGATATTGGTTGGATATTCAAGAAGTGTTTATCCTTGCAAGGGATATAGTTGTAGTTGATGAAAATATGTATATATTTTTATGCACATCTTTTCAGTATGAGACGAAGGTAGATGCAGTATGATGTTTATGGTTTCATTGATTTGGATAATGGTGATGGCATGCATAGATTTGGTAAATTCATGATCATTATATCTATAAATGATGTTATTCTAGTAAAACTATGATCTTATGACTATTCTTTCTAAATAAGATCTTAAAACCAACTTTTCATCTTAAAAATAGATTTCTTTACAATAAACTGCGTAACTAAATGGTTAATTTATGTACCTAAAAGAGGCTAGTAATGATGTTATAAAGAATTGACCAATACCAATTTTGGTTCATGATTTGACACTATTATTTACTCTAGTCGTGAGGTATTTTGACCTTTTCTACACATTTAGTCCCGAAGTTCACTTTGGGCAATGTACTTGTGGCTTTACACTTTTTTAACCACGACTTAAGTTCTTGCACCTATTATATATATTCATTGATGGTTCGGATGATATTTTTATATATACCTCAGAAGGATAAAGGATATTATCATGATAATATTGGTACCTGACAAGGTCGGAGGAAGATTATAGTGATGTGCCTATGTGGACATCTACCAATTTGAGTCTATCTAGCCCTATGTATGGCATCTATAGATATATATATACATATATATATTTATATATATATACACATATATATATGTATACCCAACAAGGCTGGAGGTTAATTGTGATAATGATGGTTATGATGATGGTATTGTCATATTGTAGATTCTTTTGCATTTATACTTGCATGCATATCGCCGAGCACCAGTATGTACCTATGTCTATCAGCTTGTATGGAAGAGTTGCATAGATATTGGTGATGACTATGCCTTATGTTGTTGTATGCTGATTGAACCTTTCGAGCCTGGGGCGGTGGGGGTACACCTCTCATCTATGTATTTAGTTGTCCAAAATAGCTGGATACTCACGCTGCTATTGATATTGTCGTTATTATTGTTATGATCATTGTTATATTTAGCTTATGATAGATTAGTCATTGAGTCGGTATCAAGATTGAAGGTATGATCTTGACGTATTCTATCTTACACTTCCATTTTTATGCATGATAATTCATGATGAGACATATGGATTAGAACCCTAACCATGTTAGTACTAAATCTAGATAGGATTATAATAGGGTCTTAAAATGAAGATATGATGATCTAGGTTATGCCTTGAGGTGACCTTACATCCATATATATATATATATATGTACATCTAGTTATACATAAATATGGTATTAGCGTATATCCCTTCCTTTCTTTGTCATATTGTATATTAATTCCTCGGCCTTGTATATTGTTATATAATCTTCGCTCATCCTTTATTCATATATTGGCCATGGATGTAAGGTATAGTATTGAGATTTCTAAGTATGGCTGGAATAGGGTAGTTCATCCTTGATACTTCCTTGGTCTTATTATGTTAGTCTCTTGACATGAATAGGATAGGTTATCCTTATTATCTCATTAGTTATTTATGTGGTTACTGAACATTAGGCATAGTTTCCATTCCATTTATATGTTATGTATATTTTCTTTATCATTGAAGCCCAGTAGTTGTTTCCTACTGAGTACCATTTGTTTGGTACTCATACTATACTTCTACAGCCTGCAGATCATATTATGGGTTATCTCCATTAATGTGTGTATCATGCATAGTAGACATGGTTCAGAGACTTAGAGTAATCTCCTGATGTATTGAGTATTACTTACCTCCTTCTTATGTACTATATTTGTCTCTATGTTGTATTTTGAGATAAGTTGTATCAATGTAATTTATTTTATCTATTCCACTTTTGTACTCTTATTATATTATTAGAAGATCCTGTACTGGTACCACCTGGTTTTGGGACTTTATTATATATTTAGTTCTCTTATTTCATCTATTGCACTTTCTCTTCTATATATATTTGGGTAGTCCATTACTAGCCGTTTTGAATTAGAGGGATTGGGTCACCTACTAGTGGGTTATGGTAGGCGCTATCATGATGTGAGAAATTGGGTCGTGACATTTTAGGTTCGATCCTTTACCTTGACATAAGATATGTTATCTTTTATTTTATCATATTTATGACATGATTTACCTCAATCGGTCGATAATGCCTACTGAGTACCCATGTGTTAGTACTCATACTATACTTCTGTACCTTTTTGGTATAGATCCGAGTACTAGTTGATGTCGCTGATTCAAGAATTGTAATATGGTTGATTCAGAGATAGGGTGAGCTCTTGGAGTCGGAGTCACCCCATTTTGTTCTATATTATTTATATCTAGTTATTAGCTTTGATGTAGGATTGTCTTGACTATTTGAGAACTTGGGTTGTATTTATAGTAGCTCTTGTAATGTCTTTGTCTATCCCATCGCTTTGCTTATTTCTATCTCTATTATCTATTTGGCCCTTCTTGGGGCATTTCCACCAAGTTAGCCCATTTTTAATAGCTTTGGGATATGATTTGGCTAACTAAAGGTGGGATTTGGAAGGTGCCATCATGACTCATAAATCGGGTTGTGAGAAAATCCTTTTCAAAATACACTTAGTGATATGTATCTATGAATAGACATAGATATTCTAGTTTCCTTTTGAAGTAAGACTCAATGTTATATTTGATAGTTAAAAAATTTACCTCAGGATATTTCTTTACTATCTCTTCATCTGAGTTAGTGATAATTCTCAAACTTACAGTCAAATTAGGTGTAAGGCGGTTGTTGTCAATATAATTACACAACTAAAAGTCAGGGTTGAATCCACGAGGAGTGAGACGTAGTGTTTAAAACTTACAAGTGTTGGTAGTTTTCTAAGTGTTAACCAGTAGTGCACAGTTAAACAACATAAGAAATTAAATGGGGTTGGTTTATGTAAGTTTGTAACAATAATGTTTGAACACTAGTAAGCGATTGGAATATCAAAAAGTGTAACCGAGTGGAGAGAAGACTTGGGATTATGATATCCTAAGTGTGAGTCATGCATGGGTTGTTAATTATTCATCCAAGTTTAGTCAAGTGTTTTAGGTAGGTTCTATTTAGGGGTATAGTTGTTAATCTTTCTATAAAATAGCAAATCTCACAAGTGGGTTCTTTCAAACACCTCACAAGTCTATCAAATCTATAAATTTACCACCTCAATTAACATCCTTATTTCTTAGATATGCTATTAAATAAGCTAACTCAAGCTATTGTTCATAATTGTTCTTCACCCATATCCCTTCTTTCAAGGATGGTATGAGTTCAATTATCCCTTACCCATGTCACCTCTTTCAAGAATGATATGGATTCATGGGTATTTTGGGTTTACAACCCCTAATACTCAATTAAGCATGGAATAGAAGAAAAATCCATCAACAATAATGAATTAATTGGACAAATAATCAACACCCATACATTAATCACCAACTAATCAAGCATAACCCCAAGAGATGAATTTAGCTACTCATGGAAGTAACGGAAAGAGATATACCAAAATTAGCATTCATTGCATCGATGAAAGGCAAAATTAATATAATATCCAAGCTACAAGTTCAATAAAATAGCAAAAGTCTCCTTTGAATCACCCACAATTGTTTTTCACTCACGATAGTGTTCCTTCCTCTCAAACACTAAAAATTAGATGCTAGAATTATGAAGAGTTGAGCCTTTAATATTTTAGGGATCGAGCCTTATGAATTTACAAGTTTGCCAATGAAATTTTCCCAACCAATCGTGATCGCATTCTTGTATCATGGTCACGAATCTGTGATCATAAGTCATCAACTCGAGATCATAGTACTTCTATCTTCTTGGATCTATCATGATCACAACCCTGAAAGTGTGATAGTAGCATCTTAGGGTCGTATCTAGGGTGTGTCTTCAGCCTTTGTCCATTTTTGATCACTTTCCTTCCCTTCCAGATTTGCCTTTGCTCTTTTTCATTATATTTCCCTGTAAGATTACAAACACTGGAAACTAGAAAATTTTATACCGAATTGGTCTCATATATTCAATTAACTCACCATAGTGTTCAAGAAATGAGATACAAATGGGTGGAAAATTTGCCACTCATCAACACCCCAAACTTAAAGACTTTGTTTGTCTTCAAGTAACAATACTTCACACTCAATAAGACTATACCTATTTTAAGCTCACATTTTCCAATCACATGGAAACCATGATTTTCTAACTTGATTAGCACTAATAATTAGTCACCAAAAATAAGAAGTGTTAACCGTACAACCCCTTCAAATTCAATCACATTTTCAAGATTGCAAAGAAATTTCAAAAATAATCAAGAAGCAATAACCAATTCTCAAATAGTGACTCTCCATCAATGGAAAATTAAATATGCTCCTTCGTCTTACCTTTGAAAGAAGTCAACTTAACAAATCTATCCTAGTCTACATGCCTCCTTATGAAAGGAAGTCCCAAAACACCAAATTTTTAACATGCAACAATGGATGAATGTGTAAGAACTCACACTCACAAAGAACTTCTAAATGAACAAAAGTATCATACCATATACTTGCCCTTATTTTTTATTTCTACTAACTCAAATACACATAGTTGGAGATCCTAAAGGACTTTTTCAAGCTTGTAATGTAGGCTCGGGGAATGGTAGGATAATAATATGGAATAAAAGTAACTACACCCTCCTTGAACTCCACATAACACTAGTTAGATCAAACTGGATCATTGGCCACTACATTCTTTAACCAAACATTTGCCTATCTTTTTTATTTTAGATCACCTAACATTGGAAAGAACTCTCTTTTCATTTTTTCCCTTTTTTCAATTTTATGTTTTTCTTTCTTTTGTTGCTTAATTTCTTTTTATCTTTTACATTCCATCATGGATTTTATTTTAGGCACTCAATTACAATACCATGGACATGATCATTGATGTGCTATAGAAATATAGCACTATCGATGCTTAAAACAAGGAAAATGTATGAGTTTCTGAGGTTGTTTTGTTTGATATGATGAGTTTTAGGTATGTTTTAGAGGAAATTGTGTTTTTGATGCTGAGTTCATGAAAAAGATAAAAAAGAAGGTGTTTTGGATACTTATGGGAGCAATTATGGATGTTTTGGACATTTTTTGGGAATGATCGTGATTAAAGCATGTGCGGGAATTGAAGAAAAGATGAAAAATAACTTCCATCACATTCCAAGTCAATATGCAGACCACATGTGGGCTAAGAATGTGTTAGAAGTCCGAAATCCCAAGAGCTAACCTGCAGGAATTTTTCGTCTAGCATATGTGATCACTACATATGCCACCTTACAGGCCGCATGTGCTACCTGTACCTAAGGATAGGGCACATGTAGGGACTACAGTATCCACCTACCCTTTTTTCTCCTATTTTGTTCGGTCTTTTTTTTTAGGGTTTCCTCATGTACTATAAATAGATCTTATGTGTTTTTAGTTGAAGTAACATATTTTTGATATTTACAAACATATTTTGATTCTGAGTTTCAACTTTAGTCTTAGAATTCTCTTGTATTGATTCTAGTTTATTAGTTCAATTAAGATTTTAGGTTTTCACTTTTTTTATTGTGATTTCATCTCATGCTTTTAATTATGAATGTTATTAATTACTTCACAAGTACGAGAAGCTAAAAACCCTTAGCTAGGGTTGTGAAAACCCTAGCGGATTGGCAAAGTAGGGAAAGTGCTATTGTTGTTCTGAATCGATACCTATGCATGCATTGTATTATCTTTACTTTAAGAGTTTTCTTAACAGGTGCACACATTAGGAACCTAAATAGATTATTACTACTTACTCCAAAAGAGGAGTAGTAACTAGGAAAAGATAATGACAACAGTAATTTGCAGTTTAACTATCGATCCACGCTACTAGGTTTTATCTACATAAGATGGTTAGATTTCATCTAATAACTCGAAGATTCAAAAGGTAATGGCTAACTGGGATCAAGATAAGGGTTAGTAAGGAAACATCTTGAGTCTCAAAAGGTAAAAGGTGAAATCCTTCTACTCGTCTAGAGACTGTAGAAGGTACGTAACTTATCTATTCTGCATACAAGGTATTGAGTTGATTCAACAAAGTATGATAGGCCTACGGAGTTAAGAATCCAGGGGAAACACAATCCTAGTGATCACCTATAATGCCCCAAAATTTCATCATGAGATGCTACACGGTGCTTCAGGCTACACGTAGCCCAAAGCTAACCCTCAGAGCTAGACACTACCTCAAGGAATTCAATTCAACAATAGTCATTCACAACAAAGTGATATACCACATCGGGTTCAAGAGAAATACTGGAGAATACTAGACTGTACAACTAAAATATATTGAATGTCTGTACATACCAACCCTCTAGTCTGACAAAACCTCTATACATCAAAATCAAGGAGCCATTGGGACAAACCCCCAACAGACTTAAACAGTACTGAAAGCCATTACAAAAGAACGATATCACCAAAAATATAGAAACGGTCCTCAAACCATGAGGACTCACCACTGAGGGAACGTAGTTGAGGTAATCGAATATCGCTAACACGGCTGCAGCTGAGTACCTGAACTTACATTACGAGAAAATGTAGCCCATAGGAAAATATGTTGGTCAGCAGTTTGGAATGTACTGAGTATGTGGGGGTGCATGCAACAATGCAAATATCATCATCAATTTCATAAAAATATGCATATGTACAATGATGGCTCACTTGGCTTGAGTTAGATTAAAACATACTTTTCATGATCTTATAGTAAATAAATCAATGATAAAAACCTCATAAATCATCATAAATAACTCAACTCAAGACTCAAGACTCGGAGTAACTCGATAATTCAAGAAACTTGACTCTTATGGACATGGGAGGTTCTTATAACTGACATAAACCATGTGAGCTACATGGAGTCCAACATTTTGACCTCCTAAGGAGAGAACCCCACATTGGCGGGAGCGTCGTACTCTTGCCAGGGAGTATAAATTTCAATACCAATCCTACGATGACACGTAGTTTCAGGGGAAATACCATATTTCCTACTTAGTACTAAATACTACTCCCAGACACAAGCTCAGAACACATTAGGAAATCCACCATAGATATCATAAGGGTTTATCATGAAGACCAAATCAAATCTCTTTCTCATTTATCAGTCATAATCAATTTATGGATTCCTAACTCTACTCAAATCAATTCAATCTTTCTCAATATCAAAATGTATCAATTAATTAAATCATGGCAATATCAATAACTTTGAGGAAATATCAAGACTCATTGTAACAACTCAATCTCATGAATCCATATACTTAGTAATCCAATTTTTCATAAGAAAGCTTAAAGCTTGACACATATCTTGAAAGCACCTGAAATATCAACTCATGGTAGAAATATGAAATTCACAATAATAAATATTAAGTCATAACTTGGGAATAGTAAAATAATCATGTATAACAAAGCTTGAACAATTTATATTCTCATAGTCTCATGATAAAGTAATTTGTGTATAAACCCACTTACAAAATCAAAGAAATCCATAATAGAAATCAAAGCTCTGGGCTCAAGAACAAAAGGATTGCTCTTGTTCAAAACCCCACATACCTTAATCTTTGAAATTGGATGAATTCTAGTGCTTGAGACTCTATCCGCACTTGTAACAAATGATTCTTGAAGCCCACACTATGAGGAACTTGATTCTTAAAGAAATCTAGAAGATTTATGGATGATTTTTGGAAGATTAATGTCCTTAAATAAAAACCCTAGATTATTTCTTAAAAGAATTGGAAGAGAGAATGAAGAAATTAGGGCTTAGATGGAAATTCTCATGTATATAGGGGTCTCCAAAAGATGAGAAAAAACCAAAATACCCTTGAAAAAATGTCCTTTAATTTCTGAAAAAAATAGCAGGTGACATTGGTGACAAGTCGTCAGACTTGTGACAAGTCATCACCCAAATGTCGTCACAAAAGGGTGGCTTTTATGATTTTCTGCTTAAGGTTGACGACATTGGTGATAAGTCATCACACTTGTGACAACTTATCACAAAATGTCGTCACTGAGGGTGAAAATCTGCCTAAGGATTACAACATTGGTGATAAGTCGTCACACTTGTGACAGCTTATCACAAAATGTAGTCACTCAGTTTTCCGTCCTGACATGATGGAGTAAAATGGGCATAACTCTTGGCTCTGATACCGGATTTGGGTGAAATTGGTATCGTTAGAAAGCTAATTCAATTATCTATATTTTGGTAGGTAATGAGCTCAATAACTCGTAGTATAACGAGAGATATTCTCATTTGAAGTTGAATATGGTAATGTCTTTCCCAAGAATTCAATCGGTAAGGAATGTTTTGATTCACCTAATCGCTAGGACATCTTTGAGGCCTTAATACGCATCACCCTTGATCAGAAAATAACCAAAGTACTATAATTTACTTCTCATTAGATTTATTCATGGTTGCACTATTGGTTAGAGTCTCAGGGTATTACAATATCTCCCCCTTGGAAACATTCGTCCTCGAATGTTGCCATATAGGACAAGAACAAGAGAAAATGAGGACGTATAACTGGAACGACTCACTCCAAGGGATTAATTCACTCTATACCTTCGGATACCCTACAAAATGCATGAATTTGTGATGGAAGTAGACATAGAGCTAAATCTTTAATAAGAAGAGGGCGGAATTAAGAAAGAATGGTACCTTCTGCTCGCTCTGAACTCACAGAAAAGAGGTGAGGGTACTTGGCTCGCATATCATCTTTGGTTTCCCAAGTAGCACTCTCAATAAATTGATTTTTCAAAATCACTTTAACCAAAGGAACTTCTTTGTTCCTTAGCCTACTGATTTGAAAATCCAAAATATCAATCGGAATCTCCTAAAATGAAAGGCTATGTGGAATATCTAAGCTTTTGGAAGAATCAACCACGATAGAATCACCAATACACTTCTTAAGCATGGAAACATGAATTATCTGATGAACGCTAGACAACTCTGTGGGTAACTCCACCTCATATGATACTTTCCCAACACGGCTTAGAATCCTATACGGACCAACATAACGAGGACAAAGCTTTCCCTTCTTCCCAAATCTCTTCACCCCTTTCATGGGTGAAACCTTTAAGTACACCAAATCATCAATATTAAACTCAAGATCTTTTCTTCTCACATCCGCATATGACTTCTGACGACTTTGAGTGGTCTTCAATTTTTCTCGAATCAACTTAACTTTTTTCATAGCCTCGAACACAACATCAAGCCCAATCACAGTTGCTTCTCCTACTTCAAACCAACCTATAGGTGATCTATCTTCTCCTATACAAAGCTTTAAATGGGTCCATCTGAATACTTGCATGGAAACTACTTTTATACGTAAATTCGATCAATGGCAAATGCTCATCCCAAATACCTTTAAAATCAAGTGCATATGCCCTCAACATATCTTTTAAAGTCTGAATGGTCTGCTCCTCCTGTTCATCTATTTGCAGATGGAAAGCAGAACTTAGATGAACTTAGGTACTGAGACCCTTCTGAACAGCTCTCCAAAACTAAGTATCCCTATCAGAGATAATAGCCAAAGGAACTCCATGAAGTCTAACGAATTCTCAAATATACAATCTATCATAATCCTCAGTTGTATAAGACGAATGCACTAGTAAAAAATGAGCTGATTTAGTCAATCAGTCTATAACAACCCAAATTGAATCATGATGACGACGAGAAGGAGGCAAACTAATTACGAAATCCATATTCACTTCTTCCCACTTCCAAGTAGGAATGCGAAACTCTTGCATTACACCACCGGGGCCTTTGGTGCTCTACCTTAACCTGTTGACAAGTAGAACACTTTGCCAGAAATCCTGCTATGTCTTTCTTCATATCATTCCACCAATAGATTTGCTGCAAATTACAGTACATCTTGTTAGCACCGAGGTGAATAGAATATCGTGCGCCATGAGCTTCAGCCATAATTATCTTCCTTAGATCATCAACATTAGGAACACACAATCTACCTAGCAATCTCAACATACCATCTCCCCCTTAGGAGAAAACCTCTACATTTGGTCCTTAACTGACTCCTTCAGTCTAACCAAACTAGGATCCCTATTTTACTTCTCCTTTACCTCCGAGACCAAAGAGGACTCAAAACTACTTTGAACTAACATACTCCCTTCAGCGGAATCAAGTAATCTAACACCCAACCTAGCCAAACGTTGCACATCATGAGCCAATTCTTTCTTATTATTCTCTACATAAGCTACACTACCCATAGACAACCTGCTAAGAGTATTTTCCACAACATTGGCCTTGCCCGGGTGATACAACACACTCATATCGTAGTCTTTTAGCAACTCTAACCATCTTCTTTGTCTAAGATTCAACTCCCTCTGAGTAAACACATGCTGCAGGCTTTTGTTATCAGTAAACACATCAACATGAACACCATACAAATAATGTCTCCAAATTTTCAAAGAAAAAACTACAGCTGCTAATTCAAGATCATGGGTTAGGTAATTCTTCGCATCAGGCTTCAACTGTCTAGAGGAATAATCTATAACTTTACCCCTCTGCATCAACACATAACCCAAACCAACTCTAGAAGTGTCATAATACACCACAAAACTATCAGTACCAATAGGTAAAGCTAACACTAGGGCGGAAGTAAGTCGAGTCTTTAACTCCTGAAAAATCTTCTCACAAGGTTCCGACCATAGGAACTTCACTTTCTTTTGGGTCAATCGGATCATAGGAGATGTAATTGAAGAGAAGCCCTCAACAAAACGACAGTTGTAACCAGCTAGACCCAAGAAACTCCTAATGTCAAATGGGGAAGTAGAACTAGGCCAATTCTTTACAGCTTCTGTCTTTAAGGGATCAACTCTAATGCCTTCGGCGGAAACAATGTGACCCAAAAAAGCAACTGACCTTAGCCAAAATTCACACTTGCTAAATTTAGCAAATAATTGATGATCTCTAAGAGTTTGTAAGATAATTCTAAGATGGTCGACATGATCATCCTCACTTCATGAATATACAAGAATATTGTCTGTGAATACAATGACAAACATATCAAGATATTTCTTGAACACTCGATTCATAAGTTCCATGAAGGCTGCTGGAGCGTTGGTTAACCCAAAGGACATAACAAGAAACTCAAAGTGACCATAATAGGTTTGGAAGGCTATCTTTGGAATATCACACTCTCTCACTTTAAGCTGGTGATAGACGAATCTAAGGTCTATTTTTGAGAAGTAGCTCGCACCTTGTAACTGATCAAACAAGTCATCAATTCGAAGAATAGGGTACTTATTCTTGATATTTACCTTGTTGAGTTGACGGTAATCAATGCACATATGCAATGTACCATCTTTTACACATGAATGGAATAGTTGCACCCCACGAGAAAACACTGGGTCAGATAAAGCCTTTGTCTAAGAGATCTTTGAGTTGCTCTTTCAACTCTTTAATTTCTATGGGAGCCATACGATAAGGAGGAATAGAAATACGCTGAGTGTCGGGAAGGATATCAATCCCGAATTCTATTTCTCTATCAGGAGGGACTCCTGGGAGATCTTCCAGGAAAACATCAGGAAACTCATTAACAATGGTAACTGACAGAATAGTCAAAGTCTCGGACTTAAGGTCTTTAACTCGAACTAGGTGATAGATGCAACTCTTGGAAATCAACTTCCTAGATTTGAGGTAGGATATGAAATGGCTCTTCGGAGTTACAGAACTCCTGGACCACTCAAAAATGGGCCTTTCAGGAAACTGAAACTTGATCACTCGGGTAGACAATCAATAGACGCATAGCACGAGTGAAACCAATCCATACCCAGAATAACATCAAAATCAACCATATCTAGCTCAATCAAATAAGCACACATGACCCAATAAAGGACAGTGACAGGACACTTTTTATACACTTGCTTAGCAATAATAGATTCTCCTACCGGGGTAGAAACCAAAATAGGCTCAGGAATTCATTCAGGGTCCATCTCAAAATTTATAGCAACTAGAGGTGTCACATAAAAGAAACTCGAACCGGGTCCATCAATACATACAAATCAAAATGAAAGACACAAAGCATACCAGTGACAACACCTAGAGAGTCCTCCTACTCCTGGTAAGGTGGTATAGCATAGAAGCAATTCTAGCGCGAACCACCAAAATTACTAAATGAGGCACCCTGAGGAGGAACTGGGCGGACTATGAAAGCGGGGGCACTGGTAGCCTAACTCTAGGGATGAGCATCTCGACTCCCCTGTCTAGCATACAAACAATCTCTAAGTCAGTGGCCTAACTTTCCACAACCAAAGAAACCCCTTTGATCAACAAAACACTTGCAAAAATGATTTCTACCACACTTGGCACATAAAGAGAGATGAGTTCTATTACTTACACTTTCCTGAGACCTGGAAGGGATAAGACTTTTCCCCTGCTCCTGCCTGCTTCTAGGTGCAGGAGCACTAACTGAGGAAGGAGCGGACATAAATGGACATCCCTGAAATTATGGGAAGTTCCCTTCGTGGAATTTGGACTGACTGAATCCCTGCTGCTCTGATCTAGGTCTTTTATTCCCTCTTACTTTCTCCCTCTCTTTCACTTTATCAGTTTCAATCTGTTGGGCATATATCATCAACTAAAAGAGGTCTATCTCCCTATTAAGCATAGCAGATCTACACTCTTTCACAACATAACTCGACATGCCAGTCACAAACTTGCTCATGATGGTCCTGGAGCCAGCCATCATACTAGGAGCATATTTGGATAATTGATTGAATCTAACACAATACTCCTTAATAGTCATGGAGCCTTGTCTCAAATTCATGAATTCCTCTATATTTTCTTCCATCATCTCAAGAGGAAAGAATTTATCCAAGAACGCATCCTGGAATAACTGCCAAGTCACGGGAGCGGCATCCTCCCCTCTACTTATCCTCCACATCTATACCCAATCATATGGAACATTTTTTATTCGATAGGCAGCTAATTCAGCACTCTCCTTCTCAGTCATATGCATAATTTGGGTGATCTTTCTCATTTCATCAAAGTACATCTATGGGTCTTCACCTACCTTTGACCCATAGAACTCAAGAGCATTCATCCACAGGAAGTCATGAACTTAAGCTGCAACAGAATTATTCTCTTGCAAAGGCGGAATAGTAGCCTGAGTGTTAGCTTGAGCATTGGCGATAACTACTTGGGCTAGAGCCTGAAAAGCTGCCCAGAATTCCATATGAGACACATGCTCGTTCAAGGGATCAAGTTGAGGTTGCTCATTGTTTTTATGAGCTAGATGAGGAGGCATTTTCTGATATAAGAGAGAACGAGTTAATTGTAGTTAAAGAGAAACTTATAGGTATGATAAACTTTAAACAGAAAAAATGACATTTCCTAAAATGTTCTGTAGCCTCTTGCTCATAGATGTGGTCCGCTACACACCGATGATCAAGACTCTACGTAACGTGGCTTGTCAAACTCCCTAGGACTCCTTAAACCTTAGTCTCCAATACCGATTTTCATAATGCCCTAAAATTTCATCCCGAGATGCCACACGGTGCTTAGGGCTACACGTAGCCCTAAGATAACCCTTGGATCTAGACACTACCTCAAGGAATTCAATTCAATAATAGTCATGCACAATAAAGAGATATACCACATCAGGTTTAAGAGAAATACTGGATAATACTAAACTGTACAACCAAAATATATTGAATGTCTGTACATACCAACCCTCTAGTCTGAGAAAGCCTCTATACATCAAAATCAAGGAGCCATTGGGACAAACTCCCAACTAACTCAATCAGTACTAAAAGCCATAACAATAGAATGATATCACCAAAAATATAGACACAGTCCTCGAACCATGAGGACTCACCACTGAGGGAACATAGTTGAGGCACTCAAATATCACTAACGTGGCTGCGATTGAGTACCTGAACCTACATTACAAGAAAATGTAGCCCATAAGAAAGTATGTGGTTCAATACTTTGGAATGTACTGAGTGTGTGGGGGTGCATGCAACAATGCAAATATCATTATCAATTTCATAAAAATATGCATATGTACAATGATGGCTCACTTGGCTTAAGTTAGATTGAAACATAAATTCCATGATCCCATAGTAAATGAATCATTTGACAAAAACCTCATAAATCATCATAAATAACTCAACTCTTCAACTCAAGACTTGCAGTGACTCGATAATTAAAGAAACTCAACTCTTACGGATATGGGAGGTTCTTATAATTGACATAAACCACGTGAGTCACATGGAGTCCAATGTTTTGGCCTCCTAAGGAGAGAACCCCATATTGTATGAGTGTCGTACTGTTGCCAGGGAGTACAACCTCAATTTAATGATCACAATCTTATACTCGGACTCTGGCACACAAATATCAATACCAATCCTACAGTGGCACGTAGTTTCGGGGTAAATACCACATTTCTCACTCGGTGCTAAATACCACTTCCAGACACAATCTCAGAACGCATTAGGAAATCCATCACAAACATCACAAGGGTCTATCATGAAGACCAAATCAAATCTCTTTCTCATTTATCAAATCATAATCAATTTGTGGATTCGTAACTCGACTTAAATCAAATCAGTCTTTCTCAATATCAAAATGTATCAATTCATTAAATCATGGCAATATCAATAACTTTGAGGAAATATCAATACTCATTGTAACAATTCAATTTTATCAATCAATATACTCAATAATCCAATTTATCATAAGGAAGCTTAAAGCTTGAGAGATATCTTGAAAGTACTTAAAATATCAACTCATGGTAGAAATACGAAATTCACAATATTAAATATCAAGTCATAACTTGGGAAAGTAAAATAATCATGTTTAACAAAGCTTGAACAATCTATATTCTCATAATCTCATGATGAAGTAATTTGGGTATAAACCTACTTGCAAAATCATATAAATCCATAATAGAAATCAAAGCTTTGGGCACAAGAACGAAAGGATTGCTCTTTTTCAAAAACCCACATACCTTGATCTTTGAAATTGGATGAATTCTAGTGCTTGAGACTCTATCCGCACTTGTAATAAATGATTCTCGAAGCCCACACTATGACAAACTTGATTCTTGAAGAAATCTTAAAGATTTATGGATGATTTTTGGCAGAGTAATATCTTTAAATAAAAACCCTAGATATGTTTCTTAAGAAAATTGAAAGAGAGAATGAAGAAGTTAGGGTTTAGATGGGAATTCTCATATATATAGGGGCCTCTAAATGATGGGAAAAGACCAAAATACCCTTACAAAAATGTCCTTTAATTTCTTAAAAAATAGTTGACGACATTCATGATAATTCTACATGAAATGTCGTCACAAAAAGGTAGATTTTATGGTTTTCTGCTTAAGGTGGACGACATTGGTGATAAGTCATCACATTTGTGACAACTTATCACTAAATGTCAACACTGGGGGTGGAAATCTTCTTAAGGCTAACTAAATTAGTGATAAGTCATCACACTTGTGAAAGCTTATCACAAAATGTCGTCACTCAATTTTCCAGCCTGACATGCTGGAGTAAAATGGGCATAACTTTTGGCTCCGATACCGTATTTGGGTGAAATTGGTATTGTTGGAAAGATAATTCAATTATATATATTTTGGTAGGTCATGAGATTAATAACTCGTAGTATAACTAGATATATACTCATTTGAAGTTTAATATAGCAATATCCTTCCCAAGAATTCTATCGGTAAGGAATATTTTGATTCACCTAATCGCTAAGCTATCTTTGCTGCCTTAATACACATCACCCTTGATCATAAAACAACCAAAGTACTATAATTTACTTCTCATTAGCTTTATTCATGGTTGCACTATTGGTTAGAGTCTCGGGGTATTATATCACTTATGACTGATTTACAACTGATGTTGAAATTCTCCACTTGTTCGACATTAATGTTCAAAAAACCCCTATTTACTTTTATAGTTCCACCCATTGATTACAACAAATGAGATCCACGATTCCATGCATTCCCTTAGGATTCAACCCTAATCTCTGTTGGGTTATTATATTTGATCGCAACCATATCATCTTCTAAGAGGAGGTTTAGCCTAGACGTCACAAAATTTTGGTGTTGTTGCTCAGGAATACAGTATTGACTATTGATTTGAAGTTTTTAAAGTTTGGAGATTTTCCTTTTGTTTTTGTTCATAGTTGGTATATGTCATTGTATGCCTAACACACAAAGTAGAGGCAATCTTTTATTTGCAATAAATTTGAATCTAGAGAGGATCCTAAAAACACCTAGTAGGATAGTGGAACAAAAAAAAATGATAATCCTAAATTAGTTCGTGATATTGTACCTCCCCATTCTTCTAAAGGTGTATAGGATATTATTGATTGACAAACTGGTGAACTTTTAGCTTAAGCTGAAAATGAGAGGAGGGCAATGGAAGAATCTCAGCAGGTAGATCACAAGAAGAGCTAGTTGAGCAAAGACAAGAAGCAGACCACCGAGAAGCACTCGGTGAAATCATAATAGATCTAGAGGTGCCCGCATTTAAGTGATCCCATCATATTAGTATGTGCAATCGTATATAGATGATGAAGAAGATTTGGGATACGTTGAGATGGCTGAGACTGGAGCCATTATTTCTTCTATTTTACCTCCAGGCACTAAGTTTGACATCACGAGTACATTAATCTAGCTATTCAATCTGAAGGATGTATTTGCGGGTTTTTCTGTAGATAATGCAAATATGCACCTTGTAAATTTTATCAGGATTTGCAATTCATTTACCATTTTAGGGGTGAATCAGGAAGCACTTAGACTGAGGTTTCTCCCTTTCTCACTTATAGAAAAAGCATCTTTAAGGTTAGGGAAACTGCCTAAAGGCGTTATCACCATATGGAATGAGTTGTGCATCCAGTTTTTGAACCTATTCTTTACTCTATCCAAGATGTTGCATCTTAAGGATGAGATATATAATTTAACATAGCTACAGTCAGAATCTATGTACGAGGCATGGTTCAGGTTGAAGAAGAAGTTGAGTATGGTGCCCAACCATTAGATATTAGGAATGAGCTTATTAGAGATATTTTATTAAGCCTTGACCATTATCTCCAGATCCATGGCAGACACCATATCTTGTGGAGCTTTTATGAGACTATGCTGGGAGGCGGCATCATATACACTAAATTAAATCTCACTTACTAACCAAGGGTGGCAAACTCAGGAGGCTGAAAGGGGATCTGGCACATATGCTATTGGTGCCTTTTAGGATCGAAAAGTAGCTGATGATTCGGTAACACAAGAGATTGGTGTTGCTAAGAATTGATCTTTGGTTACTGGAAAAACATTTTACAGCCATAAGTTATGAGAAAGTGAATGCAGGAGCAACACAGGTTGAGCTTCAAAAACTTTTGATTCAAAATTTGAGGGGGTCAGTTAGAGAGGTTTTGAGCCCAATGGCAAGGGAACCAAGGTTGAAACTATTATGATATATACAAAGACCATAGTAGAGAGTGATATGGTGTGTAGAGAAAGAAGGATAACTATAGAAAGAAGGGAAATATATGCATTTCTACTGGCAGATGAGATGCAGAATCAATAATGAAAGAGATGTTGACTAAGTTTATAAAGGGCCAAGAAAATCAAGTGATCAGCCTTAAGAAGATAAGGTTGATATTTCAGGTTTGACCTAAAAAGTCAAATTTGATGCAGTTTCTATTAAGTAGTTGAAGTACCAGTTCAGGCAGATATCAGCAACTCTGAACCAGAGGCATCCAGGTACCCTTTCGAGAAACAAAATGCAAAATCTAAAAAATAAAGGTTATATTCTTCCTATTACCAAGATGAGGGGTATGACTACTATAGATTCACACTACTAGCTGTGAAGCTGCTATTGATGAGACACCTATTGTGGAGGTAGAAAAGGCAACATGAGGTGATGATGAAGTTGGTAAGAAAAAAGGTAAGGGACCAGTTGTTGAGATGGAAAAAAGACAAATTCCAAGACCGACCCCCAAATTTTCCTTAGAGATTAAAAAAGAAAAGAGATGAAGAAAAATTGAAGCAATTCATTGAGATTTTAAAAGAATTGATATTGAATATTCCTTTTCTTGAGTTATTAGAGAAGATGCCTTGATATGCTAGGTTAATAAAGCAATTGGTCACAAAGAAGAAATGATCTATGATTGAGGATGTTAATGGCTTGCACCACTGTAGTGCAGTCACTACGAGGTCTATGGCTAAAAAAATATTGATCCCAAAGTATTCACTCTACCATATACTATTGTGTAATCCTGATTTTCTAGAGCTTTATGTGATGTAGGAGCCAACATAATTTTGATATTTCTAGTTATATTCAAGCAATAAGGCTTAAACCCTCTGGAACCAACTTTAATACGGTTATTGCTGGTTGACTAAAAGGTGAAGAAACTAATGGAATTTCATTTGATGTGAGGGTAAGAGTTAATAACTTTTATCTTTTTGACTTACTTTGACATTCTGGATTGTAAGTTTGATAATAGGATGCCCATTATATTGTGAAGGCCATTTATGACCATAGGTAGAGTGATGGTTAACATGGAGAAAGAAGAGATGAAGTTCAGAGTCAACAGTGATGAGGCGACATTCAACATCCAAAAATCAATAAAACAGTGAACTAACATAAGAATGGTGTTAGTGATTGATTGTATTGATGACCTTGGAGGATACTCCAATGGGTATCTTGATGAATTCTGAGTAATCAAGATACCCGCATCATATAGCCATGTTTAATCAAGTGTTTCATTGGAGGCAACCCATCGAATTATTAGTCAAGTTTAAGTAACCAACACAGCTATGTCGTGTTGTAATGTTAAACCAAGCATTGAGTGGGAGGCAACCTACTATTTTAGTTTTCACGTTTTGGCTGTTTTTTTTATAGGTTTTTAGCTCTTAAACTTGGATCAAATATGGTAAAATTGATACATTTATCAATGTCCAGGTAAGGGGACTATGTGATCAACCCATCATGGTCATAAGTCCCAAACGAACCATGCAAGTTAAGCATTAAATTGAAAAGATGAAGTTTTGAGGATGAGAATGGAAAGTTGAGAACTATGGAACATATTTATACTTTTGGGACCATAAAAATAAGTTTCAATACCATGAGTAGCAAGGTAAAGGTAAAAATACCAAGTCCAGACTGCAAGAAAGAGGGCCAAAGTTTTGTCCCTGTACATGCTGGTCCCATGTGGCATATGTTCCCTATGACTGGCCGCATGTGGCAGGAGCATGTAGCTACCGTAGATAGGTCCGTTTGTGGGTACAAATTTTAATTAAAATTTTGGTCTCACCAACACTTATATAAGACCTAAAATAGCCCTCCATCTATATTTAAACATCCTTAGCTCATTCCAACTCATTCAAATCCTAAATACTTCACTTTTTCTTTAAACTTAAACTTCCCTCTTAAGACATAAACTAACCCCACACTTGAGTAAATGCTAAATTGAAACTTTTTTGAGATACCAACTTGTCCCAACACACTAAAAATAATTTTCAATGTTGGTTTTGCTCGATTTCTTCATTGTTCACTTTTGGATTTTCATAAAAAAGATACTTTCTCAGCTCCTTGGTTTTGCATTGATTTACTTATTGTTTAAACAAGTTGATATGTTTACTCCCATGCAAAATATATAAAATCTATCATGCTTGTATGTAGGATCCTTCCAATAACATATACTTTCAATGTAGGGCATTATTTGAAAATAAATTCTAAAGTTAGGCCACAACCAGAAGTTGAGCATCTTTAGTTTGCTGTCAAAATCATTATTTTTTATAGTTTGTACACATTGGACTTATTGGGATTTCAAATAATTTACAGGGGTGTGAAATTTTAGTAAAAATTTGAACTTTTTGAGTTTTGAATTTTTCTTCAACTTTTACAATCCCTCACTTTTATTGGAAACTAACGACTGGTTTTTCAGGTATATATGGTACCTAAAGATGCTAAGAAGAAAAGGGTGATATATATAGGAAAAGGGATAAGTCCCTCAGGCCCAGTGGTTCAATAAAGGAGTACCTAATACAGTGAAATAGAAAGGTACACTCTCTCACAAAGAGTCATATAGCAACCACTCCTTCATCCATACCCCCAGTGGTCCAGATATCACTTCAACAAGCACCCAATAATTTTGATTTATCATTGGATGATGATTATGAGGCCTTGATAGTTAGGTCTAAGAGAGGTTATATCAGCAACTCAAAGGATCTTGATATGCCATATGACTAGGCCCTTGAAAGGGCTAGATATGATTTGATAGACATTGTATTCCTTGATAGGCAGAAGCGTATAGATATAGTAGTGGGTGTATCTTCTAGTAGTGAGCCTCCACTATCTCCTCCTTTGCTAGCTAATATGCCCCCGCATGGGGATGCTCATGATAATGACGCTTAGTACATCCCAGGTATGTTCTCACTTCCCTTTGTTTTGAATTATTAATGTATATTAAGGATAGTGTGCAGGTTTTTAGTTGGTATGTGGAATACCACAGCCACCATGAGTTTTTGTTGTCATGTTTCTTTTTCTATCAATTGCGGTATGGTTGTAGAACCACATGTCTAGGTTAATTTATGTTGTATTGTGTTTTATTTAGTATTGTGTGTGTTTTTGTGTAATTAGGAGATATTTAAATATTTAGGACAGTATTCATGTTTTGATTTATTTTTGATACCCCCGAAAACTAATTATGTTTTAGAACTGTGTGAATGTATATATGTGTGATCACTGTGAATCTTGTTTAGACATTAGGATTAGGAGAATAATAATAACTTGCTAAAAACTATATGAACTGAATAAGTAGTAGTTTGTAATATTGACTATATGACATGTGTATATGAGATGCTACTTAGTTCCCTTTTTGTGTTGAATTCTGAACTTGCCTGGTTAGTCTTGCCTACGTTGAAGGATAGTTGATTAGGAAAGGATCATAGGCCATTTTTTATTTTAGTCTAGTTTTAGCCTAAATGACCTTCCATGTGTAAAATAGTATCCTTTGATCCCTATTTTGAGCCTTGTAGTCTCTTTCCTTGTTTTAACCATTCAATTTTCCATTTATGTTACAATGAACTTGTTTTAGACTTGGTCCTTCTAGGACATTTTCACCTCAACTCAGCTGAAATGCCTAAGTTAAAAGGTGTCAATCATAGGGTTGCGTAGTGTAAATTAGGTATGTTGAAGGGTAAAATTAATGAAAAAAGGTAAGGTTGAGTGTGGAAGAAAAATAAAAGAGAAAGAGAAAAAGAAAAGAAAAATTGTAAAAAAAGGTGAAAAAGAAAGAATAAAAGGCCATACCGAACCTGAATGTGCAATAAAGAATAAAAAGGGAGAAATAAGGGTGGAATAAAAAGGAACTTGGCTAGAAAGTGAGACCACAAGGTTAGTGTAGTTCCAGGGAGGCGTAGTCACTTGATTTGTCCATACGTACCATACAAGCCCCCCAATCCTTACAAGATGAGAAAATTCCTATAGTGATCCTAACTTGACTGTCTGAATGCTAAGGTAAACAAAATAAGGGAAAGCCTTTGATGTTTGGTACACATTGATTGGAACTTCTCTTCTGAGTCTGAGCGTAGCTTAACTATCCCTACATTGATATCCATTATTTCATATAAGTGAGTGGGTCATCTTTGTTGTGAGGGTACAATAGTCATATTGCTAGCTATTTGTTTCTTTGGATAGTGTAACTTGTACATATGCATGGTTGTCTGTTTCTATTGTAATATATTGATCCCAAAGTTTCACGTTTTTGTGCTTCATGTTTTTACACAGTTGGAATTGAAAAGTAAGATAGGAGACGGTGTTATGATCTAAACTTAAAGTGTTGATTGACTACCTTGAATAGCTTAGATTCTCTTAATTAAGCATTGTGTTCAGTTCAATTTAGTTTTGTTGTGTTCTTTTGCTTGAGGACATGCAACTGTTCTAAGTTGTGGGTGTTGATGTGCTATAGAAATATAGAACTTTCGATGCTTAAAACAATAAAAATATGCAAAATTTTGAGATTATTTTGTTAGATATGATGCATTTTGGGTATGTTTAGTAGGAACTCATGTTTTGGATGCAAATTTTGTGAAAAAATATGAAAAAGATGTTTTTGGCTACTCATAGGAGTAATTATCAGTGTTTAGGACACTTTTTGAATTGATCGTGATCAATGCATGTGCAGGAATTGAAGAAAAACTAAAAAAATAACTTTCAACACTTTTGGACTTTAGACACATGTCAAAATAACTACATATGCCCTCCTTACAAGCTGCATCTGCTACCTGCGCCCAATGACAGGGTGCATGTTGGGACCACAAGTAGCCACCAACCTTTTTTTCCTTTATTTTGTTCGGTCTTTGGATTTAGGGTGTCCTCATGTACAATAAATATGTAACGCCCAGCATCGTCAATGCATTAGCTCATGGTAATATGCTCTTAGAGTTAAATAACTAGAATGGTGTCAAAGAGACTTAGTTTTATTTTTTTGACTACCAAAGTGAGTAAAGTTTAAACCACATATAATATCCCTAATTTTGAATTTTTATTATATTGGAAATTGAATGAGCCATCCATCGATATAAGATTTGCCCAAATTCGATACCCGGGCAAGAAGATATGGCTACTTTAAGTCCTAGTTGTAAAACACCACCATTTTTGCTCTTGGCACATCGCGGAGGTGGTCTATTTAACAATTTTCAAATTCCAATAGCCTAGCGCGACTGTGGCATGTCGGGCTGAAGCTTCAGGTCCCAACCAGTGGGATAATGCGATGGCTCCGCGTCGCGGTGGCCCATTAAATCAGGCTCCCAGTTATATTATTATTCTATCTCATTAAGGGTACATTAGGTATTGTTCACCCCCTTATCAACTTAAACACCAGATTTAATCCCAAAGACACCAGAATACATTCAGAATCATCCAAATTACTCAAGAACACTCTCTAGGGTTTAAAAATAAAAACCCAAATAACTCAAGATTCAACCGTGAGTTTTCAAAACTAAATGAAGATTTGGAATCCCCAAACCATAGGCTTCAAGAATCATTCATCAAATTCCTAAATTGGGGTAAGTGGGGTTTTCTTAAAAATCTCATGGGCATAGAAATCATGATTTTAAGAAAAGGGTTTTAGATTTATGATTTATAATCATGTTTTAAAAGTCTCAATGATATTATTTTTGTCTTTAGGCCTTTCCCCAAATTGATTTGAAATTCTATATATATGTATGCATGTGTTTAAGGATGAATATTCAATTGAGAGCATGAATTATAATGAATTCCTCTCTTGTTATGATTTTTCCCATTATTCGTATGATATAGATTGTTTTGAAAAGCATGATATGAAAGGTCTTCATTTATACTATGATTCAAACATGATTGTGGAATAAAAAGAGAGGGTTGTGCATGTAGATAAATGTTGAATATACATATAATGAAAAAGTGCATGGTTTTACCAAAAGCACATGACTACCATATGTTTGAAGAATTTTTGCATAGTTTTGACTTATGTTTCAGACTTGTAAGGGAGTGCCTCCTAACTCAGAAGTAATACAAAGATCAGAGGCTACATTGACAGAAAAGTTTTATGATTATCAAAGATGACCATGTGTTTTGGAATTTATATCATATGTGATGTTTTATGACTAGCTCTGAACTATTTTATTTATATTAGAAGATTTATTTTGGATTGCTCTGTGTACCAATACATCTGTATTGACTCCCTACTACCTTCCAGGTTCTGAGGCACACTCTAAGGGTCCTGATAAGCAGTAGATTTCTTTAGATAGAAGTGCAGGGTCTAGTTGGTGAGCCTTCTATATTTCAGAAGGCCTAGTTATTTTCAAACATTTATTATCAGTTATGGTTTTGGTCTACTGGGGGCTTGTCCTAGTTTTTAGACAGTGTTATTAGTCATATAGTAGAGATTTTACAGATGAATTTCAGATGTCATTAGATGGTTTTGGATTTCATTTACCCTTGTTGAATTTATATCAGACTTATTACCATGATTCTGTTCTATTAAATAATTCTGCATTTTCCCTTTATTATATGAATCTTGTTCATGATTACCAGACAGATAGGGACACTCGGGCCTTCATGGTTCGATATGTCCGTTATGGCCAGGGCCCCGGTTTGGGTCGTGACAAATACCCCATATGTGTTTTTTTAGTATAAGTAACGCCCTCTTTATATTTACATATATATTTTGATTCTGAGTTTCAACTTTAGTCTTAGAATTCTCTTGTATTGATTTTAGTTGATTAGTTCAGTTACGGATTTGGGTATTCACTTCTTATAATTTTTATTTCATCTCTTACTTTCAATTATGAATGTTTTTTATTACTTCACAACTATGAGAAGCTAAAAACCCTGTTCTTGATTATAGCTAATTACTCCAAAAGAAGAGTAGTGACTAGGAAAAGATAATGACAATAGTAACTTGGAGTTTAACTGTCGACCCATGCTACTAGGTTTTATCTACGTAATATGGTTAGATTTAATCTAATAACTAGAAGAATCAAAAGGTAATAATTTATTCGGATCAAGATAAAGGTTAGTAAGTAGACATCATGAAACTCAAAAAGTAAAAGGTGAAATCCTTCTACTCATCCAAAAGATTGTAGAAGGTACATAACTTCTCGATTCTAAATACAAGGTATCAGGTTGGTTTAACAAAGAAAGATAAGCCTATGAAGTTTAGAATCCAGGGGAACTCAATCCTAGCATTCACCTATGACTTATTTCAATTGAAGCTGATATTGGCCAATTGTTAAACATTGATATTCAAAACCTTCTATTTACTTTTTCCAATTTTGCCCATTGATTAAAACCAATGAGAGCCATGATTTCACATATTCCCTTGGGATTCGACCCCACATCTATCGGGTTACTATATTTGGCATTGACTATATCATCTTTTGAGAGAAGGTATATCCTGGACGTCACCAAATTTTGGCACCGTTGTGGTGGAATACGCTGTTGATTTTTGAATTAAAGTTGTTACAATTTTGGGTTTTCTTTTTATTTTTGTTCTTAGTTGGGTATATACCATTTTATACATAACAAACGGAGTAGAGGTAATCCCATACTCCAAGTAAATCCAAATCCTGAGAGGATCCTACAAACACTTTGTAGAATGGTAGAAAGAAAAGAGATAACAATCCTAAAGGGGTCCGTGATCTTATACCTCCCCTTCCTCATGAAAGATTATAGGATATTGTTGATCAACATACTGGTGAGCTTTAACCTAAGGATAAAAATAATAGGAGGGCAATAGAAGAAGCTCAGTGGGTAGCTAGGGAGGAAGAGTTAGCTGAGCAAAGACAAAAAGAAAACCGCCACCAGCATATCAATATGTGTAGCCATATATAGATGATGAAGAAGATTTGGGATATGTTAAACCGATAGATATTAGAGCCATTATTCCTCCTATATTACCCCCAAGCATCAAGTTCGACATCACAAGTGCAATGATCCAACTCTTAAATTTAAAGGGTGTATTTGTGGGTTTGCCTACAGATGATGCAAATATGCGCCTTACAAATTTTGTCGAGATCTGTGGTTCATATACAAATCTAGAGGTAAATTAGGAAGCACTTAGACTGAGTTTGTTACCCTTCTCACTTACACAAGAAGCATTTTTATGGTTAGGGGAACCTCTAAGAGGCTTTATCACTATATGGAATAAGTTGATCATGCAATTCTTAAATTGGTTCTTTCTTACATCAAGGATATTGTAGATTAAGGATGAGATCAGTAAGTTTAGGTAGCTACAGTCAGAATCTATGTATGAGGCATGGTTCAAATTCAAATAGAAGCTGAGTATGGTGCACAACCATTCGATATGAAGGACAAGCTTACTGTAGATATTTTATCGAGGCTTGACCATTACCTCCAAACCAATGGCAGACACAATATATGAAGGATTTTTTATACGACTACGCTGAGAGGCAGCTTCCGAGATGCTAGATCAGATCTCACTCGTGATCGAGGGTGGCAAACATGGAAGGATAAGAGGGGATCTTGAACATATGCTATTGGTGCCTCTTACAACCAGAGAGTAGTTGGTCATTTGGTAGCGCAAGAGATTCTGATCTTATCTTGGGTTACTAAAAAAATAGTTAATAGCAAAAAGTTCTGAGAAAGTGAATATTGTAGTAGCATAGGGCTCAGCTTCCAAAGCTTATGAGTCAAAATTTAAGGAGGAAGAAAATTATTTGGATCATCAGTCAGTGGGTTTTCTAGCCCAAGGGCAAGGGAATCAAGGGCAGAACTACTATGATAGATAAAGAGACCATAGTAAAGAGCGAGATAGTGACTAGAGGAAGAAGGATGACTATAGAGAGAAAGGAGATAGATACATTTTACCTAGGAAATGAGATGCAGAATTAAGAATATTAGAGATGCTGACTAAGTTGATAAAGGGCCAAGAAAATCAGTAGACCAGCCTTAAGGAGATTAAGGCTGACATTTTAGGATTGACCTAAAAATTCAAATCTCATGCAACTGTTATTAAGCAGATGAAGCACCCGTTTGGGCAAATGATAGTAACTCTGAACTAGAGGTAGCTAGGTACACTTTTAAGAAACACAGTGCAAAGTTCAAAAAATGATGGTCATGTTCTCGTTATTACCACAAGGAGTGGTATAACTACTATGGATCCCCCTTTGCTAGTTGTGGAAGCTTCTATTAATAAGACACCTATTGTGGAGGCAGAAAAGGCAACAGGAGGTAATGATGCAATTGGTAAGGAAAGAGGTAAGGGTCCAATTATTAAGCAGAAAAAGGAAAAATTCCAAAACCACCTCTACCTTTTACTTAGTAACTAAAGTAGAAAAGACAGGAAGGAAAATTCAATAAATTCATTGAGATGTAAAAGAATTAAGCTTTAATAATCCTCTTCTCAAGACATTAGAGCATATTCCTGGATATCCTAGGTTTATGAAGCAATTGGTCACAAAGAATAAAGGAGCTATGATTGAGGATGTTAATGGCTAGCATTACTGTAGTGCAGTCACTATTGCTCATCCAAAAGGTTGTAGAATGTTCATAACTTATCGATTCTTCATGCAAGGTATCGGGTTGGTAAAACATAGCACAATAACCCTGTAGAGTTAAGAAGCTAGGGAGAAAAGAATACTAGTTTTCACCTACGGCTGATTACAACTGAAGTTGATAGTTACTACTTGTTCAACATTGATATTCAAAACCCTCCATTTATTTTTCCAGTTCCTCCCATTGATTACAATAACTGAGATCCACGATTCTACGTATTCCCTTAGGATTTGTGCCCTACCTCTATAGGGGTACTATATTTGGCAGTAATCGTATCATATTCTGAGATGAGGTATAGCTTGGATGTCACTATCCATTTCTTCCAAGTTCCACCATACACCAACTTAGGCTCTTAGCCTCATGTTGGCAATTTTAAGTTCAGGGAGGGTAGGGACCAAGAGATGGATAACTTTCAAATGTTTTAGGGATTTTAATGTAGTTTTCAAATAAAGGTTAATAGGCTCGAAATTGGTAACAAGGGATACCATTCACGTGTGATTAGGCTTTTCGGGCTAAAGTATTTTCAACAATTATAAAGATGGTCTTAGGTTTTCTATAAATAGGACCCACATGGGGTTTTGGTTTTTTTTGGGCCCGAAGCACAATGGTGAGATATGGGTATCATTATTCTTATAATTATGATTAAAATGTAATTTTTATAGTATGGCATCTCATGAAAGCTTTTGGGAAGGAAAAAACAGTGAATTAAAAGATCTTTTGATCTTTCTTTGGTGTCTAGGTAGGCTTGGTTTCCCTTCTTTTTATATTGAGATATGCCATATTATGTTTATGATATTATCTTAGATTTGGGATGGGTATTAGGTGTTAATGATTAATTTTGAAATACTTGGGTTACTTGGACCTCTTAGGCTATTCGAAGACCGTAATTTGGGCATAGTTGGCTTAGTTGCTTACTTCCATAATTAAATTTCTATATTAGAAAAAATTGAGACATGTTTAACATCTAAAAGTTTATTTAGATACCTTAGTATAGTTTTTGATATAATTTCCTTAAATGTATTTCAAGAATTAGATATGGGTTTCTTTGACCCTCCATAAGTCAACACTTGAACTAGTAGAGACAATTCATTTAAATGTTTTTTCATGTTATTTCAAATGAATATATGGATACTTAATGAGACTAGACACTTAATGACTATTATGATTTGATATTAAAGGTCGATGATGGTTTTAATGAGTTTTAACACTTGATAATTGTGGTGAGCGGATAGTGAGAGTTGATGATTATGGCTTACATTATTGATTATGTTATTAGTTATGACACTGAGGGTGATAATGATATATATATATATTCCTATCGCTTTAATTTTTTATATTGATGATGATATTGATGTCATACATACCTGGTTAAAGCTTGAAAGGTTATTATGTTGTTGATTATGAGCCTACCTATTGAGGTCTAGAAATTTGCCATGATATTGATCTTATGTTGGTGTCAATACATTGATGATATTGCTTATGATATTGATTATTTGATTACCAGTTCAAGTCTGGATATTACCTATGATATTGATTATATAGCATCGGTTCAACCCTGATATTGGAGCATGATTTAAATAAGTTCAGTGTTGATAAGTTAGAATATGGATAGAATGGTTTATAAGGTGGCATGAGGGGAGGTGGAAAGTGATAATGTTACGATTTATGCTTTACTTGATTGTACTCTCCAGGCTTATAAGGGCCTGTGTTGGGTTGTTTATTTTCTCACACTTATTGGCTTATAGGGGCCAATGTTATAGTTATAATTGTGTATGTTTGGTCCTTTATATTGAATTTTTATTTTATTTATTTACTTATTTATGTACAGCGATGTTGGAGTTGATTCAAGTCCAATCCTTTACCTTAACTTAAGTTATGTTATCTTGTATTTTATTATATTTATATCATAATTTAACTCAATCGGCCAATGATGCCTACTGGGAACCCGTGCTTGGGTACTCAAACTATACTTTTGTACCTTATTAGTTCAAATCTGAGTATTAGTTATCATTCTTGATTTAAGGTTTGAGTTGTGGTTGATTTGGAGATAGGGTGATCTTTTAGAGTCAGAGTCACCCTATTTCTTTCTATCTTATTTATGTCTATTCTTTACTTTTGAGACCAGATTATATTTAGTGTCTTAGAACTTGGGTTGTATTTATAGTAGCTCTTGTACTGGCTCTACCAGGTCATGTGATGTTTTCAATGTTATTTCTACCCTTTGACTATCCCATTACTTTGCTTATTTCTATTTGTATTATCTATTTCTCCCTTATTAGGGCCTTTCCCCAAGTTATCCTACTGTTAATTGCTTTGGGATATGGTTTGGCTTACCTACAGGTGGTATTTTATAGGTGCCACCATGAATTGTAAATTAGGTCATGAAAAATTAGTATCAGAGCCTAGAAGTCACTGTTATTCTTGGTAAAAGAGCAAATGTCTAGTAGAATCCTGTGGATCAGATTAATGACGTATGTTTCCTATCTTTGTAAGGATATAGGAAATTATTATGAGTTCTTCACTTTTTTCACTTATTTCATGTTAAGAGTCTGAGTTGGTCTACAAAGTATTTCTTTGACTTTACTCTTTCGCAAATGTCTAGGATGCGTGCTACCACTATATGAGATGTGGATCCCAATATCAATCCTAGGGATTTTATTGGTGTTTATGGATAATCCAGATGACATGGATAAACTTGATATTTGTCCCCAGCTAGGGGCCTAGATAGGAGGTCTCCACCTGACCCTATTTCTTCTCCTAAGTTAGTGATTCTGTCACCTTAGCCAATGATGGGCCAGGAACCATCCCAGGTTTGACCAGGGTTTATTTTCTCTTTAGTGCTCTAAGATACTTTGGTTCATCTTTTGAGTTTGGTTGGTAGTGCACAGCCTACATATTAGAGTGATACTGAAGCTCCTAGAGTTTATATTTATCACATCGATAGTTTCTCATCCAGTGTTTGCCCAACCTTTTATGTCTTTTGAAGAGAAAAATATGTTGGGTAAGTTCTTAAGATTGGCTCCATCTAGGTTTTATGGGGCACCAAGCAAGGATACATACGAGTTTTTGATTTCTTGTAAGGATAGGCTCCATAATTTAGGCCTATTAAGGACTCTTGGTATGAAGTATAATACTTTTAAGTTGAACTTAGAAGCTCAACATTAGTGGAGAGGTCATCTTGATTCTAGGCCAACTAGATCTTCTTCCTTGATATGGACTCAACTATCTGAGATTTTCTTAGAGAAGTACATGCCTCATAACCTTAGGGATCATTATAGAGATCAGTTCATGAGATTGGAGTCGAGCTCTATGATAGTACTGGAGTACGAGTCCCATTTTCACAATTTAGCTTGGCATGTTGCTTCTTTTTCTGTATATGGAGTATGAGAGGGTTTATTGCCTTGTACATGGATTGAGACTTCCTCGTTGTATGTCTACTAAGAATTTAGTTGTTGCTGGTAGGTCTTTTCCTGAGGTTTTTTATCATGCTTAACTTATGGAGAATATGCATAGCAAGACCCGAGGGGCAGTGATAAAAGACCTCGGTATTAGTGTAGCTTCAGTAGGAGTCATAGTAGCTTCTAATTTAGAGGTAGCATTTCTTATGGTAGATACCCTTCTTGTCATTCATATCAACCTCAAAGTCAGTCTAATAGACTTGTTCAGGAAGAGCTCTAGATTACTAATAGGGTTAGTCTTGTGTTAATGACCGCCCTGGTCAGGGCAGTAGTCTGTATACTAGGGGCTCGCCTTTTGGTTCTAGTTCACGCTCATAGGATATGTTATAGTTATGGGGTTTATAGTCGTTATTTATGAAAGTAGCCTAGTTGTAGGAAAATTGTTGCTTCAACTAGGAGTGTTCCTCCTATTAGAGTTGTTTATTCCTCAACTAAAAGTGGTTCACATAGTCGTAGGGTTGATCCCCAGGGTTCTCAAGGTTGTTCTCGGGCATGTAGAAGAGGTGATTAATCAGAATCTTAGCCAAGTTGCAGGAATGGTCAATTATATACAGTACCTAATGGACTCGAGGTTGAGGCTATGGATGTTGTTGTTACAGGTATGATTTTGGTGTACCACTTGTAGGCCTTTTCTTTATTTGATTTGGGATCCACTTACTTATATGTATCTTCTTATTTTGCATTACGGTTAGAGTTATCTTAGGATTTATTATTTATTCCATTATGTGTATCTACTTCTTTGGGTAATTCTTTAGTAGTATATCGAGCATTCAGATCTTGTATTATAACTATTAGGGATATAGATACTCATGTTGATCTCATTATATTGGACATGGTGGGTTTTAATATAATTCTAGGAATGGACTAGTTATCCCTCTATCATGCGGTCTTGGATTATTTTGTCAAGGCCGTTACCTTAGCCATGTATGATATACCCCTTGTCGTGTGTCAAAAAGATATTAGTCGTAAGACGACGGAGATTATTTCTTATATTCATGCTAGTATTCTTATTTCGAGGGGTTGCAAGCCTTATGTTAATTATATTTGTTATGTTAGTGTGAAGAGTCTGTCGTATGACTCTATTCATATAGTTTAAGATTTTCCTGATGTTTTTCCTAATGATCTGACTAGTGTCCCGCCTGCCCGTGAGATTGAGTTTGTTATTGATCTTGAGTTTGGGTACCCAACCTATTTCTATGGTAAGGTTTCTATAGAACCTTACCATATGGCTCCTGCCAAGCTTAAGAAGCTGAATATTCAGCTTCAAGATCTTCTTGGTAAGGATTTCATTAGATTGAGTGTGTCTCTTTGGGGATCTCATGTGTTGTTTATAAAGAAAAAGGATAGCTCCATGTGGATGTGTATTGATTATAGGAAACTTAATAAGGTGATGGTGAAAAACCATTATCATATGCCTCGCATGATGATTTGTTTGACTAGCTTCAGGGTACAGTTGTGTCTATAAGATTTATTTAAGGTCTAATTACCATCTGTTTAGAATTTGGGATGAGGATATCCCAAAGATAGCCTTTATAACCTGTTATGGTCATTATGAGTTCCTAATGATTTTTTGTAGGTTGAATAATACCCCTATCACATTTATGGATTTGAGGAACCGAGTGTTTAGGCCTTACTTTGATTCCTTCATGATTATATTCATGGACGATAGCCTTGTCTATTCAAGGGGTAGAGAGAAGCATGCATATCATTTGATGATTATGCTCCAGACTTTGAGAGATCATTTGCTTTTTACCAAATTCTCTAAGTGTTAGTTTTGTCTTGAGTCAGTGACATTCCTTAGACATATGGTGTCTAAGGATGATATTATTATAGACCCAAAGAAAATTAAGGCTATTCGTGATTGGGCTAGGCCTGTTGATGATAGGCGAATTTACGCGCCTATATCAATATATTTTGCCCATATTTTAGCCTAGTTTTGAGAACTAATTATCTATTTCATACACTTTTAGTCCTTTTTCCTGTAAATGAGCTAACAAATGTGATTAGGAAAGTTTCAGGTATAAATGATGCAAAATACAGCAATTTATGGCTTACTTGACGCAAAAGAAAGCTCACAAACGAGATGAAAAGGAGCTGGACGCATAAAGGACTAAATCTGCTGCATGGAAAATCTGTCCCGGGCTAAAACAGCATTTCTGAAGACTTTGGGGACTTACAGACACAAAGCTGGATTTTTGCCATAATACATTAACCTAGTGCAATTAGGTTATGTGTTTCATTATTCTATTTGGATTATAATTTTGTAACCTTACCCTAGTACATTTGGGTCAAGGATTTCATTAGTATATTAGGATTTGGTTATTTATTTTAGTAGTCTAGTAGGAGTAGGAGAGGAGTATTATAAATACCCTATCATGTTAGAGATTTTGGAGAACCTCTCCAAGAATCAACTCAACAATTAATTTTCTTCCATCCCTCTCATCTTCCACCACAAACATTCAACTCTTAAATTCCACAACAAGAGAATCGTTACTTGCTACGGAATCACCAAAACCACACGCCAAACACCCACTATTCACGCCATCCACCATGCAAAACGTGATATCCTACGCATTCATGGGTAACTAAACCTCTTAGTTGGGGTTATGGAAGCCGAATGAGTTACTATCTATTGCTATGAGCTTGTGAGTTCAAGACACGTATATTGCTTATATCATTATTCTCTTCATCTTAAATCTACATCCTTTGCGGTTCAAACACAAGAACACGCCATTCTAACATCTAACCTGTTCGAGAGAAAGGTTATTTGTCTAGAAAAGAAGACGCATAGACCAACGCCAGTCTAACATTTAACTTGTTCGAGAGAAAAGTTATTTGTCTGGAAAAGAGATAATGTCAAGGTAGTAGGACACCCTTTCCTATTAAAAAGCTAGTGCCGTACCTGGACTAACTTCTTGGAGAATTCGTACCGTTAGTCACGCTTTAAGCTCGAGAGAGTTAAAGTGAAATAGTCCTTGTTTAGGTCGAGAGACGCTTGGATTTACCATCGACTACAATTCTCTATAAGCAATTGCATGTCAAGACTCTACACACTCATAGCCAATAGAGACGTATACCTCTGAAGGTGGACATAACCCCAACGCTTCAATTCTCATTGTTTACAACACACGTGACAATCTCTCTTTATTTTGCTATTTTTAGTTCTTACATTCTTGTTTTGGTTACATACTACAATCCCCCCTTTCCTACGAGACTTGTACTAAAAGTCTAGTAATTTCTCTTACTTGTTGACCAAGCTATTCTCTGTGGGATCGATACCCAACCCAGTTGGGTTCTATATTTGCTAACGACCGCTTTACACTCCTACGAGAGCTGTAGATTGAGCGTTATCAAAAATTGGCGCCGTTGCCGGGGAATACGAGTGTCAATCAAGTTCGTGAAAATTATTAGACCCTTTGGTCAAAGATTCTCGTACTTTTACGTTTAGTTTTTGTTTTTGTTTATTGCAGGTTTTTCTTTTAGTGCATGCCCCATACAAGAAGTTCTGGTCAACCGTTATTACCAATCAATCCTGAACCGCAACGAATTAGAAGAATGGAAGCACAAGCTGAAATCGACAGGATGGCTGCTCAACACGAGCAAGCAAGATTAGCTGCTCTTGCCGCTGCTCAAGTCCAACAACAAAACATTGATAATCCTGGACGAGCAACAAATCCTGACGATGAAGATTTAGGAGATGACGAGTTGATCAACCCAAGGCATGGCGCTGAAATGGCAACACCTGCCAACAGACGAGGTCGACAAGCTCGGTACAGATATGATCGCCAACCTTTGCAACCAGCTTTCGACGATGATGATGATGATCTTGATGGTGCCGGAGCCACTGGAGCTATAATTCCACCACCATTAGCGCCCGGAGCCAAGTTCAACATCACTAGCACCATGATTCAGTTATTGCAACTCAAGGGATTATTTGGTGGACTAGCAGGCGATGATCCGAATATGCATCTCATCAACTTTATTTCTACATGCAAGTCTTTTGACAATCCTGGAGTTGGTCAGAATGCTATTCGGTTACGTCTATTTCCATTGTCTCTGTCTGGGGAGGCAACATTATGGTTGAATGGGCTGACTCCTGATTCTATTACAAATTGGAGGCAATTGAGAGACGCTTTCCTAGAAAGATTCTTTCCGCCATCCAAGAGGGCTCAATTGAGAGATGAAATCAGCAACTTTCGTCAGCTTCCCTCTGAAGCTCTTCACGAAACATGGGAGAGGTTCAAGACAAAGCTAGCGAGATGCCCAAACCATCACATGACTAATGTTCACCTCATGGAGATCTTATATAGAGCCTTGAATTCAGTAACTAAACCAGTGGTGGACAACGCAGCTGGAGGTTCTTTTATGGACCTCACCTTTGGTCAAGCAAGTAACATGCTAGATCGTATGACGAAACAAAGTAGAGCTTGGCATACCAGGGATTCTGAGGTAGCAAGCCCCACTTTATCTATTGGCATGTCTGCAGATCAAAGAAGAAGAGAAGAAGAACGTGATCAAGACATGGCGCACATGAAAACCCAAATGGACCTTCTTACAAAGCATCTATTAGGGAAGACTGAAAAAGTGAAAGCAATTGCGTCAAAAGGAAGAGACGAATCTGATTCGGAAGAGGAGGCCAACTACTTGAACAATCAGGGGGGTTTCCGAGGGAATGCCCAAGGAAACCAAGGTCGGAACTATTATGACAAATCTGGAGGTAAAGACCAAGGTAGTTGGAAGAAAAATAATGAAAACAGTGGTTTGTACGTTCCCCCTGGTAGACGTGATACCACCACATCTAATTCTATGGAAGACATGATGGCTAAGTTATTGAAAGGAGTGGAAGCGACGAACGCGGGAGTTAAGGAGGTGATTGACGATTTGGCCTCCATGAAGCAATTAGTTGATTCTCATTCCACTTCTATCAAGCAACTAGAGCAGCAATTCAGTCAACTTTCAGCAACACTCAACCAAAGAAAAGCCGGCACCTTGCCTAGCGATACGGTGCAAAATCCAAGGACTGATGGGTCATGCATGGCCATCACTACGAGGAGTGGTAAGGTGCTGGAAACTTCAGCAGAAGGCAAGCAAGTAGTTGACAGAACAGCAGACATAACCGCCACACCTAGTGACGCCACTAGGGAAGACGCCGCAATATCCACTTCCAACGTCAAGGACGTGTTGCCTAGTGACGTGCAGCCTGAAAAAAATAATAAACGGAAGCAAGAGGAGAAGAAAGCCATGGAAAGAACACTTCCATACCCATCACCACCTTTTCCACAAAGATTGAAGAAGGTGGCCGATGACACTAAGTTCAGCAAATTTATGACCATGTTGAAGCAGCTAACTATTAATGTCCCATTGGTAGAGGCACTTGAACAAATGCCTGGGTATGCGAAGTTTATGAAAGATCTTTTGACTAAGAAGAGGGCAGCAAGCTATGAGCTGAAAGAAGATGTGCATCATTGTAGTGCAATAGCTACCCGATCCATAGTTCAGAAGAAGGCCGACCCCGGAGCTTTCACTATTCCTTGCACCGTCGGATCTTTGGACTTTGCTAAAGCATTATGTGACTTAGGAGCCAGCATCAACTTGATGCCATTATCAATCTACAAGAAGTTGGGGTTGGGAGATCCTACACCAACTAATATGAAGCTTGTTATGGCGGATAGGTCGGTAAAACGACCGGTTGGTATTCTATGCGATGTCTTGGTGAAGGTATCTTCATTCATATTTCCAGCAGACTTTGTCATCTTGGATTGCGAAGCAGATTCAGAGGTTCCCATAATCTTGGGACGCCCTTTCCTTGCTACGGGAAGTGTGCTCATAGATTTGAGAGCTAATGAACTTTCATTCCGAATAAATGATGAAGTGGTGCGCTTTGATGTTTGCAAATCAATGAAGCAACCCAAAGATCTAAGTGTATTTTCTGTGACTGATGTTGTCGTTGATGACGAGGATGAGTTACTTGCTGAAGAGCAAATTCTTGATGATCCTTTGGAGGTTTTGCTCATGGAAGAAGATGATGATGATGCTGAAATTTCTGAAGATGATATTTGTGCTCTATCGGGATTAGGAGCATATCGCTATCCTCCTAAGAAGCTGGATCTTGATCTCAAGAATCGACCCACACCACCAGCTAAGCCATCTATTGAAGAACCACCCACATTAGAATTAAAGGAGCTGCCAAGCCATTTGAAGTATGCATTCTTAGGAAGCGGAAACACTCTTCCAGTCATAGTGGCAGCCGATTTAGGTGAGCAACAAGTTGCAGCTCTTATTGCAATTTTACGCAAGTATATTAGAGCTATTGGATGGACCATTGCGGATATCCTTGGTATTCCACCTGGGATTTGCACTCATAAAATTCAGCTCCAAGAAAAGTGCACACCCACCATCGAACACCAAAGACGTCTAAACCCACCAATGCAAGAGGTGGTGAAGAAGGAGATTATTAAGTGGCTAGACGCAGGAGTTGTGTATCCTATTTCTGATAGTACATGGGTAAGCCCAGTACAATGTGTTCCCAAGAAAGGAGGTATGACGGTGGTTGCGAATGCAAAGAATGAGCTTATACCACTCAGGCCCGTCACTGGATGGAGAGTATGCATGGACTACCGCAAGCTGAATTCTTGGACTCTCAAGGATCACTTCCCCATGCCATTTATGGACCAAATGCTAGATCGATTAGCGGGCAAAGGATGGTTTTGCTTTCTTGATGGTTATTCAGGTTATAATCAGATTTTTATTGCACCAGAAGACCAAGAGAAGACAACGTTTACATGCCCATATGGTACGTTTGCCTTCAAACGTATGCCATTCGGGTTATGTAACGCACCAGCCACCTTTCAACGATGTATGATGTCTATTTTCTCTGATATGGTAGAAGACACTTTGGAGGTATTTATGGACGACTTTTCAGTTGTTGGTGAGTCTTTCGAAGCATGTTTGGTGAATTTAAGCATGGCATTACAAAGATGTGTAGAGTTCAACCTTGTGCTGAATTGGGAGAAGTGTCACTTCATGGTAAAAGAAGGAATTGTTCTTGGGCACAAGATCTCCGAAAGAGGAATAGAGGTTGATCGCGCCAAAATAGAGGTAATTGAGAAGCTACCACCTCCAATTTCGGTGAAAGGAGTTCGTAGTTTTCTTGGCCATGCTGGGTTTTATCGTAGATTCATCAAAGACTTCTCCAAAATTTCAAGTCCATTGTGCAAGCTATTGGAGAAAGATGCGAAGTTTGACTTTAATGATGATTGCTTGAAGGCATTCGAATGCCTTAAAGAAAAACTCATTGAAGCCCCTATCATGGTAGCACCAGATTGGACGCTCCCGTTTGAAATCATGTGTGATGCTAGTGGTGTAGCCGTTGGCGCTGTTCTTGGACAAAGAAAGGAGAAATTATTTCATCCTATCTACTATGCGAGTAAGGTCCTCAATGAAGCCCAAAGGAACTACACCGTCACTGAACAAGAGCTATTAGCGGTTGTGTATGCGTTTGAGAAGTTCCGTGCCTATCTATTAGGTACTAAAGTGATCGTTCATACAGACCATGCAGCTCTTAGATATCTAATGACAAAGAAGGATGCAAAACCAAGGCTGATTAGATGGGTATTGCTGCTGCAAGAGTTTGATTTCGAAGTTAAAGATAGAAGAGGTTGCGAGAACCAAGTGGCTGATCACCTATCTAGACTTGAGAATGAGTATGTGGCGCAACCAGAAAATTAGATTGACGATGCATTCCCTGACGAGGAGATACTAGCGACAACAATGGATAACTTACCATGGTATGCCGACTTCGCAAATTTCGTGGTGAGTAATGTGTTACCTTCCAATTTATCTTACCACCAGAGGAGGAAGTTTATGCATGACGTTCAGCACTACTATTGGGATGAGCCTTATTTGTTTCGAAGATGCGCGGATGGTATCATTCGACGATGCATATCCCATGAAGAAGTGCCTACTATATTGGAAGCATGCCACACTTCGCAAGTTGGAGGACATCATGCGGGTAATCGAACAGCAAGAAAAGTCTTGCAAAGTGGTTATTATTGGCCTACAATATTCAGAGATGCACATGACTATGTGAGAAGGTGTGACCAATGCCAACGTCAAGGTGCTATTTCAAAACACCATGAAATGCCCATGTCCACAATTCTGGAGGTAGAACTCTTTGATGTATGGGGTATTGATTTCATGGGACCATTCGTGAATTCGTTTGGAATGAAGTACATCTTGGTTGCTGTGGATTATGTGTCAAAATGGGTTGAAGCTATAGCATTGGCCGATAACGAAGGAAAGCGTGTTGTAGCGTTTTTAAAGAAGAATATCTTCTCTCGCTTTGGGGTACCTCGTACTATCATAAGTGATGGAGGATCTCACTTCTGCAACAAGCTATTCAAATCTGTATTGGCCAAGTATGGAGTCAAGCAACACAAGGTAGCTACGCCTTATCATCCCCAAACTAGTGGACAAGTAGAGGTTTCCAATCGTGAGATCAAGCAAATCCTTGCCAAGACAGTCAATGCGAATCGGAAGGATTGGTCTCGGAAGTTAGATGATGCACTATGGGCGTATAGGACTGCATTCAAGACACCCATTGGCATGTCACCTTATCAGCTCGTTTATGGGAAGGCTTGTCATCTACCCATCGAGCTTGAATACAAGGCATTATGGGCATTGAAGCACTTGAATCTGAATTGGGATGATGTGAAGAACCTGAGGTTGGAGCAGCTGAACGAGCTAGATGAATTTCGTCTCCATGCATATGAAAGATCAGATTTATACAAGGAGCGGATGAAGAAGTATCACGATCAGCGGATTGTTCGACGACACTTCCAAAAAGGTGACATGGTGCTACTCTTTAACTCCAGATTCAAGCTCTTCCCAGGTAAGTTAAAATCAAAGTGGTCTGGTCCATTTAAAGTCACTCACGTCTACTCGTCTGGAGTAGTCGAATTGGAAAATAATGAGGGTGTTATCTTCAAGGTGAATGGACAACGTGTTAAGCCATATATCGGTCCTCTTGACTCGATGAATGACATGGCCATCACTTATCTCGACGAAGTCTAAGTACTCGAGATCACTACGTCGAGCCACGACAATAAACAAGGCGCTAGATGGGAGGCAACCCTTCGTTTTATTGTTTTATCGTTTTGTCATTTTTCTTTTTGTTAAATGAAAATCCAAAAATAAGAGTCGTGCCACGACCAAAACTAAGGCGCTTGGTGGGAGGCAACCCATCGTACTAATCGTTTTCATTTGTTTGAGCAAATATAGGTGTAAGAAGTATGCAACGAGAAGATTGATTTCAATTGACGATTTGGTCGCATTGTATGGTAAAGTCGGTAAGTTAGGAATGGTGATGCATAAGGCTATGGATTGAGCCTTTCTCACGTCATAATAGGCTTCGAGAAAGGCTAGGCCTTGGTAAAAATAGGCCACGGACGATGCACAACCTATTCTATAGCCTAAGGACTCGGAATCTAGTGTGCTATACCCTATGCGCCGCCTATTCCTAGGTGTGCTTTTGACTATGCGCCGCCTATGCTATGGCATTTGAGATACTGAGACCAAATGCTATACCATATGCGCCGCATATGCCTAGATATGCCATACTATGTGCGGCGCATATGTCCCATTATGCCATGGACAATGCGCCGCATATACATGTGATATGCCGAGGGATATGCGCCGCATATAGGGTGATTTTGTCCCCAAATCCGATTGTAAATGGGTCATAACCCGACCCATACTCCTCCTATATAAAGGGGACTTGGTTTTTTATCACAAACACATTAGAAGTAACCCTAAAGGCGCCGCATATCATCCCAAAACCTCTCAAATTTTTCTTCCTTTGTTCTTCCAATCCACAACAACTTCTCCACAATCTTCAAGCAAGTAAGTGCTCTCTTATTCTTCATCTATTTATCGTAAGTACTACTTTACTATGCTTATTATAAAATGCTAACTCATGAGAGATTAGTGGTGATGTTCATGTGTGTGGATAATTATTGCAAAATCGTGTGATTGATTATATACGTATGGAATTCATGACTTGTTTCCGACTTGAATTTTGTTTCAATGGCATTGTTGTGATACTTGCTGAACATATGTGGCCATGAATATTGCTTGAGAGTGTTGTTTGGATGCTTGCATGATTAACCATCCCGGCCATCGGGATAAGGTTATAGTGACTATCGACTTAGGTGGTGGTGTTTGTTGTTTGAATAGCAATTCCATGTGGTAACCCCTATGTTGTAACGTTGCTATATACACCATGCAAGTCGTCCAAATGGCTGCTCATAAGTGATGTAATGCTGATTTTCTTGTCGGAATACAATCCGAGGACGTATGTCGATGAAGTCTGAGTACTCGACCACTTTCCCTTCACTGATTTGTGCCAACAAGATTAAGTGTGGGGTGGTACCCCTAATGCTTGCATATAGATTGTCTAATGTGCGATTGTGCTGCATCTAACATTATTTCTAGTCTCAGGTCCAATGGCACCGAAAGCAAGGCAAGGCAAGGAGAAGGCTACCACGACCCGCAAGGACAAAAAGAGAAGCCGAAAAGACCAAGGCGAATCATCTTCCGCACACCTACCACGCAGAATGTTCGGAATCAAATGGGTTCTTGAGGAAGAAGCCAAGGCATGGTACAGCAGCAACAAAGAAAAGAAATATGTGCACGTCGACTTAATCAACAAGGAGACCTTAGCAAAGAAGGAGCCGCAAATGTTGGCTAAGATTATGGCTTTGAAGCTGGATTTCATCTTCCGTGACATGGGAGAGTGCAATCTTGACTTGACAAGAGAATTTTATGCCAACTGGTCGCCAAACACAACAGGCAACGAAGTCAAAATTCGGGGCCAAGTGTTACAGCTTACAGCGGATTGGATCAACTCGTTTCTAGGCCTACCTTCGGTCGACACTGCACCATACAAAGAGCTGTACAGCAGGCCTCCTTACAGAGCTATAAGACACACGCTTTGTGGAAGCAGATCGATGGCGAGATGGGGCAGACATAAGGAAACAGACCGTCACAACACATTCCCCTATGCTCCACTAAATAGGGAAGCAAGAATCTGGATGCGCATTGTCAACTCATGCCTCATTCCTGGGACGCAATACACAAAGATATCGAGAGATAGAGTGTGCCTGGTTTATGCATTGATGACGAATGTCCCTATCAACTTTGGGGCAATTATTCGATCTACCATGAGAAAAGCCAGACTCCACAGCAGGTCCCATTTCACATTCGGCAATTTGTTGACAGCAATGTTGCGGAAGGAGGATATAGAAGAGGAACCAGCTGACCACAAACTCCCACATACCCCAAAGAAGGTTGACCTCACCAAGGTCAAAGATGCTGAAACAACGCATGGAGTCAACCTTACCACTGCGGAGAGACACGCTCGTGACGAGAGTTTCTTCCGTCATCTCTATGGCATGACACGATTCACTATGATGAGTGGTGGACGTATTCCAACTGCTGAAGAGCTCCATCAGCTGGACCACGACTACCCAATGAACAGACATGCCCGGGAGATGTGTGGAGTGGGAGTCTATTTCGAGGAACCTCTTGATGATGACGTGCCAACTGATGATGATAGACGCCTGCCTGATTCTGATGCTGAGGAGAACTTTGACGATGACTCTTACGATGATTCGGACGAAGGGGGTATGACCCCCGACATTGAGGAAGAGTCCGACTAATCAGGTTCTTCGACTTTAATATCCACTGAGGGCAGTGTCTAGTCTAAGTGTGGGGTGTCGGCAGAATCTGCATGCTATACTTCTTTGTTTGCACCTATGTTTGTATGTTTGCTTGTTTTACTTCGTTTTTAGTCCATATTTTTTTAGTCCATTTTTTTCGTTTGACGTTTTTTTTGTTTTTAGGAGTAAAAATTTTTTCTAGCTACGCATGAAATTATTTGGATAGGCAGCATGAGATTAGAACAAGAGTATGTGCTACAATCGTGACTATTGAGACATTTAGGCTCTAGTTGTGACTCATTATGTGATATTGTGTGATTCGATTCCTTCACTTGTTGGGTCGAGAGTCTATATTACTACCAATCAAGTCGACCATGTGCCTTGTGTGTGTGAGATTAATAGTATATTCTATGTATGTGGCTGATGCTAGAACTTGCCTGGTATGTATGCAAAGCGAAAATAAGGAATGTAAGTTTAGGATATGATTTAGGCATTTCTTTGACAACCTATACATGTGTACCTTCAGTTTTTCCTACCCATGTAAATCATCCTAGTTAAACCCTTTTGAGCCTTTAGCCTATTTCTTTGACAACCTTGTATGTAAGCCTAATCCATTTCTTTCAAAGACCATAATTTGATCCAAATTCCTAAGTGCTTTAAAGTGAATAAGTCATGTGACAACATAAGAGGAAATTGGGTGAGTATGATGCTTTAAATTGTAATGGTGTTTGAATATGTTATGAAAAAGAAAGTGCTATCATAAGAGGTATGTTGTGAGAAGAAAAAGGAAAAGAAAGCTGAAAAGTGAGTTGTGCTTAAAATTGGAAAACAAAAGATGAAAACAAGGGTGGAGGAATAAAATAAAGAAAGGTTGAAAGAAAAAAGTGTCATAGATACAAAGTGATGTATTAAAGTGCTTAGGAACTTAGTCACTATTTCTGGCCAAAATAGTCCTACCCGTCCCTTAGCCTACATTACAACCATCTAAAGACCTACTTGATCCTAATCTTAACATTCCGACATTTAGTAGAGTACTACATTAAGGGCAAGCTTATGGTCATTAGTTGCTACATATGAATTCTTTGTGAGAGTGAGTGCAAGGATACTTTGTTACCCATGTTTGAAAAATATGCTATATTTGTGAGTGATTATGGGTACTATATTGTGAGACACACATGGTTGATGAGTTTTGGATAGTTGTATATGATTCTATGTACCTTAACGTTTGCATGCGAGTTGATCACCATCACGAGTCTATGCTTGAGGATGAATTGTTTCTACTTATAATCGGAAAGCTACTCTTCGTTGATAATTGTTGTGCTTGTCTTGAAGAATGTTTTGTGTTGTTTCTGTAAAAACCTTAAGTCAATGCTTAGAAGGACATGATATGTTGTTCGAGGACGAACAAAGCTCTAAGTGTGGGGTGTTGATGATAGGCGAATTTACGCGCCTATATCAATATATTTTGCCCATATTTTAGCCTAGTTTTGAGAACTAATTATCTATTTCATACACTTTTAGTCCTTTTTCCTGTAAATGAGCTAACAAATGTGATTAGGAAAGTTTCAGGTATAAATGATGCAAAATACAGCAATTTATGGCTTACTTGACGCAAAAGAAAGCTCACAAACGAGATGAAAAGGAGCTGGACGCATAAAGGACTAAATCTGCTGCATGGAAAATCTGTCCCGGGCTAAAACAGCATTTCTGAAGACTTTGGGGACTTACAGACACAAAGCTGGATTTTTGCCATAATACATTAACCTAGTGCAATTAGGTTATGTGTTTCATTATTCTATTTGGATTATAATTTTGTAACCTTACCCTAGTACATTTGGGTCAAGGATTTCATTAGTATATTAGGATTTGGTTATTTATTTTAGTAGTCTAGTAGGAGTAGGAGAGGAGTATTATAAATACCCTATCATGTTAGAGATTTTGGAGAACCTCTCCAAGAATCAACTCAACAATTAATTTTCTTCCATCCCTCTCATCTTCCACCACAAACATTCAACTCTTAAATTCCACAACAAGAGAATCGTTACTTGCTACGGAATCACCAAAACCACACGCCAAACACCCACTATTCACGCCATCCACCATGCAAAACGTGATATCCTACGCATTCATGGGTAACTAAACCTCTTAGTTGGGGTTATGGAAGCCGAATGAGTTACTATCTATTGCTATGAGCTTGTGAGTTCAAGACACGTATATTGCTTATATCATTATTCTCTTCATCTTAAATCTACATCCTTTGCGGTTCAAACACAAGAACACGCCATTCTAACATCTAACCTGTTCGAGAGAAAGGTTATTTGTCTAGAAAAGAAGACGCATAGACCAACGCCAGTCTAACATTTAACTTGTTCGAGAGAAAAGTTATTTGTCTGGAAAAGAGATAATGTCAAGGTAGTAGGACACCCTTTCCTATTAAAAAGCTAGTGCCGTACCTGGACTAACTTCTTGGAGAATTCGTACCGTTAGTCACGCTTTAAGCTCGAGAGAGTTAAAGTGAAATAGTCCTTGTTTAGGTCGAGAGACGCTTGGATTTACCATCGACTACAATTCTCTATAAGCAATTGCATGTCAAGACTCTACACACTCATAGCCAATAGAGACGTATACCTCTGAAGGTGGACATAACCCCAACGCTTCAATTCTCATTGTTTACAACACACGTGACAATCTCTCTTTATTTTGCTATTTTTAGTTCTTACATTCTTGTTTTGGTTACATACTACAATCCCCCCTTTCCTACGAGACTTGTACTAAAAGTCTAGTAATTTCTCTTACTTGTTGACCAAGCTATTCTCTGTGGGATCGATACCCAACCCAGTTGGGTTCTATATTTGCTAACGACCGCTTTACACTCCTACGAGAGCTGTAGATTGAGCGTTATCACCTGTATCTCCGGCTAAGGCTGATAGTTTTATTGGTTTGGTTGGTTATTATAGATGATTTGTTAAGGGTTTTGCTACTATTTTAGTTTCTATGGGCAGATTGACTTGGGAAGAGGTTCCCTTTTCATGGTTTGAGAAGTGTAAGTCAAGCTTTGGAAGGCTCAAGAAGTTTCTCACCTAAGCTTCTATTTTGTCTCTTCTTGTAGATAGTGAGGGATTCACCATGTATTATGATGCTTCTGTCATTGGATTGGGTTATGTATTGATGCAACAGGGTCGTGTTATCACTTATAATTTTAGGCATCATGAGCATAACTACCTCACTTATGATTTGGAGTTAGTGGTGGTAGTTTTTATACTTAAGATTTGGAGACATTATCTTTATGGTGTGCATTATGAGATTTTCACCAATCATCGTAGTCTTCAGCATCATATGACCCAGAGAGAGATTAATGCTAGGCAACATAGATTTATGGAGTTTCTTAAGGATTATGATATTTCTATCTTGTATCTTTCGAGCAAGAAAAATATGCTAGCAGATGCCTTGAGTCAGAAGACAGTGAGTATGGGTAGCTTTACTTGTATTTTATTTTCTCAAAGGCCATTGGCATGGGACATTCAGTTCTTATCCAACTTGATAGTTTGCCTTGGTCTTTAAGATCCTAAGAGGATTCTTACTAATGTTGAGGCTAGGTCCTCACTATTTGAGTAGATTCTGGATCATCAGTTTAAAGATAATAAACTTTGCATTCTCCATGACTAGGTTTTGAGTAGTGAGTCCAAGAGGGACATCATATATTCTTAGGGCGTCTTGAGATTTGAAAGACGCACTTTAGTTTTGAGAGTTGATTATTTAATTCAGTTGATTTTGTACGAGGCTCACAGCTGTTTTATTTACTCGGGTACAGCCAAGATGTATAGAGATTTATAGTAGCATTACTGATGGAGTGGTTTAAAGAGAGATATGGAAGACTTCATAGCTCGTTGCCTTTGTTGTCATCAGGTTAAAGCCAAGCATCAGCGACTAGGTAGATTTATTTAGAGATTGCCCATTCCCAAATAGAAGTAGGACTGAGTACCATTAACTTTATTAATGGTTTGCCTTGCACTTCTTGTGGTTACTATGGTATTTGGGTCATCGTTGATCGATTGACAAGTCAGCACATGTCATTTCTATTTAGATGTCCTTCAGCGCTGAGAGGTTAGCCCGTATATATGTGTGTAAGATCGTCAATCTGCATGGTCTACCTATCTTTATTATTTTGGACAGAGGTTCATGTTTACTTTTAGATTTTGAAGAGAATTGCAGGAGGAGTTGGATACTTAGATGGACTTTGGTACATCTTTTCATCCATAGACAGATGGCTAGTCAAAGTAAAGTATTCAGGTTCTTAAGGATATCCTCCTAAACTGTGTTATGGATTTCAGAGGTCAGTCGAAGGAGACTTAGTCTTGGCAGAGTTCATATATGATAATAGTTATTATTTAAGTATTGAGATTGCACCTTTTGAGGTATTGTATGGTAGGAGATGTCGTTCCCCAATTGAATGGTTTGAGACTTTCAAGATTAGACCTTGTGGTACTGATTTGCTTCAGGAGTTGTTGGATAGGGTCAACGTGATTTAGGATAAGTTGTGAGCGGCTCATAGTAAGCAGAAATCCTTTGTAGACCGTAGGCTTTGTACCTTGAGATTTGAGGTCGGTCATAGGTTATTCCTTTATGTGTGGCCCATGAAAGGTCTAATAAGGTTTGGGATGAAGGGAAAGCTAAGCCCCAGATATATTAGGCCTTTTGAGATTCTTCGTACAATTAGTGAGGTGGTATATGAGTTAGCCTTACCCCCATATTTTGCTGGTGGCCATATGGTTTTCCATGTTTCTATGTTGTTGTGATATATTCATGATCCTTCTCATGTGCTTGGATAGAATTCAATCGAATTAGATGAACGATTGACCTACAAAGAGGAGCCTGTGCTCATTTTGGCTAATGACGTCAGGCGGTTTCACACTAGGGAGATTCATGTAGTTAAGGTTTAGTAGAGGTGCCACCCGGTAGAGGATTCTATGTGGGAGATTGAGAGCCAGATACGGACCCAGTATCCTCACCTGTTCGAACCTTTGGGTACATCCTAACCCTTGACTTTCACAGATGGAAGTCCTTTTAGTGGTGGATATTATAATGACCCTCCAAGTCATTTTCCATATTTCCACTTATTTTCATTATTAGATCTTACCCATAGCTTCCCCAAGTTAGTACTTACTGGAACTGATAGTTCAATTACCGGGCATTTAATTTGATTTTTAGAGACAATTCCCTGTTTTGAAGTCTTCACTGGTCCAAATTGGCTACCAAGCAAAAACTATAGTTAAACAACCTTCCATGCCAATTCTAAATGTTCCAATAGCTCTAAAATGACGACTTTAGGATAGGTTGACTCTTGAATTGGGTCCAAAGACACCCGAGCTCATTTTGACCTATTGGTTGAAAAGTAAAGAAATTGGAAAATGATTGTCGGACCCACTTTTCCTCAAAACGACCTCGGATGGAAATTTGGACTACATCTTTGAGTTTGAAATGACAAATTTAGTATGGTAGCATATTTTGTTTGCGTATATGGGATTTCAAATGAATCCTGAGGGCTTGGGGGAGACTTGAAAAATTCTATGTCTTAGTTGTATCTAATGCAATCACAAATTGTGAGCCAGGGGTTGCGATCGTGATACCCTTGGCATGCACCAAGTATTGTAATTACAATGACATATCACGATAGCAACTCACACTAGCATCCACAAGAATGGAGATCTCAATGGTCGGGTCATAATTGTGATACCCAAACCCCTAGGATGGATATAAATAACCCTTTTTTAGCCCCTTTTTGCCCATTCTTCATTCATTCCAAGAGAGCTAAAACCCAAGAGAGGATAGATTGGGATTTAAGCTTGTGGATGATTTGGGAAGCATGATTAACACTTATTTCCTTACTCCCCTTCGGATTTGAGGTAATATTCCTCTAATTTCATGGTTGATTTCCCTTTTCTTGTCCAAAATCCCTAGAACTTAGGGGGCTCAATTTCACCTATTTTTAGGCTAATTACTCCTTGAGCATAAGATTATGCTACGTTGACCTCAAAAATATGATTTCTATAAATGGGGACCAAATGGAGTTTTGGTGTGATTTTTGAATCCAAAGCACAATGGTGCTGAAAAGGTATCATTATTCTCCTAATAATGAGTAGAATGTGATTTTGATAGTGTGGCATCTTGCGGAATCTTCTTGGAAGGTAAAAGTGGTGATTTAGTAGATCTTTTGAGCTTTCTTCAGCATCAAGGTAGGCTACATTTCCTTGTTCTTAGATTGAGTCATGTCATAGTATGTTTATGATATTATGCTAGATTTGGGATAGGTATTAGGTACTGATGATGAATTTTGAAATACTTGGGTTAGTTGGACCTCTTAGGATATCCAAAAATTGTAAGTTTGCATAGTTGGCTTCGTTTCTTAGTTCCTCTCTTGAATTTCTATCTTATGAAAAATTGTGTATTTTTTAACGTCTAAAAGTGGATTTATATACCTTAGTCTAGTTTGGGGTAGAATGGCCTTAAAAGGGTATTCGGAGATTAGACGTGACTTCCTTTGACTCGCCTTAGGTCAAGACTTGAAATAGTAAAGATAGACCTCTTAAATACTTGTTATGTGATTCGAATGCTTATACGGATACTTAATGAGACTAGATATTTAATGACCATGATGATTGGATATTGGCGGTCGATGATGGTTTTAACGAGTTTTAGTACTTGATGAGTATGATAGGAGGATAGTGAGAGTTGATGATTATGGGTTATATTATTGATTATGTTATTGGCTATGACATTGCAAGTGATACTAAATTATATATATATATATATATATATATATATATGCTAACTAGTTTAAGTTAAGATATTGATGATGATATTAATGCCATACATACCTGGTTAAAGCCCAGAAGGTTATTATGCTATTGCTTATGAAATACATGTTCAAGTCCAGAAGTTTGTTATAATATTGATCATGATGTTGGTGGAAAGACATTGATGATATTGGTTATGATACTGATTATATGATTATCGGTTCGAGTTCGGCTATTACCTATGATATTAATTATATGGCATCGATTCAACCTCGATAGTGGGGTATGATGTTATTAAGTAGAGTGTTGATAAGTCTGAATATGGAAAAAATGGTTTATAGTGTGACATAGAAGGTATGGATTCTAGTAGTATTATGGGAGGTTGAAAGTGATGATATTACGATTTATTTTTTACTTGATTGTACCCTCCCAGCTTATGGGGTCTGCATTGGATTATTTATTTTCCCGCACTTATTGCCTTATGGGGTCAATGTTGTAGTTATAATTGCATATGTTTGATTCTGTATATTGCGTTATTATTCTGCTTATTTAATTATTTATGTACAACAATGTGGAGCTGCTTCAGTTTCAAATCCTTTACCTTGACTTAAGTTTTGTTATTGTGCATTTTATCATATTTATATCATGATTTAGCTTAGTCAACCGGTGATGCCTACTGAGTACCCATGTTTTGGTACTCATACTACACTTTTGTACCTTTTTGGTGTAGATTCAAGTACTAGTTGTTGCCATTGATTTGAGAATTGTGATGTGGTTAATTTAGTGATAGGGTGAACTCTTGGAGTAGGAGTCACCTCTTTTATTCTATCTCATTTATGTATAGTCTTTAGCTTTGAGACAGGATTGTATTGACTATTCCTAAACTTGGGTTTTATTTATGGTAGCACTTGTACTGGCTCTACCAGGACATGGGATGTTTTCAATGTTATGTCTACCCTTCGACTATCCCATGGATTTACTTATTTCTATCTTTATTATCTATTTGGCCCTTCTTGAGGCATTTCCACCAAGTTAAACCATTGTTAATAGCATTGGGATACTATTGTGGTTAGCTACAAGTGGTATTCGGTAAGTGCCATTATGTCTCATAAATCGGGTCATGATAACGTCTTTTTTAGAACACACTTAGTGACATGCATCTATGAACAGAAATAGTGATTCTAGTTTCCTTTTAGAGTAAGACTCAATGTTATCTTTGATAGTTAAAAAATTTACCTCAAGATATTTCTCTATTATTTCTTCACTTGAATTAGTGATAACGCTCAAACTTACACTTAAATTAGGTGTAAGGCGGTCATTTTCAATAAAATTACCCAACTAAGAGTCGGATTTGAATCCACAAGGAGTGAAGACATAAAGTTCAAAACTTACAGGTCTTTGTAGTTAAGTGTTAACCTGTAATGCTGAATTAAACAACTTAAGAAATAAAATGGTGGGATTTGGTTTGAATAACTTTGTAACAACAATGCTTGAACACTAGTAAGTGACTGGAATATCAAAAAGTGTAACCAAATGGAGAGAATCCTTAAGGTTATGCAATCCTAAGTGGGAGTCATGCATGGGTTGTCAATTATTCATTTAAGTTTGATCAAGGGTTATGGGTAGGTTAGATTTAAGGGTATTGATGTTAATCTTCCAATAAAAAACCCAAATCTCACAATTAGGGTCTTTTGAACACCTCACAAGTGCATTAAATCTATCAATCTACCACCTCAATTAACATTATTATTTTTAAGATATGCTATTAAATGAGCTACCTCAAGTTATTGTTCACAATTGTTCCTCACCCATGTCCCCTACTTCAAGAGTGATATGGGTTCAGTTGTTCCTCACCCATATCCCATATTTCAAGGATGATATGAGTTTAAGGGAAATTGGGGTTTACAACCCCTAATTCTCAATTAAACATGGAAAAAAAATCAAAACCCATCACCAGTAACTAATTAATTGGACAAATAATCAACACCCATACATTAATCACCACCTAATCATGCATAACCCCAAGAGATGAATGTAGTTACTCATGTAAGTAAAGGAAAGAGATATACCAAAATTAGCATTCAATGCATCCATGAAAGGCAAAATTAATATGATCTCCAAGCTTCAAATTCAATAAAATAACTAAACTCTCCTTTGGGAATCACCCACAATTGTTTTTCATTCATAATAGTGTTTCTTCCTCTCAAAAACTAGAAATTAGATGCTAGAATTATGAAAGGTTGAGCCTTTTATATTTTGGGATTGAGTATTTGTGAATTTACAAGTTTACCCCTAAAATTTTCCCAACCAATCGCGATTGGATTATTTTATTGTAGACATAAATCCACGACCGTGGGTCATCTAATTGTGATCGCAGTACTTCAGTCTACTTGGATTTATCACGATCGCGAACCTCGGAGTTTGATCTCACTATTTGAGGGTTGTATTTGGGGCCAATCTTCAGCCTTTGTCCATTTTTTATCAGTTTTGTTCCCTTCTAGATTTTCCTTTGCTCATTTTTCATTAGATTTCACTGTAAGATCACGAACACTACAAATTAGTGCATTTTATATAGAATTAGTCTCATATATTCAATTAACTCACCATAGTGTACAAGAAATGAGATACAAATGACTGGCAATTTCGCCACTCATCAATATCTCCAACTTAAAGACTTTGCTTGTCATCAAGAAACATTGTTTTAGGCTCACACTTTTCAATCACATGGACACCATGATTTTCTAACTTGATTAGCACTAAAAATTATTCAATAAGCATAAGAAGTACAAACCGTACAACCCCTTCAAATTCAATCACATTTTATAGATTGCAAAGAAATTTTGAAAATAATCAAGCAACAACAACCAATTCTCAAGAACTGACTCTCCATCACTAGCAAATTAAATATGCCATTTTGCCTTACCTTCAAAGATGTAAACTTCACCAATATATCCTAGTGTAAATGCCTCATCACGAAAAGAAGTCACAAAACACCAAATTTTCAACATGCAACAAGGGATGAATGTGCAAGAACGCACATCACAAAGAACTTCTAAATGCACACAAGTATCATACCATATGCTTGCCCTTATTTTTTTATCTCTACTAACTCAAAAACACTTAGTTGGAGATCCCAAAGGACTTTTTCAAGCTTGTAATGTAGACTCGAGAAGATTAGGATAAGAATCTGGGATAAAAGTGATTAAACCCTCCTTGAACTACACATAACACTAGTTAGATCAAACTGGATCATTGCCCACTTCATTCCTTTTTAACCACGCATGTGCCTATCATTTTTACTTTAGATCACCCATCTTTTGAAAGAACTCTCTTTCATTTCTTTCCTTTTTACAATTTTGTGCTTTTCTTTATTTTGTTGTTTCCTTTCTTTTTCTCTCACTTTCCATCATGGATTTTCTTTTAGGCACTCATTTAGAAGAGTAGGGCCATGATCACTTCTTCCAAGTTCTACCACACCTACAACTTAGGCTTATAGCCTCAAGTTGGCAATTTCAAGTTCAAGGAGGCTATGGACCAAGAGAAGGATAACTTTTGAATGGTTAGAGGCTTGTAACATGGTTGCAAAAGAAAGGTCAATAGGATCAAAATGGGTAACTAGGGATACTATTCACGTCTAGGTAGGCTTTTTACGCTAAAGTGATTTTCAACAATCATAAAGATGGCCTAAGATCATTTCTCCAACCATTCATAATAAAGATTATCTTTGAAACACCAATGGGGAAAGTTATAGATGACACAAGTAAGCACAAAAATCATTCAACTAATGCTCACCACACATGGCATACTGACTATTCTAGAAGGTTCAATTCTAGTTCCTTCTTATGAAAGAATAGTCATATTTATCATATTACAGCAAACTAAAGAATTTAGAGTCAAAAATGAGGCAAAGCATTGTTACAAAACCATCCATTCCATGCCCTTGGTTTTCAAAAAAAAAATTGGATGGCGGGGGATGCTCATTTTGCACTTCACCATACAAGATTTACTTTTGGTAGCACTAAACAAGCCACCGTCTCACATTCAGGCTCTAACGAGGGCAGTACTCATGGCTACTTAGACTTCACCATAGATTCCATCTCAATCCCAATTAAAAATCCCATGGGTACTCGGACTTCATTTGCATCTATGACTCCAACCCCTCAACACAATGATTTCCGTTAAGAATGTTGTCACTCAATCTATCATAGTGAAAGGCTTGTCCAATATCACTATCAACGTGAAAAAAAATTAAAAAATGAAGGAAAAAATGACTAATCCACAGAAAGTCTATAAAGCAAAAGCTCGATAAGGGTACCCAATATATACGACAAAATGTTAAGATAACATCCATGTATTACAAACTAAATATGAAACATAAATCCAAATATTAAAACTAAATATGAGTTGTGAAATATGAACTCAAGGGCCACCTACAACTTAAAAGTTGCAGTATCCTCACTGCATATCATGAAAGCATAAAAGAGTTAAAAGGTCTATCTTAAACTAGATTATCTAGTAGGATCGCGATTGCGGTAAGGCCATCGCGATTGCGATATTAGTCTAGCATGTTGAGACATATTTGTAATACGCTTTTGGCGATCACGATATGTGTGTCACGATCGCAATCATTGAGGAACTTCTGCTCCCGTGTTCAGCTCCCCTATTTTTTTCACCTTCTATGCTTCCAAACTCGTTGCTCCCCTATTTTTCTCTTCTAACCTATTCAAAACACCTTCAAAGTGCCAAGATTATGTGAAATAATTAAAAATAAATATGAAAAACTATTTTACCAATCAGAAAATCAAATGCTACATGCAAATTCATGAGAACAATGGGTTGCCTCCTATCTAGCACTTGATTTAACATCACGGCGCGATAACCTTTTATCATCATTGCAGATACTTAAAGTGAAACAACTCAATCTTGGCCACTCTGGGTCCACCTACATGGTAGTTCTTTAATCTTTGCCCATTCACAACAAATTTTTTATTCTCAGGATCCTCCAACTCAATACCACCGCTAGGATACACATTTGAGACCACAAATGGACTCGACCATTTTGATCTAAGTTTAACCTCAAAGTTCTTAAACATTGAATTGTAAAGGAGTACATCATCACCTACATAAAACTCTCTCTTTAAGATTTTGGCATCATGCGACCTCTTCATCTTTTCCTTGTACAAAACAAAGCTTTCATATAGTTTGAGTTAGAAATCCTCCAAATCATATAGTTGAGTCACCCTTCATTTAGCTGCATCAACCCAATCAATATTCACTTTCTTCAAAGCCTACAAATATTTATGCTCTAATTTAATGGATAGGTGGCACGCCTTTCTAAACACCAATTTGTAGGGGAACATACCAGAAGGAGTTTCGTAGGCCATCCTATATGCCCATAGTGCATCATTGAGTTGTCTTTCTCAATTCATACGGACAACATCATGGTTTTCTCTAGGATGGATTTAACTTCATGATTTTACACCTCAACTTAGTCACTCGTTTAGGGATGATATGGGGTAGCAACTTTATGCTTCACCCCATACTTATCAAGAAGAGCACCAAAACCCAATTGAAAAAATGGGAGTTGCCATTACTAATAATGGCTCATAGAGTTTTGAAACTCAAAAAGATGTATTTCTTCAAAAAGTGACATTTTTTCTTTTGTTGTAAGGGTGACCACAGCATCCACCCACTTTAAGACATTGTCAACCACCACCAAAATGTATTTATTCCCATAAGAGCTCACTAAGGGCCCCATGAAGTCGATCCCCCACACATCAAATAGTTTAACTTCAGGATTGGGTTTGAGAGGCATCATGCCTCCTTGTAACACCACCTTCCAATTGGCATTGACGAAAGACTTAACCATCTCAATAGCATCCCTATAAAGGGAGGGCCAATAATATCCATTTTAGAGAACCTTTATGGCTTTTCGGTTCCCACAATGATGACCTATAAATGGAGAAAAGTGACACGCTTCAAGATAAATCTCTTATTTCTACCTCCATGACATACTGTCAAATCACACGATCCATGCATTCCCAAAACAAAAATGGTTCATCCCAAAAATAACTTTCATATCAAGTAGAAATCGTTTCTATTTATATTGATTAAGACATTTAGAAGCACACCACTCACAATATAGTTAGCATAGTCTATGTACCAAGGCGCAATGCTTACCGAGAGTGATATTACTAGCTCATCAGGGAAGGTGTCATAAATATCAATCTCACCAAACATCTCATAATTGGACTCAAGGTGGGAAAGGTGGTCGATTACTTGATATTCACATCCTTTTTTATCCTTCGCTTTAAAATTAAAATTTTTAAGAGAAATATCCACCTAATCATAAGAGGTTTTTCCCTTTTCTTTGCCATGGATATCTAAGAGCGGCATGGTTCGTATGCACAACCATTTCCATTCCCAACAAGTAGTCCCAAATTTTTTTGAAAGCATACACCACATCTAACAACTCTTATTCTGTAACTGTATAGTTACATTGAGTAGGATTTAATGATTTGGTTGCATAGTATATTAGATGGAACAACTTCTCTTTTTTGGACCAATACTGCACTGAGAGCAACACCACTTGCATCATACATTAGTTTAAAGGGCCTTGACCAATCTGGGGCTACTATGATAGGAGCTGACACAAGGAGTTTCTTGAGACAATTAAACGCCTTTAAACAATCCTTGGTGAGCTTGCACAAAGGATGAGAAATCTTTGAGAAATCCTTGATGAAACACTTATAAAACCCAGCATAACCAAGAAAACTTCTAACACCCTTCACAAAAATAGGTGGAGTTAATTTATCAATCACCTCAACCTTTCCTTAATCGACTTGGGTGCCTTTTGCAAAAATTTTATAACTGAGTACAATACTCCCCTTGACCATAAAGTGAAACTTCTCCCAATTCAAGAAGATATTGGTATCCACACAATATTGAATAAATTTTTCTTGAGTGATTAAGGCAAGACTTAAAAGAAGTCCCAACCATGGAGAAGTCATCCATGAAAACCTCCATGGTATCCTCTACCATACTCACAAAAATGGACAACATGCGTCATTGGAATGTGTCCAGTGCATTGCATAGCCTAAAATACATAAATTTAAAAGAAAAGATGCCACAAAGACAAGTGAAGGTAGATTTTTTTTAGTCATTTGGGGTAATACAAATTTAGTTCTACCCCGAGTACCTATCAAGGAAGCAATACCAAACCCGACCGGCTAGCCTATATAACATTTGATCCATGAAGGGCATAGGGAAGTGATCTTTCTTGGTCCAAAAGTTCAATTTATGAAGTCCATACACACTTTGGAACCCATTACCAAATGAACAGGCACAAGGTCATTATTCTTATTTGGGAAGATCATCATGCCACCCTTTTTAGGACCACATTGATCCAGACTCACCCATGAATTATTAGCAATTAGGTAGACAATAACTGCATCAATCCACTTTAGAATTTCCTTCTTAACCACCTCTTACATTGGTGGGTTTAGCCTTCTTTGATATTCAACACTTGGAACATGATAGATTTCCAACTTAATTTTATGCAAAAATAAATTAGATAAAACGCTTATAATGTCTGCTATAGTCCACCCAATGACATAGATGAACTTTCTCATAATAAATTTCAAGGCATCCACTTGACAAGGCTTAAGATCACCCAAAACAATGATTGCCAAAGTATTGTTATCACACAAGTAAACATACGGGAGGTGAGAATGCAATGGATTAAGTTCAAGTTGAGGTGATTCAATAATGGATGGTTTGGCGGGTGGGCTTTCACAATTCTTCAAATCAAGATCCAACTTTATCAGATTTTCTTGGAGTATGATCCAAGACACGTCAATGAAGCAACCATCTTATTTTTCTTTTTAAATTCCTCATTCCCTGTGTTCCATAATACACCCACCAAGGTATCATTCATAATATCTGCTTCTAAGGTGTTATCCACCTCACTATCTATCACATCAATCACTGAAACTATTTATAAGTCCATATGTTGCTTCATAGACTAGCATACATTAAAGGAAACTTCTTTATTGTTAACTTGGAACTCTATTTCTCCACACTCAACGTTGATGAAAGCATTTCCCATAGACAAGAATAGCCTACCAAGAATGATTAGGACTTCATGATCAATCTCTTATTCTAGAATCACAAAATTATCTAGAAAGGTAAATCGGTCAACTTTCACCAACACATCATACAACACACTAATGGGCCCTTTGATTAAATGGCCAACCATTAAAATCATTATAGTGGTAGGTGATAACTCCCACGCTACACCTTCAATTTAAAGATTATGCAGTTGCAGCCAAATATAATAACCAAACAAATATTGGGGTTAAATCTTAAGGAAATATATAAAAGTACAGCTCTCATTTACTATAATCAATGAGCAAAACTGAAAAAGTAAATGGGGGATTAGAGTAGCAATATCAAACAAGTAACTAATATCAAATTTGGTTGTAATAAGTTATAGGTGAATACTAGGATTGTGCTCTCCCTGGCTTCTCAACTCAGTAGGATTATCATGATTTATTGAACCAACCTGATACCTTGCATATTGAATTTAATAAGTTATGTACCACAAATTATCTTTTGGACTAGCTAACAGATCACACTCTTTACCTTTTAAGTCTCATGGTGTCGCCTTGCTAACCCTTATCCTAGAAGTAAACTATTACCTTTTAAGTCTCTGGTTATTAGATTGCAGTTAACCATCTTACTTAGAAAATACTTATATCATGGATCGCTATTTAAACTTTAAATTAATATTGTAATTATCTTTTCCTAGTCATTACTCCTCTTTTGGAGTAAGTAGCAATAATCTAGGTGGGATCCTAATGTTTGTAACTACGAAGACATCTATTAAAGTAAAGATAAAACAATTTATGCATAGGTATTGGTTTGGAGTAACATAACACTTCTCCTACTTCATAAATCCATATGGTTTCCAAAACCCTAGCTAAGGGTTTTTAGCCGCTTATGCTTGTGAAGTAATCAATGATATTCATAATTGGAAGCATTAGATGAAATAACAACAATCACAACTGAAAACCTAAAACTTCAGCTGAATTAATAACCAAAATCACAAAATAATTCCTAGACCAAAATCAGATCTTACAGTCATAAAATATATTTGTAAGTATATGGAGTGTGTAACTTCTACTAAAAATACATAAATGGTATTTATAGTAGATGAGGAAACCCTACAAACCAAAGCCCAGACAAAAAAGGACAAAAATAGTTGGTGGCCACTTACTTGGGCAACTGCGGTCTACAAGTACTGCATGCAGTAGGCAAGTACTGCATGCGATCCCTAAGTAGACGTAGGTAGGTGCCAAATAATTTTCATGCACCATTCATTCTCTGTATTTTGGACTTCTGGTACTTACCTAACCCATACGCGGTTCGCAAGTATTACATGCGGTCCGCATATAGACATAAGGAAGTGCTAGAAATTTTTCTTTAGCTCTTACACTCTCTGGATCTTCAATTTTAGTATTTACTATAGTAACAAATGGACCACAAATTCTACATGTGGTTTATATCTGGACATAGGTAAGTGCTAGGTCTTTAAATTCTTGCAATCAAGCTTCTGGACTTTAACTTATGGTACATGCTTTGGGTACACATACCTAGTAAAAGTCACAAATTCCCAAAAATGCTCAAGTATCCAAAAACTCCATTTTTCATATTTTTGTTGAACTTAGCATCCAAAACTTAATTTCCTGTAAAACATGCCCAAAAAATGTCATATCTAACAAAATAATCAAAGAAACTTACATATTTTCATCATTTTAAGTGTCAAAAGTGGTATATTTCTATTTCACATCAACACTCTAAATGTAGAAGGTTTTCATACCCTTGGGCAACACACAATAAAATAAAATAGAACATGATGCTTAACTAGGAGAATCTAAGCTATCTAGGGCAGTCAATCAACACTTTAATCTCAAACCACAATACCCTCTCCAAGTTCAACCTTTCAAAACTAACTGTGTATACATATGAAGTAATACAATACGATATAATAGGATCAAGGTATGGCATTACATTAGCAATAAACAGCTATGCATATATATATACATACATATATATATATATAAGTTACAATACCCAAAACAAGTAAGTATCTAGCAATATGAATCATGTTCCCTCACAACAAAGGAGTCCCACTCACTCATATGATATAATGTATGTCAATGCAGGGATAGTTAAGAGACACTCACACTCAAAAGAAAAGTTCCAATCAGTGCATGTCAAACACCTTAGGCTTACCTTTATTTTCTTTACCTTAGCTTTCATACAGTTAAGTTAGGATCACTATAGGATTTTTCTCAACTTTTAATATAGGCTTAGGGCTGGTATGATACATAGGGACATTTAAAGTGACTAAGCCTTCTTGGAACTTTAAACAAACTAGGTTTTGTCCCTTGGTAATTTCCTGAGGTTTTAGATTTGTGTTGATCATACGACTCACCATATGTGTCATATGGTGAGGGTACCGATCAAGAGGTCTGACTTATAAGATATCTAGTATTTGGTTGTCAAGTTTCTATTATGGTTACAATTTGGCGGTATGGTTCGTATGGTTGGTAAAGATTCATTGGGTTGATCCTTCACCTAATCTGAAACGTAGTGACTTGACTTTGCTCTGAGTACGAATGGCTCACTATGAGCCATAAAAATAGGGTATGAGTGGTATAAAGGATTACTACATTATCCAGTCCAACCCTTTTGATTCTATCTTAGATATGACTTATGGGTTCTAGTCATATAGTATGGGTATGAATGGGGCAAGAGGAGTCGTATAGTGGATAGTGTGTGGATGACCAACCATCTATACTAGGTATGATTAGATAGTACCACTCATATGATGTGGGTATGAGTAGAGGCTACGAGAATTTTTAAAATTTAAGTTGGGGGTATTCTTGATATTTCCTCTCTTAAATTTTCTTGACCCCGTGACTTAAAACACTATTAGGAATTCACTTACAATATTATTCTATATCAAACACACTCTTAACACTGTCAAATCTCTCTTAAGCTCCTGTTTCAAAAAGAGGCTAAGATTTCCTCAAGATGGTCAATTACGGCTCTTAAGGGTGGTTTCTCTCCATCTTCTTTGGTATATAAGGAATGTTACTCTCCCTCATTGTTAGTTCAAACTAAAAGCATGTTTTACTTAGTTGTTTTCATGGCATAACTATGATATTATTTTAGGTTTTGAAATATGTGTTGGGGATTTTGGTTGTTCTTGGTTAGATAATGTTTTCCCATATTTTTCCATGGGTTTTCATGTTATAAATATGGTTTGAACATATGGTTGCATGGTAATGGTGAATTGGTACTTGGTTTTGGTTTTGGAAACTATATACCCTTAACATGTTTGCTAAAATGCCTATGAGAATAGTTTGGTCACACAGTTTGACTTTTATTGAAAATCTTACATTGCATAATATGGTAATGGAACCCAGATTGGTTTAAATGGTTTTAAATGTATTGGAAAGGCTTTGGTGGACATGGCTTCAATTTTGAAAACCTTGTGGGGTATAAGAGAATCCGCTAAGTAATTTTAATAATAGAGTCTACGGGGAACATGGAAATCCCCTAAGTGTTACCTAATGACATTGCTTGCAAGATATAGTTGGTATGATACCACTTCATAATTCCTTGGTAATTGACTCTTGGAATTGGTGGTTTGGTTATGTGCTAAAGGTTTTAATGGGTCAATAATGGCCGGGTGTGATAGCTGACCATAAAGGTGTGAGTCGATGGACGGACACTGGAAACTCATTTTTGCAGACATGAGGGTTGGTCATGGGGACCATATAATTAGGGGTTACAAGGTAATCCCCTATGTTATACTTTTTATATATGCATCATTGAGAGCAAAGGGTACACGAGAATCCTCAGCCTCTATGATATCTCTGATTCATGCGGCTACATGCAATGGGGCCCGTTCAGGGGGTAACAATGAACCATATAGCTCGTGGGTGGTTTTAGAATGGTCAAGCTACATAGCCCAGGTTAATATTTTAATGCATGCTAAACCTAGTTCCCTTTTCCGGGATGGAATATATATATTTATGAATTTATTGAACTTGTTATTTACTTGGTTTTAAATATTGGCATTATTTTATCTTTATTCCTGAGTACATTTTAGTGTTCACCCACTAACCCATCTTCAGGCATTGTATCCCCATGCAATGCAAAAATCGACCATACTATTTCTCCTGCTCAGTGATTGAATTTGAGGATAACCTTTGTGTCAGACTAAAATGGTAAGATTCCATACTCCAAAATTCTTCATTTAATACTATGGACATCTTTACATACATTTGTTTATTTCATGAACTTTGGTTTTGGCTATGGTCAGAGGCATGTCCCGATAAGATATTCTTTGTTTTTGGTTATAAGCTTTGTGTGGCTACTTTAGAAATGGTCAGTGGCGGTATTAGTGTCATCCTTGGCATTGGTATTGGTATTGGGGCTGACATCAGTTAGATATTTGGTTGGATTATTGGTTGGTTATGGTTATATATTTTATTATTGTCTTTGAGTATTTATTGTTCTATCTTGTTATATGTTCAAAATTTATCTGGCATAAGTTGTAGGGAGGTTATAGTTGGGTATTAGGTGTGGTCTCCTATCTCGGTTAGGCTTGAGGTACCTAACATAACTAGGCCCTAGTATGGGTCATGTCAAATGTATTAGAGACCTAGGTTCATAGTCAATTAGGAGTCTACAAAGTCGTGTCGAGTAGAGTCTCTTTAAGAGTGTGTAGCGTAACACTCATAAGGGAGAGGCTATAAGTCATTTAGGAATGTTTCTCTTTCTTGTGATTTATTTTTAAAATATGGAGTCTAAGTCCTGAATTCTTCTCTAATTCCTATTTTTGCTTTTTAGATAATGCCTCAATGGTCTGAAGCTCCCGGAAACTATTTTATCCCAACTGGGGACAATTTTGATGGGACATGCTATACTCATGGGATCTATACCCAATTTTGGGGTCCGGTTCTAGATTATTCTAGAGTTCCCTCAGTTCTCTCTAGTCCATCTCAAACTCCTCAGGATAAAGTGATGAACGTTGAGTTTTGTTAAGCTATTCACATGTTGGCATAATTATTAGCTACTCAGTCTGAGAGTGGTGTTCCTGTTACTCTATCTTCTAAGGCTATAAGGGTTGGACAATTCACGAGGTTGAACCCTCCGACCTTTACTGATATTAAGGTTGAAGAGAATTCTTAGGGTTTATGAGATAGAAAAGATCTTTCATGTTATATATGCCACTAAAGTGGAGGGCGTGGAATTTACCACCTATCAGCTGAAGGATATGGCATACCAATGGTATAATAAATAGGACCAGGTAAGATGTGATAGTGTTGAGTCATTTTTATGGGAGGATTTTTCTAATGCTTTTCTAGAACGCTTCTTTCCTCAGGAGTTGAGGGAAGCAAAAGTAGAAGAGTTTGTTAATCTGAAGCTAGGTAAGATTTCAGTCAAGGAGTATGCTTTGAATTTTCACCAGTTATCATGGTATTCTCTAGAGTTAGTTTCTAGTATGAGGGTGAGGATGAGTAAGTTTGCTTCCAGTTTTTCCCAAGACTTGATTTTGGAAAGTAAAGCATCCTTGTTGATCAAGGACATGAATATCTCTAGTTTGGTGGTACACATGCAACAGGTGGTGAAACAGAAGAAAAAGCAGGTTGAGTTAAGGGAGGGGTAAGGAAAGAAGTTCAGATTCTCTATGTAGGGATGGTGGTAACTAGCCCAAGAAGAAGTGGGGCAATTTTGGGTCATACTCGATGGCTAGTACTCCCTACCCAAAGTTGTATAGTGATAAAAGTTTCCATGGTGGAGATAACTTTAGGGTATAGGGTGTCAAATCTCAGTCTAGTAAGGTCCAGTCAGCTCCATGATATCCTCCTTACAGATTATGTGGTCACATGCATAAGGTTTTCATGATGAGATAAGGGATGAGTGCTTCAACTGCAACTAGCCAAAGAACACGCTTAGAAATTGTCTTTTTGGTAAGGTTGCCTCTAGGTCTAACAAGGTTTCAGCTACTTCATCATTAGCTCTAGTACCAAAGGGTGCACCATATGTCTCTAGCACTAGTCGTAACCATATCTATGCTCTCATCACCCCATAGAAGATAGAGGCATTGCCTAATGTTGTGACTGGTACATTGAAACTCTTTTCTCAATATGTGTATAATTTACTTGATCCGAGGTCTACTCTCTCTTATATGACCTCAGTTTTTGCTGTGAATTTTGGTTTTGCTTCGGAGTGTTTTTTGGACCCTTTCTTATATTTCTACCCCGATAGGTGACTCTGTGATTGGTAAAGAGTCTATACTGGGTGTGTGATATTTATTGGTAGTAAAGAAACTATGGTGGATCTGTTTGAATTGGATATGGTGGATTTTGATGTCATACTAGGGATGGATTGGTTGCACTCGTGCTATGCATCTTTAGACTGTCGGAATCATAAGCTCATCTTTAATTAACCTAACGAGCCGATTATTAAGTGTGAAGGTAGTTCACTAGCTCCTAAGGGGAATTTCATATCATATCTTAGAGCTCGAAGGTTGATCTCCGAGGGGTATCTATATTATCTAATCTGGGTTAAAGATTCTAACTCGCAGGGTCCTTCTTTGAATTTCATCCTGATGGTAAATAAATTTCATGAGGTCTTCCCTAATGACCTTCCTGGTGTTCCTCCTGATAGGGATATTGAGTTTGGGATTGAACTTGTTTTGGACACTCATCCAATTTCTATTCCACTGTATTGAATGGTTCTGGCTGAGTTGAAGGAGCTTAAGGAGCAATTAAAGGATCTTTTGGATAAGGGTTTCTTCCATCCTAGTGTGTCCCCGTGGGGTGAACTAATGTTACTCATGTATAATAAGGATGGTTCCCTTCGAATGTTTATTGACTACCGGCAGTTGAATAAGGTGGTGGTAAAGAATAAGTATCCTCTCCAAATGATAGATAATTTGTTTGATCAGTTGTAGGGTGCTAAGTTTTTTTCCAATATAGATCTTTGATTCGGGTATCATCAGTTAAAGATTAGGGAGAAGGATATTCCTAAGACTATTTTCCCTACTCGGTATGAGCATTATAAGTTTCTAGTTACGTCTTTCGATTCATCAATAACTCAACGATATTCATAGACTTGTTGAATGGGGTTTTTCGTCAGTTTCTAGATTTATTCATCACTATGTTCATTGACGATATTCTAGTGTACTCTAAGAGTGAGGTGGATTATGTCAATTACCTTTGTATTGTATTACAGAACTTGAAGGAACATTAGTTGTATGACCAGTTTTCAAAATGTGAATTCTGGCTAATCGCTATCACTTTTTTGGGTTATATCATCTCTAGTGAGGGGATCATGGTAGATCTGAAGAAGGTTGCAGTGATTAAGAAGCGGGCTTGACCCATGACTCCAATCGATATTTGGATCTTTTTAGGTTTAGCTGGCTACTACAAGAGGTTTGTGGTGAGTTTTTCTTCTATAGTTTCCCCATTGACTAAGTTTACTCAGACAAAGGTAAAGTTCTTATTGTTCGATGTTTGTGAGGGAAGTTTTGAAAAGTTGAAGGATAAACTAACTTCAGCTCTAGTTTTGACATTTTCTGAAGGCACAGATGGGTTTGTGGTCTGCTATGATGCATCTCATGTAGGGATTGTCTATATTTTGATGCAGCATAGAAAGGAGATAACTTATGCCTCTCTACAGTTGAAGGTGCATAAGATGAATTATCCAACTCATGATTTGAAATTATTAGTTGTGGTATTCGTGTTAAAAATCTAGCATCACTATTTGTATGGAGTATATGTGGATATCTTTTCTAATCATAAGAGCTTGCAGTATGTGTTTACTTAGAAAGATCTTAACCTCAGGCAAAGAAAATGGCTTGAGCACTGAAGGATTATGACATGAGTCTTCATTACCGTCTAGGTAAAGCTAATGTGGTTGTTGATGCTCTTAGCAGGTTAACCATGGGGAGTCTATCTCATATAGATAAGGAGAAGTAGGAGTTGGTAAAGGACATTCACCATCTAGCTAGCCTTGGAGTTCCTCTCTTAGACTTTAAGAATGGTGGTGTGTTCATTCAAAAAGTGGTGCAGTTATCTCTTGGTGCTAAATTTAAGGAGAAGCAAGTGTTATATTATATGTTTATGAGGATCAAGAGTGACACCAGTAGAATAAAGGTAATGGCCTTCAAAATTAGTGGTGATGGTACCCTGCTGTACTAAAGGAGGTTATGTTTTACCGATGTTGATGGTTTGCGAGAGAGGATCTTGGATGAGGCATATGAGTTATGCTATGTTGTTATCTTAGTTTGACAAAAATATATCATGACCTCAAGGAGATGTATTGGTGGAACAATATGTAGAGGGATGTGGCTAATTTTATGGCCAAGTACATGGTGTTCCAACAAGTAAAGGTTGAGCACATGAGGCCTGAAGGATTGTATCAAGAAATTGAGATGCCAAATTAGAATTAGGAAGTGATCAATATGGATTTCATTACCGGTCTTTCTTGATCTCGAAATTAATTTGATTCGGTTTGGGTCATCGTGGACAAGATAACAAAGTCAACTCACTTTTTTCCAGTAAGGACTAACTTCTCGACTAAAGATTATGCGAGGTTGTATCTCCATAAGATTGTGAAGTTGCATGGGGTACTTGTTTCTATCATCTCGGATCATTGTACGCAGGTTTCATCTAACTTTTTGGGGTCATTTCAGAAAGGGTTGCAGTCGAAGGTTAGTCTAAGTACTGCTTTTCACCAGCAGTCAGATGGGCAAGCACAGAGAACTATTAAGACATTGAAGGATATGCTTCGTGCTTGTATGATTGACTATGGTAGTAGTTGGGTCGAGCACTTACGTATTATAAAATTTTCTTATAATAATAGCTACCACTCTAGCATTAAGATCTCTCTATTTAAAGTACTATATGGTAGGAGGTTATATCCCCTAATGGGAGGTTTGAGATTGCTGAGGCATAGATGTTTGGCCTTGATTTGGTTCTCCAAGCCATGGAGAAGGTGAAAGTGATTTAGGATAGGCTTAAGGCTGCCCAAAGTTTCCTAAAGACTTATGCGGATGTGAGGAAGAGAGAGATAGAGTTTTAGATTATGGATAGGGTGTTGTTAAAGGTATCTCCCATGAAGAGAGTGATGCAGTTTGGTAAGAAGGGGAAGATTAATCCCGAATATATTGGTCCATAATCAATTTTGAGAAGGGTTCATAATGTTGCATATGAGTTGGAGTTGCCTTCTAGTTTAAGCTACATTCACTCGGTATTTCATGTATCCATGTTAAAGAAGTGTATGGGTGATCTATCTCAAATCATGCTTATCAACTATATTGGTATTTTTGATTTTTGTCTTATGAGTAGGTCCCAATTGAGATCTTGGATCGACAGGTTTGTCGGTTGTGGACCAAGGATGTAGCTTTAGTCAATGTTCTACGTAGGAACCACAGGGTTGAAGAGAACATAAAGTCCAAGTATCCATTACTGTTTTATACTTCGGAAATTTATACAGAAGATATGTGTTCTTCATAATGTTTTTGTTTTCAAACTTTGTTAAAGGAAACATTAACTTCCTTGGATTTTTGTTTTCTAACTTAGCTAAAGGTTAAAATCGAGGTGTTGGGGGTAAATCATGCTTGTACTTCCTTGTTCCTTCATTCGAAGATGAATGATTCAAGTTGGGGAGAATTGAAACACCTTGGATTCTGGCCCTTGTGAATTTCCTAAATTTTTAGCTTTTTATTAATCATACGACTCATCATATAAGTCATATTGTGAGGGTACCAGTCAGGTGACCCAACTTGTAGGCTGTCCAGTGTTTAGTGGTCAAGTTTTTGTTATGGTTATGGTTTGGTGTTACAAGTCGTATGGTTGGTGACCGGCTGTTGGGTTGATCCTTCACCTAATTTAAAAATTAGTTACTTGACTTGGCTCTGAGTATTACTTGCAAACTATGAGCCATGAAGATAGGGTACGAGTGGTATAGAGGATTCATACGTTGTCCATTGTCCAACTTCTTTTATTTTATCTTGGATATGACTTATGGGCACTAGTCGTAGGGTATGGGTACGAATGGGGCAAGGGGAGTTGTATGGTGGATAGTATGTAGATATCCAATCGTCTATTCTGGGTACAACTGGATGGTATAACTCGTATGATATGGGTACGAGAGGAGGGTTCCAACCGTACCCACCTACAAGAATATTTACAAATTAAGTTGAGGGTATTCTGGACATTTCTCCTCTTAACTTATTTTGACCCAACAACTTAAAACAGTATTGGGACTTTATTTACCCTATTATTCTCAATCAAACACACTCTAAACACTCTCAAGATCTTAGTTCAAAAAGAGGCAAGGGTTTCCTCAAGGTGGTCAATTAAGGTGCTCAAGGGTGGTTTCTCTCCATCATCTTTGGTATCTAAGACATGTTACTCCTCCCTCATTGTTAATTCAAATTAAAAGCATGTTTTACTTAATGGTTTTCATAGCATAACTGTGATATTATTTTGGGTTTTTAAATATGTCTTAGGGTTTTGGTTGTTCTTGGTTGGATAATGTTTTCCCATATTTTTCCTATGGTTTTCATGTTATAATTGTGGTTTGAACATATGGTTGCATGGAAATGGTAAATTAGTACTTGGTTTTGGTTTTGGAAACTATATTCCTTGGTTTTCGTTTTGGAAACTATATGCCCTCAACATGTTTGTTAAAATGCCTATGAGAATAGTTTGGTCACATAGTTTGACTTTTATTGAAAGCCTTGCATTGCATAATATGGTAATGGAACCCAAATTGGTTTAAATGGTTTTAAATGGATTGGAAAGTCCTTGGTGGCCATGGATTCGTTTTGAAAACCTTGTGGGGCACACGGGAATCCCCCAATTGATTTTTATATTGGAGTCTACAGGGAAAATGGAAATCCCTTAAGTGTTGGCTAATAAAATTGCAAGCAAGTTGTAGTTGGTTTGACGATACGACTTCATAATTCCTTGGTAATTGACTTTTGGAATTGGTGGTTTGATTATGTGCTAAAGGTTTTAAATGGGCAATAATGGTGGGGTGTGATAGCTAACCGTGAAGGTGTGAGTCTGATGGACGGACGCTGGAAACTCATGTTTGCTGACATGAGGGTTGGTCATGGTGACCATATACTTGTGGGGTACACAGGAATCCCCTAAGTTATACTTGTATATATGTTTCATGGAGGGCAAAGGGTACACGGGAATCCTCGGCCCTTATGATATCTTCGGTTCATGCAGCTACACGCACTGGGGCCCGTTTAGGGGGTAACACTGGACCAATATAGCCAATGGGTAATTTTAGGATGGTCAAGCTACATATCCCAGGTTAAGATTTCCAACACATCCTAAACCCAGTTCCTTTCCCGGCATGGAATACATATATTTATGAATGTGATTGCACTTTGTTATTTACTTGGTTTTAATTATTGCATTATTTTATCCTTATTCCTGAATATATTCTAGTGTTCACCTGCTAACCCATATTCGAGCGTTGTACCCCCACGTAATGCTGGAACCAGCCATACTATTCCTTCTGCTCAGTGATTGGATTTGGGGACAGCATTTATGTCAGACTGAAGTTGTGAGCTCCCATACTCCGGAAGACTCCATTCATGCTTGGACATTTTTTCATATTTTTGTTTATTTCTTGGACGTTGGTTTTTGCTATGGTCAGGAGCATGTCCCGACCAGATATTCTTTATTTTTAGTAGAGGCTTTATGTGACTACTTTGGGCATGGTCGGTGTCAGTATTGGTGTCAGCCTTGGCATTGGTGTTGGTATTGGGCCTAACACTGGTTGGATATTTGGTTGGATTGTTGGTTGGTTGTGGTTATTGATTCTATTATTGTCTTTGAATACTTATTTTTCTATCTTTTTATATATTTGGAATTCATTGAACACAGGTTGCAGGGCGGTTATGGTTGGGTAATCGGGGTGGTCTCCAGTCCTGATTGGGCTTAAGGCACCCGACACGAGTAGGCCCCAGTTCGAGTTGTGTCAGTACTCACTAACTTTGGGGTCTCATTTATTAATAATTTTCTCTTTTTTTTCCGCCATTATTTCTCTCATTTTATTGTAAAGAACATTCAGGTTCGTGTGGTTTTCTTATTCTTTATTTTTCACAATTAGTCTTTTCTTTTTTTTCTTTTGCTTTTATTTTGCTACCATACCCAACCTTACTTTCTTGTTCTTTTATTTCTCCCTTCTTCACACCCACTTTACATCACACACCCCTATGATAGCCACCCTCAACTTAGGTGATTTGCTTGAGTTGTGGTGCACAATTCCAAGGATGAATAGACCAAAACAAGTTATTGTGACACAAATGGAAAGGTGAAAGGTGAAAAAAGAAAATCAGGCCTATAGGGTCAAAATCTGGGTTAAGGGATATAATTTGCACTTGGAAGGTCATTTAGTCTAAATGTGGACAAACATTAAAAACGACTTGTGATCCTTTCCTAACCAACTATCCTACAACCTAGGAAAGACTAACCGAGCAAGTTCTTGATTTAACAGACAGAGGGATCTAAGTAGCATCTCTCACACATATGGCACAGAGTCAATATCAAAAGCTACTACCTTACAATTTCATGCAATTGCTAGCATTGGTTATCATGTCCCTGATCTTAATGCCATAACAAGATCCACAAATACTCAAACATATATACCTTCACACAATTTTAAAACAAAATATTTTAGGGGTATCATTTTTCTCAAAACGAATAAAAAGCATACCAACTGCCCTAAATGCATAAAAATCTCCTAATTACACAAAAACACAACACAATATGAAACAAAACACAATAGACACAAATTTTAACCTAGAAAGCCGATTCTACAACTATACCATGACCGATGGGAAAAGAAGCACGGTAATAAAAACCCATAAAGGCTATGGTATACCCCACCCGCAACTAAAATATTGCACACTATCCCCAATGTACAAAAATAAAGTAAAACAAAGGGAATGAGGACATACCTAGGATGCACTAAGTGTTCGGGTACCTTGGGTTGCCTCTCAAGTAGCACCTAATTTATAATTGCGGACCGACTAAGTTGTCTTGGATACTCATACTTCTCCAAGGCCCATCTCAACACAGACTTTTACTTCCTTCAAGTTTCCCATATAGTTCTTTACTCGCTGCCCATTCACCTTGAATGGGATTTCACCATCACGCTTTATTTCTATAGCACCATGTGGGAATACCCTAACCATAGTTAATGGTCTAGTCCACCTAGATTTTATCTTTCCAGGAAATAAACGGAGTCTTGAATTATACAACAAGACCAAATCACCAGGTTCAAATACCCTTTACTCTATTTTTCTGTCATGATACAACTTTATTCTTTCATTGTATATGAAAGAGATATTATAAATACACAGCCAGAATTCATCGAACATATTCACCTTTCTCAACCTCAAGTTTGCTGCATCATGCTACTCAAAAGTTAGCCTTTTCAACGCCCATAGTACCTTAAGTTCAAGCTCAACTAGTAAGTTACATGTCTTGTAGTATACAAGATGGTATTGGGAGGCACCTATAGGGGTCTTATAGGCTATCTGATAGGCCCATAATGCATTATCTAATTTCCTTAACTAGTAAATCCTATTGGCATTCATAGTATTCACCAATGTGGACTTGATCTCTTTATTTGAGATCTCAACTTGCCTGCTTTTCTAAGGATGGTAAGGTGTTTCCACCTTATGCCTTACACAAAATATATCAAGCAGGGCTTTAAGCAGCTGGTGGTAATAGTGTGACCCACCATCACTAATAATTGCACGTGGAGTGCCAAATTGAGAAAAGATATTTTTTCAAAAAGGTGGTGACACTTCTTCTTTCATTGTGTGGAATAGAAACATCCTTTACCCATTTCGACATATAGTCAACCTTCAACGGAATGTACCTTATGACATATGATCTCACGAATGTACCCATGAACTTCATTTGCCATACATCAAAGAACTTTGACTCCAAAACAGGTGTCATGGAGAATTCATGGCACCTTGACATATTGCCTTGACACTGACATTGATCATAGGCTAGTGCAAAATCATGATCAATTATAGGCCAGTAAACCCATATTACAAATTTTTTTTGTTATGTGGGTACCACTATGATGACCCCCAACTAGTGAGGAGTGATAAGCTTCCAGAATACTCATCATCTCTACCTCTGGGATACATCTCCTAATAACACCATCAGCAAAGACCCTAAATAGATATGGCTCATCCCAAAAGAAGTTCCTCACCTCATGTATAAATCTCCTTCGTTGCTAGAAGGATAAGTCTTCTGGGACAAGACCACTTTCCAAATAGTTGGCAAAATCAGCAAACCAAGAAATTAAGTCTTGAGATGCAGCTAACACCCTCTCATCTTGGAAGGTAACATCTATGCCATGATCATCCCCTAATTTCTGCATTACCTTATCCTCAAGCCAAGATAAGTGATCTTCAACTTGATTTTCTATGCCTTTTAGGTCCTTTACTTTAAAATCAAAGTCTTGCAGCAGGAGAACCCAACGAAACCCTTTTGGCATTTTTTTTGACATCATGTACCTTAAAGTTACATGGTCTGTGTTCACTATGAACTTAGTCCTATTTAAATGGGACCAAAAAATTTTAAACGCATAAACCACTGCAAGCAACTCCTCTCTGTAACTATATAATTTTTCTGTGTGGGGTTTAAAGCCTTTCTAGCATAATAGATGGGATGTAGGATCTTCTCTTTCTTTTGGCCTAGGACAGCACCCAAGGACACTCCACTTGCAACACAGATGACCTCAAAGGGTGCAGACCAGTCAGATGACACAATGATATGAACTAAAACTAATCACTCCTTAAGACATTTGAAAGCCTAAAGACATGCATCATCAAACACAAATTTCACCACTTTATCTAAAATATTGCACAAAGGATTTTCAGTTTTACAGAAGTCCTTGATAAATCTCCTATAAAAGCCTGCACGGTCTAGAAAACTTTTAATGCCTCTAACTAGACTGATGTGGTAATTTTTCAATAACCATAATTTTAATTTTGTCCACCTCAATACCCTGTTGGAGATATTGTTCCAGAGAAAAATAACTTCTTTCACCATAAAATGGTATTTCTCCCAATTTAGCACCAAGTTACATTCTTTATGAACACCTCGATCATGTCCTTCACCATGTCAGAGAATATGGACATCTTGCATCTTTAAAAGGTGGCAAGAGCATTGCATAAACCAAACGGCATTCTCTTGAACACAAAAGTCCCATAGGGGAAAGTGAAAGTTATCTTTTCTTCATCCTTAAGAACAATAGTAATTTGATTGTAACTCGAGTACCCGTCAAGAACACAATACCAACCCCTGCCTGTTAGTCGATCCAGCATCTAATCCATGAAAGGCATAAGTAAGTGGTCCTTTTGTTTCTAGGGTTCATATTCTTATAATCCATGCAAACACTCTATTTTGTCACTAGTCTCATAGGCATTAATTCATTATTTTCATTGGGAACCACTGTGATCCCCTTTTCTTTGGCATGCATTGAACTGGGCTTACCCACTTATCTACAATGGGGAAAACTACCCCAGTATCTAACCACTTGATTATTTACTTTTAACCACCTCTTATATTAGATAGTTCTATCACCTTTAATTCTATATGTTGGGGATATTATTCGACTCAAGATGTATTTTATGTGTACATATAACTAGTAGGATCCCCTAAAATATCTGTAATGGTCCATGGTAATATAATTAGGGGATAAAGGTGAAAAAGAAAAGAGTGATGAAAGAAAGAATGAGGAATAGATTGCAAAAAAAATAAGAAAATAAAATATGCCTTTAAAAAGATGGGTAAATCAAGGTAGCTAAAATAGACATGTGAAAAGTGTAAAAACAAAAAAAATGGTCCATGTTCAAAAATTGGATGGAATAGTGGGGTGTAGATGTTAAAAGAGGGTGTAGCCATTGTTCCTAAATGATATCCTACCCTTCCTTGAACTTTTGACAAAATCTCAAAAAGCTCTTCGAGATCTCCAGCCAAGTGTATTCATTATAGTGGAAATTGAAAATAAGGGCAAGCCAATAGTATAGTACTTGTTAGCATCAAAAGTCTTTGTGAGAGAGATCTTCCCACTTAAATCCCTTGTTTCTTATTAAATAATTTGGTTTGTGGGATTTTATTATTGTGAGGAGGCGTGTAAACAAATTGAGGTGAGTGAAATTATCATCTACCAAAAAATAATGCAAAAGTAGTATAGTGGAATTGATGTCGATAGAGAATCACTTCTAAAGCGTTAATGATTGTTGTTTTGTTGTTCTTTAAAGTCCTTTACATCTTGGAGATTGCATTTCTTGTCAAGGGGAGTCATGAGAATATATTTGCCCATGTGTGAGAGCTACTTGTGGTGTTAGTCAATTTTGAAGTCATTATGATTATTTGGGTGAATAAATGGGATTAAATTTTAATTGTCTCATTGAGTGAGAAATAGTGTTGCTTAAGGAAAAGAATAGGTTTGAGTTGGAGGTGTTAATGAGTGGTAAATTGACCACTCATTTACATCTAAATTCATGCACACTATTATGATTTAACGGTATTAAAGAGACAAATTTGTTATTTGAATGCACTAATTTTCTAATTTTGCAGGTATACAGGTGATAAGAAGGAAAGAAGTAGAATTGAGCTTAAAAGAGATCAACAACACAAGAGAAGTACAAAAGATGGAAAACCCTGCGCATGAGGTGGTCTAAGTTATCGTGATCACCGTCAGTCAATCATAGGCAAAACTTGCAATCACGGTAGATTTAATACAATCGCCTTGCCGGGGATCATGGTCCTTTTGGTGGGATCGTGATGGTTTGGGTTATGGACCAGGGAGAAAAGTGTAATTATGCACACTGGTTCAAGATCTAAAAGTAGGGAGAATATCTAATGCCCTGAGAGTACACCCTGGGTGTCACACGGTGCTTACAGTCCTGAGAGACCACAAGTTAAGCCATGAGCTGGTACTTGTTGTGAGCACTAAATAATATAATCATAAATGTGGAAGAATAACTTATATGCCATAAGGTTTTAAAAACTAAATTATGAATCTGAAGAACATAGTTATCTGAGTTTGATAAAAAACACAATAAACTGAATAACTAACTGTAGTGTCAACTAAAGTCTGAATACCGAATAACTGACTCTAATGTCTGAAAGCATCTAAACTGAATGACTGGGAGTTGATGGGACAGTCCCCAACTAACTCCAACTAACTACTAAACTGAAAACATAAAATAGAAAATACTTCATCCTCAAAATATAAGGACTCACCACTTCTACTGCTGAGATGTCTAAAATGTCTAAGCGCGGTTCGGGAACTGGGCGTTAGAAACTATAATATAATACAACATAGTGCAAGAAAAGGTATGCGATCAGTACTTTGAATGTACAGGTATACTAAATAAAGGAGGCCGATATGCATGGTTTCATGAATAGGAATAATAAATTATCTAAATATACATGTAAAGCATGGAGTTCTAAATAGAGAGAATGAAATCTACAGATACTGGAAACATGTGAAATCTGCAAATACTGTGTATGCATGAAATCCTGTAAATATTGAAGGTACATGAAATCTGTAAATACTGGGGATGCATGACCAAGCATATAACATGAACTGGATAAAATTTTGTATACTGAAATACTGATATCTGTATGCTTTGGTCAAACAACACTGAGACTGAATTATTGATCTGATTATTAAACTGAGACTATGGGAGCTATCATTTAACTGACATGCCCCAATCTGAGCTAATCAGGGTCCAGCCTGTAACCCCAGCTGGAAGGGTGTTCATACCGTTCCACGGGCACTAATATTGGTAGTGTGGATCCACTATACTGATATACTGTCCGAAAGACTAATTGTGTCAAGCCAGAACTGACGGGTAACCCCTGCAAGATAGTCAACCCTGATCTAATGAGTGAATCCTCATATCCTATGCAGGCTACATAGTTCTAGAGTGTAGCGACTACTATTAACGACGGTGCCTATCTGATGAGGAAGCCACCATCCCTACACTCGCTCGGTGCTAAATCCTACTCCCAACTGAAAAACAATGAAATACTAGACTATTCTGAATTTAACTAAATGATATCTGGCAATTCTGATAATGCTCATAGTATGTTCTGAAGACTATTGGTAATGTACCAAGACTAGACTAAGTAAACATCTATGGTTTTCATGTATTCAATACCCCCAGGACTCGAAAACAATAATAGTAAAATGACTGTAAAGTTTGGAGGACAAGGCACGAAGGCTTTTATTAAATTAATCACTCTTGTAGGCATTCTATCAAACACTTGGAGTTCATGGTTTGATCAAAACATAGGAATGTCATGGAACTTATAGTAAAAGCATGAATTCAACATGAATAATACTAAATCATAATTTAATTCAAGGAATGATAACATTAAAACATGGAGAATTGAATAAAAATAATTTCATTGAAACATGGTATAAAATCATAGTTCATGGAGATTCATGGGTGAAATCACAATTTAAAATCAAATAACTTGAAAAGATCACCATTTTTTAATTTAAATAGGATAATTGGACTCCATGGGTGAAAGGAACCCAGGGATGAACATCTAACATACCTAAGTTATTGAATTTGAAAGTATTGATAGTGAGTTCTTGAGATTTGGCCTTGAATTTGAGAGCTAAGGTTTCTTGTTCTTGAAAAGAGGATATTCAATTTGATAGGAATTGAATAATGATGAGTATTTAGGTCAATTAGGGGTTAAATTTCATGTTTAGGAGTTTAGGGCTTAGGAAAAAGACTTAAATACCCCTAAATGAATTTAAGAACACAAGCTGGAAACTAAAGATCCCAATTTTCGGCCTTGGTGAGATGCGCCAATATCACGCCAATCCACTGGAAAAGGAAAAATTGGAAAACCGGATGATGGTGTGACATGGTAAGATTGCGGTCCTTTACTGGAATGCCATTTTGGCCACCTCCGTGATGCGCTATAATCGTGGAGGCTCACTGGAAATTGGCAAACGTGAACTAAGTCCTTGGCGTGACATGCCAACATCACGGTACCACACTGGAAATTGACAATTGTTATTTAGACTGGCTCCGTGACGCGCTAAGAGTCAAAATGGCAGTGTTTAACGACTAAAACTTAAAATCACCATAACTTCTTGCCCAGTTATTGGATTTGGGCAAATTTTATATCATTGGAAAGCTAATTGAATTTCCTACGCAATGGCAAGCTCTAAGCTGAAAATTAATGAGTATTTTCTAAAATTTATATATGAATACTCATGTATTGGTACTTACATTATGCTAGGGAAATACGGGGCATTACAATATCTCCCCCTTGGGATCATTCGTCCTTGAATGAGACTGGTTAACCTGAGAAAAACTGATGGACTGAGCTTACACACTAAACATGCATATCTTATGCATGGAATGTATGACTCAACTAATTTGTAAATGCACCACTTACATGAACATTAGGTGAAACTGAATTTGAGCATAATAGAGAGAAACCTTAAGAAAATGAGAACCTTAAACCGAATCTGAATTCACGGAGAAAAGATGAGGGTACTTGGTCTGCATATTTGCTTCTTCTTCCTAAGTGGCTCCCTCAACGGATTGATTCTGCCAAAGAACTTTGACTACTGGAACCTCTTTGTTCCTTAGTCTACGAACTTGATGATCAAGAAGTTTGACTGAAACTTCCTCATAGGAAAGACTGTTCTGAACATCTACACTTTCTAAGGGAACAACTACAGCTGGATCACCAATACACTTCTTCAACAACAAGACATGGAACATTGAGTGTACTGAAGCTAGATCTGAAGGAAACTTAAGCTCACAAGCTACCTTTCCAAAATGACTAAGAATTCTGAAAGGAGCAACATAGCGGGGATTGAGTTTTCCTTTCTTGCCGAACCTATTTACCCCCCTTCATGGGAGATATTTTCAAGTACACAAAATCACCGATCTCAAACTCGAGATCCTTTCTCCTTACATCTGCGTACGATTTATGTTAACTCTGGGCTGCTCTAAGTCTTTGTCTAATCAACTGAACCTTCTCTAACGCATTAAAAACCAAGTCAAGACCTACTACCGTAGACTCACCCACTTCAAACCAACCAATTAGTGATCTACATCTCCTACCATAAAGAGCTTCAAATGGAGCCATCCAAATATTGGAATGATAGTTGTTAATATATGCAAATTCGATCAAAGAAAAGTGGTTATTCGAACTACCTTTAAAATAAACTATGCATTCTCTCAGTATATCTTCAAGAGTCTGAATGGTTCTTTCTGCTTGACCATCTGTCTGAGGGTGGAAAACTGTACTGAGGTGGGCTTAGGTACCAAGACCCTTTTGGAATGCCTTCCAGAAGTGAGAGGTAAATTGGGTACCTCTACTGAGATGATAGATAAAGTAACACCGTGCAACCTAACCAACTCTCTAAAATAGAGTTTGGCATAGTCCTCGGCTGAGTAAGAGGTATGGACTGGCAAGAAATAAGTTGATTTGGTCATCCTATCTACGATAACATAAATAAAATCATGCTGATGACGGGTATGAGGAAAACCTATCACAAAATCCATGTTCACTTCTTCCCATTTCTATATGGGATTACTAAACTCCTACATGGATCCACTAGGCTTCTGGTGCTCAATCTTAACTTGCTGACATATATAGCATATAGCTACAAACTCTACCATATCCCTCTTCATCCCACCCCACTAATAGATCTCCCACAAATTATAGTACATCTTAGTGGCCCCTGGATGAATAGAGTAATGCGCACCATGTGCTTCTGCAAGAATTCATTGCCTCAAATCTTCTACATCAGGCACAAACAATCTACCCTGACAACGTAAAACACCATCCCCCCTTAGGAGAAAACCTCCACTTTTTGATCTCTAACTGATTCTTTCAACTTAACTAGATTGGGATCTCTATCCTGCTATTCCTTCACCTCAGAAACTAGAGATAATTCGACACTACTCTACACCCATACACTACCCTCAGCTATTTTGACTAAGTAGATACCTAGTCAGGAAAGCTGATGAACTTCTTGAGATAACTTTCTCTTACCATCCTTAACATGAGAAACACTACCCATAGACATCCTACTGAGAGCATCAGCCACTAGATGGGCTTTGCTCGGATGATACAGAATACTTATGTTATAATATTTTAACAACTCTAACCATTTTCTCTGATGTAGATTCAAATCTTTCTGAAAGAACACATACTATAGGCTCTTATGGTTAATGAACACATCTACGTACACCCCATACAAGTAATGCCTCTAAATCTTTAAGGCAAATGCTATAGCTACTAGCTTCAGATCATAAGTAGGAAAATTCTTCTCATGGGGCTTAAGTTATCTGGAGGCATAGGCTATGACCTTACCTCTCTGTATGAGAACACAACCTAAACCTACTCTGGATGTATCACAGTACACAACAAACCTATCTGAACCATCTGATAGAGTCAAAACTGGGGCTGAGGTGAGTCAAGTCTTCAACTCCTAAAAATTTTTCTCATAGAAATCTGACCACTGAAACTTAACTTTCTTCTACGTTAATCTAGACATGGGGGATGCAATAGAAGAAAATCCTTCAACAAACTGATGGTAATATCCATCCAAACCCAAGAAACTCCTAATTTCTATTGGAAAAATAGTTCTGGTCCAGTTTCTCACTGCCTCAATCTTTTGAGGATCAACTCTAATGCCATCACCAAAAATAATATGGCCAAGGAAAGATACTAATCTTAGCCAAAATTCACACTTACTGAATTTGGCGAACAATTGATGAGTTTTGAGAGTTTGAAGTACAATTTTGAGGTGGTCTGCATGATCATTTTACTATTGGGGAAAACAAGAATGTCATCAATAAAGACTATGATGAAAATATCCAAGTACTGCTTGAATACTCGGTTCATCAAGTCCATAAAGGTTGTTGGGGCATTCGTGAGACCAAAGGACGTGACTAGAGATTTGAAGTGACCATACCAAGTTTGAAGAGCTATTTTTGGAATGTCACATTCCCTGACTCTTAGCTAATGATAGGCTGATTTGAGGTCTATCTTTGAAAAATAGTTGGCACCTTAAAGTTGGTCAAACAAGTCATCGATTCTAGGAAGTGAATATTTGTTCTTAACTGTGACTTTGTTCAACTGACGATAGTCTATACATATTCTAAGAGAACTATCTTTCTTACGCATGAATAGAATAGGTGCGCCCTACGGGGAGATGCTGGTTCTGATGAATCCCATATTTAGGAGATCCTTTAACTATTATTTTAACTTTTTGAGTTCTACTGGAGCCATTCTGTATGGCAGAATAGATATGGGTTGAGTGTTTGGGAGAAGGTCTATTCCGAAGTCAATTTGCCTTTCGGGGAAAACTCTAGGAAGATCTTCTGGGAACACATCTAGAAATTCCCTCACTACTGAAACGGAATCAAGAGTTGGAGTTTTTGAATTTGATTCTTTGACTTGAACAAAATGGTAAATACACCCCTTCGATGTCATCTTTTCTCGCTCTAAGGTATGAAATCAACTGACCTCTAAGAGCTGTAGTAATACCCCTCTATTTAAGAACTGTTTCATTTGGGAACTAAAGATGAACTATTATGTTTCTAAAATCAACTGAGGTATAGCCTGAGTAGAGCCAATCCATGCCATCAATGATGTCAAAATCCATCATCTCTAACTCGATGAGATCAACTGAGGTAACTTTCTGAGATACTATGACCGAATAGTTCCTGTATACCTATCTGGCTACGATGGAAACCCCTACTGGGGTAGACACTAAAAAGGGCTCTGCTAGAGTTTCGGGATTGACTTCGAAGTTGATGGTTAAATATGGAGTTACAAAAGAAAGAGAAGCTCTGGGGTCTAGTAAAGCATAAACATGTAAGTGAAAGACCTGCAACGTACCAGTAACTACGTTAGGAGAATTTTCCTAATCTTGGTGGTACTGAAGAGCATATAATTTATTCAGACGCTGACCACTGCTATCACTAGAAGCGGCACCCTGCTGAGTTGGGTGACCGGATGAAACTGATGACTGATTGGACTAGCCCTGTTGGAACAAATCCTTACCTAAATTTGATAGCTTGGCTCGCCACACCCGAATCACACATCACTACTTGCTCTATACTCACCCTGATGGTGCCTACCACACTTTTGACATTGAGGGTTCATATCGGTACTTCTAACACTTTCTTAGGACTTAGAGCCTGGTGCTCTATACTTGTTATCATTTATGAATTTAGGTATGGGGCACTGGCTGATGGGGATGCTGGGGATGAAGACCTCTAATGAAACTGAAGACGGTTACCACCTTCTGACCTTGGATGACTAAAATTAAAACTACCCATCCTATCTCTCTTGTTTCCTGTCTCCCTCTTGTTAATCTTTTGCTCCTCAATTTGTTGAGTATGGACCATTAACCTAGACAAGTCCATCTCCTTAATCAGCATTGCCTTTTCGCACTCCTTGACCATACTATTAGATATGCAAGACACAAACTTACTTATCTTGGATCTGTTGCCAGCTACTACAGGTGGAGCATATCTAGCTAAATGAGTAAACTTGAGGGAACACTCCTTCACGCTCATGTTACCCTACCTCAAGTTAATAAATTCTAACACCTCATCCTCCCTCAACTCTAATTAGAAGAATCTGTCAAAGAAAGTTGTGGAAAACTTTTTCCACTCTACAGGCCCTGCATCAACACCCTTATCTACTTTTACTGCTTTAAATATGTATGGGCTACATCCTCCAACTGATATGCATCCAACTCAGCACTCTCACTAGATGTCACCCCCATGGCATCTGTTACCTTTTGAACCATATCTAAGAATTCATGTGGATCCTCTTCAAACTTGGATCCTATAAAAGAAGGAGGATTCATCCGGGTGAAGTCTCAAATTTCGGTTGCAGTAGTATTAGCCACTAGGCTGGCCAGAACAATAGCTTGCCATTTATTCTATGCTGCTACGGAATTTACTAGAGTGGTGAATGCAGCTCTGAATTCTACGTGAGATATATGCTCATCCAGAGGATCTTCCTGGATGGGCTGAGGTGTTGGCTGGTTTCCTTCTCCTCTTCTATTATTCCTTATAAAAGGCATGTTCTGTAAATGGAAGGAAGAAATGAATTAGACTGAGAGTTTAACTTGAGTTCATGCTTACTCACACGATATGAATACTGAAAGAAGGGAAACTTTTCCTAAATGCCTTGTAGTCTCTCATCCATAAGTGTGGCGTGCTACACACCCATGCACAAGACTCTACTTTATGTGGCTTTCAGAATACCTAGGACACTTTAAAACTTGGCTCTAATACCAACTTTGTAATGCCCTAAAAGTACACCCTGGGCATCACACAGTTCTTACAATCCCGAGGGACCACAAGTTAACCCATAAGCTAGTACCTGTTGTGAGCACTGAATAATATAATCATAAATATGAAAGAATATTTAATGTGCCATAAGGTTTTAAAAAATGAATTATGAATTTAAAGAACATAGTTATCTAAGTCTGATAAAAACACTGGAATCTGAATAAACTAAATAACTAACTATAGTGTCAACTGAAGTTTGAATACTGAATAACTGAATCTAATGTCTGAAATCCTCTAAATTAAATGACAGGGAGTTGATGGTACAGGCCCCAACTAACTACTAAACTGAAAACATGAAATATAAATACTTCATCCTTGAAATATAAGGACTCACCACTGCTACTGCTGAGATTTTTGAAATGTCTAAGCGCAGTCCAAGAACTGGGCATCGAAACCTATAATATAATACATCATAGTGCAAGAAAAAATATGTGATCAGTACTTTGAATGTACTGGTATGCCAAATGAGGTAGGCTGATATGCATGGTTTCATGAACAGTAATAATAAATTATCTAGATATACATGTAAAGCATGGATTACTGAATAGAGAGCATAAAATTTGTAGATACTAGAAATATGTGAAATCTGTAAATACTTTGTATGCATGGAAGCTTGAAAATACTGAAGGTACATGAAATCTATAAATACTGGGGATGGATGACCAAGCATATAACATGAACTGAATAAAAGTCTGTAAAATAAAATACTGAAATACTGATATATGTATGCTTTGGTCAAACAACACTGAGACTGAATTATTGGTCTGATTATTGGACTGAAACTGTGGGAGCTATCATCTAACTGACATGCCCTAATCTGAGCTAATCAGGGTCTAACCTATAACCCTAGTTTGAAGGGTGTTAATACCATTCCACGGGTACTAACGTTGGTTGTGTGGATCCACTATACTAATATACTGTTCGAAGGACTAAGGGTGTCAATCCTGAACTGACGGGTGACATCTGTGAGATAGTCAAGCCTGATCTGATGGGTGACTCATCATATCTTATGCTAGCTACGTAGTTTTAGATTATAGAGACTACTACTAACAACTCTGCCTATCTGACAGGTAAGCCACCATCCCTACACTCGCTCGGTGCTAAATCCTACTCCCAACTAAAAGACACTGAAATACTAGACTGTTTTGAGTTTAATTGACTGAAATCTGGCTGTTTTGATAATGCTTATAGTATGTTCTAAAGACTATTCTATAAGGTACTGAGACTAGAATAAGTAAATAGCGATGGTTTTCGGGTATTCAATACCCCCAGGACTCAAAAACAATACTAGTAAAATGATACTAAAGCTTGGAGGACAAGGCATAAAGGCTTTTATTAAATCAATCACTCTTATAGGAATTCTATCAAACACTTGGAGTTCATGGTTTTATCAAATCATAGGAATGTCATGGAACTTGTCGTAAAAGAATGAATTCAACATGAATAATACTAAATCATGATTTAATTCATGGAATGATAACATTAAAACATGGAGAATTAAATAACAACAATAATTTCATTGAAACGTGGTATAAAATCATAGTTCATGGAGATTCATGAGTGAAATTACAATTTAAAATCAAATAACTTGAAAAGATCACAATTTTGTAATTTAAATAGGATACTTGGACTCCATGGGTGAAAGGAGCCCAGGGATGAATATCTAACATACTTGAGTTAATGAATTTGGAAAGATTGATGGTGAGTTCTTAAGATTTAGCCTTGAATTTGAGAGCTAGGGTTTCTTGTTCTTGAAAAAGGGATCTTTAATTTGAGAGGAATTGAATAATAATGAGTATTTACATCAATTAGGGGTTAAACTTCGTGTTTAGGATGAGTTTAGGGCTTAAGAAAATGACCCAGATACCCCTAAATGAATTTTAAAAGCGCAGGTCGGAAACTGTAGATCCCAATTTTTGGCTTGGTGCGATGCGCCACTATCACACCAAGCCACAATAAAAAGGACAATTGGGAAACTGGATGATGGTGCAACATGGTAAGATCGCGGTTCTTCACTGGAATGCCATTTTTCCCACCTCCGTGACACGCCATATTCGCGGAGGCTCACTGAAAATTGCCAAATGTGAATTGGGTCCTTGGCGTAATGCCCCATCATCGTGGTACCGCATTGGAAACTGACAATTATTATTTAGATTGGCTCTTTGATGCGCTAAGGGTTAAAATAATGGTGTTTAATGACTGAAACTTAAAATTGCCATAACTTATTACCCGATTATTAGATTTGGGAAAATTTTATATTGTTGGAAAGTTAATTGAATTTTCTATGCAATGGCAGGCTCTAAACTAAAAATTAATGAGTATTTATGAAAATGTTATATATGAATACTCATGTATTGAAACTTAGATTATGTTAGAGAAATACAGGGTATTACAGAATTTCTTCACTTGGGATTTTCAAGAACTAAAATTTGAGAGTTTTAGCCTTAAAAAATCCTACAACTTTTGGTAAATATTCTTGTGTTTAATTTTCAAGTTTATTTAGTTGTAATTGGAGTGCAATTGAAGAATATTCTTATTTTGCATCCTCAATGGAAACTTTGGATGATCGATTTGATATATTCTCTTCACTTAACTTCATCAGTAGCTAAATATGTTTCTTCGGATTATGTTGAAATAAGGTTCAAATATGTATGGGTTGTGATGTATTAGTGTAGATTCTAAGTTATTAATAATAGGTTTTACTAATGCTTGTTTGGTTGAATTGGGATTTTTGGATGAGAACCCCAAATCCCCAAAATAGAGTTTATGGGTGAAAATCTCAAATTCCCAATGACCTCACATCGTCCTTAAAAGAGGGATGTGAGTATATTTTTGAATCCAACACCGTCCTTGAAAGAGGTGTATGGGTGACAAGGAATTAGTGAACAATATGTAGATGTAGTTTACTTCTCTTTTCACTATCTTAGAAATAGGGGTGGATTGAGAATTAGCTAAATCTTGGGTATCTTTCTAGAAATAGGGGATGCCCACTGTAGGTGTTAGGAGGACTTGATTGCCACATCTATGATGTATCCAAAATGATCCATTGATGATGATCGTGAGGTTTTTGTTGACAAAGTTGCCTCACAAACTCATAAGCTAGCTTACCCAAGTATTTGATGACTAGAATTTTCACTCAATTATCATGAACCCATGTATTATTTGCCCCTAGGAAGACATCATCCCAAGGTTTTCCTTGTATTAAAATCATTATCAGAATTGTCGCCTTTAGCTTGTTAGATCAAATAGACCTTGGTAAAATTACTTCCCAAACTAACACACACCCAATTTTATTTCATGTATTTTTCTTTGTTTACACTAAGGGCATATACTTAGAAGTTATAAACACCTATAGGTTTTAAGGACTAGACTCACTCCTCGAGGATTCGACCTTTATGTAAGTTGAGCTTTATTGACAACAATCATCGTATACCTAAACTTTAGTATAGGTGAGAGAAATTAATACACCATATTATGTGGTTCGTATTTTCCCTATTCGTTACCATTATCACTCTTGTAATCATCATCACTATATGTCAACTTCTTAAATTCTTCTATAGAAGTCTCATTTATCACAGTCTTGTCTTTCTTCAACTCTTCTATAGTAGGCTAAGAAAAATCATCAATAAGGGTACCACTTCTAGTGGTAATAGCTAGGCAATGGCTTATAGCTGATGGACTATAAACTTGATCACTCAAATGGTTAATAGGTTGCTTTTATTTTATCATAGCAGATATCTACCTAGACTATATCTTTAAATACTTAATTGCAATTTTATGGGAATTAACCTTCTAAAATAGTCTTAAAATATCTTCTTTTATCTTTCCAAGGCTAACCTCCTAATTTTCTTGACCCTTGACCAGCTTTGTCAGTATTGGACCTATTGTGGACTCCGTATATCAACTGCCTGGTGAAATGTACCTGGCTCTCTTCTCTCTATAGTTATCATTATATCATTTCTCTATCTTGCTCTCTAGTGTGGTCCCTGTATCAATCACTATAATAGTTCTAACCTTAATTTTCTTGCTCTTGGACATGAAAACCCACCAACTCACGATCAAGATACTTGGATTCCTCTTCTAATTTAGACACATAAGCTTTAAAAGTTAAACCTTATGCTTCTACTATATTCACTTTCTCATAACTTGTTGTTGTAAACTATTTTACTAGAAACCCAAGATTAGTCCTTAGCAATGCCATTTGTTGTGCTACTAAATCATTACCTACTCTCCACTTGCATGAAGCACCAATAGCATAAGTGTCATACCCCCTATCAACCTCTCAAGTTTTCCACCCTTGGTTAGTGAGAGAAATTTGGTCTAGGATATCTAAAGCTACCTCCTGGGAAAGTCTCATAAAAGCTCCTCCAGAGATTGTATCTTTCATGCGTCTTGAGCTGATGGTCAGAGATCTGAGGAGACTGGGGTAAAGAGAAGTTCTAAGAGTATTCCGTCTTGCCTAAGCTTGTTGTTGATTAGAGTTAACCAGTTATTGAGGGAAACTTGGTGGAAATATCAAGGAGTGCTGGTAATAGAGGTATTGCAAGAAGGAGGAACCTAGAGTTAGGTTCACAGTCGAGTCTGTAATCAAGAGTTTAGTTACAGTGGACTATTTTGGTGCTTGTGAGGGCAAACCGTGGTCTTTCCCCTCTTGGATTTCCATGTAAAAATCATGTGTTGTTACTTTCCTATACTGCCTTTGTTTTTCTAGCACCTCATAATTTCTTTACAATTCCATCTCTTATGTTTAACTTTGAGGGACATGGTCCCTCACTGTGTGGTGCAACCCCCAAGGGTTCCAATAATTGGTATCAGAGTGGGTTCACTCTAAAAGGTTCATACCTAAAGTGTTCTAGTCATCATGGTTGCTACAACTGAACTAGGGGTGGAAATAAAGGAAGTAAAGAGGGAGAGATTCCTCACCTTGAAGGCTTTACAGTCTAACCAAGGTAAAGAAGACACTACTGTTGCACTTTTGGCAACAAGAATTGTTAGAGCTATAAAAAGGGGTGGTCAGCTTAGCAAAAGAAATGGTAAGATTGAAGTTTGTCATAAAATGGCAATTCTGAAGCATTCATGAGAACCTAGCAAATAAAAAAGAATGATCAAGTCCCTGATAAGTCAAAAAGGAAAACTACAACTGAGTTTGTAGTAAAGTAAGCTCTGACAGCATGGGGAGATTTTTTGGTGAACCTAATGAAGATGAGAAGTCTAGAAATTCTTCTATGCTATCAGTGGAAGATAGCTTAGTTATCTATGATTCCATGCTTGCATAAATGGCAAACCTAGAAGATGAAAAAGAAAAGGAGGTAACTCTTTTGATATTAAGGAGAATCTACATAACTACTCTGCTAAAAGGATAAAGAGGCTTGCTAGTGTGTTGATAGACTCTATATGTGAACTAACTACTGAGAAGAATGCATTAGAAGTGAATGTTGAGAATGTAGAACATGAGTTGGTTGCTTTAACTTTCCAAATTTTTTAAGCTCTAGAGTTGTTCACAAAAATAAAATCTGAAAATCTGAGTTTAATGAGTAGCCTAAAAAGGTAAATAAGGTAGATGAAAAAGGAAAGAAAGAAGCTTCATGGCTTCAAATTAATCTTGAAAAAAGGCTGAGGTATTCTCAAAAACACGTTATGTCTGCACTTCACAGGAATAATGAGTTAGAGAGGGACCTGGTCCCCTTGAAAGAAGAGATCAACAACTCTTTTTAAATGGACTGCTTCTTCACAGATACTTCTTACATTGACTAGTCAATGTGTTAATTATGATAGAGAATTTGAGCTATCAAGGAAAATTCCAACCTAATGTGTCTCAAAGGAAAATTGTCAAGAATTTTAGAAACAAAGAAAACTCATATGCATTCACTGTAGAAAAGACAGGCACACTAAGGAATATTGTTAGAATTGGATTAGAGTTAATATAAATGGATCAAGATATGTTCAACAAGGAAAATCACTTTCTAAGGGTTTCAAGCCTCCAGAAATTGTGAAGAGAAAGCTATCTCTACCTAGATGGGCTAAAAAGAATATGATCACACCATTATCCTCTTACTGGGAACTCAAACTTAAGTGGGTTCTAAATCTGACTTGTGATCATGATTTCAGTTATGAGAAAAGAGATTGTAGTCAAAAATGGTTTGCTGATAGTATGTGATCTAGTCTCAATATTGGAAGATCTGGATGTGTTTTCTCTCACTCAAGACACTTAAGATAACAGATGTCTCAGTTTGAAATAGATGATTTCAAGGGACCTGGTCCCTTGGAAATTTATCTCAGAAGAGGCTTCACCAGAATGAATAACATGTGAATCAGGGTCCCTTCCAAAATTTGGATATGTATTAATACATTTTAATATATATTTTACCTTTTTTCAAGAATCTTTATGAAATTCTTTAGTGTAATTTTGGTGGTGACAGCGGTGGTGGTTGTCGGAAGTTGCCAGCAGAGGTGCTGAGTTTGGAAAGGATTGGTAGGAAAGTGGAAGTGGAGGAAGTTAGAGCTAGGTCCGTTCATGGCCCCTCCTCCAATTTCTTGTTCATGGTTTCTCCTCCTGTGTATATAATCTGCAGTTTTGAAGAAGATGAAAGGTAGGGGGAGGGTGTTGTATTTTTTTATTTTAAATATTTAAAAATATTATATATATATATATATATAAATATATATATATATATAAATATTTATATATATATATATATATAAAATATTTATTTTTATTTTATATATATTTAAAAAATATTTTGCTTGTGTGGCATTGACGTGGCGCTGATGTGTGGGCGAGTGTAACACAGTCTCCGGTGTGAGAGTGGTATTCAGTTTTGAAGGGTGAAATTAATACATTTTAAAGATGTTAAGGGGTTAGTTTAAGTGCTAAAGTGAGTTTTAAGGACAAGTTCGGGAGGAAAAATATGTTTTTTCTCTCTCTATATATATGTATATATATGTATATATATATACATGTATATATATGTATGTATGTATACTTTTTTATGAATATTATATTATTCTCTTGACTCAACTCCTATGAATGGGCTCAAGAATGGTCATGAATGGAGACTCGTCAACTCTCGATGTACTTTATAGATTTTCAGACTCAAACAAGAACAGAGACTAGATATTTCTCTTGGTTTTGCCTTTTGATCACTTCCAAAGACTCAGCTATGAATAAGGACAACATTTCTCTTATAACAACTCTACTTGTCTGATATAAGATTTTTAACTCTTCTTGATACCTCTTTGTATTATGGATGTTACGTTTGATCCATAATCTCTTAAACTTGAATTGATAGACTAAACATGATACCAGACTCAACTGAATCAGAACATCGTCAAAGGACAGTTTAATCGGAAGATTATACAAGAAAGGAGTTTTAACTTCGACACGACACACTTGAAGGGATGACTTAACTAAGCTCTTCCGATATTTCTAAGCTTCTCTTAAAGACAATATCATGGGCAAGAATACATACTGAAAGATAAGGGTATAGCATTACATAACTTAATCTCGTCCCTCGACAATTAATATTAACCGATTTGCGTCGAGCGTGGATCAACAAGAGGTAATAGGGACAACGACATCAATCCAAGAAAAGCTGGATAATCCATCAGTGAGCGCCAAGCTTGCTACAAGATTGACTATACAGTAAACACTATGCAAATAAACAGCTAATTCAACAAGAATAAGCTATCGAGGAGCGACAAGCTCCCGGTGCTAACGCTTATGGTGTACTCCACACCGCCTTTCGATTCACGACACAAGTGTCTCCGGAGAGTAATGCAGCCCTTTCCCAAACCCAAATGCCGAAACAATTCCTAAATAACTCATAAAATTACTTTTACCCTAACTCATGGTGTCCTAACACCGCCTCGGGAATCAAATCAAGAGTACTACTCAAACACTCATGTAACTCAAGAAGAATCGATGAGAAACCTTACCTTAAATGTTTCAAGTTCGAAATTCCGTCTGACGTTTCTTTAGACCAAAACTTTTGATTTGCGATATTTTAGAGACTGCACGATACAAAAATTGAGAAGCTATCAGGAAAGTACCGGATTTCGACTAGGAGAACATTTCTAGAGAGAAAATACAGATTTTGTCTCTCGGAAATTTCATGAAATGAACATCAAAACGCTTGTGAAATAAAGATAAAAGCCACCGTTGTACAGTGCCTCGCAGAGCGAGGCTCAATGCGAGCACTTGTCCCTCGTGACACGAGGCTGAGGGCGAGGCTCTGAACCTCACTGCCAACCCCAGTTCCCTGAGCTGGCATGTTTTGCCGCCTTAACCTGACACTTGCGCACACGATGACTATATGATTCATTTTCTTTAGTTTCATTAGTTCTTCTGTTCTGTACATTGCATCGAGAAACAAAGTGGAATTTGAAATTATGCTAAACAATAATCTAATGTAATCGAACATGCCTTGTAACAAGTTGATATGACTAAAAGTTTCTAATTTTGTTTGGGCAGGCAAGGGTTCTATACACCATTGCTCGAATAAACAGGTTACTTATCGGATTACTTGCCCATGTTTAGTGTGACCAATATAAAATTGGTTTTAAAATTACTAGAAATACTTCTTTTCACTATTGCATAAAAATAAAAAGCTTTTTCCAAAGATTCTTCATATTAGCATTTTTTTCTATTAAGAATTTAACATTAAGTTTAACTTTTATATACCTACAACATAAAGATTTTTAAACAGGGTTGAACTTAGAAGAACTAGGCAAGCAACACATGAATCATATGCCCTTAATACCACATTTAAACTGTATAATTTACACCCACAAAGGTTTTCAACTTCAAAGCATTTACTACTAGAGAAACTAAAAAGTAGACGTTACTGCATGCCTTGGGGATAATATGTCCCTGGGTATAAGTTGGATGAATGATGGTCAATAGAGGGAACACCACCTACTGCATGAGAACCACTGTGCTGATATGGCGCACTTCGTGGAACAGTACTAGCCAACTGATAAGGATAAGAAGCAGCAGTCTGGTTACCACGGCCAACAGGAACGGGGTTTGGCAACCCCATAGAGCCTTGCCACGGTGGTGATGACCTGTATCCGTAGTTGTGAGAGACCGCCCTCTCATGCATGAATGCATTCCCTTGCCATCCATATAACTGATGATTGTAACTTCTTATGTGCCCAGTTTCATCCTCAATTGGCATCCTCCCATGAAATCCAGTATATGAGCCAGCTTGTAGATTATTATTTGTGCCTGTTGTTATGCCTGAACTAACTCCATCCATAGCCATACCTCTCCGACTTGCTGCTAGTGAGCTAGTTACAATATCAGGAATCGGGCCTGCAACAGGTCCAGGCAATACTAATGGTGATACAGAATAACCATAAATGTGGCCAGCAGTTCCACCTGCTGGCAAGGGTCTCTGTTTACTGAATTCATCAACTGCTCTTTGATGCTCTGAACCTAGTATACGTATGCGTTTTGCTTGTCTCTCTTCAAACCTTCTAGCAAACCCAGTTTCATCAAATTTCCGATTTTGCATCATCTTCTCCCTTCTCCGATCATTCCTAGCAACTTTTTCCTCCAAGCTCATAATTCTGTCACTGATACGGAATCGTGGAATAAGCTTTGTGGGATCAATGTTATGGGCTTCCAAACATTCAATGACAGATTTCATAGTAGACAATTCCCTCTTGTTTGCTTCATTCTGTATAAAATGACAAAAAACAGTTATAATGATGAATATGAGAGAGAGAGAGAGAATGCTCAAGATGATATTCAAGAATTACCACAACAGCATGTGAACCATGTGATTTCCATTTCTTTTGCTTCAGCGATTCTTTTAGTTCTTCTAAAAACGATGACAAAATTTCACAAGGGCTACATTTTTCCTCAACTCCAAAAGTAAAAGCAACATCTACAGCATCAACTTCCATCTTATGCTTCACCATGCCGTCTATTATTTCTGTTGCAAATTTACATAAACCAAAGTTAAGAAAGCAGATAACTTAGCAGGTCCTCTATCCATACAGGCCAAGTATCAAGGGGGGAGAATAAAACATGTATCCAATGCAGCATATTGAAAATGTTGAAGTAATAGACACTAGTTTTCTAAAGAAATAGGAGGGGATTACGCGTTCTTGGACTTGACCTGCAGGTTTTTCCAATCAAAAGTAATCCCCCAACTGAAATGAAAGAATAGGGCACCCAAGGACATAGTCAAATGGTCAATGAAGCTGATGAAATTGCTGGAGACTACAGTTCAAATTCCAATAGAGACAAAAAAACACTAGATGAATATGTGATTTATGTACATCTCTCCTCTAAGGCCTTGGTGGGCAGAGTATATCTGATACTTGTGATGGTGGGGAGCAGCAACTACTTGGTGGATTAGTCGAGGTCTCCCACAAACTTGGCTTGAACACCACCTTCATTTGAAAAAAATGGAGAAAGGGGAAACATCCACCATATTGCAAAATGAAGTATAGAAGTTTACAAAGTCCAAATCCCAACAGCTCCAAAGGTTTGTTTAGAGAGTCACCTGGTAATTGGAAAGTCCAAATCCCAACAACAAAGATTTCGGTTTGTACGTAATTCATACTTTCGTTCTATAATAAAACCGAGGTGACTTGTTTCATGAATAATAGTGGACTCATTTCTTCTTTGAAGTACGCCAAGTCCATAGTTCTGTAATTGGGGCATGGATATAAAATAGAATTTTTTTGTTTTGGAGGTTTAAATTTGGGGGAAAAGGGTTTGAGTTTTTATGTTTTGGATTTGTTTGAAGAAGAAAGGTTTGGATTTTTATGTTTTTAGTTTGGAGGGTATTTTGTAAATAAATATTATTTTATAAAAAATATATTTTTACATTTATTTCTAATACATCAAACCAAACAAAGTATAAAAATTTATGTTGATATAACAAATACCAACATTACTAATGCAAGTATTACTAATACAAGTATTACTAATATACTATAACCTGCACTATTCTTATACATCCTACCAAACGACCCCTAAATTTTTAAAATAAAAGTTTTAACTATCAAAAACAAAAAAATTATGTTAAGACATATAAGGGCCTTCATAAATGACATTTATGTTAGACATATATGGTCTTTCAAATCCAGACCCAACTTTGTGGGAATACACTGGTTTGTTGTTATTGTTGTTGTATATATGGTCTTTCAAATATAATAAATAATAAACATATGTTCTAGTAAAAAAAAATAATTGATTTATATTTTTCAAACTAGTATATTTTAATTAAATTAATCATAAAAACTTAAAGTACATGATTTTTCTGAACGTCAAGAAATGCACGTTTGACAAAAAAGATTAATATTATAAATATAATGTCATAAAATAGCTAAAACATTTGATAAAAAGATGACCTTCCATAGCTAAAATATGAATAGCTTGCAATGTAAAATATCAAGTCAATACTAGCAAAACAAATAAATTGGAAGTGAAAATATAACATAAGTTCAAAATTTAAAAAAAAAATAAAATAATACTCTTATGTCAAATTTCAACATAGTGTACATAAATATGATTCAAAAGAAAAGGAAAACTTAAGTCTACAATCTTATTTAACAATGAATTCAACTTAATTTACAAAAATAGAACAGTAACTAAATATGCTAAATGAAAAAAATAAATAGAAAATAAATAAAAAATAGATAATATGAAAAATTGTATGGAATCACAGGAATAAAAGGTTAGGAAATGAGAAGGAAATGAAATATAAAAAAAAAAAAAAAAAAAAAAAAAAAAAAAAGGCAGCCCGGTGCACTAAAGCTACCACTATGCGAGGTGTCCGGAGAAGGGCCCCACCACAAGGGTGTATCGTACACAGCCTTACCTTGCATTTCTGCCAGAGACTGCTAAGGCTTGAACCCATGACCTCTTGGTCACATGGCAGCAACTTTACCAGTTACTCCAAGGCTCCCCTTCAAGGAAATGAAATATAAATATTATTGAAAATATATTTTAAAAAAAATATTAGAATAATAAAAATAAAAATAATTTAAAATAATATAAATTAAAAATAAATTAAAACAGAAAAATAAAAACAGAAATAAAAAGAAGAAATTAGAAAGTAATCAACTTGTAATTACACCATGTAATTTCCAGAAATTCACAGCCCCCGAATTGGAGAGTGTAATTACCCCTGCCAATTACACCCAATTACCCGCCAACCAAGTAATTACCTGACCAACCAAACATGTCTGGTGTAATTACACCTAAATACACCAAATCCAATTACCAGGGTGGCTTTCCAAACAAGCCCAAAGTAAATAGGAAGAAATAGCAAATTTCCCACTTATAATTTTCTCTTTTATTAATCAGAAAGATATCATGTTATTACTTACAAAAGATATAAGCTAATCATTTTACTGAATCTCGTCCCCAGATTTCCTCCAGCAACGTTAGAAAGGAAATATATAGATTTCTCTTTCCCGATGACTGCTATCTACACTAAAATATCTTACCTTGGCGACAAGAATTTCCAGAATAACCCTTAATTCTGTTGATCTGCAACTATCACCAACTCTTTTTTATCAACTCAATTCTACACCATTGCTTCTGTTTATTCCAAATTTGCAAGAGTTAACATAGTTTAAAGTCTGTTTCACTATTCATCATCACTAAGTTGGCAGAAGCAAAACACCCCGAACATTTCAAATATTAACATATTATAGTATCATTTTTTTTATGACTGAAAAATCTCCAAGGGCTATTGAGGCACAGTTCAAAACTCGGTGGATAATAGGCCCACCCTTCTACCTTATTTAATAACATTATAACCCCCCATTTCCCCTTATTTAACAACCTCGCACTCCACATATAAAAGCACAAACCCAGTATCCAAAATAACATGGTGAAAATTCCTAAAGGCTCATTGACTCCTCTGAATTAAGAAGGCATAACAGCATACCTACCCAGAATACAGAAGGAAAAAAACCCAAGTATAGCAACAGGAAATGAGATCACACTACAACCACTGAATAGCTTTCCCATGGAATATCGAGGTATAGAAAATGGTAATACCACAGAAAGGGAAGAAAACGAAATGGGAAGTGGAAATTAGAGAACCAAACTCAGGTAGAATAACAGGAAATGAAAGGCCACACAGCGACAGCTTATGAGATTTTGCATGGAATATCAAGATATAGAAAACTGTAGCACCAATGGCAAGGAAAGAAGATGGAAGGGATGCAGCCTCGCAGCAAGGGAGGAAGAAAAGGAAAGGGAAGTACAAAGATACCAGAAGAGTTATGCCAAGTGGTTTTTACTACCCTTGACTGAGCCCATACCCAGATAATTTTGATGCCTTTTGAAAGGTTTACCTACCACATCCAGAATAAAGGTGCTGAAAGTTTCCTCCAAATATAAATTTCTCGTGGTTTTCTAGCATTATCACCTTAAAAACTTCTTCTCCAGATATAGGAACTTAGTTGGAACAGTCAGCAACTAATGCAATAGTGCCGTCCCAAACAGTATAAAAGCCTCTTGTTTCCCAATTAAAGCCTCTCTAACCCACTGAAATCATCTACTTTAAAATTACTTAATTGACTGGCGTTTGATTGTTCCCACCAAAACAAATAAAGAAATGAAGAAACCACTGAGTCAATTTAGCCATCTAGTCCACAGCCAAACATATCCCACCACCTTCATTGGAAGCAACAAACTCACCCGCCCCAACTTCTAAAGATAGAAAATTTCGAGCTCAACTGTTGAGGTGGGGTAATGACAACTGAGAGCAATAAAAACAAAAGCAGCAGAAGATTCTTCAGCAGTATCTTCAGTTGTAGGTAGAACAAAGGAATGAATATTACAACCTACTGCCATTTAGTCGACAACTAAAATCTGAACTAGAACAAAGGAATGAATATTACAACCTACTGCCATTTAGTCGACAACTAAAATCTGAACACTGGAACAGTGCACACCACGATCCGGCAAAAGATAGTAGAAGCATGACATTTCCAATAACTCCCCAAGATTGTACAGATATTGCTTGAGCAGTTTTTAACAAATAATATGCATGTGCAACCTTGTCATAGACAATTGAGTAAAAAGTTTAGCACAGTTTCTTAACACATTTACATTTTCAAAAAGATTCTCCTAGAAAAATTTAAATGGAAAATCATAGAATTGTTCTTATTCAAATATTGCCATTGTTCAATTTTCCTTGGGATTTGGTAGGATTTTATGGCACATGGAAGCTGATACGCTTCACAAAGTTGGCCATAAAGTAGCATAATTGGATGATTGATGTTTCAAGAATTTGTTGGTGAAAGATGAAGATTTTACAGCTTTGGTTTACTCAAGGGTGTGGCCTAACAATAAAGGAGAATAGAATGAACCACAAGAGACTAAGATTCAATCCCGAAAAAGCCAAACAAGCTAAGTAATTTCATTTCAGCTGTCTAATCCTTGGTAACTAGAGTTACCAGATACATGTGTTGGTTAGAGGTGGCAGGTACTCGGTGAATTAGTCAGGGTGTGTTAGCTGACCTGAACTCCCCCTTAATTAAAATATTAAAGGACATTGGTGTTTAGGTTGGTGACTAGATGCAACTAATTAGAGTGACAAGGCTAGAAAGTAGATGAAATCAAATAAGCATCAATTTCATGGATCAAAAAAACACAAAAACAGACAGGGAAAGATGCTCTTAGCGTCTCTCTGGGGGCATTATGAATAAAAGGCAAAAATGCTTTTGAAGACATTGAGACAAGCAACAACATATAACAGAATCAATCTTAAAGGTTCTTGCTTAACTCAGGATAATCTTATGAGGTGGAAGTTCTATTTAGCCAACAGATGTTACATGTGCTTGTGCAACTCAGATCTATCAATCATCTATTTCTTCATTGCACTTCTGCCACAGACCTTTGAAACATGTTCTTTCCTCTTTTTGGACTGACTTGGGTCATGCCAGACTCTCCGAGAGAGGCTTTTGCATGTTGGAGCTCCTGGGAAGTTGGGAAGGATTAAAAAGATAAAATCTTTGGTTCCTGTTTGAATCTTGTGGTGGTTATGGATAGAGAGGTAAAGGTGTTTCGATGGCATCCCAACACCGATCCCTTCTTTAAAGGCTAGATGTTTGATTAGCCTTTTAGTTGGGTCAATCACTACTCTGCAATTACAGTTGATTCTTTCCTAGAATTTATCAGCCCCATAGATCTATGTTGATCGCTTTTTTTGCCTTCCTGGGAGCTGATAATTTCTTTCTTTGTAATGCTTAAAAACCCAATATATATCAGGATAAAGGCTGAAAACTTTTTGTAGAAGTTCCAATATACCAGTTAAAGCAAGTGCAAGAGATTGTTCTTTATATTAGCTATTTGTAAAGCTAAAGTTATGCCATGAGAAGCGAGGTAACTAGCTAAGTTCAAAATAAAAGGCAGTCTTGCTAGGAACTAGTCCGTATTGTTGGAAATATGGGGTTCCCAGGTCCATCAACCTTTTTGAGTGTTCATAGTCTGTTTCTTAAGTTCCTTACAACATCCAATACACAGATATATCACCCATTTAGTGGTTATGAATAAAACATTTTACTTACTAAACTAAAATCTCAATACCAAAATCTTTAGGGTCTAACAGAAGGTAGATATTTTATAATGGCAACAAATATAACTTCAATAGGAGACTTTGCATTTAATAATATATATAAAAATGAAAATAGAGTGATCTTACCGCTAGAAAAGAAGATAGAAACTACCCTACAGCTCAAGGAGAAAGAAAGAAAGAGAATGGATGTCGAGGACAAAGTGAACAGCTATGCTGCGGTGCCTTACAGAAACTGCTAGAACTTAAGAAACAACTCACACTACTCATCCACCATGTGCTTCAATCTTTAATGAATCCATGGAAGTAAAAATTCTAACATCCATAAGAAATTTCCCTAGTCAGACTACTTTGAAGACTATGGATTTTTCTGTAATCCCCAGACTGGAACTTCAGCAACAACATAGTCGGCAAGGTATAATAATAATGTCCAAGACTAAAATTTACCATCACAAATTTTATTACATGTGAGGAATAGGACTGAAGTAGGAATTTTGGTAGATGAAGCGCTTAGGGAGCAAGTCGTAGTGATTAGGAGGGTCAATGATAGAATGATGACGATCAAGTTAAGTCATTGGAGGGTCTACTTTGAACAGTATTAGTGCATACCCACCACATGTTGGCTTGGACAGGGAGGAGAATAAGAACTTTTGGGAGGTTTTAGAGTGTGGCAGTGAAAGATACACCAATCACTGAGAAGCTTTTCATAGGAGGAGATCACAATGGGCACATTGGGCCAGCCCCGGGGGGGTATAACAATGTGCATGGGGGTTTTGGTTTCGGAGGAAGGAACGAAGGAGTCTCACTCTTGGATTTTTGCAAGAGCCTTTGGGTTGTGGGTAGTCAATTCAAGTTTCCCAAAGGAGGAACACTTGGTTACCTTCCGTAGTTCGGTGGTCAAGACTCCAATAGACTTTTTGCTCCTTAGAAAGGGTGATAGAGGTCTTCCAAAGTGAGTCTTTTGACCAAACATAAGTTCCTGGTGATAGATTAGGAGATCAAGAAGCCGAGGAAGAAGAGGATTGTGTATGACCAGCCAAGGATCAAATAAGGTAGCTTGACCATGGCTAGTGCCCCGGAGATAGGGGAGAAGTTGGAAGCTATGGGAGCTCAGAGAGTAGTGGGGATGTAGACAGTAAGTGGGATAATACTGCCAGTTACATTAGGGAGACGGCTCGAGAAGTGTTGGGTGTCAGGAGAGGCCAATCGGGGAGGCATAGAAGGGACTGGTGGTGGAATGGAGAAGTAAAAGGGAAGTTGGAGACAAATAAAGTGGCCTATGTGAAGTTGGTGGAGAGTAAGGATAGGGAGGAGAACCGAACGAATAGGGAGAAGTATAAGTATATGATGGCTTGGAAGGACGCAAAGTTAGTCGTTACATCGACAAAAACAATAGCCTTTGAACATTTGTACATAGAATTAGAGAACAAAGGTGGGAATAATAAGTTATACACGCTAGTCGAGGCAAAAGAGAAGAGGGTCTGTGACCTTGACCAAGTGAAGTGCATCAAGGATGAGGTCGATACAGTATTGGTGGAGGAGGTACTCATTAGAAAGGGATGGCAGCCATACTTTCATAAATTTTTTAATGAAAAGCGGGAGATAAGGCATAGTGCTGGGGATCTAGAGCACTCAGAGAGGCATCGCAATTATGGGTATTATAGGCGTATAAAGTTGAGGAGGTTAAGAGTGATATTTGTAAGATGTGGAGGGGTAGAGCGACTGGGCCAGTCAGGATTCCAGTGGACTTTTGGAAGAGCACAAGCGGGGCAGATATAGAGTGGTTGACTGAGTTGTTTAATGTTGTTTTGAAGATGACGAAGATGCTCAGAGTATGGAGATGGAGTGCGATGATTCCATCGTATAAGAACAAGGATAACATTGAGAATTGAAACAACTGTAGGGGTATAAAGCTGCTAAGTCACACTAAGACGGTGTGGGAGAGAGTAGGAGAGATGAGGGTGAGAAGGGTCGTTACAGTTTTTGAAAACCAGTTCGAGTTTATGTTAGGATACTCGACTACAGAAGACGTTCATCTCGTGAGCAGATTGGCAAAGCATTATGGGAAAATAAAGACTTCACATGGTGTTCATCGACCTAGAAAAAGCTTACGACAAAGTCCCAGGGAGGTTCTATAGAGGTTCTTAAAGGCTAAAGGTATACCTATGGCATACACTAGATCGATTAAGGGCATGTATGATGGAGCCAAGACCCGAGTACAGTCAAAGGGAGGCCACTCATAGCACTTTCTTGTGTTGATGGGGTTGCACCAAGATCAACCCTTAGCCCATTTTTATTTGCCTTGGTTATGGATGTATTGAAGCAGCATATTCAAGGTGAGGTGTCATGGTGTATGTTATTTACGGATGATGTAGTTTTAATTAACGAGACTCGTGATGGAGTTAACACTAAGTTGGAGGTTTGGAGACAAACCCTAGAGTCGAAAAGCTTTAGGTTGAGCAGGACCAAGACTGATTACTTAGAGTGCAAATTTGGTGATGTGACACATGAGGCTGATGTCGAAGTGAGGCTTGATACACAGGTCATCCAAAAGAGAGGTAGTTTCAAGTATCTTGGGTCCATTATTCAGAAAAGTGGAGATATTGACGAGGATGTCACTCACCACATTAATGTAGGATCGATGAAATGAATGCTCGCATCTAAAGTCTTATGTGATAAGGTGCCACTTGAACTTAAGGGAAGTTTTATAGAATGGTGGTTATACCAGCTACGTTGTATGGACCAAAGTGTTGGCCTGTCAAGAACCACACAATTAGAAGATGAAAGTTGCGAGATGAGGATGTTGCAATGGATGTGTGAATATACTAGGAAAGATAAGATTAGAAATGAGGTGATCCGAGATAGGGTAGGAGTCACTATGATGGAAGACAAGATGCGAGAAGCGATATTGAGATGGTTCGAGCATGTGATGCGAACATGCATGGATGCCGCAGTACAGAGGTGTGTGGTTGGTTATGGATGGATTCAAGAAAGGTAAAGGTAGAGAAAGTAAGTATTGGGGAGAGGTGATTAGAAAGAAAATGGCCCAATTACAGCTTACCAAGGACATGACCTTACACAGAAAGATGTGGAGGACACGAATTAGGGTAGAAGGTTAGTAGGCAGGAATGTGTCCATACTAGTCGATACGAGTGCATTGTTTTGATGCCCTTACTAGTAGTAGTCTTAAGACTACTCTGGTAGTTCCTTGTTCTTCGATTTATGTTAATATATGTTGTTTTGTGTAGTTCGGTTGTTGTAATATTGTCTGCAACTATCTATTGTTTTTGTAACTATCTATTGCCTCATGTAATTCCATTACATCATTCTCTAGCCTATTCTTGCTTGGAGACGGGAGTCTATCGCAAACAACCTCTCCACATCACCTCTGGAGTAGAGGTATGGTCTGCGTACACTCTAGCCTCCCCGACCCCACTTTGTGGAACTACACTTGGTATATTGTTGTTATTGTGTTGTGTGATAGCTAACAAGGATTAAACTCAGCACTCTTATGACCAACCAGTTAATTTTTTCTATAAACCCATGATTAGCTTCTGAAGGATATACTTGAAGGAGAATATATATATTTTTTTGGTTCCACTTTTTAGGATAAAATCCCTGAAATAGTCTTCTTCGGGATAGTATCTATTGATCTTCTTTTCATAAAATTCTTAAAGGTGTCCTGATATTCTTACTTCTGCCTCATTAGTAGATTACAGTAATTGGAGAAATTTGGATTTAGCTGCTGCTTAGGGACAGATTTCCAGATTCATTGCAATCTTGATCGCGGTCTGTTGTAGTGTTTGTTTCCTCTCCTATCCTTGGGCACTATGTTGTGGTTGTAATTAATGATGGACAAGACGATTTGGTTCCTCGTTACAGTATAATATAGGGAGCAACTAATTTGAACTCTTGAAGTGTGTGTGTCAGCATGTGAGAGAACATAAATTTAACAAAGGAGTGATTGAAAAAGTATATGCAAGTCTCATGAGTTGGTTTCTGAAAAAGTGCTCTAGGATAAAAAGATCTAGAAGTTTCTCCCCATATTGCTGGTGAAAATCCTGCAGGGTGCCTGCAGGCGTCTGGTGCAATGTGTCCTTTGAAAATCATGATGGCTAGGTTTATAAGAATATTTTTATCAGGTCTTTGGATTGTTTTACCTTGTAGCAACACAGTTATCTTTCGATGCTGACACATGCTCCAGTATCCAAGAACTATCGCATGTTAAGCTTACAAAAGAGAAGCCCACACATTCAAACATAGCGAGCAAAGTCTTCTGCTCCTGGAGATAATCTTCTATGTGCTGATCTGGAATCATATTCTATAATCTAAGCAATGTATTACAGGGAAATGCTAACAAAGTATTAATTGCTGATTTATGTGAAGAAATAGTCATTGAAGTTGGGTTTTGAAAGATGTACTTGAACCACAATAGTGTTTTAGTTTCCTCTTTTTGGGGAAAAAAACTGAGGGAGTCTTCTTCAAGACACTATCTCTGCAACTGATCTTCTCTTCATAAAACTCTTCAAAGCGTCCGGATACATGATATACTTGATATTAGTTGCCAGGTTGTCAAAAATTGACAAGAGAAGTTCATTAACGAATCCATCAAAAAAGGAATAGTTCATTAACTATCATTTTCCATTGTGATTCATCTCTAAAGGTTGTTTCCATGTATGATAGCTTTAAATAGAGAAAGTCATCTTACATCTTTGGGGTTTATTTCCCCTTCGTCTATTCCTCCGCCCTTTCTCTCTATCCGTGTAAAAGAACTTTTAAAGAAACAGGGTAGGAAAGAAATGGAGGAAGACATCATTTGGTGATGCAGACAGGTGATTCTGTTTCGACACTTCAGATAGCAGTAGTCCATCACCTTTCAGTATTTCGATGCTTTCTTATCCTTAATTGTGTATTACATTGGAATATTCTTTGATCCTATTAGGTAAGTAACTTGATGTGAATTATTACCCTTTATTGCAAGAGTAAAAAAATAAAATTATGAATAGTTTGGAGAGTGGTAAGCGTGGCCCCTTACTACGGTATTATTACGTGTTTTTCCTTTGCTTCAATTTGTTATGCTTTTCTAGAACCAGGAATCCTTCGGAAACAGCCTCTCTACCCTCACAGGGTAGGGGTAAGGTTTGTGTACACACCACTCTCCCCATACCCCATTTGTGGGATTACACAGGGTATGTTATCGTAAAAAGTAAATCTTTTACCTAAGAAATCCATCATTCTTGTTGTCCCAAAGCACATTTCTTACATCACACGTTCTCTTTTCATGTCAGGTCTTTCTGCAGTTCAACGAGGACACTCTGTTCTATTTTTGCTGTTTATATCCCCATTTGTGGGATTACACTAATGTATGCAAAAGCTCGGCTCACTAATTGAAAGAATGATTATTTCAAAGGCCAGTCATGTTCATTCAATCAATTGCTGCTCATCCAAAATCAATTCAACTCGGCCATATAAATCTTGTATGTCCATTTTGTTATATTCCGGTATATTTCATTCCAATACTAAATAATATCCAAAACTAAGAATTCCCCAGATCACATGCTTATATCTACACATCAACCAGCTTAATTCCAACTAGTTGGTTCCATCATGTTATGTTTTTATCTCTGCTGTGTTATATGTTTAGCTAAATCTGCATTGGTTCTAAGATACTTCCATTATCATCAGACAACTTCTATCCACGTGGTATTAAGTCTACCTTGCCCCGTTTTACTATATTCAATCATCATATTCCCGCATACATGGACGGATGCGTCTAGCTTGTCACCTATATTAATATTGTTATTATTTTTTATAACCCTGGCGTCCAAGCAAGCTTTCGTGCACCTTGACTAATTCAAGGCTAGCATGGATGTGATGGATATTATTTAAAACAAATGAACTGCAGAACAATGAAATGAAAATGTAGCTTGAAGAAAGATAAAAAACCTGGAATCTTTTCAATAAGCACATTTGACCTCCTGAGTGCATTAGAAATCTCCCTGATATTACTCACCTGAATCAAATCTCTAACATCCTCACTATAAAACACTTGAGGAATCCCAAAACACCCAATAAGCAATAGTAATCCCCGCGCATCCATAGCACTAGCTTTTCTTATGCCTCGTTCATCAACCAACCTTCTTCTCCATATCACCGCTGCTTGTGCAGCTTCTTCCTTCACACCTTCATCAATTTCATCGAAACCCATCACCAATAAACACTCCAAAACCAATGCAGATGCTTCCTTCATCGAAATCATCTGGGCATCCTTATCAAAAGCTTTGCCCCTTTTGGCAAAGAAGTCACCTATACAGCTAAGTACAAGCTTTGCTGCATTGGGTGCAAGTTTCAAAGCCTTTGGGAGTTCTTCGCGCAGTTTGTTTTTCTGAGGGAGTTGCGATACTATGTAACTTCGAAGTCCCTTGCCGCACATCGTCTTGCATAGGGTTTCGAGCTGCGAATCCGGATATTTTGAGTCTGGCGATGGTGGCGGTGGTGAAGGGGTGGTATCAGTCGTCTGTGGCTGAGGCGTGGTGGCGGTGGAGGTCTGGGACGCGGTAGAGCCAGGCAGTTTCTCCATTGGAGAAAGTGAATTAATTTCGAGGAAGATCAAAAAAAAAAAAAAAGCCAATAGTTTTCCCAATGCTCTTTATTCCATCCTTATTTATATGCTACACTATACCTTAGCCATAAGAAATTTTTAGAATTTAAATTTTGTGCACTCACAAAGTTAAACTTTACCTCTATTGCTATTGCAGTTAGTTGGCTTCTCATTTAAAAGTGATAAAAAGAGTTTTAAAATGATATATAGCTGATTTAAATTTTAATAATTGAGTGTCTTACAATTACTTTATTATGGATTAAGAAAGTTAAAAGTTTGATAATAACTCACTAATTTTTTAATTTATACTTTGATTCAATTGTGAAACATTGTATAACAGGAACCGTGTAACACCCCGGAAGTATCCCTGGACGTCATAAGGTGCTTAAGACTGCGAATAGACCTAAGCTAACCCATGATACCTACTAAGTTTGCAACTCACACGAAAAGTGAACTGACATAAATAGAAACTTGAAGGTAAACAATGACATATCTTAATAAAATTCTTTAACTTGGGAACTTCAAATCACTCTTTGAACTTAAATAGTCTGACAAGCCTCTACTGATGACTAGAGAGCCACTGGGATAGACCCCAGCTGACCCGAACATAACTACAAATCACATAATTAAAACACTTCAAACAACGAACAGATAATTGAGAAACTGGGTCCTTGAACTCTGAGGACTCACCAAAAGTCAGCATACAGGTGATGATGCCCATAGTCAATCGTGCTGCTAAAAATAAGCACCAGAACTTACGTTATAAGATAATGTAGCACATAGACATTTATGTGGGTTAGTACTTATAGAATGTACTGAGTATGTGGAGGTGAATGCGTAAATAAGCAATAACTGGATATACATATATACTTTCAAATGATGCATGCTAAGTGTAAATGACTCACCTTGAGCTTGAAATAAACAAGAACTGCAGAATCATACACATGAATAATAAAGCACAAGGAGTGCCCATTTTACTCCAGCATGTCGGGCTGGCAATTGTGTGATGACAATTTTGATAGCCTGTCACATTTGTGATGCCTTGTCAAAATAGTCGTCAGCTTGAGGCAGAAACCAGCTTCTGTGTGACGACATTTTTGACGGCTTGTAACATTTTTGACGCCTTGTCACGAATGTCATCAGCCTTTCTTTCCAGAACTTGAGGGATGTTTTAGTAAGGGTATTTTGGTCTTTTTCCTTCACTTCCCACAACTTATAACCCTCAAGGAGCGTATTATCTTCCATTCCCTTTAGTTAAACATCTCAAAAAGCTCTCTCATACACTCTCAACCATAAGATTAGGATTTTCTCTCAAGATCAAAACTCTCAAAAACAAGCCCTAAGGTTTTCATAAATGAGTTTATTTCAAGGAAATTTCGCCGTCAATCTTCACGAATTCTTAATCTAAGGTATGCGTAGTGCTCATCTATGGGTCTCTTTCATCCATGGAGCTCAAGAATCATGTTTTAAATTATAAATTGTGATTTCCTTGTTGTGTTATGACTATATTCATATTGATGATTGTTGTTTGGATTCAAGGTTGTATCTTGATGTGTTATTCATGAAGCATGTGAATAGGTTAGTTGAAACCCATGAATTTTGGATGGATTAAGATTGTCAAATTGATAAGCACACCTATGCCTTAAAGAGTGCATGCAAGGTGTTTGATAAAATGCTTAGGATGCTAGAAATTCAGGTTTACATGGTTCCATAATATCTAAATGACAAGTCCATGTTAGTTATATACTTCAATATGAATTCCATGGTATTGATGTGTTGCTATTGTTGTGGTATAAAACATATATGATAATGGAGATATACAATATTTACATGAAGTATATCCATGCACTCTTTACCATGCTTAAGATGTTGAAGAACTATATGAAGTATAATATCCCCTACTTATGACAATGTGAATTGTGGACTCCAATCTTATGATCAAGTCAGTCATGTTGTGTCAGTTTCCTTCCATCTAATACTGGGGGTATTCGAACCCAAAATTATAGCTATATGCCTAGAGCCATGTCATGTTATCACGACACTCTCAGTCAAGCCATGGTCTATAGAATTCAGTTAGTCATGTGACTCAGGAAAACTCAGAAATCTCAGCAGTTTCAGTAGTTCAGTAACCTCAGTACTCAGTAATCTCAGTGATCTCAGTAATAGCAGTATTCCTAGCGATCTCAGTAATTTCAGTACTCTCAATCAGTCCTCAAAACGCAGTACGTTCCTTTAGTCAAGGGAACTCAGTAAACCTAGTTTAGCTCCGCTAAGCAATACCACTAGTATCAGTTTAGTTAATCAATATCAGTTAAGCTAATTAGTTCAGTTCAGTTATTCAATTTAGCTTAGTTATCCAGTTCAGTGTCTTTTAGATAGGAGTAGGATTCAGCACCGAGTGAGCCTAGGGATGGAGAATTAACTGCTAGAAATGACGAAGATCCTTAGAAGCAATCTCTAAGTTCCAAAACTACGTAGCCAGCATAGGTATGAGATGTCACCCGTTAGATAGGACTGACATACTCAGGGGTCACCCGTTATCATATTTATATGTATAGGACTGATCCCATAAGTCACCCGCTAGATTAGGACTGACTCCACAACAGTTGTCTTTACTGGTGGCGCGGTACTGACACCTTTCCAGTCAGGGCATAGATTGGACCCCAGTCAGCTTAGCATGGGGCATGTCGGTTAGATGAATACATCCCACAGTTTTAGTTACAGATTCAGGACTGTCAGATATATTCAACTCAGTTCAGTAGTATAAATTCAGTACTGTTCGAGACAGTCAATCCTTATCATTATAAATATAATTCAAGATCACCCATTAGACAGGACTGATCTCAACTATAGTTAAACAGTATCAGAATCATCCGATTTAAAGATCACCCGCTAGATAGGACTGATCTCAAATTCATTTACTCCATATAGAATGGAACTCAGATAGTTCCATTAGAACTTAGACTGTCAGATACAGTTGCTCAGTATCAGTTATAGTGGTTAGGCCGATCATCACAGTTATATCAGTTATGTTATTTATCATAGCTTACGTTATCAGTACTCAACTTTAGGACTGTTAGACACAGTCAATCATACCAGTTCTTCATAATTCAAACTGTCAGAAATAGTCATTTATTTATTCAGTATCTCAGTATCGGTGAAGTCATGTCGTCGGTATTCAGACCCAGTAGTCAGTATCACCATGAGTTCATTTATAGTTGCTTATGCATGTATGTATTCTCATGTTCATATTAGTCAGCATTGTTCATGCATATAACCCTTTGCATTTAGCCTACCTCACTCGTATACTTAGTATATTCAGATGTACTGACGCATTTACGCTATGGTGTTTTTACTTATGTTACACCATAGGTTCAGAGGCACGAGCTCCAGATCAATAGTAGCATTTTAGTATTCAGAGTTAGAAGTAAGTCCTCATCTTTCAAAGACATAATGATCTTATTACTATTTTAATTTTTAGTTTATTTCAGTAGTTGGAATTAGTTGGGGACATGTCCTATCAACTCCTTATTTAGACAGTTAGAGGCTTTCAGATTATCATGTACAGACAGTTTATTTCAGTTGTTTTGGATATTTCATACCCCACTCAGATGTTATGTTTTTATCAGATTTGAACCTTATGGCCTTACAACCTTTATTTCCATATTTATTCAGTATATTATGTAGTATATAGGTACATATATCAGTCATGGGTTAGCTTGTGGTCATTTGAGGTCATGAGCACCGTGTAGCATTTCGGTTCAGAAAATTAGGGCGTTATAGTTGAAAGGAGGGTGAAATGCTAGAGATGATAGATATGACAGTCCAAAGTGATGTTTTGTGTGTTGATTTTGTTAATTTAATCATCAGCAATTGTGGATTGAATTTTTAACTGAAAGAACTCATCATCAACTACATACATAACTTTTTTGAAAATCAAAGAGTACTACCTTTCAAGATAACCAATCAGGTTCGGTTGCATGCTTATCTTAGTGCTTCAGCTAGGCTAGTGTTAAGGGTGTATGTGGTTGAAAAAACAAGAGAGAATAAGAATTGGAATGTAGAAGAAGAACGACAACAAGACATGTTTGATGATAAGTTAGATGATCTAGACATGAATATTCCAGATGATGATCAAACACCTACGCCCGTTGTTGCAAGCAATACGGTGGGCAGTTCTTCTCAATCAACAAAATCGAGCAATCATCAAGATGCCGAGACTGGCTTTTATAAGGGAATGTCATTCAAGTATAAGACAAAACTATTTACTTCTTTGTTTATTGCTTGGTTGAAAAAAAAATTCAGACTAAAGAAGCTGATTAATTCGAGCAAAGTCTTTTCCTTTAGATATGTTAATCCAAACTGGAAGTAGTGGTTAAGGGCTGTGAAATACTTAAGTTCTGATAGATTCATCATTAATGTTTATGAAAAGTATCACACATGTAGTTCAAAGTACACTACAAGTCAAAATTCTTATGCCACGACAAAGGTCCTTGGTCAATATTTCCAGAATAGATTCCTTAATGGCAAAGGCCCTTTTACAAGTTATATGGTCAATCAACTTTTAACAGAATTGGGTGTTACGGTCAGTTATTGGAAGATAAATATGGCCATTTGGATTTCCAAGGACTTGGTTAGGGGGACATACGAGCACGGGTATGCAGTCCTCGATGCCTACTGTTACATGCTTGAGTCCACAAATCTCGTAAGTAAGACGGCTTTGCATGTTGATGAAAATAGAAGGTTCAAGTACTTTTTTGTATCTTATGTTTCTTGGATTATTGGTTTACAATATTTGAGAAAATTCATAGCCATCGATGGGACTTTTTTGAAGAGCAAGTATAGAAGAGTTTTGCTAGAGGTGGTGGCACAGGATGCGAAGAGTCACATATTTCCTGTCGCTTTTTGTGTAGCGGACAAGGAATGTAATGCCTTGTATGGTTATTTTTTTGAACAAATGCGAATCTACATTGAAGATATCGAAGAGTTGTGTTTTATTTTGGATAGGCATCCAACTATCCCAAAGATGGGTTCAATTTTCTACACTTCAACTCACCTTGGTTGTTGCATGAGGCATCTTGGAGATAATATTCTAAACAACTTTCACAATGAAAGGGTTATGACTCTCTTTTATAGAGAAGCTAAAGCATATAATAGAGATGAGTTTTTTGACCATTTCAATCAAATAAGGGATATGTATCCCAAGGCAGCACAACACCTCGAATATGTCAATTTTGAGATATGGAGCGGGGCATTTTGTTTGGCAAATAGGTACATTCTTATGAATTTAATGTCTTGTTTGAGTTACAAGTTTAGTATGATGTCGTACTAAGTGATTTTTTTGTATAGGTATAATGTTATGATGTCAAACATAGTTGAATTAGTGAAATTATTATTTGGTGTTGAAAGAGAATTTTCTATCTTGGCACTATTTGATAAAATAAATAAGAATTAAGACAAATTATTTCACAAAAGACATATGCAGTTCGCCAACGTAGGAACCAAATTTGTTCTAGAAGTGGAAAAACAAATATCAAAGAACATCAACTTAGGGAATAGGTTATTTGCTCATCAAATAGCAGATTACAAGTTCAGTATCGACAGTCATGGTGATGCTGTCACAGTAAATCATCAAATAAGATCTTGTACATGTAGTGTTTTTGACTTGGACAAAATACCCTGTCCACATGCTATGGCAGCACTTCGAGCCTAATATGTTGCACAATATGGAATGAAAATTTATAAGTGCTATTCTCCATATTATTCGGTGGAAATATATATAATGGCATATAGTGAGAATATTAATTCGGTGTCTCCCGAAGAATCTTGGGTTGTTACTGTAGAGCTTTTGAGGAGATTAATACCTTCTCCATATATTGACCCAAGCACTATCAAACCAGGAAAAATAATATAAGAGGAGGCATGAAGTCGGAGAATTATTTTCATTAAGAAAAAACAAGTGCTCCGTATGTAAAAATGCTGGTCACAAAAGAACTACATGTCTGGATTGTAATCCACCATGATCATTGTAATAGTAAAACTTGTGTTGTTGTTTGATATGGACTTTGATATTTTTAACTCATTATTGTGAATATAAATGTTATTACTTTTAACTGGAGTGTGTTGTTCTAGCAGATGGACTATCTGCACACAATGCAGAACATCAAACTGGATTGTGTTCATCAAATAGATCACAAATGTGTTGCGACAAATAGGCCATCTGTTGGAACAACATCATACAGTTCTTGCCACTGGTTTGTGTTCTTCTAACTGATGACTAATCTGTTTCAACAGATGTTCCATCTGTTGGAAGAACTCAAAACTCTTACTAATACTACTGGATTCAAAATTATGTCAAACTCTCAATTCTTACCTCAAACCCTCGATATGTTAAGAAGAAGAAATAGATAGAATGAAAATTAAACAAGAAATAAAGTCAAAGTCGACCAAACATAGAATTTTTAACTAAACAAAACAAAATACATTAGAAATATATAGAATTCAATATAAATAAAGCAAAAATACATACTTACAAATAACAAAGATAACCTAATTATTATTATTATTATTATTATTATTATTATTATTATTATTGTCAACTGGCCAATCCTTAATTGGCAGCAGAGCCCTCTTCAGCCTTCGAATCTCATGCACCATCCTTGCTCTTAAGGCGCCTAACTCCCATAGGAGTTTATTAAACTTTTTTTGAAGTTCCCTCACGCTGTCTTGCAAAATTTCCATGTCCCAAACCAGATCAACCATATCTAGAACACGCATTCATTAATAAAAAATATAAAATACTAAAGAAAAGAAAAGAGTCCGAATGAATGAGTAAATAAACATACCTCAATGGATCGAAAAAGGAATCTTCTCTTTGAAGAGAAGGGGTTGAAGATGTAATAGAAAAGACAAGATGCAAGAAGTAAAAAAAATAGAGTAGAATGAAAGAGTAAGGAAAAGACCTATTTATAGAAGATTGAATTTGAATGTGTTAGGAAAAAATTCACAACTACTTACCTCCATTTTATTAATTATATTCAAGATCAAGACTTTTTAATTATTGTGAAAAGTTGTGATTTTTCAGCTTCTTAATATTGATTAGTTCTTAAAATTAAATAACCATTTTTCTCAGTTAAATAATTGAAGACTCCTCACCTTTTCAACAATCATATCTTTTAATAGTAACTATTTTTATTGAGTTGTTGCAATAGATGTTCCATCCATTGCGATAGATAACCCATCTATCACAACAGATTTATCATTGTTTCAATAAATGATTCATGTGTGCAATAGATGAGCCATCTGTTACAATAGATAAGTTATCCGTTGTGACAGCTAGGTTATCTATTGCAACAGATGGACCATCTGTTAGTGAAGCTATTTTGTTTTCTTCTAACAGCTAATTCATTAATTGCAACAGATAGAGAATTTGATTCATCAGTTGTTTTGAATGTGTTAGACAAAAAGTCACGACTGCTCACCTCTTTTTTAATAATCATATACCTTAATTAATCCAAACTGGTGACTTTTTTTTATTACTTAAATTAAAAAAATAGGTTTAAAAATAAAAAAGGCAAAAAGTCACAACTTTTTGCCTATTTAATATTAACATTAGTTATTAAAACTAAATAACTATTTTATTACAGTTTTAAATTGTGTTTATCATTTATTTTCTTATTATTTATTTATGAACCCCTTTTCTTTATTAAATAATCAAAAAGTCATGACTTTTCACCATTTCAATAACCCTTTTTTTTATTAATAATAATTTTTAGTCAGTTTTTCTAATAGAGGAACCATGTATTAAAATAGCTTTGTCATCTGTTCGAAGAACACAAACAATGGTAAGAATTGTATGTGTTCTTCCAACAGTCCCACTGCAACAGATGGCACATCTGTTGCAAGAACAGGGTTTTGAGTTTTTCCAACAAATGACCCATCTGTTGAAGCATATTGATCACCTGTTAGTTAAACTCTATCTAGACTGATGAACTGTATTGTGTTCTTCCAGCCAAAGCCCATCTATTGCAACACGTGGCTAATCTCCTGAAAATATTTTTTATAGTCTGTCGTATTAGTTTTTTTTTACCATTTTTTATTGATGCACAAGTTAATAAAAACATATTTTATATAATAAATACTAACATTTACATCCCCAACAGTGAGTAAAAATTATCAAAGTCCATATCAAATAACAAACAAGTTTACTGTTACAACGTTCGTGGTGCATTACATATGTAGCACTTATTTTTTCTTGACGTGTATGCAGTCCTTTGAAATGGAAGATAGTTACCCTTTGAGCCTTCGTAGTTTTGTACACTACTTCATAATGGGAACTGAAGATTAAATATTGTTTGACACTAATAGGGTAGGAAGAATAAGGTGTGTGCAGATGGATAGATCCATTTTCATGTGTAAAAGTTATTTATTACTGATCAGATTACCGTGATAACACCATAAAGTACAATGATTTTATAAATGCATTTTTTTAATGATTAGGCGTTGATCCTTCAAACAAGATCTTGTATTTTATAGTTAAGTTTAATAGGTGCGAACTGATAAGGCCGAAGGTTTCCAAGAAGATGGTCTCGATACTCCGTTACAATTTAATGACGATTTTGCACATATTTATGCGTTAAGTTCTAAGAAAGGATATATATTTGATGGCATTGTAGAGATTTAATAGTGACTGGACTGATTTTAATGGTGTAATAGACTTTGAGAAGGCCTTCGAAGCCTCTCAGTGTAGCAAACAAGAATAAAAAACCAATAGAAATTCCCCTAATCCAAATTTATGTGGATGGGTTGCTCGGGGAGACTATTAGACAGTAAAAGGTTCTTGGGAGGATACCTGCACGAGAAAGAGGAGGTGAAGAATACCATATATCAACTTAGATTTTGTTAAAGAGAAAAAAATGAGGAGAAAGCAAGGAACTTCTAGCCAATCTAGCCAATGAAATTGACTTGAAAGATGAAAAATATGAATCAGTTGCAAATGTGAAAGTGTATCCAAAAACTAAAATCCGTCAGTCGTTGCTGAAAAGAAAAATAGTAAAGTAGACTAGAGCTGGACACTTTGCTAGGTAGCTATGACTAGTTAGCATGGCTTGAATGTTGACCCACAAAGAGCAGGATCAAAACTCTAAAGAACCAACTTGGCGAGCACCGAGGATTGGTAAGATGGTCAGTTAGGAACAAAACTTAAACCAAGAACTTCTAAAGTAAAAATAAGGGAAGCCTAGGCATCAATTTCTAAAGTCTAACTTGCATCCTATTCCTTCTGTTTGTGTTTCTGATCAGGTCAATGGCAATAGAAAAGAAGGTTTAAAGTTGGGCGGAAATCCCATGTGTTTTTGTTTTCACTGCCTTTGACCTGACCAGAACCACAAACAGAAGGCCTATGATGCAAGTTTAACTTCAGAAATTGCCACCTTGGCTTGATCCTTTATTTTTAATTCAAGAGTTGTTGGTTTAAGTTACATTCCTGAGTGACCATTTTACCATCTCTCGATTCTCACTAAGTTGTTTTTTTAAGTTCTGATCGTGCGCTTTGTGAATAATCATTCAGGCCACACTAACTAGTCGTAGTTACCTAGAAAAGTGTCTAGCTCCATTCAATTTCACCATTTTTCTTTTCAACAATGAGTGATGTATTTTCATTTTTTGATACACTTTCATTTTTTCAACTCATTCGGATTTTTCATTTTTTATGTCAATTTCTTCAGCCAAATTCGCTACACGTTCCTTGGTACCCCTTTATTTCTTTTTAATAAGGTCTAAGTTGATATATAGTCTTCAACACCTCCCATTTCCCTAGAAAATATTCTCCCAATCACCTTCTACTGTATAATCGTTACCCAAGCAACTGAGCCATATAAATTTGGACCAGGGCAATAACTATTTGATTTCCATTCTTGTTTGCAACAGTGCGAGGCTTCAGAGGCCTTTCAAAGGTCCATTGAACCTTTATAATCAGTCCAGTCACTATTAAATCTTTACACTACCACCAAAAACTTGATGTCTTCTCCAAACTTGATGCATAAACATTAGCAAAACAATTATTAAACTGTAACAGGGTATTTACCCCACGTACTTTGTTCCTCAGCCTTATCAGTTTGAAACTATCAATCTTAACTATAAAAAGCAATATCTTATTTGAATGATTAATGCCTAATCAGTAAATAACAACATTTACAAAATCAGTGTACTTTATGTGTGTTTTCACGATAACATGACCAGTAATACATGCCTCCAATATATGAAGTGGTTCCATCTATAAGTAGCTTATTCCTCTGAACCCATATTTACTCTAGCCTTTTATGTTGGTTGGACAAAAGTTAATCCACTTTCAATTTTTTTATCTACAAACAAGAGAAATATAATTGATGTCAAACAAGAAAAAAAATAAAAATAACATCACAATTGATGTCTGCATAATTTAAGTAAAGGGTAACACAAAATTCAATAAATACAATATATTACAATAAGCATTCCAACAGATGACCCATCTGTTGTAACAGATTACCCATCTGTTTAATAAATAAGACATCTACTACAACAGGTGATTGACATATTGCAATAGATGCAGATTACCCATCTGTTTAATAAATAAGACATCTGTTGCAATAGGTGACTGGCATATTGCAATAGATGAGTTATCTATTGGAATAAATTAAACCATCTTTACTGCTAGTTTGATTTCTTCCAATAGATGCTTCGTCTGTTGCAACAAATGGGTCTTCAGTTGTAAAAGCTATTTGGATTTATCCCAATAGCTGATTAATTAGTTGCAACATATGTTCCAGCACTACCAACACCACCACCATCAACATCAATAACTAAGTAGCAACACCATATGTTCTAACACTATTAACAATATCAATATCACATATTCCAACAACACCAACACCACCAAAAACATCAACAACAACATCAATAACAAAAAACAAATAAAAGACAAACAATAAAAACCGTTACTGCCAACAAGGCTTTTTAAGTTCTCCCAATAGATGATTTTTTTTACATATTTTAATAAAAATAATGGTTCGTTCATTCAAGACTTAAAGATACCTTTCCTTCAATTTTCTTAATAAATAGGATGTGTGTAATGGGTAAAAAAATAAAAACAATAAATGTAAATAACTTATATAAATAACATGCAAAAAAAGAAGATGAGAAGGTGAGAGAAATAGTGAACCATACTTGCCATGTTATAAGCAAAGGGATCAAAACACCAATTTTAATTGAGAAAAGATATGGGTCGGTTAAGATCTGATAGTGTAATACCCCGTGTCTAGCTACCACTATACAATATATGACTCATTCCCTTGAGTCGTACATACAACCTATGAGTAGTATGTTGTAGTCGTATCCAAGATAATGTGAAATGGTTGACGTTCTATTTTAGGTAATACTCAACCCTTAGAGTCGTAAGATTACTATATGAGTCGTATGAAGATGAGTCGTAAGGTCAGTAGCCTAGGTGCTCTAAGTTTCTTTCCAACTTATGAGTAAGAGGCTACAAGTCATATTGTGATGTTACTAGTCGTAGGTTTAGACTCATATGTTGACCATTATATACCACATCGATCTTGCCAAGCTTACGATTCATAAGGCTAATTTGTACCTTCACCATACAAGTCGTGTGGTTGACTCGTAATGACTGGCGATCAATTTTGTAATGTTCAGTTAAAGGGCATTTTTGTCTTTTCCCCTCTATTAACTCCCAACCTAAAAAGGGGAATTATTTTCCTTTACTTTTTTTCAATTAATAATACTTTCCTTCTCCCATCTTCAAGATCATCAAGATTAGGGTTCTCCCACCAAGTCATCTTTGAAGTCTCAAAGTTCAACCTCTCTTCACATGTCAAGAAATTTCAGGTATGTGGGGTTTATGAATAAGGTTATTCTTTCATCCTTGTGTCCAAAAAACATGATTTGAAGATTTAATTTACTTTCTTTGAATTAGGGTTCATACCTAAATAACTATATTCTTGAAGTATGACATTACCATGTGATAGAAAGCTTTAAGTGTATCAAGGTTTACATATATTCATGTTTTGACTTTTAATATTTATATTTTGATTTAAATTTTATTATCTTGACTGGGATGTTGTTTAAAGATTTCAAGGTGATTATCGAGTATACTATTTTGTTATGAATTTCTATGAAATAAAGCATGAATTCCAAGTCCTAAGTACGAGTACTGAGTTTACAAAATGTTTATGCTCTTAAGCTCCATTGATATGTTCTATAACTTGATTTAAAGAAAGATTCATCTTTTGATATAAAGATAAGACATGAAATCCACAACTGTTCATCTTGATTATGATATAAAGTTAAGAGAAGCATATCTGATTTTTAGTCTATAAACTCTTATGCTATTGTAAGGTGGATTTTTTTTATGTATGAGCATATATGTATTCTGGGAGTAGTATTTAGCATCAAGAAGGAAATGCGGATGAATATATCCTAAATTACTAGAAACTATGAGCCACCGTAGGTTAAACTTTTTCCCAATATTGCTGAAGTATAGTGATTACTTAAGTTAAGTATACATACTGATGGCAAGGGTAAAACAACTCTCCCCAACTCGGGTAAGGTGTTGGACTCCATGGTAGCTCACATGGTTTATGTCGGTTAGAAGAATCTCCCATAAGAAAGACTGAATATAAATATTTTAGAAACTAAATGTTATGGCTCACTAAGCTTATTCATATGATTCATTATCCATGTTTTATGATCTTGTAGTCTTCAGTTTCACTCAAGTCCAAGGTGAGTCATTTACCTTAGCATGCATTATTTGAAAGTTTATATATATATATATATATATATATACATACTCTGTTCTTGTTTTACTTATGCATTCACCCCCATATACTCAGTACATTCTAATGGTACTGACCCACATATATGTCTATATGCTACATTGTCTTATAATGTAGGTTCTGGTACTCGTTTCCAGTAGCACGATTGACTATGGGCTTCATCATCTACATTTAGAATTTTGGTGAGTCCTCATAGTTCAAGGACCCAACTTATTAGACTTTTATTCATTGATACAAGTATTTTATTATTTGATTTTTGATTAAGTTCGGGTCAAATGGGGTCTATCCCAATAGCTCTCTAGTTAGCAGTAGGGGCTTGTCATACTGTTTATGTTTTAAGTTCAAGGAGTTTAAAGTCAAAGATTTATATTAATCCATGGAATTGCTTACCTTTAGTTTTTATATATGTTAGTTCACTTTTCATACGAGTTTCAAGCTGAATAGATATCATGGGTTTGCTTAGGGCTATTCGTAGTCTTAAGTATTGTGTGATATCCAGGGGGTACTTTTGGGGAGTTATAAACTTGGTATTAGAGATTAAGGTTTAAAGAGTCCTAGGGATTCAGACAAACTGTGTTACATAGAGTCTTGATCATAAGTGTGAAATGCACCATATTTATGAGTAAGAGGCTACGGACTAAGTTAGGAATCATCATTTGTTTCATGATCTATCATTCTTATAGTTTTCTCTATCTATCTTAACTTGTGCTTTTATGTGATAGAATATGCCTCCTCGCTGAGCCAAAGCACAGAAAAGGGTGATCAACTACCCCTGCATGCCACCTTCTGAAAGAAAATGTGTCTCATGCTGAATTTTAGGCTGCTTTTTAAGTGTTGGCCCATGCTATGAATGCCAATGTTCAAGGAAACCAACAAGTAGCAATCCTATTTCATCAAAATGGTAACCTAGCTACAGCTCGGATTCGGGACTTTATGGGGATGAACCCACCTGAGTTCCATAGGTTAAGGGTGGATGAGGATCCTCAACTCTTTATTGATGAGGTGAGAAAGATTACTTAGATTATGCATATTATTGAAGAGGAGAGTATAGATCTGGAATCCTATTGGCTGAAGGATATTGCTTATGATTGGGTCACTATATGGAATGATGGTAGAGGTAAAAATGCAGCTCCTATGAGTTGATAGGTATTTTAGAGTACTTTTCTGGATAACATCTTTCCTTATGAGATGAAGGAGTCTAAAGTAGAGGAGTTCATAAACCTAAGACAGGGATCTATGACAGTGAAAGAGTATTGCCTTAAGTTTACTCAACTAGCTAAATTTGCCCAGAGTTGTTATTTGATTCTAGAGTTTGTATGAGTAAGTTTGTTACCGAGGTGTCCAATTTGGTGGTCAAAGATTATAGGACTGCCATGATTATTAGGGATATGGATATTGCTTGGTTGATGACTCATGCTCAATAAATTGAGGCAGAAAAGTTAAAGAAAAGAGAAAAAAGAAATAAGAGAGCTAGGACTGGACATTTGAGTATAGTCAGCCAATGTCTGGAGGGGAAAGTTGTTCGTAGTTTCAAGGTCATTCATCGCTGAATTTGCCATCTTCATCTAGTGTCCCTGCACCTAGGGCCAGGCAAGAGCAGTGGGAAGGACTTTGAATTCTAAGTCTTAAAATAGTGTAGTCGGGAGGCCCAGTTACCCGGCATATGCAAAGTATGACAGGAACTATCCCGGTGAGTGTTTGATGGGCAAAAGGGGTTGCTATGGTTGTGGAAAGTTGGGCCACTAGATCAAGAAGTGTCCATATGCTAATCAAGGAAGTAGATATTTTTATCCTCAAACTCAAGCTACAAATCCAGTAGCTCAGACAAGCAACCCAGTTCCTCCTTAGGGCACGTTGACCAGTAACAATAATGGTTAGTGCCAAAATCGGGTCTATGCTTTACCATCCCGTCAAGTGCAGGAGAGTTCACCAAATATTGTAACTGTTATGCTTCATTCCTTTCATCTTGATGTATATGTGTTATTAGACCCGAGATTAAATTTCTCTCATGTAACTCCATTGGTTACTGTAAATTTTGGGATAGGTCCTGAAAATCTCCCTAAACCTTTCTTAGTATCTACACCAGTGGTTGGGTCAATTATTGCTAGGCGAGTCTATATGGAGTGTCCTATTATCGTCCTCCATAAGATCACACTAACGGACCTAATAAAGTTAGAGATTGTATATTTAGATATTATTCTGGGCATGATTAGCTCCATTCTTTCTATGCATCAATAGAATGTCGCACTCGCGTGGGGAAGTTTCCATTTCCTGGTGAGGCAGTTTTCGAATAGAAGGGTAGTTTTGTGTCTCCCAAATATCATTTCATCTCTTATCTTATGGCCAGAAAGTTAATATCAAAAGGGTGTATCTACCATTTAGTTTGATTTAAAGACACTAAGTTTGAAGCCCCAATAGTTCAATCTGTCCGTGCAGTCAATGTGTTTCCTAAGGTTTTCCCTAAAGATCTGCCATGGGTATCTCCAAATAGAGAAATAGAATTCGGTATTAATCTTCTTCCTAATACTCAACCCATTTTTATTCCTCTATATAATATAGCTCTGGCCGAACTTAAAGAGTTAAAGAAACAACTTAAAGACCACTAAGATAAAGGTTTCATCAGGCCCAGTGTTTCTCCTAAGGTGCTCCGGTCCTGTTCGTGCATAAGAAATATGGCACTCTCAGAATGTGTATAGATTATAGACAAATAAAATAGGTCACCATCAAGAACTAGTATCCTATTCCTAGAATCAATGATTTGTTCGATCAACTTTAGGATTCCCAGTTGTTTTTTATGATTGACCTTAGGTCGGGATATCTTCAGTTGAAAGTCAAGGAGCCAAACATTCTGAAAATAGGTTTATGAACAAGGTACAACCATTTTGAGTTTGTGGTTATGTCGTTGGGACTAACAAATGCTCCTGCAACCTTTATAGATTTGATGAACAGGGTCTTCAAGAAGTACTTTGACATGTTTGTCATTGTATTTATAGATGACCTACTACTGTATTCTAGGAGTGAAGAGGAACATATAAACTATTTGAGAATAGTACTGTAGACCCTCAAGGACCGTCATTATACGTGAAATTTAGTGAATTTTGGTTGGAATTTGTTACCTTTTTAGGGCATGTAATTTTAGGGGCTGGTATTTATGTAGATCCTCAAAAGACTAATGCAGTGAAGCATTGGCCTAGACCCACCACTCCATCCGATATCAAGAGATTTTTGGTTTTGGCTAGATATTATAGAAGATTTCTTAAAGGGTTCTCCTCTATCGCCGCACCATTGACTAAGCTGACACAAAAGTAAGTGATGTTTACATGGTCAGATAAGTGTGAGAAGAGTTTCCAAGAGTTGAAGTATATATTAGCTGCTGCACCAGTCTGCCAAAAGGATTATACGGATTCATAGTGTATTGTGATGCTTCTAGAGTTGAGTTAGGTTGTGCATTGATATAAAATGGGAGAGTGATAGATTATGCCTCTATGTAACTTAAGGATCACGAAAAGAATTACCCAACTCATAACTTGTAGTTAGCTGCATGGTATTTGCCTTGAAAATTTTGAGGCACTACCTCTATGGTGTGCATGTTGATGTTTTCACTGACCATAAGTGTCTTCAGTATGTATTTTCTCACCGGGAGCTGAATCTTCATTAGAAAAGATGGTTGGAGTTGTTGAAAGACTATGACATGAATGTGCTCTATCATTTGGGTAAGGTCAACGTGGTGGCAGATGCACTGAGTAGGTTGTCCATGGGTAGTGTAGCCCATGCGAAGAAGAAAGAATGGGATTTGGCTAAAGAAGTACATAGATTGGGCCCTCTGGGGATATGTTTGCTCTACACAGATGATGGGTGAGTAGTAGTTTAAATCGGTTTAGAATCATCTTTCGTAGTGGAAGTTATGGAGAGACAACAAAATGATCCCATACTTATCCAAATATTAGAAGCATTCTTACAACGGAAGGTTGAGGTTTTCTCTGAAGCGGGAGATGGTGTACTTTGCTATCAAGATAGGCTTTGTGATCTGAATATAGATGGGTTGAGGGTAAGGATACTAGTCGAGGCTCATGGTTTGGGGTATTCCATTCATTTGGGTGCTACAAAGATATACCGCATCTTAAAGGAAATTTATTAGTGGAATGGTATTAAAAAAGATGTAGTAGAGTTTGTAGACTAATGTCCCAATTGCCAGTAAGTTAAGGTTGAGCACCAAAAGTTGAGTAGTACGTTACAAGAGATTTTTATCCCTACTTATAAGTGGGAAATAGTGAAATGGATTTCATAACAGGGTTGCCTCGTACAAGATTTCAACATGATTCAGTTTGGGTCATAGTATATCGAATGACTAAATCAGCCTTTTTCTTACCCGTCAAGACTTCAGATACAGCAAAAGATTTTGCCAAAATATTTGTGAGTCAGTAAGACTTTATGGGATACCTTTATCCATCATCTCAGACAGATAAATGAAATTCACTTCTCTGTTTTGGCAGTCTTTGTAGAAGGCCTTGGTACAAAAGTTAAGCTTAGCACTGCTTTTCATTCCCAGACTGATGGTCAGGCTAAACGCACGATTCAGGCATTAGAAGATATGCTGAGAGAGTCTGGTTTAGACTATAAAGGAATTTTTAATGATCATCTACCTTTGATTGAGTTCTCTTATAATAATAATTATCAAGCTAGCATTTAGATAGCTCCATTTAAAGCATTGTATGGGTGTAGGTGCAGATTACCCATAGGATGGTTTGAGGTTGGTGAAGCAGCGTAGATTTGGCCAGATTCTATTCTTAAAGCTATGGCAAAGTTTTAGTTGATTCATGAAAGTTTGAAGAATGTTCAAAGTCGTCAGAAGTCGTATGCAGAACTAAGGAAGAGAGAACTCAAGTTTGAAGTAAGGGGTTGGTTACTCTTGAAAGTGTCTCTAATGAAGGGGATAGTAAGTCTTTGATGGAAAGGGAAGATGAGTCCACTATTTTTCAGTCCGTATGAGATAGTAAGACGCATATGAGAGGTGTCTTACGAATTGAAACTTCTGTCAGAGTTAGTTGTAGCTCACCCAATGTTCCATGTTTCAATGCTTAAGAAGTGCACTAGAAATCTATCATTACTAGTTCCCCTAGAGAGTATTGGGGTTAAAGATAACTTGACGTATGAGGATGTTCCTGTGGAGATACCTGATAGGCAAGTCTGAAGGCTAAGAAATAAGGAATTAGCATCAGTAAAGGTTCTTTAGAGAAACCAATTGGTTCAAAGGGACACTTGGGAAGCTGAAGAAGACATGATGACCAAGTATCCTCATGTAACGCCCCCGGATCCCATCCCGAGACGTCACACGGTGCTTATGGACCTGAAAGACCACAAGCTAACCCTTTTTTGATATTTGTACCTCTACACTGCATAAGATCTGAAAAAAATGTGAAAACTTGACATAAGGTTTAAGACATCTATACATACTCAAAGCTGAAAACTGAATACTAATGCATCCGTTTGAAAAGCCTCTAACTGTCTGAACTATGGATTTGATGGGACATATCCCCAACTAACTCCGTCAATAGAAAATAAACAAAGTCTGAAATAATAGTAGTAAACTGAAACTCGTCCTAGAAAGAAGAGGACTCACTGCTACTACTGCTTACTGGGACCAAACTGCTGAGGATAAACTGGATCCTGTGACTCTGAACCTATGGTGTCAAATAAAACACCATAGCGCAAATGCGTTAGTACAAAAATGTACCGAGTATGTAGATGGGGTAGGCTAATGAAAGGGTTCATGCATGCATAATATCTAAACTGAAAAATCATGAAAATGCCGTTTGAGAACACATACATGAATGCACAAAAGTTGAATAGAATTATCGCAATGCTAGATACTGAAACTCAGATACCAGTTTACTGCAGACTGAACTCACTACTGTCACTGAGATACTGAATCACTGACTCATCTGATACTAATAACTGAGGATCTGGATGTGCTTACATTAATGACTGAATTCTTAGACTTACTGCTTTCGACTGATAGGATTAGAGATCAAACTTTCAAACAAATGATTTTTGAAGCTTTATCAATGATAAGAAATATGATTATATCTGAATCTGACAACAAGAATACTCAATAGAAATCAAATACTGTGATCAAGCTTGTCTGACGGCATATCTCTGAATATGATATCAAATAACTGTATGTGAGAACAAGTCTATCTAATGGGATGGTCCATAAATCAATGGAAGTATCTGAGTTTCTCACAATGATAGATGACTGTATCTGACAGTCCTAATTTCTGAAGACTGATTATGAAACTAAGAATGAATCTAAAACTAAAACTATGGGAATTAGTCACTTAACCGACATACCCTGACCTACCACAGGTGGGGTCCAACCTGTGCCCCAGTTGGAAGGGTGTCATTACCGCTCCACTGGTAAAGACAACTCTATGTGACCCTCATCTAGCAGTTCCTCAAACGAGAACGGTAGAGCCCTCATCTAGCAGGTCAAGCCACCTCATCTACCCTCATCTAGTAGGTATGATGTCTCTCATCCACCCTCAACTAACAGGTGTGATGTCTCAACCTACACTGGCTACGTAGTTTTAGAGCACAAGGATTGCTTTTAAGAAACACACCCTCTACTAGTAGGTGAGATACCATCCTTGAGCTTGCTCGGTGCTAGTTTCTACTCCCAACTGAAATACTCAGAACTAAATTCTCAACTAAACACTGGCTAAACTAAATCTGACACTGATCATATTACTCAAAAGGTCTAACAGAGTTACGCTGAGATCACTTGGTTCCATATCTGACTGACGATACTGAGCTTGAATAGATTACTCGAATCGCTTCTGAGATTAGGATTAAATAACTTGAATACTATTAGAACTGAGTTGATTACAGGTCTAAGGCTAGATTACTAGTGAGACAGAGATTACAGAGATAATTGAGATTATTGATCTTTATTAAGCTTCGCACTTGTCTGAGGATACAGAGCTCTATAGTTCACTGAGTTCTGAGAATCATGGCTTGATTGGAATTATCGAGAAACTGACACGGTCTCTAGACAACAGCTCTATTTTCGGGTATAAATACCCCTAGGACTCAACAACGTAAAAGTAAGACATAATCATTCTTCATCACAAATCATTCATGCATCATCACGGTCATCCATTCATCACTACAATCATTTATTCATCATTACAAGCATTCATTTATCATTATAATCATTCATGTATTATCACAATCGTTAAAGAATCACTTCAATTAGTTGGGCATCATAACATACTTTCCCTCTCAAGATCCTTAGGACATCTCATTAAGCATTTAGGAAACATAGACCCCTATTCATTACACAACCACCAAAGGGTCACTCCTCACCTTTAAGGATCATCAACATCGGTTCACTATCATATACTAGCCTAGGGAAGATATGCTATTAGATTGTATCCCATTTAACGAGATCTTACATCAAGTACTTTATACCTATATCGGTCTTGTTATGTATTTGGATATCACTTGATTTAGGGAAAACATCATACTAACTCATCACTTTTTACTTGCTAACCACTTGACATGTATTAAAAGCTTAGCATATATCAAAGAGCACAAAATTGGGGAATTTACAACCATTATATCTCGACTTGTTCACTAGGGTCTTTCAACAACCATTAGACACGACCAATTGTACTCCTACTTGGGGATTTCATGCTATCTTGGCACATTTCACTCACTAAGGCATGCATGGACTAGCTCACAATTTGGGGTTTCCTATTAAACATACTATAGTGGCCCTTATGCTTCACCTAAGCTCTTTATCAAACCTATGGGGAACGTTCTTCACTTATTCAATCATTTCTACACCCAAAATTCATGAACACATCACATGGAAAAACAACTTCAAGAGGGTCTGTCACAAACATAACATGAATTCCACATACTAGGGTCAAAGCTCATAAATTTTGTATGCAAACATAACTCAAAACTCAAAAACACATTAAACATCCATTTCAACTCATACAAATCATTAAAAACTCATAAACATAAAAAAAATTTAGTTTTAAAAAGGGTTCTTGAGCTTCTTGGATGAAAGGGACCCAAGAATCAACATCTACATACCTTAACCTTTGAAATTGGATGAACTTTAGTGCTTGAAAATTTATCCACACTTGAAATAATTAAATTTTTGAAGCCCACACTATGAGGAACTTGATTCTTGAAGAAAGCTTAAAGATTTATGGATGAATTTTTGGAGGATTAAGGTTCTTGAATTGAAACCCTAGATATTCTCTCTTTAGAGAATTGGAAGAGAAATAGAGAAATTAGGGTTTGAATGAGGGTTCTTCATATTTATAGAGTTATTGGTTCAAGTCCTCTGATCCATCCTACGCTCTTTCCCCTCATTCTGCTGAGTGTCAGCTAAAATCCTAGATAGGACAACGTTTTGCGAACTATTCTGAGCAGCTATTGCCTGGGCTAAGGTAGTGAATGCAGCTCTAAACTCTGCATGCGACACACCCTTATTCTCAGGATCTACTGGCTGTGGGGGCTGGTCATCTACCCCAAGGACAAAATCTCTGAGAGGAGGCATACTCTGTAATTGGAAGAAATAAGTAGATTAGACTGAGGATTAACTTGAGCTCATGCTCACTTGCACGATCTTAATACTGAAAGAAGGGAAACTACTCCTAAGTACATCCTGTAGCCTCTTGTACATAAATATGGCGCACTACACACCCATGCACAAGACCCTACTAGATGCGGCTTTTCAGACTCCCTAGGACACTATTGAACCTTAGGCTGTGATACCAAGTTTGTAACGCCCCCAGATCCCATCCCGAGACGTCACACGGTGCTTATGGACCCAAAAGACCACAAGCTAACCTTTTTTTGATATCTGTACCTGTACACTGCATAATATTTGAAAAAAATATGGAAACTTGCCATAAGGTTCAACACATCTATACATACTCAAAGCTGAAAACTGAATACTAATATATCCATTTGAAAAACCTCTAACTATATGAACTATGGAGTTGATGGTATATGTCCCCAACTAACTCCGTCAACAGAAAATAAACAAAGTCTAAAATAATAGTAGTAAACTGAGACTCGTCCTCGAAAGAAGAGGACTCACTGTTACTGCTGCTGACTGGGACCAAACTGCTGAGGATAAACTAGATCCTGTGCCTTTGAACCTATGGTGTTAAATAAAACACCATAGTGCAAATGTGTCAGTACAAAAATGTATCGAGTATGTAGACGGGGTAGGATAATGCAAGGGTTCATGCATGCACAATATCCAAACTGAAAAATCATGAAAATGCCACATGGGAATACATACATGAATACACAGAACACGAACACAATTATCGCAACACTAGATACTGAAACTCATAATTGGATATATTTTGTTAGCTTTAATTTTGACTACGTATTACGAACATCACTACACAAGAGATATACATACATATATATAAATGAAAGCTTCGAGCTACACACTACGTACATCACTACATAATATATATATATATATACCTATACATACAGACACACATATACACACTATCGACTATCAAGTTTTAAATACGTACTATATACATTACATACGTACACGAGTATATTACCCTGTAATATAATGAGACGTATTTCATATACATACTTTGACAAGTTATCGATTAATTTTATTATTATTTTACATTAATATAAATTCAACGTCCAATATATTATTACTTTAATCGTTTTAAATCAAGGTATTCAATATGTTTTGATAGATTCTGCTAGTTTTTGACTACATAGTTCATCGGTCACTACATCATATATTTATATATATATATATATATATATCAACTCTTGGATACGTACTATATACATAACATATACGATTTTACTACCCCATAATAATATATAACGTATTTCACATATACTCAGATGAATTATCGGTTAGTTTATCTTATGTTATTATACATTCACTACATAATATATATGTATATACTATATATATACCTATACATACACACACATATACACACTATCAACTATATCAAGTTCTAAATACGTACTATATACATCACATATGTACACGGGTATATTATCCAATAATATAATGCGACGTATTTCATATACATACTTTGATGAGTTATCGATTAATTTGATTAGCTTACATTAATATAACTTCAACGTATAATATATTATTACTTCTATCATTTTAAATCAAGGTATTCAATATGTTTGGATAGATTTTACTACTTTTTGACTACATCGTTCATTCATGGATCACTACATCATATATATATATATATATATATATATATATATATATATATATATATAATATGTATATATATATATATATAATATGTATATATATATATATATATAATATGTATATATATATATATATCGACTATTAAATACGTACTATATACATCACATCCACAAGTATATTACCTCATAATAAAACACATTCATTATATTCTGATGAATTATCTGTTATATATGTACGTTACATTATTATAACAGCAATAGTAGCATACAATATCATTACCTCAACTGTATGATATAGACATATTCAATATACAAAGATTATGTTTAACGTCGTTTAACATATATACAAAGAAAAATATTGAAACATAAGTAAAAGATAAAGATTATGATTAACGTAATTTATTAATTTTATTTGATATATTTCTTAGTATAATTTTTTTTACAAAATCTAAGTTTGATTAATTTTTATTAATATTAAATTAGTTATCGAATACGTGTGATCAGTGTAATTTCAAAAATTTATATATTTGATTTTACATACAACTTTTTTAATAAAACCCGACCATAAGTGGTCTCTTTTTTCAAAATATTTTATTATTTTAATACAAAAGTGACCACAAGTGGTCAGTTTTTTAAAATTATTTTCTTTTTTTTTTAATTCCAAAATCGATCACTTGTGGTCGCTTTTATAAAATATTTTAAATTTAATTTTCTAAAATAAATGCGACCACATGTGGTCGCTTTTTAAAAAATAATTTTTAATTATATTTTTAAAATTAAATTGACCACAGGTGGTTGGTTTTAAAAATTATTTTCTTTTTTATTTTTTAAATTCCAAAAACGACCACTTGGGGTCTCTTTTATAAAATATTTTAATTTTAATTTTTAAAATAAAATTGATCACAAGTGGTCACTTTTTTAAAAAAAAAATTAATTATATTTTTTAAATAAAATCGACCAAAAGTGGTCGGTTTTTTAAAATTTATTTTAATTTTTATTTTTTTAATTCTAAAACCGACCACTTGTGGTCGCTTTTATAAAATATTTTAAATTTAATTTTTAAAATCAAACCGACCATAAGTAGTTAATTTTTAAGAATACTTTTTAATTATATTTTTTAAATAAAACCGACCACAAGTGGTCAGTTTTTTAAAATTATTTTCTTTTTAATTTTTTTAATTCAAAACCGACCACTTGTGATCGGTTTTATAATATATTTTTTATTTATTATTAAAACTAAAATCGACCACAAGTTGTCACTTTTTAAAAATACTTTTTAATAATTTTTTTTAAACAAAACCAGCCACAAATGATCGGTGTTTTAAAATTACTTTTTTTAATTCCATAACGACCACAAGTGGTCTCTTTTTTTATTTTCAATATTTTGTTCAAAAAATAAATAATAATTAATATAAAAATTATTGAAATGATTATTTTGGAATTCTAAAATATAACATGTGGTTGCTTTTTTAAAAAAATTATTTTTTTTTAAAAAATAAAAATCAACCACATGTGGTCAATTTTTTTACAACCACAAGTTGTGGTGGGAAAAACTAATTTTTTAGTAGTGCGTAGACATTGAGAAGGGTTCTGCTAATATGTTGGGACTGACACTGAAATCTACGGCTATATAAGGAGTCGGGAAGGAAAGTGAAGTTATGGGTATAATAATGCATACAAATGAAAGTGGATGACTTGTAACATACCAATGACTTCATTTAGAGAACTTTCATAATCTTGTCGACTCTGGAGGGCATAGAGTCGATTATGGAACTATCTACTAGTTGCATTAGAAGTGGTACCCTACTTAGTAGGGCGACCTGTTGGTGCTGCTGAAGAATTAGTCTGGCCCTACTGACAATCATTCCTGCACTTCCACTACTCGTTGGGCAATCCTTTATCCTGTGGCCTATATTGCCACACCCAAAACATGCATTGTTGCTGGCTATATAGTCACTCTTATAGTTCTTACCACACCTCTTAAAAATTGGATTTGTGTAGCTACGATTCACACTATCCTAGGACTTAGAGCATGGCGCTTTATCACGAGTATCTGGCCAAAACATAGGCACTGGAGCACTAGTAGAAGACATGGCTAAGGATGAAGATTTCTTTAGGAACTGAGAATGATTTCCACCATCAGATATTTGTTAAAAAAAGTTTAAACTAAAGTTCTAGCCCTCTTGTTCTCCCTTTTATTTTCTTTGACCTTCTCAACCTTAATCTACTGAGAATGAACCATCAGTTTAGAGAGATCCATATTCTTAACCAACATAGTTGTTTTGTACTCTTTTACTATATCTTCAAAAATCCCCAACACATATTTACTCATTTGGGACCAAGAATCATCCACCATAGTAGGAGCATAACTTTTTAACTTAGTGAACTTGAACGAGTAATCCTTCATGCACATTTACCCTACTTTAGATTGATGAACTCTTGTACCTTGGACTCCCTTAACTCAAGTGGGAAGAACCTTTTTAAGAAAGCAGTAGCAAACACATCCCACTCTACAAGTGCTGCATCATCAACTCTATCCTTCTTTCACTGCTTAACCCAAGTATGACCTACCCCTTACAACTGGTAAGCAGCTAAGTCAGCACTTTCAGTGGAAGTGACACCCATGATATCAGTCACTTTCTGCACACAATCAAGAAACTCTTGTGGATCCTCCTCAGAATTAGATCTAAAGAACACTGGAGGATTTATCCAAGTAAAATTACGGTTCCTAGAAACTACCATATTTACTACTGGATTGGCTGAGGAAACAACCTGCTGGTTATTTTTGGAAGCGATAAACTGGGCCAAAATTATGAAAGCAGCCCTGAATTCAACATGGGAGATATGCTCCTTTGAAGGGTCTTCCAAAACAGGTGGCGGTGCGGGCTGGTCCTCGTTCCTCCTTCTGTTATTCTGTCTAGGAGGCATTTTCTACAAACGGATGAAGGGTGTATTAGTAGAGGAAATTCAATAGAGCCCACGATTTATCGCATGATATAAGCACTAAAAGAAGGGAAACTTTCCTAAAATATCTTGTAGCCTCTTGCTTATAAGTATGGTGCGTTCAGACCCATGAATAAAACTCTACTTGATATGGTTTTTAGACACCCCAGGACATTTTTAATATTGTGCTCTGATACCAAGTTTTTCACAACCTGAGACTACTCCCTGGTCGTAACACGGTGCTTAGAGTCACAAGTGACACCAAGCTAATACATGGTCTTTTACCTGCTGTGAGAACTAAAAATAATAATAACATAATATGATATGCGGAAACCAAACTAGGGAAAATTAATAAGATATCACAAAAACAGTACTCAATATATATATATGAACATCTGGTAAAAGTTGAAATCAAGTACAACTATTTGAAAGCCTGTAAATATGGAGAGTTGATGGGAAAACCCCCCAACTAATTTTGACTGATAAAAATAAAGGATATAATGAAAGTAACTATGAATAACTTATCCTTGAAGGATGAGGATTCACCATGACTACTGCTGAGTGATATAGGGATGGATTACTTACTATCTTTGAATTGAGCATCAAAACCTATGTTGTGAAATCAATATTGCACAAAAAAGGTATGCAGTCAGTACTTTTAATGTACTGGTATATGGGATAAGTACTAGCTAATATGTACATATATAATGGTACTAAACATGAATGCATGAACATGTAAATCAATTGGAAAACCAAGTAACGAATGTACTGAAATATCTTGTAAAACTGATTAACTGAATAACTGAACACCAAGTCATGTAAACCTGAACTGGTATAATCTGAGAGCTGAACTGTGACTGTGGGACATAACTATAACTGACATGCCTTAATCTGAGATAATAGGGGTCCAACCTGTAACCCCAGTTGGAAGGGTGTTGATACTTTCCAGGGGTACCAACACTGGCTGGCGTGGATCCACAAAACTGATTTCCCAAAGGATGAGGGTGTCATTCATCTACTGATGGGGGACCCCTCATAAACTACAGTGGCACCGTAGGTCTGGAACCTAGATACTGCTACTAACATCTCATGCCTAACTGACAGGGGAGCCACCTTTGTTGTATTTACTCGGTGCTAAGTGTTACTCTTAACTGAATAAAACTGGTAATGATAATCGCTTAACATGATTCAGTACTTATAATTCTCAACCTAACAATGCTAGAAACTTCACGGTATATACATGGTATATATATAACTTGAAATCTTTAAAACTATAGCATGCATGATCATCTAAGTATCAGGTGTTCCTAATCAACCAATATGGAAAATAATATAATTAGATATAATGATTTTAATGTAATGACATGATAGGAAATTCAATGACTTAAACTCAAGAATCCAACAATTTCATCAATATAACAAGTTATCATGATTAGAGTATGGAGGAATACTTAACGTTATAGGGAAACACTATTTCATGGTTGAATCCAAGAATTACATAGACAAATCATACAGTCTTACACTTTTCATGAAACCCTAAAAAAGAGGAATTAAACTTGAGAATTAGTGAAACTTTGAGACTCAATGGGTGAAAAAAGCCTATTGATGAATATCCCACATACCTAAAGTAGAATCTTAGATGAATCTTCTCAGGAATTGGACTTTCTTGGTGAATGCGAAGCAGAGAAAACCACAACTTTTTTGTTTCTATATATTAAATAATGATAAATGATAGAGTTTGGGGTTTTGTGTATTTTATAACTACATTTGGGAAACCTAAACGATGTGGGTTAGGTTTTAAAAGGAGTGGAAAAAGACTTAAAATCCCATGAAAATCGTATAGGAATCTGGGTCTCCAATCATTATGACTCATCCTAAAACTCGTTAGGACTGACTACAAGTTGCAGTCTGAGTCATAAGCTAGAATCTAAGGTCTAAGGCCCATTTTTGGTCTTACTACGACTTCCCCCTTATGACTCATCATGATTGACTATAAGTTGTAAGACAAATTGGTAGTCTAAAGCTTGATCTTGGGTCCTTTATTGTTCAAGATACAAGCCCCTCCCTATGACTCATAGTCACTGATTATAGTCATGAGGTCTGATCATATACACTGGGCTCAAACTTGGGGCCTTCACTAGAGTGACTACGACACACTTGTGAAGACTCATCACGAGTCGTAATGACTAGTTATCTAAGTTGTCGTCACAGTAGTATGTCAATCCCTTAAGGGAAATTTTACCCAACTCCTACCATGTCATTATATTGAGGAAAGACTTGAAGCATTGGAAAGTTAAATTAGTGTTCTAGGGGGTCTAAAGCTTGAAAATTTAGGGTATTGCAGAAAACCACCTCTTCGTCATCCAATCTCATTTTGAGAGTTCTCTCTCTCACATATATCAGCTCTCATCTTATTTCTAAGAATAGACGCCCCAAAATAATTGGTACCCTATTATCTATATCATAATCCAAATTAATAAAGTTGGCAGGGATAATAAACTTACCAACCTGTATGAGCGCATCCTCAATAATTTCTTAAGGGGACTTAGGTTCTGTCTGCCATCTGAAGCACCATAGAGCATGGTCTCGGCTTCCCCAACCCAAGTATGTTGAACACTGATAGGGGCATCAAGTTTTTACTTAACCCCAAATCACTTAAGTCATGGAGAACATCGTTGTCACCAATTTTTATGGGCAGGGTAAAACTCCCTGGGTCTTTAATCTTCTTGCGCATCTTTTTCATCACCATAGAGTCGCACTCTTCAATGAGTGTTACCGTCTTAATGTCCGGCAGCTTAGTCTTGTTAGTCACCACATCCTCCAAGTACTTCGTGTACTTAGGCATACTCTACAAAACATCTAAAAGAAGGAGGTTAATGTGAAGTTCTCTGAACGTGGCAAAGAACCTCTTTAAACAAGCATCTTCCTTAGCATTTTTTAAACATTGTGGGAATGGTGGTGGTCTTTCCTGCACATGCTTAGCAACCTATGCTTTTGGGTACTCACATGATCAGATTAACTTCTTTGATTGACCTTAATTTTTTCAAAATATCCTTAAAACTATATTTGAAAATTAATGAGGTTAAGGAGTAAGAAAAATAAGAAGGAAAAGGGTGAAAGATAAGCCCCAAAATATTAGATATCGGTCTTGAAGCAGTGATAAGTGTGATGGGAGTTGTGAACTTAAAATAAATAAAAGCTTGTAAAAATATAAGCATTTGTGATAGAGCATACTCTTTAGTATGTATTTGTGAATGAGCTTAATAACATGGGGCAAAATGAGAGATGTGTGTAGATAGATTATCGTGCTGGATTCAATTGTGTTTTGAGCTCTAATTTGTGGGGTTTGATGTGGTAAAATTCTTGGTTAGTTGATCAAGATGATATGTGGTTGATATAAAATATGGAAATCAACAGAAAAAGTCACCAAAAATCTAGGAACAAAGAATCAAACACATGGGATACAATGCGACCAAATCTAGAATTTGGGCTCACTGGCGTGCCACAGACCTTAGGCACCGCTTTAGGGATGTGCCATGCCCTTGGGTCCATCCAAAACTGTTATTTACAGTATCTAACCATGATATAAACATTCCACAGACCATAGGCCACATGATAAGGGTGTGGTATGTTGGATAAGTCAAAATCGATAACTTAGGTCCTACTATAAATAGGACACTTAAACAATTATGTAACCACCTTGGATGACCTTGGGGCTTCAATATACACTTAAGAAGGCTTAAATTAGTGGTTTTATTTGTTAATTTAGTTTGTTTATGGATTATTAAATTGATTCTTATTTTGTGGTTACGTGCATGTCCATAAGCGGCTAAACACCCTTTTTCGGGGTTAAGGCCAAGAATATGATTACTCTTGTTAGGATTTGAATTGGTTTTGGTTATTTATAACTGTTGGTTGTTTGTATCTCCTTTTTTTAAAACTATTTTTAAGGTTTCATAACCATTAGAATACATTCTTACTTCTATCATGAACCCGAAAGGAGGAATGATAGGATAAAACGTGGGATAGATAGAATGGGATCCTAATCTCAATTGAATGATATTATGATTTGCATTTAGGATAGCAATATACCTAAGTTCCCAATTTGTTTTAATTACGGGATGGAATATGGATGTATTTTAACTTATTTTTCTCGCATCCCCGCTCAACAATGTATTTGTGGGGTTAAGTCAGATGATGGATTAGAGGTTCAAAAGTCCATAGTCATAATATCGATCCCGTGAACCAACAACCACAATAATTAACATACCCAATGAAGTTCTATATCTTAGTATAATTGTTCACAGTGCCTTAACCCTACGTTCCTCCCTATTTTTGTTCAAGAACCTTTAATATACCACATTATTGTAGTCTATGTTTAGCTATAGTTGTCAAACTCTTGTGGTTACGTTTACACTTATCTAATCTTAATAGTTCAACTAGTCTTGAATAGTTTCTTAACACTAGTCCCTGTGGGAGCGATACTTGGCTTTCTTTAAGGCCACCATATTACTTAGGTGGACTACGTGCACTTGTGTGTGCGTTTGGCCACAACACTCTACCAGATCCATCATAGTATCCTAATGAAAAATAGAAACAACACAATTTTTATTGGCACTCCTTGCAATAATAGACTCACATACAAGGGTAGAAACTAAGAAGGGTTTAGGAATATTTTTGGGACCAACACCAATATTCACAGCCACATAAGGGGTCACGATAGGGTAGAATTAGGATCAAGTAGTACATGAACATCATGGGAGAAAAGATATAACATATACGTGATGACATATGGTAAGGCCTCTAAATCCTGGTGAGTAGACAGAGCATACAAATGGCTATGACCACCACCTGTCCCTAAGGTAGAACTTTTGCATCTAGGGCTAATGAAGTAGTAGCCAAGGATTTGTTAGCCCTATATGAACCTCTTATGGGTAAATCCTACTTCATATGACCCAAATGACCACAACTAAGAATAAATTTTTCGCAAATGAAAAAACCCATGGTGAAGTTTTCCACAAGTGCAACAAGGAGGATAGGATGGTGCTGATTGAGCTACACCGACTAGAGATTGATTACCCTACATTTTGGGAGTCATTTCCAAGTTTGGTACACTAATCGTTCAAAGGCTTGAGTGCATGTGCACTAGTGGATGACTACATTCCCCCAATACTTCCTCTTGGAAAACTACTTTCCAACTTTACCATTACTTTGGTGGCTTACTTCCTGATCAGTAGGTTTGGCCCTATTACTTTAGTCCTACTTAGCTTCTGCCGTCTTCTTTTTCTAATCCTCCACCTGCTGAGCGTGGACCACTAGCCTGTATATGTTTATGTCACTATTCAACATCACCCCTTACACTCTATTTCACCTTATCAGACAAACCAAACATAAATTTTTATATTTTGGCCCTTACGGTAGACACCAGCTCTTCAATATTAACACAATCCAAACCAAGGACTTGTCGTAATGGGCATCCCAAGTCCAACCAGGACCAGGGACCACCCCCATTACCTAACCTAACCTCCAAATATGCATACCCCAAATCGAAGAAATTCTAAATCTATAAAAAGATAGCATCTATTACAATTCCAGGCTCTGGGATGTGTTTATAACCGTAACCAACCCAAACAAGTCCAACCATCCAATACCAACCAATTACCATAACCAAACCAATATAAAAACCAAGTTACTATCCATAACATAACATATAGGGATGGAACAATCATAAATTCAGTCAAACGGTATCAGCCCCAATACTAATGCCAATACTAAGGATAACACCAATACTGACACTGCCCATTCCAACCCATAGCAGTTCCACAAAGCCTCTAACTAAAGAAAAAACAATATCTGGTTGGGACATGTCCCCAACCATAGCCAAAACAAATATCCATAAAAAGAACAAAGTATGTAAACACATTTATGATATGAAATAGAGCCTTATGGAATATGTAAGCGCACCACTTCAATCTAATAGTTGATCCTAAATTTGATCACTAAGCAGGAGGAGTAGAATAGATAGTTCCTCCATTACGTGGGATACAGCCGCCCAAAGACGGGTTAGCAGGTGAAACGTAGCAAGTACTCAAGATAAGGATAAAATAATACCAACCTTTAAAACCAAGAAAACCAACCATATGCATTCACAACCATACATACATACATATATATATATATATATAGCCATGTTGGGAAGAGGGAACCGGGTTTAGCATGCATTTAAAACCATTAACCTGAGTATGTGTAGCTTAGCTGTAATAATCTATCCATAGGCTATATGGGTCCAGTGTCAGCCCCTGGACGGGCCCAGATGCGTGTAGCTGCACGAACCAGAGATACCTAGGAGTAGGGGATTGAGTAAGGGATTTTCTTGTACCCTTCGCTCTCCATGATACATATATACTAGTGTTAGGGGATTCTCGTGTACCCTTAAAGTATAGGGTCGCCATGCCCAATCCTCATGTCAGCAAATATGAGTTTCCAGTGTCCATTTGTTGGACTCACATATTAACGGTTAGCTATCACACCCCACCATTATTGCCCAATTAAAACCATTACCATATAACCAAACCACCATTCCATTTATTATTAACCAAGGCTATCATTAGTGGTATCGCCATACCGACTATAACTTTCCAGTAATGTCCTTAGTCAACCTTTTATGAATAAGGTTTTCCCATAAACCCGTAGATTACATTATTGAGTTGACTTGGATGATTCCCATGAACCCCACAAGTGTACAATTATAAAGTTTGCTTGGGGGATTTACTTGTACTCCACAAGGATGTTTAATTAACCATAACCATGAAAACCAAACCTTACCATTTAACTATTCCAAACCATTTAAACCACTTATGCCATTTAGGGTTCCATGAACAAGTTATACTATGCAAAAGTTCCATTAAAAGTCCAACAACATAGTAAAAGTATTCTTATAGACATTTTATCAAACATGTTGGGGGCATAGTGTTTCCAAAACCAAAACCAATTACCAATTAACCATTCCCATGAAACCAATTGTCCAATCCACCATTAAAGCATGTAAATCCATAATTTAACATGGGAAAACCATAACCAAGCATTTATAACCAAAACCCCTAACACATGATTGAAAAATCAAAACCATACAACAATTATGCCTTGAAAATAATTTATAAAATATGCCTTTAGTTGGAAATAACAATGAGTGAGAAGTATCTTGCCTTCGATTACGAAGATGATGGAGAGAAATCACCCGTACAATACTCAAATTGATCCTCTAGATGAAACCCTAGCCTACTTTTACCCAAGAGCCTTAGGGAGAATTTGAGAGAGTTTCTAAGTATTTAAGATTAGAATATTAGGGTAAATAATGTCCCAAAAGAGTTATAAATCTTGGGGCCTTAAGAGATTAAGTGGGGAAATATCCAGATTACCCCCATTTAAACTCTATAAAAATTCTGCTAGAAGGTATGACCCCTCATACCAGTCGTACCCCACCATACTCGCGGTACCTACCATTCATACCCAAGGCCTTCCACTGGACCCCAACACTGTCCAACATACGACCATTCAAGCCAATTCGTATCCGATCATACGACCTATACCTTTGACCCGTACTAACCACAAAATAAAAATCAAAGAGGATTTGGACACTGTCCACCTATGAGTCAATGGTATGAGTCTCACCCCATCTTACAGCTCATGGTGAGCCACTCATACACAAATCCAAGTTAAGTCACCAAGTTTCAGATTAAGTAATGGAAAAATCAAACTGTACGAACTGTCACCCATTATACGACTCATACCCACCCAAGTCGTACCCACACCTGAAACTAATCTAACCCACCAACCAACACTGGTTAGTATACGGCCAAAACTATACCAAATGTACCCTATCATAGGACTAGTACCTCATAATCGTATGTTGTCCAAAAACCAAAAATCCAAGAAATTTTTTGATGTTCTAAAACCCAGGGTATTTTATCTCCCCCACTAGGATCATTTATCCCCGAATACTAGTAGGGTAAGCACAAGCACAAGTCATTACATTATCAAACATCAATCTAGCCTTTAACCAAGTTAGAAAACTAAGATATGATCAAGAATACATACCTTCTGCATGAATGTCCGAAGCAGAAAACAAGTGTGGATACTTGGACTTTATATCCTCTTTCGCTTCTTATGTAGCCTCTTCCACCTTGTAGTATTTCCATATAACCTTAACAGAGGCCACATCCTTGGTCCACAATTGACGAACCTGCCAATCCAAGATCTCAATTGGGATATCTTCATAAGACAGAGAATCTAAAATACCCAATTTTCTAGGGGAACAACCAAAGAACGATCACCAATACACTTTCTCCATATAGAGACATGAAATATCGGATGAATGGAGCTCTAACTAGAAAGAAAATCCAATTCATAAGCCACATTACTAACCCTCCTAAAAACCACATACGGACCAACATACCGAGGACTGAGCTTTCCCTTTTTACAAAACTACATTACTCCATTCATGGGAGACACCTTTAGGAACACCCTATCCCTAACCTCAAACTCTAAGTCCCTATGCCACACATCCGCATAGGACTTTTGGAAACTTTGGGCAGCCTTAAGCCTATCCCAAATCACCTTTACCTTCTCCATAGCTTGAGAAACCAAATTTAGGACAAACATATCTTCCTCGCTAATCTCGAACCATCCATTAGGAGATATACACCTCCTATCATACAGTGCCTCAAAAGGGGCCATTACAATGATTGAATGATAGTTATTGGTGTAAGAAAACTCTACCAAAGTTATATACTCAACCTAATTACCACCATAATAAATAATACATGCACGAGGCATATCTTCTAATGTCCGAATAGTCCATTTTTTGGCCCATCAATCTGTGGGTGAAAAACAGTACTTAGACTAACCTTAGTACCCAACCCCTTATGAAATAACCACTAAAAGTAAGATAAAAACTGCGTACCACTATCAGAGATTATCAAAATAGGTACCCTAAGCAGCTTCACAATCTTATTAAGTTACAACCTTTCGTAATCCTAAGCTAAAAAGTTAGTCCTCACTGGTAAGAAGTGAACCGACTTTGTCCTCCTATCCATGATGTCCCTTATCAAATTAAATTAATTTTGAGAACAAAAAAAAATCGATAACAAAATCCATATTGATCACCTCCCATTTCTATTTTGGCAAATCTATTTCCTGGTATAAACCACCAGGCCTTATATGCTCAACTTTCACTTGTTGAAACACTAAAAACTTGGCCACAGAACTAGCCACATCCTTCTTTATACCATTTCACCAATATATCTCATTGAGATCATGATAAATTTTCATCAAACCAGGATGAACAATATAGCACGATTCATGTGCCTTAGCCAATATCGTTTCTCATAACCCATCAATGTTAGGAACACAAAACCTCTTTTGGTACCGTAAGGTACCATCACCATTGATCTCAAATACCATTACCTTTCCCCCCCCCCCCACATCACCCTTGATTTTCACTAATATAGGATTTAGCATTTGCTTCTCCTTGATCTCTGCACTAAGAGATGATCGAACCACTTCCTGAACCATCACACTACCATTCTCAGAATCTAAAAAAAAACTCCTACAGCATCCAAGAGGTGAATATCCTTCACCAAATCCGCTCTCTGCTTATCCATATAAGCTAAAATCCCCATGGAAAACCTGTTAAGAGAATCAACAACAATATTATCCTTATGTGAATGATAGTGAAGACTCATGTCATTGTCCTTGAGAAGCTCAAGCCGTCTCCTCTGTCTGAGATTCAACTCTTTTTGAGTGAGCACATACTGAAGGCTCTTATGATAAAAAAAAGATGTCCACGTGCACTCCATACAAATAGTGCCTTCAAAGTTTCAACACAAAAACCACATCTAACAATTCCAAATTATGAGTAGGATAATTTCGTGTATGCACTTTCAATTACCTAGAGGCATAGGCAATCACCTTACCATGTCGCATCAGAACACAACTAAGTCCCACCCGAGATGCATCGCAGTATATCATAAACTCCTTATTACCTTCACGCAAAGACAAAACCATAACTGAAGTTAGCTTATCCTTAAGCTTCTAAAAACTACCTTTACAAGTATCCGACCAAGAGAATTTTACCTTTGTTTGAGTTAACTTAGTTAATAGGGTAGCTATCATCGAGAAACTTTCTACAAACCTCCTATAATTCCCAGCCTAACCTAATAAGGTCTGAATGTCAGTTGGAGTCGTGGGTCTTAGCCACCATTTAACCACCTCCACCTTTTATAGATCCACTATGATCCCTTCACTTTAAATAATATTACCCCAAAAAAGTAACAACGTTCAACTAAAATTCCTATTTAGAGAATTTGGCATACAACTGCTGTTCTTTCAAGGTCTACAACACCACACAAAGGTGATTGGCATAATCCACCATTCTCTTAGAATAAAATAGGTGTCATCAATGAACACAATGACAAAAAGATAGAGAAACTAATAAAATACCCCATTCATCAAATCCATGAATGTCACCAGGGCATTGGTCAAACCAACTGATATAACCAGGAACTCATAGTTCCTATATTGAGTATAAAAATTTGGCTTAGGGATATCCACCTTTATAATCTTAAGAGGATAATATTTAGACCAAAGATCTATCTTAGAAAAGAATTTGGCACCCTAAAATTGATAAGATAAGTCATCTATCCTTGGAAGAGGATACTTATTCTTAACTATCACCTTATTCAACTGCCTATAGTTAATGCATATCCAAAGGGAACCATCCTTCATATGCATGAATAATACTGATGCACCACCCCATGGGGATAGACTAGGACAGATGAAACCCCTATCCAAGAGATTCTTAAGTTATTCCTTAAGGTTTCTCAACTCAGTCAGAGCTATTCTAAAAGGAGGAATATGTATTGGATGAGCATCCAAAACCAAATCAATCTGAAACTCAATCTCCCTATTCAGAGAAAAACAAGTAAGATCATCTAAAAAGACCTTAGAAAACTCATTCACAACCAGAACCAAATGCAAAGAAGGGTCTTCCAAGTTAGAATCTTTAACCCAGATCAAATGATAAAGACACCCTTTAGAGATTAACCTCTGAGCTCTAAGATATGAAATAAACCTCCCTTTAAGATCTAGGAAACCACCCACCCACTCAATAATTGATTTACCAAGGAACTTAAAGACAACCCTATGGGTCCAAAAATCTAAGGACGTATAGCATGAGTGTAACCAATCCATCCTCAGAATAACATCAAAATCTACCATATCCAATTCGAACAAATCCACCAAAGTCTTCTTACTACCAATAGATACCATATACACCCTATAAACTCTTTAGCAATCATAGATTCACCTATCGGGCTAGAAACAAAAAGGATTTGAAATAATCATAGGGTCAAAACCAAAATACACAGCCACACTAGACCCTGAATTAAGTAAAAAATAAACATCCTAAGAAAAGAGTTATAACATACCAGTCATGACATCAGTGAATGCCTCAAATTCCTACCGAGTAGCAAGAGCATACAATCTATTTCAAAATGTGCCATTACTAAAAATAGAAACATATATAGAAGCAACACCCTTTGGTGCAGGAGAAGAAGAAGAGGCAATCATAACCTTGTTTTCTTCTGAAGTAACCTTACCAATTGGATAATTTCTATAATACCCCAAATTTTGGGCTAAAGTTAAACAATTTTTTCAATGTATATGGACCCAAATCTAATGGTGTCTAGTTAGAAATATGTGTGAATTATATTTAATTAGTGTGGAAACATCCTTGGAGATGAATATATAAGAATCTCCTAGCTCAAAAGTTAAGTTGAGCACTTTCCTATCAATTGACTTTCTAGTTGACAATTTTGCATGGTTTAACTTACAATGAATATTTCTCATAGTATATAAAGATTCATGTGGCCTAATATATATCAAATTAAAGTCCTTAGATTCTTCTTTCTAATGCCTCTAATCGTTCATCTATCCAAGTCTGGAGTTAAAAGTTATGAGTGTTTGAATGAAAAACTTTCTAGGCTAGGCTATGGGCTAGGTGCCACCTACCTTAGGTTAGGCCATGGGCTAGGCGCTGTAGGGAGTCATCCACTTGATGTTTTATGGTGTAGGAAGTCCATTTTTGAGTTATTTATAGGGCAACATATTCTTTTGTCATCACATAACCACCTCTAAACATCATTACACGAATTTAAGGCTCCCAAAAATATTTTAACACTATCAAATCCCTAAATCATATTCTAAAACACAGGGGAAGAAAAATCAACCTAGGGTTTGCTCTTTCAAGCTTAAAAGTTTGATATTTTCACAATTTCTTTGTCATTAAGGTATGTGGGACTATCCTTAAACTCCATGGGCATGGATTTTATTGTTTTTTCAAGTATAAGGATTTGTAATCATATTGTAAATTAAGGGATTTGAATATTGTTTTGAAAAACATGTTATGAAATTATTTTAATGAAAATAAATATATTGTGTTGACCTTTTTTCGTGGCAATCAATTTATAACACCTTATGTATATACGTTTATATTTTTTGAAAGTTTAATTAAGAGCATGAACAATGAATTCCCTCTTTTGTTGCAAAATATAATTTCTATTTGTATTATGAATGATTTTGAATACATGAACTAAGGTTTGAAAGTAAGTTCCTTAACATTATAGTGTTTGACGTAGTTTATGATATAATGAGAGGGAGTTTTCTTACCATAACTATACTCATTATATTTAAAATAAGAATTGCATGTGAATTAATAATTGACATGGCCACCACATGTGTAAGTATTATGAAAAAAGAGTAATTGCATAAAGATTTCATGAGGTTTCAAAATGATGGCTTTCTTGTGATTTTATGAGTCTTTGGTGGTCGTTTTATATGGTTAAATGATATAGGCTGTGAAATTGACATGATATGAATGACTTGCAAGTCAAGGTATGACGATACCCTGTGATGACATGCCCTTAATATTTTAAGCATTGAATGATTTTGTATACAAAGCATAATGTTTAAAGAACTAAATTGGTCCTAAAAATAGGTAGATGGTTACCCGAAGAAGGCATATAAGTGTAAGGGCTCATCGCTGGAAAATTGAGTTTTGTCAATTCGGGTGATATAATTGGTTGATGCCAATATTTACTTATCCTTGAGACACTATTATACTAGAATAGTGATTAGGAATCCAATCCTTGCAGCAAACTTAGAATGAGGTCTTGGACATCGAGTTAAGGGAAGATTCCATTTGGCCCGTAGGATTGTAGAAATGTAGGGTGTACCATCTATCTCAAGAGTAAGATAATGTGTTGAGTCATGGTTTCAAGAAAGAATTCAAAAATTATAAATTATGCCCATGTATTTCATTTATCTTACGTGTAATGTTTTATGAAATGCTCTCATTTATGTTGTGTAATAAAAATGCTATTTTGGATTGTTTCACAAACCAGTACAATTGTATTAACCCCCTATATTTTAGGATTTGAGGCACAGTCCTGGGGTCCTGCTAAGCAGTAGAATTGTTTGTCAAAATTTTATCATTGGTGAGCCTTCCTTATTTTGGAAGGCCTGGTTTATGGGATATTGTTATTTTTTTTGTCTCATGGTCCGACTGGGGGCCTTGTCCCAGTTTTTATATAGATGTTGGTTTTTATATTGTTAGAGATTTTGTAGACTGGTGTTAGATATTTTGAATGTTTATGAACTCACCATTAGTATTGTTTAGTAATAATAATAAGATTACTATATTTCCATTTTGTTATGCTTTTTTTGAAATTCTTTATGGTATATGAATTAATCATTTGATTTCTAGTTATAAGGGCTCTCGGGCTTATATGGTTTAGGATATCCACCGCGGCCTAGGCCCTGGCTCGGTTCGTGACACAACCCAAGAGCTTGTTGGTGAAGTCTGAGTAACCAACATAGCCATGTCATGTTTCGACGTTAAATCAAACGCTGAGTGAGAGAAAACCCATTATATTTTAGTTTTTATATTTTTGTTGTTTTTATATTTAACTAGGTTTTAGCATTTGGACCTTACCCAAAAATGGTAAACATTGTTATATTCATCTATACAAGTAAGGGAGATGTGTGATCATCCCATCATGGTCACGAATCCCATACGGTAAGTTGAGTAGAAAGTTGAAATGTTGAAATTTTAAGGATAAAAATGGTAAGTTACGGACTTTGTGAAACACCTTGGGTTTCTGGCCCTTAGAAAATTTCCTGGATTTCTGGTCTTTAGATAGGATACAACTAGGGGAAACAACTTGTACTCTGGGATACCAGTGGTATTGGTTAGTTATGCTAACAAGAGTTGGTTGGTGGGTTGGATTTGATTTTTGGGAATGGGTAGATTTGTTTAGTACGAGTAATATCAATAAATACGAGTTATTTGGTTACTTTACTTAATCTTATTGGTAACTTAAGTTGGATCTGAGTATGAGTGGCTCACCAAGAGACGTAATCCAGGGTAGAAGTTGTACCATGGACTCATATAGTGGGCAGTGTTCAATTCTTTTGGGATCTATTCTGCCAGGGGTACGAGTTAAGGGTACTAGTCGTATAATTTGATACGACATGGTTTGGGGTGAATCTTATCTTTGATAGTGTTGGGTCCAAGGGTGATGGCCTTAGGTAAGAGTGGTAGGTACCACTCGCATTGAAGGGTACGACTGGTATGGATAGTCGTACCCACCTAATGGTATTTTTAGGAGTTTAAGTGAGGGTAATTTAGATATTTCCCCACTTTACCTAATAAGTCCCCATGACTTATATTCCTATTAGGAGGTTATATACCCTATTATTCTATTCATTAACACTTAGAAACTCCTCTTAAAACTCTACAATTCTCTCTAAGTCTTTTGGGTAAAGAAAGCTTGGGTTTTATCTTGAGGATTTCTTTTGGGCTTTTGTTGGTGATATTTCTCCATCACCTTCTCGGCTTAAATCATGTTCTCTTTCCTCATTATTAGTTCCAACTAAAGGCATGGTTTTATACAATGTTTTCATGGTATGATTATTTTATGGTTTTTTGTTTTCAAATATAATATCAGGGTTTTGGTTATAAATGCTTGGTTATGGTTTTCCTATGTTTGAATTATGTTTTTACATGCTTTATTGGTGGTTTGGATAATTGGATTGCATGGGAATGGTTATTAGTGATTGGAATGGAAATACTATGCCCCTAATGTGTTTGATAAAATGCCTATAACACTGCTTGCACTATAATATTGGAGATTTAATGGAACTTATGCATGGTTTAAATTTTGTAGTAGAACCATAATGGTTTGGAATGGTTTGGTTTAGTAATATCTTTGTGGGGTATAATGGAATCCCCTAAATAAACTTGTTAATGGAACACTTATGGGGTACAATGGAATCCCCTAAGCAAACATAATGGAAAACTTCTGGGGTACATGGGACTTTCCTAAGTTAACTTGGAAAATAGGTACACGTGAATCCCTTTACCTTAAAAAGGTTTGTCTAAGGACAATACTTGCAAGTTATAGTCGGTATGATAATGCCACTATGTATAGCCTCAATTAATTATAATGAAATAATGGTCTAGTTGGAAAATCGATTTAATTGGGCAATAATGGCAGGGTGTGATATCTAACCATGAAGGTGGGAGTTCAATGAATGGACACTAGAAACTCATATTTGCCAACATAAAAGGTAGGGCATGGAGACCCTTTTATGATACTATGAGATACGCGGGAATCCTCTAAGTATACTATAAATATGTATCATGGAGAGTGAGGGCACTTGGGAATCCCTTTATTTTATGGTATCTCCAATTTGTGTGGTTTACACGTATCAGGGCTCGTTCAGGGAGTTACACTGGACCCATATAGACCATAAGTGGTTAAGGATGGTTAAGCTACACGTACCCAAGTTAATGGTTTCAAATGTATGCTAAACCTAATTTCCTTTCCCTACATGGTTAAATATATATGTATATGTATGGTTTGTATGCATATGGATGGTTTAGTTGGTTTTATTAAATGGCATTATTTTATCCGTATCCTGAGTTCATGCTAATGTTCACCGGCTAACCCATCTTTGGCCAGTTGTATCCATACGCAATATAGGAACCGGCCATTCTACTCCTCCTACTTAGTATTTGAACATTTAGGGTCAGCTTTTGAATTGAAGTGGTGAGCTTCCATCTCTATGGAAGGCTCTATTTCATGGATGTTATTTTATACTTTAGTTTATTTATGGATATTGGTTTTGGCTATGGTTGGGGGCATATCCCAACTAAATTTTAGTATTCTTTTGGTTAGAGGCTTTTGTAAAACTACTATGGATTGGTATGGGAATGATCTGTATTGGTATCAGCCTTAGTATTGGCATTAGTATTGGGGTTGATACCGGTGGACTAAATTTCTCATTGTTCCATCCTTTTATATTATGTTATGGAACTTGGTTTAGTTATTATACAGTTGATCAGTTTATGGTTTGGTTTAGTTATCGAATAAGTTTGGGCGGTTGGACTCGATTAGGACGATCTCGGTTATAGACCTATCCTAGAGCCTTGATATGGACAATTATACTATCTTGTTATATGATCAAAATTAAGCCAACTCGGGGCAGGCAACTAGATGTTGGGTTGAGTAATATGGGTGGTCTCCAAGTGGGTGCTTGTCAAGTTAGTATCAGAACTTTAGGTTCATGGTCAATTGGGAGTCCACAATGCTGTGTCTAGTAAAGTCTCTTTTAGGGGTGTGTAGTGTGCCACACTCATAAAAGAGTGGCTACAAGGCATTTTGGAATATTTCACTTTCTTGGTATTCTAATTTCAGGCTTGGAGTCTAAGTCCTAGAAATTCCTCTAATCCTTGTTTGTTCATTTTTCAGATCATGCCTTATCGATCTGGAATACAAGGAAATCCTTTTGTCCCATCTGGGGATGATATTGATAGAGTACACCCTACACCTGGAGTTCACACTCAATCTCAGGGTCCTATCCTTGATTATTATGGAGTTCCCCCAGTTGGTACTAGTCCTATTCTAGGTGAGGTGACTAATACAGAATTTCGTCAATCAATTCCTACTATTGCCCAGTTTGTTGCTGCTTAGGCTAAGCTGGATATATCTGGTGTTTTATCTACTGAGGACACAAGGGTTGGCCAGTTTATAAAGATGAATCCTCCTACTTTTACTAGAGTGGAGGTGGAGGAGGATTCTTAGGCTTTCTTAGATTAAATAGAGAAAATATTTTGGGTAACACAACCCACAAATGTAAAAAGTGTAAACTTTGTAGCTTATCAGCTCAAGGATGTTGTGTACTAATAGTACGAGGAGTAGGATAGGGATAGATGTGACATTGAGGAGTTGTTCTTATGGGAGGCCTTTTCTAATATTTTTTTGGATCACTTATTTTCTCAGGAGCTGAGGGAAGAGAAGATGGAGGAGTTTGTTAATCTTAAGTAGGGAAGAATGGCTATCTAGGAATATGCCTTGAATTTCTATCAGTTGTCAAGGTATGCTTCAAACTTGGTGTCTGGTATGAGAGAAAAGATGGGAAATTTCACTTCTGCGCTATCTCAAGATTTGATCCTTAAAAGTAATACTACTTTTCTAATTAAGGATGTAGAAATTTTGAAGTTAGTTGTCCACATACAGTAAGTAGAGGATGAAAAGAGGAAATAGGTAGAGTTTGGAGAAAGGCAGGGTAAGAGGAGAATGTTCTCTGAGTAGGGTGGTTGAGATGGTAGTAAATGGTCGAATAAGAAGTGAGGGAGTACTTGTTCCTTTTCTACCGCTAATGCTCCTTACTTGAAATAGTTGGGTGATAAGAGTCATCAAGGTGGTGACAATTTTTAGGCCCAAGGTTCCTAATCTCAAGCGAGTGGAGCATAGTTGGCTTCTTCATGCCCTCCTTACCGATTTTGCAGTCATTTTCATTAGGGATTTTACGATGAAAGGAGGGATAGGTGTTTTAAATATGACCAGCCAGGCTATATGCTCAAAAATTTTCTAGTTGGTAAGGGTGCTTCGGGAGCGGTCTAAGCTCTGGTTGCTTCATCTTCTACTTTTGCACCTAGTGGTATTGCTTTGGTATCTGTTATTGCTTCTGGTATCAGCATAGGCCAAAATAGATTGTATGCTCTTACATCTCAATAGGAATATGAGGCATCACCTGATGTTGTTACTAGTACGTTACAACTTTTTTCTCGTGACGTGTATTATCTGCTTGATCTAGGGTTCACTCTTTCCTATGTGACCCCAAATGTGACCGTATGTTTGGGTTTTAATCTTGAGGTTGTTTCATATTTTTTTTCTATTTCTACCCTAGTAGGTGACTCAGTTATTGCTAAGAGATTTTATAGGGTGAGTAGTATCTGTTAGTGGTAGGCAGACCTTGGTAGATCTGTTTGAATTGGCTATGGTGAATTTTGATATTATTCTAGGGATGGATTGGTTACACCTTTTCTATGCGTTCTTAGATTATCGGACCAATAAGGTTGTCTTTAGGTTCCTTGGTGAACCAGTTATAGAGTGGGAGGGTGGTTCTCTAGCTCCTAGGGAGATGTTTATTTCTTATCTTAGGGCTTAAAGATTAGTCTCCAAAGGCTATCTTTATCACTTGGTCTGGGTTAAATATTCTAACTTGGACGATCTTGTTTTTCACTTGGTTCCAGTGTTAAATTAATTTCCTGAAGTCTTTTCGAGTGATCTTCCTGGTGTTGAAATCGAGTTTGGTATTGATTTGGTTCCGGACACTCCTCCAATATCTATTTCTCCTTATAGAATGGCTCTGGTTGAGTTGAGAGAACTTAAAGAGAAACTTAAGGATCTTCTGGATAACGGATTTATTCATCCTAGTATATCCCGTGGGGTGCACCGGAGTTGTTTGTGCACAAGAAAAATGGTTCCCTTTGGATGTGTATTGACTATCGATAGTTGAATAAGGTAAAGGTTAAGAACAAGTATCCTGTTCCAAGGATAGATGACTTATTTAATCAGTTGCAAGGTGCTAAGTTCTTTTCTAAGATTGATCTTCGGTCTAGGTATGATCAGCATAGGATTAGGATGAGAATATCCCTAAGACAGTTTTTCGTACTCGGTATGGTCACTTTGAGTTCTTTGTTATGTCATTTGGTTTAACTAATGCCCTGGCGGCATTAATGGATTTGATGAATGGGGTTTTCAGGTAGTTCTTAGACCTTTTAATCATTGTGTCCATTGATGACATCCTACTTTATTCTAAGAGTGAGGTGGATCATGCCAATCATCTTTGTGTGCTGTTGCAGGCCTTGAAATTATAGCAGTTGATGCCAAGTTATCCAAGTATGAGTTTTGGTTAAACGTTGTGACTTTTCTAGGTCTTATTATTTCTAGCTAAGGGATCATGGTGGATCCACAAAAGGTGGTTGTGTTTAAAAGATGGCCTAGACCCATGACTCTAACCAACATTCGAAGGTTGTTGGGTTTGGATGGGTATTATCGGAGGTTTGTGGAGGGGTTTCCTTATATTGCTACTCCTTTGACTAAGTTAACTCAGAAGAAGGTAAATTTTTCTTGGATATATGCGAGGGGAGTTTTGAGAAGCTTAAGGATAAGCTAACTTTGGCTTCGATTTTGACATTACCTAAGGGTAATGAGGGGTTTGTGGTTTATTGTGATGCATCTAGGGTTGGACTTGGTTGTGTTGTGATTCATCACGAGAAGGTGATTGCCTATGCTTCCAGGTAGTTAAAGGTGCATGAGATAAATTATCCTACTCATGATTTAGAGCTTTTAGCGGTGGTGTTTTCTTTGAAAATCTGGTGGCATTATGTGTATGGAGTGCACGTAGACATCTTTTTTGATCATAAGAGTCTATAGTATATGTTCACTCAATAGGAGCTTAGTCTTAGGCAAAGAAGATAGTTGGATCTTCTCAAGGACTATGATATAAGTCTTCACTATCACCCAGGTAAACCTAATGTGGTTGTTGATACTCTTAGTAGATTGTCCATGGGGAGTTTGTCTCATGTAGAGAAAGAAAGACGGGAATTGGTGAAGGATATTCATGGCTTTCCCAATCTTGAAGTTCGTCTCTTGGACTCCAAGAATGGTGGTGTGATGGTTTAGGAAGTGGTTAGATAGTCTCTTTGTGTAGAGATCAAGGAGAAGTAAATGATGGATCTTATCTTGATGAAAATTAAGAATGATGTTGGCCGAAAAAAGGTAATGATCTTGGAGATCAGTGGTGATGGTACTTTATGGTACCAAGGGAGGCTATGTGTTCCTGATGTCAACAATTTGCGACAAAGGGTTTAGGCAGAGGTGCATGAATTGCGCTATGTTGTTCATCTCAGTTCGACAAAGATGTATCATGATATCAAGTATATATATTGGTGGAATGGTATGAAAAGAGATGTGGCTGATTTTGTAGCCAAGTGCATGGTGTGTCAACAAGTTAAAGTTGAGCACATGAGGCTCGGAGGGTTGTGTCAAGAAATTGATTTTCCTGAATGGAAATGGGGGGTAATCAATATGGATTTTATTATTGATCTTCCTCTGTCTAGGAACCAATTTAATTAGATTTGGGTCATCATGGATAGGATAACAGAGTATGCTCACTTTTTGCCAGTGAGGACTATTTTTTCGGTATAGGATTATGCGAAGTTGTATCTTCAGGAGATTGTGAAGCTTCATGGGGTACCTATTTAAATTATGTCTAATCATGGTATACAGTTTTTATCTCATTTCTGGTGGTCTTTTAAGATAGTATTAGGCACTAAGGTAAGTCTGAGTACCGCTTTTCATCCTCAGGTGGATGGGCAAGAGAAAAGGACTATTCGGACATTAGAGGATATGCTTCGAGCATGCGTGATTGCTATGATGGAAATTAGGTTGAGAATTTATTTTTGGTAGAGTTTGCTTACAATAATAGCTATCATTTTAGTATTGGTATGGCCCCTTTTGAAGCATTGTATGGTAGGAGGTGTAGATCTCCTATTGGTTGGTTTGAACTTGGTGAGGTTGACATATTTGGTCCGAATTTGGTTCATCAGGATATGGAAAAGGTGAAGGTGATTTGGGATAGGTTTAAGGCTGTCCAAAGTCAACAAAAGTCCTATACAGATGTTAGATATAGAGACTTAGAGTTTGAGGTTAGGGATAGGGTGTTCCTCAAGGTGTCTCACATGAAGGGAGTAGTGCGGTTTTGAAAGAAGGAGAAGCTCAGTCCCTGGTATGTTGGTCCTTATGCAATTTTGTGAAAGGTTTGTAATGTTTCTTATGAATGGGAGTTGCCTTCTAGTTTGAGCTTCATTCATTGAGTATTTCATGTCTCCATGTTGAGAAAATGTCTTGGTGATCCTGCTTCGATTTTTCATTTGGAAAGGTTAGGTATCTTGGATTCTCTGTCTTATGAAGAGGTCTCAGTTGAGATACTGGATGGGTTAGTTCATTGGTTATGAACCAAGGATATGGCCTTGGTTAAGGTTCTACAGAAGAACCACAAGGTGATAGAGGCTACGTGGGAAGCTGAAACTGACATAAAGTCTAAGTATTCGTATTTGTTCTATGCCTCAGATATTTGTGCGAAAGGTATGTATTCTTAAACACATCTTTGTTTTTAAAGTTTGTTAAAGGAAAGATTAATATTCTTTCATCTGTGTTTTATAATGTGGTTAAAGGTTGGATATATATTTGATAATGTAAATAAATCATGCTTGTGGTTACCCTACCTTGTCCGTCATTCAGGGATGAATGTTCCTAGTGGGGGATACTGAAATACCCTGGGTTTCTGGCCCATAGAAAATTTCCTAGATTTATGGTCTCTGGATAGGATACGACTAGGGGAAATGACTCGTACACTGGGATACGAGTGGTATGGTTTAGTCGTATGTTGACCAGTGTTGGTTGGTGGGTTAGATTTGGTTTATGGAATGGGTACAATTTGTTTGGTATTAGTTATATCGGTGGATACGAGTTATTTGGTAACTTTACTTAATCTTAGACTTAGTAACATAACTTGGATCTGAGTATGAGTAGCTCACCAAGTGCCGAAAGCCAGGGTACGAGTCGTACCAAGGATAAGTATGGTGGGCAGTGTTCAATTCTCCTGGGATTCTATTCTACCAGGGGTACGGGTCGAGGGTACTAGTCTTATACTTAGATACGATTTGGTTTGGGGTGATTCATATCTTGGATAGTATTGGGTCCAAGGGAGATAGCCTTGGGTACGAGTGATGGGTACCACTCGTATTAAAGGGTACGACTGGCATGGATAGTCGTACCCACCTGATGGGAATTTTGGGAGTTTAAGTGAGGGCAATCTAGACATTTCCCCACTTAACCTAATAAGGTTCCATGACTTATATTCCTATTGGGAGGTTATTTACCCTATTATTCTATTCATTAACACTTAGAAACTTCTATTAAACAATCTATAATTCTCTCTAAGGCTTTTGGATAAAGGAAGGCTAGGGTCTTATCTTGAGGATTTATTTGGGTTCGTGTTGGTGATTCTCTTTATCATGTTTTTAGTTTAAGGCATGTTTTCTTCCCTCATTGTTAGTTCCAACTAAAGGCATGGTTTTATACAATGTTTTCATGGCATGATTGTTGTATGATTTTTGGTTTTAAAATATAATATGGGGGTTTTGGTTATAAATGCTTGGTTACGGTTTTCCCATGTTTTAATTATGTTTTTACATGCTTTATTGGTGGTTTGGATGAAAGGATTGCATGTGAATGGTTATTGGTAATAGGAATTAGTTTTGGAAATACTATGCCCCCAATGTGTGTGATAAAATGCCTATAATAATTCCTTCACTATAATATTGGATTTTTAATGGAACTTATGCATGGTTTACACTTAATAATGGAACCCTAAATGGTTTGGAATGGTTAAATAGAATAGTTTGGTTTAATAAAAATCCTTGTGGGGTAAAATGGAATCCTCCAAGTAAACTTGTTAATGGAACACTTGTGGGGTACAATGGAATCCCTCAAGCAAACGTAATGGGACAATTATGGGGTACATGGGACTACCCCAAGTTAACTTGGTAAAAAGGTACACGGGAATCCCTTTACCTTAAAAAGGTTTGGCTAAGAACAATACTTGCAAGTTATAGTCGGTATAACGATTCCACTAGGTATAGCCTCGGTTAATAATAACAGAATAATGGTTAGGTTGGAAAATGGTTTTAATTAGGCAATAATGGCATGGTATGATAGTTAACTGTGAAGGTGGGAGTTCAATGAATGAACACTGGAAACTCATGCTTACCGACATATGGGGTAGGGAATGGCGACCCTTTTATGAGACTATGAGGTACTTGGGAATCCTCTAAGTACACTGTACATATGTATTATGGAGAGTAAGCGTACCTGGAAATCCCTTTCTCTTATAGTATATCCGGTTCGTGCGGCTGCATACATCGGGGACAGTTGATGGGGTTACACTGGACCCTTATATCCCGTGGGTGGTTAAGGACTGTTAAGATACACAAACCTAGGTTAATGATTTCAAATGCATGCTAAACCCGATTCCTTTTCCCAGCATGGTTATATATATGTATATGTATGGTTTGTATGTTTATGGATGGTTTACTTGGTTTTATTAAATGACATTATTTTATCCTTACCCAGAGTTCATGCTAGCGTTCACCTGCTAACCCATCTTTGGGTGGTTGTATCCCCATGCAATGCAAGAACTCATCATTCTATTCCTCCAGCTTAGCCTTCGGATATTTGGGGTCAACTTTTGGATTGAAGTGGTGAGCTTCCATCTTTTCGGAAGGCTCCATTTCATGGATATCATTTCATACTTTAGTCTATTTATGGATATTATTTTTTGCTATGGTTGGGGGCATGCCCAACCGTATTTTGGTATTCTTTTGGTTAGAGGATTTTATGGAACTACTGTGGGTTGGTATGGGCAGGATCGCTATTGGTGTCAGCCTTAGTATTGGAATTAGTATTGAGGCTGATACCGGTGGACTAAATTTCTCATTATTCCATCCTTTTATGTTATGTTATGGAACTTGGTTTTTTTATTATATGGTTGACCGATTTATGGTTTGGTTTGGTTATCGAATGGGTTTGGGCGGTTGGACTTGGTTAGGAAGTTCTCGATTATAGACCTATCCCAGAGTCTTAATATAAACAATTACGCTATCTTGTTATATTCTCAAAATTCAGCCAACTCAGGCAGGCAACTGGAGGTTGGGTTGGCTAACGGGGGTGGTGTCCGGTTCCAGTCGGGCTTCTAACGCCCATTACGATAAGGTCCCAGGTTGGGTCAGGTCACTTTGTACCTAACTTTACTTTTGGTACCTAAAACTTAGGTTGTAGGACCATTTGTATCTGAAAAAATGTCGACACGCCAAGTTTGGGTTGCAAAAAAGTGGGCCAAAATTTTGGCCCTGTACCTGCGCCCAACACCTGCGGGACACATATACTACCTGCTCCTGGGACCCGATCGTAGGTACAGGGTATGGGTAGCACCGCGTGTAGGGTTAGTTTTGGGCCTACTTTTTAATTTAAATTTTGGGCCCACCACCATTTAAATAAGACCAAAAATAGCCCCCTCCTATATAAAAACATTCTTACCCTCATTCTAACTCGTTCAAATCCTCAAAACTTCATTTCTCTCTTTAAATTCAAATTTCCCACTAAAAACATAAACCAACACCACACTTAAGAAAAGGCTACTTTGACACTTGTTTGAGATACCAACTTGTCCCAATACTCTAAAAACAAGTTTCAACCTTGATTTTGCTTGATTTCTACATTATTCTCTTCCGGATTTTCATATAAGAGATAACTTTCTTGGCTCCTAGTGGTTATATATTGGTTTATCTACTATTGACACAAGTTGATATGTGTATTTCATTGCAAAAAATATATATAAATTATCATTCTTATATGAAGGAGCCTTGAAATAGCCTAAAATCATAATGTAGGGCCTTGTTTTGAATTAAAATTTTAAGTTTAGGCCCTAATCAGAAGTTGAACTTGAATGAATCAAGGTAATACCACGAGTTAAACATGTTTGTTTGCTTTGAAATTCATGATTCTTGAGTAGCGTGTATACATTGGAATTCTTGGGATTTCGAATAGGTTATAGGGGTGTGAAAATTGAGCAAAAATTTATACTTTTTGAATTTTGAGTTTTTCTTCAACCTTTGCTATCCCTCACTTTTTCTGGAAACTAACAACTAGCTTTTCAGGTTCATATGGAACCTAAGGCAAAGAAGGACTGTACTTTGAGGATATAGGAAGGGTCTCCCTAGCTTAGTGGTTCAGTGAAGGAGCATCCGAGGGAGCATTATGTAGATGCTATAATTGCGGTGACACGCAGAATGACGAGAGGACAAACTCGTCAGGCTGCTTAGGCAACTGTATCCGTCCAAGGATGAAGTTAGCTAGGATATCACCACCATATATTTCTTCACCTAATAAGGAGGGGTAGAAGGAGGAGACAGAGTCTGCGGCTACATTAGAGGTTGCTTAGGACCCTCAATCTGAGGAGGAGTCCTAGGATTCTTCTGAGGAGGTTGAGCAGGAGAAGTCATTAGTGGTACCCCAGTCTAAGGAGGATACCACCACTCATACATAGCAAACAAATGTAAGTAGTCTAAGGAGGATACAGTTCAGGCTTTCCACAATGCACAGCTAGAGCAGATACCCGCACCTACTGAAGATACACCTCCCAAGAATGTACATCTGAGGTGGTGTGTGTAAGGGATAAAACATATATATGATCTTAATAGTCGTGTTTTGGAGATTGGTAACTGTAACTCCCCAATTTTCTAAATCAGAATGCTACACGGTGCTTATGACCCCAGAGGACCACAAGCTAACCCATGACTGATATCTGTAGCTGTAACTGCATAATATACATATAAAAATGCAGAAACATGAACTAAAAGGCCATAAGGTTCAATATTGAACAATAAAGCATCTGAATAAGGTGGTATCACAGTACCAAAACAAGATGAAAATACAAAAGTCTTAATCTGAAAACTATGTAATCATCTGAAAGCCTCTAAACTGTCTGAATAAAGAGTTGAAGGAACATGTCTCTAACTGACTCCTTAAACTGAAAATAAACTGAAATACTGGAATAATAAATGTAATGATCATGTCCTCGAAAGATGAGGACTCACTGCTAACTGAACTGCTACTGCTGGTCTGGAATCTGCGCCTCAGAACCTATGGTGTAACATAAAAGAAAGCACCATAACGTGAATGCGTCAGTACAACTAAAGTACTGAGTATATGTGGGGGTAGGCTAAGTGCATGGGGTTTATATGCATGAACATGCAGACTAATATGAATGTGAGAATACATACATACATACGTAACTGCTACTAAACTTGTGGAGATACTGACTACTAAGTCTGAATACTGACATCATGACTTTACCGATACTGAGATATTGAATAGATGAATGACTGTTTCTAACAGTTTGAATTATGAAGAACTGTTCTGATTGACCGTGTCTAACAGTCTTGAAACTGAATACTGATAACGTAAGCTATGACAACTGATTTAACTAATATAATTGTGATGATTGGCCTAACCGATATAACTGATACTGAGTGACTGTATCTAATAGTCTAAAAATGCTAATAATGATTAAGAGTGACTAAACTTGAGATCAAGCCTAAATAACGGGTGATCTTTAGAACTAATAATGAGAATACACAACTGAATCAGAGATTGAGATCAAGCCTATCTAACGGGAGATCTCTAGAAGTACTGATACAAAATAACTCAATAAGAGACCAAGCCTATATGACCGGTGGTCTTTAAGTTTGTGAAACTATCTGAGTTTCTTACTCAGATTAATGACTGTATCTAATAGTCCTGATTTTTGATTTCTACTCTGAAGACTGATACTGAAACTATAACTGTGGGATGTATTCATGTAACCAACATACCCTATCCTAAGCTGACTGGGGTCTAATCTCGGCCCTGACTGGAAGGGTGTCAATACCGCGCCATCGATAAAGATAGCTACTGTGGAGTCAGTCCTAATCTAGTTGGTGACTCCTGGGACCAGTCCTATACATATAAATGTGCTAAAAGGTGACCCCTGAGAATGTCAATCTTATCTAACGGGTGACCCCTGAGAATGTCAATCCTATCTAACGGGGTGACCCCTGAGAATGTCAATCCTATCTAACGGGTGACATCTCGTACCTACACTGGCTACGTAAGTTCTTGAACTTAGGGATTTCTTCTAACGATCTCGGTCCTCACTAGTAGGTGAGTCCCCGTCCCTAGGCTCGCTCGATGCTGAATCCTACTCCTATCTGAAAGACACTGAACTGGACTGATTAACTGAACTTATTGAGTTCCATGACAGATGGAATACTACTGAGTTCATGAGATTTCTGAGAGTACTGACTTATTGAGATTACTGAAGTTACTGGGTACTGAGATTACTAGGATTAACTGAGCATAACTGAGATTACTGAACTACTGAGACTACTGAGATTTCTGAGTCACATTAGTAACTGAATTCTATAGATCATGGGTTGACTAAGAGTATCGTGACAACATGTCATGGATCTAGGCACACAACTATATTTTTCGGGTACAAGTACCCCCAGGACTCGATGGAAGGAAACTGACACATGACTGACTTGATCATAAGGATGGAGTCCACAATTCACAATATCATAAGTAGGGGATTTTGTACTACACATGATTATCATATTCTTGAACATGAAAGATAATGCATGTAACATGTACATACTTGCATGGTTCTAGTTTCATGAGCATTTCATATCACAACAACAATACATAACAATTTGCATGGAATTCATGTTAAGTCATAAGGGATAGAGCATGGACTTGTCATTTGGATTCTACTTAGCTATATTGAATGATTTCTAGTCTCTTAGGTATTTTATCAAACACCTTGCATGGACTCTTTAAGGCATAAGTGTATTCCCAAATTTACACCACATTAATCCACCCAAATTCATGGTTTCCAACTACATGATCATAATCTTTATGAAAATTCATCAAATTCTCATTCTACAGCACAAACAACAAACAACAATATGAATACAACCATATCACCACAAAATATTCATGATTTAGTAATCAAAGATTGATTCTTGAACTCCACGAACGAAAGAAATCTGTGGATGAACACTACGCATACCTTAGAAGGAAGATTCTTGATGATTGATGGAGGAATTTCCTTGAACTTGAATCTTCTATGAAAACCTTAGCTTGTGTTCTTGAGAGAATTTTGAGATAAAGAATATGTTTTGGTGAAATAAGGGCTTAATTCTGTGTTTAGGCATTATATAGGGGTGGAAAAAGGACTATTTTCCCCTAAAATGGACTATTTAAGTCACCTGGACACCCACATGTACGACGCACACTTTATCTCACACCTTAGGATGTGCATCGCACATCTTATCGCACATATTAGGGTGTGCGTCGCACACCTTATCGCACACCTTATGTCAGGCGAAGTACTCCACTTTGCAAAGTCATAACTTCTTGCTCGGGTGTCGGATTTGGGCGAAATTGGTATTGTTAGAAAGATAATTTGATTCTCTATAATTTGGTGGGTCTAAATATGATAAAACACCACATAAACATCGAGTTATTCTCTTTCAAAGATGACCCTTGTGAATCAAATACTAAAACTTGATAGATTCAAAACTCTTAGCTTGCATTACCTTAAGTGACTCATATGAACGTGCTTAATACATCATAAGCTATATTATCGCTAGGGTACTCATTGTAAGTCATGTACTCAAATATGAATCACAGAATAAGAAGTTTCATACATAGGAAAAATGGTTCACTTCCTAGCTTAGAAACATACGGGGCATTACAGTAGCCCATAAGATGCATCTATGAGGAGTGTTAGATCAAATTATTAGTGCTAGAGCTATCACCACAGCTGCGGGCAACATTTGATAGATATTAATTGCAGTGTATGAGTAGGCTACTCAATTCTTATAGCCTAGCTATGCATATTACATAACCATCGTTGTCCTTTCCATACATCATTATCCCAACTTTATCAGATTTGTGCAACAGCCATGGCTTGATCATACACTATTTAGAAGGGTCAGAGTTGATATAAGGGAGGAGACTATCCGTAGAGTCATAATTGGCCCAAATTTTATTACACCTGTAGCTATAGCTGAGTGCGACCACAGATTGAGGATTGCACGGGATTGTCACATTATATAGGATATTGAGCGCATAGCTAAGAGGGTTTAGATGGCTAGGTGGATAGTCGGTTACATTTTACCATAGGGTGATGAGACGCTATGGATTGAGGAGTAAGTTGTGATCAAGAAGGTCTTGTTGACACTTGAGGCCAAATTTTGGTAGTTGCAGATGAGATACCTCCTTTTACCCATTGCTTTAGCTAATACATTAACGTGAAGGAGATGTTATAGTTTCCTGCTTAATGGTTGGTTATGATGTTGATTTTGCTGCTATTCTCGGGTATGAGTTACACGATCAAGACTTTGGTGAGCTGACTAACCTACTATTTCCTTATATGATCTAGAGGCTATGTGATGAGGTAGGTGTTCCTGAGTTACCAGGTATTGATGAAAGGTTGACTATGATCGTAATTGTACAGACGAGGACCAGGAAGGTTTTGGAACATTTAGATACTTTTAGGAGATCTATACAACAAACAGCAGTACCACAAGCCTATTCTAAGGGCCTAACAGTTTTTGTAAAGCCTGATGAGGCACATATAGATGATGTGGGTGTTGGTGTAGATATGGATATAGAAGAGTAGATAAATGCTCCAGATTTGAGGGAACATAGGCTACTTCTTCTTCAGTATTGGTTTTGACCTCAGAGCCGATTAGTGCATCTACAGAGCCTGCTCACCCATCCACTTTAGCTTCTACAACAAGTCTAATTATTGTATCCAGTGATTTTTTTTAGATCCGAGTGGATAGCCAGAGGTCCACATCTACTCGGTTGAAGGTTCTCGATGCTGAGATGACTACCCTCTTTGGGCAGATGAGATTAGGGGTCAGGACTAGATTTGAGCTAGCTAAGGCTAGATGGAAGGCTGCTTAGAGAGTAATATTGTCAGAGTTACGTGTTGATTTTTAGACATGAATTAATAATTAAGAGAGATGGGTTACATCCCAATATACAAAGACAAGTGCTCCAGATCTAGTTTAGATAAGAGAGGATTTCAATATCCTACGAGCAGAGTTATGCTCTCTTATAAATAGCCTTGTAGCAGTAACGCCCTCAATGATACCCCTTGTAGTCTAGATATCATGTTCTTGTACGCCAAGATAGTTTGAATTCTTTGTGGAGGATAAGGAGGAGGTCCCAGTAGTTAGGACCAAGAGAGGTCACTTACACTATTTACAAGATCCTGTTATGACATGGGAGGAGGCCCTTAAAAAGGATAGATATAATTCTTTAAAGATTACATTCATAGATAGGTAGAAGTGTGATGTTATAGCAGTAGGTGCATCATCCAGTAGTGCACTGCCACTACCATCGGCTCTGCTAGCTTATATACCCCTATCTGGGGATGCTCCTGACTTGGGTGCCTAGTGTGTCCCAAGTATTTTTCACTTCCCTATGTTTTGTTTTGTGTTACCGCATTAAGGATACTGCACAATATTTAGTTGGGGGTGGGCATACCATGCTACTGCAAGTTTTTATTATCGTGCTTCTTTTACTATCGGGCACGATATGGTTGTAGAACTGGCACATCTAGGATAATTATACGTCATATTATGTTTTTTCCTTATATTATGGTGTTTTGTGTAATTATTAGATTTTGAGTATTTAAGGCAGTAGTCATATTTTGACTAATTTTTTATACCACTCCAAAATTTGAGTTTTTAGAACTATGTTGATGTATATATGTGTGAACCTTATAGATCTTGTTATGACATTAGTATTAAGGACATGATAACCTTTTGCTGACAATTGCATGAACTGGATAGGTAGTAGTTAGTGATATTGACTCTGTGCTATTTATGTGTGAGATACTACTTAGTATCCTTTGTATGTTAAATTTAGAACTTGCATGGTAGTCTTGCCTAGGTTGAAGGATAGTCGATTAGGATGGGATCATAGGCCATTTTTTATTTTAGTCCACTTTTAGCCTAAATAACCTGTCATGTGTTAATTGTATCCTTTGATCCCAATTTTAAGCCTTATAAGCCTATTTTTCTTGTTTTCACCATTCACCTTCCTAGTTGTATTACAATTTACTTGTTTTTCCTTCTTGAATAGAATGAACCTCAACATAGGTAAGAAGTCTAAGTTGAGAGTGGCTATCATAGGGGCGTGTAGTGTAAAATGGGTATGAATAAGTGTAAATAGGAGAATAAAAAAGTAGGGTTGGGTGTGGTAGCAAAAAAAAAATGAAAAAGAAAGAATAAAAGACCACAACCAACCTGAATATGCAATAAAAGAATAAAAATGAGAAATAAGGATGGAATAAAAAGAAAATTGGCTAGTAAGTAAGACCCCAAAGTTAGTGCAGTGCAAAGGAGGCTTATTCACTTTGAATGTCCATATCTATCATACTAGCCCCAAGCCTACATTACAAGCCGAGAAAAGTCCTATAGTGATCCTGACCTGACTATCTAAATGCTAAAGTAAAGAAAATAAGGGCAAACCTATGGTATTTGACATGCATTGATTGGAACTTCTTTGCTGAGTGTGAGTGTCTCTTGACCATCACTACATTGACATGCATATTTTATATGAGTGAGTTGTACATTTTTATTTTAAGAGCACTTGAGTCATGTTGCTAGCTATTTTCTTGTTACGGGCAATGTAATTTGTACATATGAGCAGTTGTCTGCTGCTAATATAACATCATAGCTTTATACCTTTGTGTAACATTATTGTGCTTCATATTCATACACAGTTGGTTCTGAAAAGAGGTATAGGAGGGGATGTTGTGATTTGAACTTAATGTGATGATTGACTGCCTTGAATATCTTAGATTCTCTTAGCTAAGCATTATTTTTGTTTTGCTGTATTTTTTTACCTAAGGACATGAAACATTCTAAGTTGAGGGTGTTGATGTGTTGTACAAATATAGCACTTACGATGCTTAAAACAAAGAAAATATGCAGATTTTTTAGGCCTTTTTCTTATATATGATCTGTTTCGAGTATGTTTTGCAGGAAAACATATTTTGGATGATAAGTTCATGAAAATGGTGATAAAAGGTATTTTTGGCCACTTTTGGAGCGATTATGGATGATTGGAATATTTTTCGGCTTGATTGTGGTCAATGCATGTTTGAGATTCAAAGAAGCACTGAAAAACTGAGTCCCATTACCTACTAAGATGACCTACGGATCGCACGTAGACAAAGAAGGTGCCAAAAACCCAAAATCCTGTGAGTTGACTTGTAGGAAAAGTGTTTATACACTACCTTCGATCTACATCTATGGCCTATGCCAGACCGCAGGTGCCACCTGCGCCCTGCTAGACCGCAGGTACAGGGAGTAAGTGGCCACCGACCCTGTTTTCTCCTATTTCATCTAGGCTTAATTTTTAGGATTTTCTCTTGTACAATAAATACCCCTTATGTAATTTTTAGTAGAGATTACACACTTTTAACACTTAGAAACATATTTTCATTTCAAGAGCCATCTTTGATCTTGGGATTTCATTGTATTGACTTTGATTGATCATTCTGTTTACAGTTGTGGGTTTTCTTTTATCTTATCATTGTGATTTCATCTTTGCTTTCTAATATGAATGTTATTGATTTCATCACAATCATGATTGGCTAAAACCCATAGCTAGGATTGTGGATACCCTGGCAAATTGACAAAGTAGAAAAAGTGTGATTGTTGATCTGAACTAATACCCATGGCATGCAATGTTTTATCTTCGTTATGATTGATTTCTTAATGGGTGTACATATTAGGATCCCACCTATATATTGTTACTTACTCTAAAATAGGAGTAGTGACTAGGAAAAGATAAGACAACAGTAATTTGGGAGTTAATTTCTGATCTGTTGCAGTAAAATGGAATATAGTGAATGGTCCTTAGCTTCCATCTAATAACTTGAGACTAAAAAGGTAATAGTTAACTAGGATCAAGATGAGGGTTATTAACGTGACACCCTGAGACTCAAAAGGTAAATGGTGAAATCCTCTTACTCGTCCAAAAGACTGTAAGAGGTACATAACTTATCGGTTCTACATGTAAGATATTGGGTTGGTTCAATAACACATAATAATCCTACGGAGTTGAGACCACAGTAGGAACATAATCCTAGTGTTCACCTATGACTGATTTTTAACCAAGTTAATACTGTTATTTGTTCGAGACGACTACAAACAAATCCCTTTATTTACTATACCTAATTTTCCCATAGACTTCAACCACTGAGATCTGTCAAACCATGTGTTCCCTTGGGATTCGACCCCAACCTTAGTTGGGTTGCTATATTTTGACAGCAACCATACCATCATCCAAAATAAGGTATTACTGGGAAATAATCAAGAAATTGAGGTATAGACTAGCTTTGTGAGTCTTTGGATAGAGTTCAAATTATTCAGGATAGAATTCAAGTAGGTCAGAGTAAGCAAAAGTGATATACAGACCGTAGACTTCGTGCCTTGAGATTTGGTGTCGGTGATTATATTTTCCTTTGAGTTTCACCTATGGAGGGTGTCGTAAGATTTGGTAAGAAGGGAAATCTTAGACCCGGGTATATTGGTCCTTTCAAGAACCTTCGTACTATTGGTGATACGGCGTATGAGTTGGATTTTCTCCCAGATTTATCGATTGTCCATTTAGTTTTTCATGTTTCTATGTTTCGCTGCTACATTCCTGATGAGTCTTTTGTCATTCGTTGGGCATCCGTTTAGTTAGATAAGTGGTTTTCATTGAGGAATCGATCTCCATTTTGGATAGGAATTTTAGACGGGTGTATTTTAGATTTATCTCTATGGTTAAGGTTTAGTGGTAACATCGACCTGTAGATACTGTTAATTGGGAAGTCGAGTCTGATATGCGTAGTTCTTATCCCCAACTTTTCATTGATTTATGTATTTCTTTGTCTTAGTTCAAGGACGAACTAGATTTTTAGTGGTGGATGATGTAATGACTTAAATTTTTGATAAATTATGTGAAATATGTGTTTTTATGATTTGACTATTTTATCCCTCCCCATAGTTGCATTGTGGTATTTTTGGGGTGTGGGGGTGATTGCCACGATTCCCGACATATTTTGGTACCATTTGTGTGATATGTAGTTTTTGGTGGCTTCGAGAAGCTTATTTTGGACTTCTATGATTATCTTTTGATCCATTTGATGGATGGCTGAATGGACTATGCGATCAGCTCCAGAATATCGATTTTAGGCTAGGTAGACCTTTGGTTTGGGTACCAATGCACCCGAGCTCATTTTGACCTATTGGTCGAAAAGTAGGAAAATTAAAAATAAGGGTGTGAGACCAAAATTTAGTCGAAATGACCACAGATGGAAAATTCAACTTCGCCAACACGTCTAAAGCATTGATTTTAGTGGGGTTACATAGTTCATTTGCGTAAATCAAATTCTGAATGAATCCCGAGGTCTTAGCGAAAATTTGGAATTTTTTAAGTTTCAGCTGATATCTGGTGTCAGAGAGGATAGTGAGATCACACAAGGGGTGATTACTATCGCGATATCTGCTCTCGAGGTCAGATAGTGCAATTGCACACCTGGGAGTGGGATAGCACTACCTGGATACCTGAAGAGGCTATAAATAAGCTCCTTAGGTCGCAAATTGTCCATTTTCACTCATGTCTTGAGAGCCAAAAGCCCTAATGAGTATCAACAACAACAACAAACCTAGTATATTCCCACATCGTGGGGTCTGGGGAAGGTAGAATGTATGCAGTCCATACCCCTACCTCTAAAAAGGTAGAGAGGCTAATGAGTATGATAACTCAAAATTAATTACAGCGGATGACTTAAGAGATTCTTTAACATCTACTATCTCAAATATCTTTGGATTAAAATTCACCTTTTTCTTGATTAATTTCTTGGTTAATTTCTCAAAACCACAAGAACTTTATGGATTGATATTAAACCCCAAGTTCTCATTTTCACTTGAATAATGTCTCTAAACCTATAAATACTTGTTTTTCCTCTATTTAACCTTCAAAAGATCTTCGATTCTTGAATTTAAAATGAATTTCAAAGGTTTTACCCGGTAAAGTTGAAAAATGGTTATTCTTCAATTTGAACCTCATTTTTAACCCGATTTGACTTAGATTTTCAATGATATATTGCTAAACACATGGGAAACACATTTTGAAATAAATTTTTGGTTTTTCCCTTTTTCTTCGAAAACTCATTTCAGGGGTCCATCTTGACCCCGAATCAAAAGTAGGCATTATGAGTACTGTTGACTTTGTCTTGACACATAGATTCTATATTTCTTAATTTTAGTTAAATTCAGAATCATTCGTGGGAAGTAAGGCTTTGGGTTTGAAGTATAGCAGACCGTTTTCAACTTTCGAGGCAGGTTATGGCTTAACTCTTCAGACTGGGTTGGCTATTTAATTTGTATACCAAAATACATGTTAAGGGTGGGAATTAATCATGAAAAATAGTTATCTATTCTTTGTGCTCGTGTGGGGACCTATATGTGTTGTAATTGTTAAATTTAGGATATTATGTGATATGTGTCACCATGTGGGGTCTTATATGATGTTAATAGCCTTGAATATATGCGAATAATTGTATTGTGTCATTATAAATGCCTATTTTGGTATATTTAGTGTATTATGATAAATTCATACTTTTTGGGCATATAAATAATGTGGAAATTCATGGATGGTGGAAATAATGAGAGGATATTGGCTCACGTGGTTGTGGAATTATAACATTGTGGTTGGTTGTGAAAATATGTTATGTGGATTGGTTGTGCAAATACTCATTTTGATTGGCTGTGAACATTGCATCATCATCCTTATGGCACCACATACATTATTTCACTTGTTTTTTGTATTGCTTTATATATACTTATTGTCATGTACATGTACTTGATTCATGTCTTATGTTATGTATGTGTTCTGGAAATAATCGAAATATTAGAAATACTAGGAATATTGAAAATATTAGAAATATTGGAAATACTAGATATTGGTATTGGCTATTGGATCTTATAGACCTTCTCTGAAGGATTATGCCGAATAAGAGTCATGGATATTGGTGGTATATGAGTTGACGAACCGTCGTGGGTCCTGCATCGGGAGGTTTTCCTCTATAGGTGTATGCGGGATAGTATATGGGTTGACGAATACTCCATGGGTCCCATGTTGGGAGGCTTGCCTCCGTGAGTGTATACGGAGGCTGTGCAATAATCTCGTGCATCATCATCAGCAGCAGCACCAGCAACATAATCTTATACATTATACTTGTTTTATTATGTTGATGTTGTGATTGGATTTCCATATTGACTTATTATATATCTACTTGCTCTATACCCTGTTATCTATACTTAACCATCTTGTATATACATGTTCTTCTCTATTTCTACTTGCATGTGATATAATATATACTTGTATTCGACTTGTTGTGTTGTTATTGTATTTGTGATATATTAGAACTGTTAGTGCAAGCATTGTGGGCGACCATTGTGGGATATTTTCTGATTGCAGGTGACATGCCCATAGTGTGTATTCTGTGTACTTTCTTTTCTACTTTTCTTGGTCGGCCTATAATACCTACCAAGTATAAATGGAATGTACCCATTCCTATTGTACCCTTTCGGTACAGATTCAGGTTCAGGTGCGGCCAATGTTGCTTGATTCGGGAAATTGTTAGAGCTTTCAAGGTAGTTGATGATTTTTAGGCATCCGAATGTCTTCTGCTATCTTACTCTATAGATTATATCTTTATTTTCATTTCAGAGACATCATTCTCTCTTGTATTTGGATATCGAATGTATTTATTTTGAATTTGAGTTATATTAGATATGTTTTTATACTGTTGACATCAGGTTTTGGGAGTTATAGTTGCATTTGTTGTTATGTTTCTTTCCGCATTTATTATACTTGTATGGTTTGGTTTCATTCTAGAAGCCATTACCTTGGGGTTATTTTTATTTTTTTACCCTTGTGTATCAGTTTGGGGGATAAGCTTACTCGTCAAGATTCATTATGACGGGTGCTATCATGACCCTTGTGTTTGGGTCATGACATATGGCTATTTTGAAGGCAATAGGGGATTAAGACAGGGGGATCCCATATCACCCCTGCTGTTTGTTTTGGTAATTGAGTGCCTATAAAGAATATTGAGCAAAATGGGTGACCTACTAGATTTTCATTTTCACCCAATATGCAAATCGACCAGGTTAACTTACTTGGTTTTTGCAGATGATCTAAAGATCTTTTGCAAAAGAGATGTAAAATTAGTGTGGAGAGTAGTTGAGGCTTTGGAGCACTTTAGTCAAGTGACAGAATTACATGTAAAAATCTAGATAAATCAAACATCTTTATTGCAGTAGTAGAAGATGGTCTAAAATAGCAAATACTTTCCGCCACTGGTTTCTCATTAGGCACTCTACCTATCAGATGTTTAGCGCTATCCAAGAAATGGACAAAGATAGAATGTCAACAATTAGTGGATAATATTACCACAAGAATACAAAATGCATATGCTAAGCATTTATCCTATGCTGGTAGATTACAGATAGTGATGGCAGTGTTATTCTCTATTTACAAATTTTGGTGTGCAGTTTTCATTTTGCCTCAAAGTGTGGTGAAGGAGGTGGACAGGGTATGCAAAGATTTCCTATGAAGTGCTACAGAAGGAAAAAGAAAGATAGCTCTGGTAGCCTGGGAAAATCTGTATGTACCAAAAAAGTATGAAGGAATAAATATTAAAGGATGTGGAAACTGGAATATTGTTTCAGTAGTGAAACTACTATGGCAAGTGGCTATGAACGTAGATGTGTTATGGGTGAAATGGGTGAATGGACTATATAGGATAGGTACAACAAATATATGGGATCACATACCCGCAGCTGACTGCAGCTAGTACTGGAGGAAATTAAATGGTCTCAACGCACAGATTGCTGTGTGGTATCAAAATGGAAGATATATGCTGACTCTTTCAGGGTCATATTCAGTCTCATGTAGTTACCAAGCTCTCAAAGGAGTACACCCAATATTAAAGGAGGCTGAACTAATCTGGAGCTCAGTCATGTTGCCAAGACAAAGATTCATTGCTTCGCTAGCCTGTAAGGGAAGTTTTTTAAAAAAAAAATTGGGGGGTAGGGGAATGGGGGAGAGGATTACAATGTGGGGAATCGAACCCTCACCAACAAGGTGGAAGTTCAGGTAACTAACTAACTAAGCTACTATGATTCCCCTAGCCTATAAGGGAAGATTGCTAACTAGAGGAAGATTAATCAAGATGAAAATAAATGTAGATGACCCTAACTGTACTTTATGTGGTGAGTATTCTGGAAAGACAAAAGCATCTCTTTATGGATTGCAAATGGACAGCAGAGGTGAAGGGTTGTTTGAAGGCATGGCTTGGAATCAAAATTCGACAGCAAGGATTGTTATGATACCTTTCAATTAAATCAAAAGAAGGAGGAAATTGTTCCGGAAAGCAGTTGTTGCAGCAATATATGGAGCTTTGATTTACCACACGTGGTAGGCTACAAATAGGAAGATATTTCAACAAGTGAATTCTAATATAGAATTTGTTAATGTATAGATATAGAAATAAGTAAGGGAGAGAATAGACATGCTTAGAGACTCAAAGAGAGCACAGAAGTGTAGTATTTTGAAAGAACATTGTGTACTTAGATGTGGTGATTCCTTGAGCTCTAACTGTTCTTTCTCAGAACACCGGAGGCTCTTTAGGTTGTATGTCTTATTGTTTTGTTAATGGTAATATTTCACATTTTTTACCAAAAAAAAAAAAAAAACACCCACGACAAATACCTTGGAGTTGAAACTCGAGAATAAATGTTGACGCGCGATGAGGCCGTGACTTGGAAGGGCAGGCTAGAGTATTAGCATCCGAAATTATTTTGATCATTTTGCGTCTTAATTGAGATATTCCGTACGATTTATGCTAAACATGAACTACCTTAAGAAAATATAAAAGTGGCGGAAGATAAAGTTTCACCTCCCATATGTGATGCTAGAGGATTTGAACTTCTTTGCTTAAACAGAAAAGTGATCACAGTGTTTCACGAGCTCCTTACTATTACTTCTTGTTCAACCTATGTCATGCAATCAAAATAAGAAAAAAAGTACTATGTATCTAATTAGATTTTGACTATTCAACTTCGTAAATTCACATAATATCTAGGATCATCTTAACATTGAAAAATATGTCACTATACAAAGATACAAAGATAAATTCACACACACTTGTACTTCATTCTATGTATGACCATTTACTCAAATTTTTATTTTAATAATATTTAAATTAGTTTACAAAATCTTGTAATTCATGACTTAACATACAAATGCAACACATGTATTGAGTAACTGGTCTCCAAAAAGAAGGGAGATCAGAACTTGCATGATGATAACTTGTATTGAGTACTGTATACACTAAGGACCAGAGTCACCAGAAAAGAGAGAACTTCACATCAGTATAGGTTCATAGCCTTCCTCTCTCTGATTCCGACGCTGATAAATGACAACAGCACCAACAAGTAGTGCAATTCCAAACACTGCCAAGGCTCCAATAGCATTGTGCAATATTACAATCTCCCCTGTCTGGATTAATGAAGAAGAAACAAGTTCAGGAAATCTGATGAAACAGGAATACCTCAGAAATAATAAGATCTTGCGTAGAATTATGCAGGAAATTCACTACTCTAAGACCTAGAAATCTTTTAATGAGTCAAAGATCTTACTCTATCTGTGGAATGTAGGATCGAATTAGGCTTTGCTGATGGTCAGCAACCAAGAGATAGAACAACCCCATCACTCCTGTATGCCTCTGAGCATTGCTATAGTTTGATAGTAAGGTTACCATCTCCCCCTCCGAAATCTTCATAGAGCCAGGCCTAGGATAACAACTGGACATCCCTACAATGCAACCAGCTTCATTTCCTGGTTCCTTTCCTTCCCCATAGATTGGAAGAGATGAGCATATGACACGTCCATCCTAGACCAGTGCAGAAGGAAAAGAAAAGAAGAAATTAAGGAAATAATCAACACCAACCTCCAACAAGGTGCTCCATAAATTAGTACAACTAAACCCGCTTTGCTAACCATGAAGACAGTGAAGAATAATATGCTATACAAACACTCAACAATGTATCTAGAGTAGTAAGGCGGATGCATGGCTGTACATACTCGTACCATCTATTATGACTGTTTTACTAGGTAGGCACTGGATAGCCATGGCCTCATACACTAGCTTATCTTTCCGATTTACCACTAGGTTGACAGATACTGGCCTTACACCTATGCACTCACAAAACAAAATCAATTAACTATAAAAGAGAATTACTATCTCCTATATAACGATGAAGTTCATCGAGGGGCCACTATATTCACTCAGCAGACAATAAACATGACCATTAATTGTCTCAAAGGTAAGGAGGTTCCATTCAGTATAATTAAAAAAAGTCAAGCTTTCTGTAGTTAATTGAAGATAAATTGAAATAATACCATTCTGACAGGCTAGGACTAACAGTTAAAAGGAAGAAATAATCTTCTGAAGTATGACAATCGTATCAAATGAATGCTAACACCACTTTTTTTTTAATCTGATGTAAAAAGAATGAGATTACGTAGATTCAATCAATCTGGTCTTGCAAGTGATGGGATGCATAACCAGTGTTAAGATGCAACCCAACTAAGCCAAGTATCATTAAAAGAAAAATTTATTGTACAAAATCCTTTGTTTTTATCAGTAAGTTAATTGACTGAAAATCTTTTAAGAAAATTATAAAAGTCATCCAGATTGTAAGAACATGACCAAAGAAACAAAACTTAATAGTTTATAGTACTTCTCCATGGAGTGCCATACCAGTCCCACCTGTATGTTGGTGAGCAACTCCGTAGATGATATCTCCACCACTAGGAAAAGTTACAGTTATCTTCTTCGTATGACTGCAATCAACATTTGATACAGATGCCGGACATGACTCCACTAAATATTCGATCTGAAGTTAAAAAAAAAAAAAGGTTGCCTGAATATTAGCCAGATATATTTAAGTAATAGCAAAGAGCTAAAAATGATTAGACTTATGAGCTGAATTATCATTCGCTCTTGTAATTATCCTGTGTACAGAATGATGCAGACATTATATAACCATTAATTTCTTGAAATGAAAATTTTTGCCATTTTGAAATGGGATATAGCCAAATAAAAGCTGGTCAAACAAATGAAAGCAGGGGAGTGCTTTCCAAATGAAAGAAAATTTGCGGAAAAAGCATGTCATTAGGTCTTTTTAGCTATTGATAAAATTGTGTAATACGGAGTAATACTAATAGATTTACGACAAGAGTGATAATTATTCTGGATGCGCAGAAATATATGTTCCAGAACTGATCTATATCTATTGACCAGATCTTTAAGGCAGAGGTACCAGAAATATACACAGATAATGAAATGAACAATATAACAGATAATAGGGAACTGCTCATACCAGACAATGATGTCTTGCCACAGTGGCTATTGATTTTCCTGGCCTTTTCCATGTATCAGTGACATCAAGTATATAAATTTTGACAGGCAAAATGGAGGCATCCCAATCAATATACTTCACCTGTGTACTTCAGGTACAGGTTTCTCCTCGATCCTTGGAATCCGTCCTTCACCCTGCATCTTGTTTCATCGTAACAACATCTCAAGCCTCCGATGTAATCTGGCTCTATAACTCGGTCATACTCGTCCTTGCTAACATTATAAAGATCACACCTGCATTCAGTGCATCCCAATCTATCTTCGGCACCTCGTGTATCAATTGCATGTACATTGAGCATCCATCTCTCCTTGTATCCCAGAGGTACTTCTACTGGATTACCGACTTCTATTCCATAAGGGTCTGGAACATAAGTGATTGTTTTTCTGGTCTCTGACCCAAGACCAAAATATTGAGAGAGACCTCCATCACATATCCCTGAGTTTCTCTTGATAATAAAATCTGATTTGTGGAACCCCAGATTACCATGGTACTTTGCCACATCCACACCTTTTCGATGATAATATCTTACAACAACCCAGTGGTGAAGATATGTCTCATGGAGGGGTACCGAATACCCTGCCTCATCAACCACTTCAGCATCAAAACTTTTGAGAGCAATATGGCCTTTTGGAAAGTCAATGTCGTAGTAAAACTTGTTAGAAACAAATCCAGGTTCCAGCACAAACGTTGGTGACAGAAAGCCAGCAGATTTCACACCGTTTTCTTCCGTAACTCGGAATTGTGAACTTGGATGGACCGTTATTAGCAGTAACAGTACAAGTGAAACCAACTGGTAATCTGAACAGCTTGACATATTTTCCTTTTTCCAACTTCACTTTTTGCTAGTATGTCTGTTAACAACAGTATCCTGAACCAATTAAGAGTCCATAAATTTATGTTTCAAAAGATTTAAGCAAAAAGAGTCTAGTATTAGTTTCTGTCCGGGGGCAGAGCTAGCGTTTTGGCTACGGGTGTGGCCCAACCCAATAACTTTGATCAAAACCTTATATTTGTAATTTTTAAATTCATTAAATATGAACACACTATTAATCTAGAACCCAGTAAGTTTAAGGGACTAAAATCCTAAACCCATAACTTCAAATTTTGGTTCCACCTTTATAATTCTATATATTAAAGAAAGAGTGCATACATTCGTCTATCATCTGTTGTTGCTGATAAAAGGAATTATATAAAGGATCATGATACTGCAAATAGTCTTTTACCCTATATGGCACTTGAAAGCCAGATACATGCAAATTTGTACAATAATATATACTAGGAATTTGAGTAAAAGATCAAAGTTAATTAAAAAGTTTAGTTTAACAAATTTTAGCAGATCATCCATATTTTTCCATGTTTGGTTGGACAATTTTTTTGTAAAACCTTTTCTTAGATCCTTAAAAATAAGAAAAATGACCTCCCTTAAAAGGAGGTCGGAAAAACAAGTTCCACAAGTGACATTCTATATTTATTCTATCCTCCCACCCACCCAACTCCCTCTACCCCTTGACTATCTCACTCCACCAACCCCAAGGCGTCCTCCCATCTATAGTTGTTTGCTAGATTACATATAAATGCTCTTAAATAACATTTTTCTTTTGCTTACTTACCAAACACTTGAAAACTAAAAAAATAAGTAAGAAACCAATTTGTTTTCAAAGAAACATTTGTATGAAAAATATTATCCTTCATACCAAATACATGCTTAGTGTAAAAATGGTATGTAAAGCTTAAATTCTTCGAAAACTAACCTGTTATAAGAAATCAAATCCTCAATATTTTAAGGTGAATCATTAGATAAAATATACTGATGATCGTCTGGGCTGATAAAATAGAAGGGAAGCAACAGATGAAGATAACTGTCATCATGATCCCATATTTCCTTATCTACACATATTACCTTATTTATACCAGCAGTTATATTCTTATCTGGAGCGATGTACTGATAAAGTTGCTTATGTACCACTTTTACTTATATGTCAGAAGTTCCATGTTTATACATATTTTCCTGCCTAAATGCGGAATACTTGATGCAAAGGACTATTCTTTAACATATTTCCTTATCTGTGAGATAGAAGTAATGATTGGGTTCAGGGTACATACGGATTAGAAAGAATCTTCAATCTGGACGTAGTTAGAATAAGAAAACATAAATTAAGAAGAGAAAAACTTACCTGATAAGATTTGTAGAGGAAATTTTGAGTCCTAAGACATAGGCAGAGAGTAGCAACACAAAATTGTAGGAGAAAAGGAGTAAATTGCAGGAATGATCACTTGTTTGAAAAATTGCCTATAAATACCATTTTTATTTTATTTAGGATAAACATCCAACTTTCATTATTTTTTTTAAAATATACTTAACATCTCAAAATCTTTCTCTCACCTACTTAAAATTTCTTTTTGATTTTTATAAATGTATAACTTATCAAACTTATTTAACTAAAGTATCTTAATTACACATGATATATTAATTATTGGAGATTAATTTAATTACATCAAAAGCTTAGATTATTTTATTTGATATATACTCTTCAAAATTATTTTTTTATTTATTATTTCACCAAGTAATAATAATTTAAAATATAAGTACTTATACAAATTGGTACAATAATTTTTTTATCGTTTATTTTATATACTAAAAATTCTTAAAATATAAAAGAAATAAAATGATAGATCATATTTTAGACATTAAGTTTGTTATATATATATATATATATATATATGAATAAAAGAATAATATCTCCTTTTTTGAAGGAAAGAAAAATTATGTAGTATTGAAACAAATAAACTATTTTTAAGAAATATTAATAAAATGATACCTTCTTCAGTACTATTACAAATGGATTTTTAAAATATTACTCAATCAATTATTCTTTACTTTTGATGGATTTAGAATGAAATATGGGTATAAATTAGCATTTAATCGTACAATAAAATAAGATATAAATATAATGATCACAAAAAAAAGTAAGGAAACTAGATTAAAAATAATAATTTCTTTTCTAAATTTTATGTCTTATCTTACGGATTTACTTATTTTATTTATGGACAATTACTTGTAAAAAAATTACAAGAAAAACAAAATCTTCTTTTCACTATATATTTATTAAAAATTATCTTGCATAATAATTTGCAAGTAATCTATGTCCAAATTAAAATTTTCAGGTAATAATACATATTAAAATTTTCTTATTGAATTTTTTTTGGTAATAAAAAATACCGTAGATTTGCCATCAATGTTTTTAAATAGAAAAGCATATTTTTTTATTCTCTATGACTCTATATTTTTAGGTAATATAATATCTTTGGATTATATTAATCCAAAATTCTTTTGTATAATTCCAAAAAAGTGGATTTTATTCTTTTATTATCATATAAATAAAAAATTTAATTTCTAAAATATAAATCCGTCGCTTTTATTTCTTTTTACATTTTAAGAATCTTTAATATATAAAATAAATAACAACAAGAAATTAAATGAGTACAATTTTTATAAGTACTTGAGTTTTAAATATTATTAAATATTGAAATAAATAAGTAAATAAAAGAAACTTTGAAAAGTACATATCAAATAAAATAATTCAAGTGTCTGTGTAATTAAATTAATCTTCAATGATTAATACATCATGTGTAATTTTTTTTAAAGAAAGAATTAGGCTAAAACTTTAGTTAAATAAGTTAAATAGATCTATTTATCTTAAAAAGGAAAATTTTTTAATGACATGACATTTCAAGTAGGAGAGAGAAAGTTTTTGAGGTGTTAAATTTATTTTAAGAAAAATAGAAAGAGTTGGGTGATATTCTTGTCCTAAATAAAATAAAAGTGATATTTGTAGGTAATTTCTTAAACATGGATGACCATCTAGGAAATTTACTCTTAAATAAAGTAAAAATGATATTTATATGCAATTTTCGAAACATAGGTGATCATCTAGAAAATTTTCAATTCTGAGGAGAGAGTAGCAACACAAAATTGTAGGAGAAAGTTGTTGTCAAATAAATAGACGCCATGACAATTGGTCATTTAATCATCTACGTGTCCTTTTTGCTGAGGATAGTGCTTACGAAATCAGATCGGGTTTTGGTTGGAGTTTAGGGAAATAGTAAATGATTGAGGACGAAATTTAGAAGCCTCGGCTAGTTCATACTCTCATGATAGCGATACGCTCACAGGCAAAGGAAGCAGTTAACTCCCACATTTAGAAGATCATTGATATACGCCTAATAAATACTCCATTCGTTTTAATTTATTTTACTTATTTTAACTTGGTAGAGATTTAAAAAGGTACTTTTTTTTAATTAAATATATTAATAAAAAATTAAAATTAAAAAATTACTGAAAAAACATTTTGTTAAATGAACAAAAAAAATATAAATCAAAAAATTAAAATCGATGATATATTACTTTTTATTTTATTAGAATATAAGAGGCACTTGAGAGAAGCTTTTCGTTGTCCTTGTTGCCAACCAATTCAGCTCTTTATTTCGTTATTTTATTATGTCACCCCTAATTAATTATAATACTTCATTTACGTATTAAAAATTTAATAATATTTAACACAAAAATAAAATAAATATTTATGATATGTCCTTTCAGCTGCTTCAACTGTAATTTTACTATATCACCCCTAATTAATTATTATAACTCATTTAAGTATTTAAAAATTATTATTAAGTCATCTAAGTATTAAAAACATAATAATATTTAATGCTAAATTGTCACGACCCGAACTAGGGCATGGCCATGATGGGTATCTCAAGTCCGACGTGGATCGGAGATCACCCCCTTCGCCTAACCGAACCACACAACATCCTAAAATGTCGGATGAATTCCGAACATATAACAAGATTGCATAAAATGTATCCAAGAACAATTTATGATAAATCTATACCAACCATCGGTAACCAGACAACTGTCCATCATCAAATAACCAACCAAACCACCCAAGTCCACAGTAATCTAACAAAGCCTCTACAAAATCCGAAATCAATAAAATATCGGGACATGCCCGCGACAGTAGCTAAAACAAAGTCTAAACAAGGTCTAAGACATAGGAAATATGGACTATGAAATAAAGCCTTCCGAAGTATGAAAGCTCACCACTTTAATGTCAGCTCATGACTAAATCGAGCATCAGATCATTGTGCAAGAAAAGTATAAGAAGTTCTGGTTTCTCCATTGCATGGGGATACAATGTCTAGAGACAGTTAACGATTGAAGCGCTAGTATGTAACTCAGGGATAGAGGAATAAAATAATGTCATGACAACAGTTCAAAATCAGTACAACATCCAATGCTTGATATTATGTGAAATGCATATACATATATATAAATATAATATCACAGGCTAGGGTAAGGAACAAGGCTTAGCATGAACTTCGAAAACCTTAACCTGGGTTGTGTAGTGCAACCTAATATAACAAGGTATTCACGGGCTATATGGGCCCAGCTCTCCCCTAGCTGGAAGGGCTCCTGTGCGTGTAGCCGCACGAACCAGAGAATATCCATATCCATATATGCCTTTGTGGGGGACTCGAACCTCCCGACATAGTCAAGATGATTTAAGCACCAATGCATACAATATGAGGGACTAGAGCCTCACATTCATATATTTATTCGGGGGACTTAAACCTCTTGGTCATATAGGCACCCGCACCGACTAGTGTGGTTTCAAAATATTAGTCATTTGGACTCTACTTTCACGGCTCGGCTACACATCTCGCTTTAAAGCCCAATTAAAATATTAATTACTCATACAAAACCGTTAATCCAATTACTTACCAAAGGCATCCCGTTGGTATCGTCATACCAATCCCACTTGTAAGTGTACAACATGCCATAACCATTATTAATTATCTTGGGACTCAAACCATTTGTCTAACAAGACGTCAATTCAATTCATCATTTAGGGACTCGAACCCATTTAGTGTTCAAAATGAATTTATGGCCAACAAGGCCTTCATTAAACTATTTATCAATCATTAACATTTTTAGGCCAATGTCTTAGTTCAAAACACAATTCATCATGTGGCAAGATCATTCTCATTGACAATATCACAAATACGTTGAAGGCATACTATTATCAAAGCCAAAGAAAACATCAAATTTAGGGTTAAACATGACCCCTTAGTTAAAGCACAATTTCCATGCACCCACATGTGCAAAACCATTATTAAAACATGCATAATCATTAATTAAATCATGAGAAATCATATACCCAACAATATTGATCCAAACCCTCAACCTTGGTTTTATAACCAGCATTAATAACTCATAAACAATGTTTTAAGGATATGATTTTAGTAAACTAACAATGCGGTAAGAGTCACGTGTCTGACGAAGATTCACGGAGAGAATTTGATCCTTAAGCTCTTAGATGACCACTTGAAGAAACCCTAGCCCAATCTTTCTTGAGAGTTTTTTAGAGAGATTTTAGAGAGTATTTGATCTTGTAAAGGGTATAATGAATGGCCAAAAAGTGTTATAAGACGTGGGGTCTTAAGGTTTTGGGGTGGAAAATGTCCAAAGTATCCCAACTTAAAGCTATAAAAACCCGCCTTTGGTTACGAGTCAAGCCATTGACTCGTTACCACAACTTACGAATCATACTATTAAGTCGTCATGAACACAGATAATTAGACACCACACATTGTCCAATTTACGACTTTCTAGTCCCTCTCGTCACTAGACCATATGACTCATATGGTCTAGTCGTGACTAACACAATCACCAAGATCTTGGACACTGGACAACCTACGACTGGACCCTAACCACTCATCACATGATCATACGACTGTGAGGAGTCTCTCGTAACTAGGATAGAACTTGGACAATAACACACTAGTTAACTTATGACTAGGGTCACCTAACCCGTAACCACACCATACGATTCATGGTATGAGTTGTAAGAAGGGCGAAAAGCCTAAAGCTCAGGAAATTTGCAAAGGCTAAAGTCTGGGGCATTTCAATCTACCCCCTTAGGATCATTCATCCTTGAATAATGGGACAAGACATTGACTAGCATGATTGGACTCCACACGTCTCTACTCTTACCTTTAGCAAAGTTAGAAAACAAAGATGCCAAGATATCAATCTTTCCTTTAACAAAGATAGAAAACAAGGAAGTTAAGAACACATATACCTCATGCATGAATTTTTGAAATAGGGAATAGGAACAGATACTTAGAATTTGTGTCCTCCTAGGCATCCCAAGTAGCTTCCTCAAACTTTTGGTTCTACGATATAACCTTTACCGAATCCACGTCCTTCATCCACAACCGATGAACTTTCCAATCCAAGATCCTCACTAGGACCTCCTCATACGATAAAGAATCCGAAATACCAATGTTCTCCAAAGAACCAACCAACGAAGGATCAACCACGCATTTTCATAATATAGACACATGAAATACCGGATGAATGGAAACCATGCTAGAGAGCAAATCCAACTCATATTCAACATTACCAACCCTTGTCAAAACTAAGTATAGACCAACATACTGGGAACTGAGCTTTCCCTTCTTCCCAAACCGCACTACTTCCTTCATAGAAGACCCCTTTAAGAATACCTAATCTCAAATCTCAAACTCCAAGTCCCTTCATTTTATGTTCGCATAGAACTTTTGTGCGACTTTGGGTGGCCTTAATACTATCTCGAATCACCTTCAACTTCTCCATATCTTGGTAAACTAAATTTGGGCAAAACATCTCCACTTCACCAACCTCTAACCAACTAATAGGATATCGACGCCTCCTTCCACACAATGCCTCAAACGGGGCCATACCAATACTAGAATGGTAACTATTGATTTAGGCAAATTCAATGATAGGAAAATGGTTGAACCAACTACCATCAAAGTCAATTACACAGGCTCACAATATATCTTCTGAGGTCAGAATGGTCTTTTCTTCTTTCCCATCTTATTGCAGGTGGAAAGAAGTACTAAGGCTCACTTTCGTCCCCAAACTGCACTGAAATAAGTGCCAGAATTGCGATGAGAACTGAGTATCATAATTTGAGATAATCAAGAGAGGCATACCATGCAACTTTACAACCTCCTGGAGGAACAATTTCGCGTAATCCTTGGCAAAACAATTAGTCCTCACTGGCAAAAAGTGAGCCGGCTTAGTCATCCTATCCACGATGACCCAAATAGAGTCACACAGATTCTTGGACCACGGAAGGCCGATAACGAAATCTATATTAATTATCTCCCACTTCCACATCGGCAATTCAATTTCTTAAAGTAGCCCACTGGGCCTTATGTGCTCCACCTTTTCTTGTTAACACACCATACACTTAGCCACTAAGTTTTCTACATCCCGCTTTATTTTATTCCAATAATATAGTTCCTTGAGATTGGGATGAGTCGTATATCGTAATTCATGAGCCTCGACTAAAATCCTGCCTCGCAATCCATCCACGCCAGGAACACATAACCTTTTTTAGTACCTCAAGATACCATCACCTCCAATCTTGAAGGCCATCACTTTCTGCTTACCCGTATCATCCTTGATCTTCATAAAAAAAGGGTATAATATCTCTTTCTCCTTTATTTCCAAACCAAGAGATGATTGTGACACCTGTTGCACAAACATACCACCATCCCCAGTTTACAAGAGATGAACTCCAAGGTTAACCAAATGGTAAATATCTTTCACCAATTCCCTTTTATCCATATCCACATGCGACAAACTACCCATTGATAACCTATTAAGAGCTTCAACAACCACATTAGCTTTACCTGGGTGGTAGTGAAGACTCATATCATAGCCCTTCAGTAACTCAAGCCACCTTCTTTGACTGAGTTTAAGCTCTTTCTAAGTGAACACATACTGCATGCTTTTATGATTAAAAAAGATATCAACATGAACCTCATATAGATAATGACACTAAAATTTATACACAAACTCTACAACTAATAGCTCCAAGTAATGAGTCATATTATTCTTCTCATGAATCTGATATGCCCAAATTACAACTCTCGTTAGAAAGTGTAAGTGGTCGCTGTTAAATATAGAACCCAACTAGGTTGGGGTTGAATCCCACAGGGAATACTGTATAAAATAAGTGTTATGGTTGTTAATAGACTATTGATCGAAGGCTCCGGAAAAGGGGGATTTTAAAATTATTAATAGTATTTAGGTATTTGTAATGAGTAACGTTCCAACTAGGGAATTTTACTATAAAGTACAAATTCAATGAGAATAAATAAACTAGAGTTATATTCACCAAGATGTTCAAACAGATGGGGTTGTGAATTATCTTAAATTCACAATTTGCAACTTCAATTGCAAGAGTTATTGAATTCTAAAGTTTACCCATTTATTTCTCAACCTAAACAGATAGTTTACCCTTCAATTCTCTCAAACTTAAAGAGTGTATTGATTTATTCAACTAGTCTCTCATGTAGGTTAATCCTTGTTAAGTCATCAACCCATAATCCAAAGGTTAAAGCCTTTAGATTTAAACTCTTACTTTTCCCAACATATACTTTTTCTTTTAGACAAGTAATGTTCTTGGGCTCACCCTTCAAGTTTGCAACTAAGAAAGGTCATTAATGTGAAGAAGGGTTTATACAGTCTTAATTACGTATTGAAATTAAGTGTTTCACAACCCCAATCAGCTATTCACATCAAGGCTCCCATAACCCTACTTATGAGAGCTTAGCCACACATCTCAAGAGAAGAAGAAGAAGGAATCATTATGTTATTCATAAATGAATTCAGGAATTACTTACAAAAATTACAAGAATTGTTCTTGAATCTTTAGTGAGAATAAGAATAAAATGACTAGATCCACAATTGCATCTTGAATCTCAGAGAATTCTACGTTACAATAAGTTTTTCTAGATGAAAATATGATAAAAGATGTATAAATAAAATCTAAATTGGGTATTTTTATGTTCCCAGGTCCTGGAGATTTGAATTTTGAACTCATTAAGGTCGCGTCAAGGTTGACGGTTACATTAACGGCCCATTGATAGTTTGATGGTCCGTCACGTGGACCATCACTGAAGGTCCTAATTTGCTACTTTCTAGTTAATTGGTGATGGTCATGTTAATGGACCATCACTGGCCTGATGGTCCATCACATGAGCCGGCGCTTGATCCTCTAAAATGCCATTCTCTGTTTCAGCCTGATGGCCAAGTTGGCGATCCGTTGGAGGTCTGACATTTCATCACTTGGACCATCGTAGGGGTTACTCACTTGGTCCTTTCTATTTAACTCTACGGTCACCCTGATGATCCGCCGAATGACTGACAGTCCGCCAGTTCGACCGTTAGTGTTTTTTTCCGCTACCTTTCCAAGTTTCTTCTTCAGCTAACTCCTTGACCTGAAAACACTAAAATCTACTATTAAATACAATATTAGTTGCTTGAAAACATACAATTATCCCTTTAAAAATATGAAAAATATTCTATCAAAAGCCGGAACATCAACACCCTCAACTTAAGACAATTGTTTATTCTCAAGCAACTTAGCATCAAGTTGCATACATGAACAATACAATGACAGGAAATCAACTATTGAACTAGGTTTCACACAACCATTCACTTGCCATTTCACTTATATGGGCTCAAAATATCTGGATCTACAACCAACATTGTTTATAATTCAACACACACACACAAAAACATGGATATAATATCCTATAGAGATCGGCAAAACTAAGTGTAACTCAAGTTTCCCTCATAGTTAATGAAGTCCACCACTCATTATATCTTGTGGATGAAAATCAAGACTCTCACACTCATCAAAGAATTTACAAACATAGCATACATGACCATAGGCTTGCCCTTATTATCCAATGCTCTCTTATGGTTTATTCACAAAGATTAAGCAGGTTTTTTTTCAGGCTTGTAATGAGGTTTCATGGCTAGGTGAGGACAAATTTTGGGAAAAGTGACTCAATGTTCAGACTTAACTCCCTTTGACCTTGAATTCTACTCACCAAGGCTACTACTTTTCCAGCTCACTTACAATCTATATTAATGATTCACACTTTTACATGACCCTCCCCCCTTTTTTATAAGCATTAGCCACCCTCAACTTATACTGATGCAGTCAGTTGAGGTGCACAATATCTTAAATAGATCAGGGTGAGGCCGAATGCTTAATTTTAGCTCTAAACCACTTTTTTGTTAAAATGCTAACGTCTTGATAGTACCATCCTTAACTTAGGTGTTTCGCCTAAGTTAAGGTGCACAATGTCCAATATTAGACCAGGGCCAAAGTTAGGTGTTAACAACCTAAAGAGAGTTAATTAGTGTTATTGGGAATGAAGAAAAACTAACATAAGCTCAAAAGGGTTCAAAAATAGAAAAATGTTTTTGGTGGGTCAGTTATTTCGACTAGGTGGACTGAAAGTACAAGGAGGCCTGCTATCAAATCTTATTTAATCAACCACAAAACAACATCAATGAACTGGGAAAGTTCTAGGTATATAACTATGCAAGAACTAAATTAAATGCTCGCACACATAGGCATATGAGTTACACTTATTCTACTAACTCTTGGGATTTACATCACATAGTCATGCACACTTTACATCCTAATGCTAATTACAAATTCACTAATGGTTGTTCAACATATTCTAAACGACAAGAGGGAGTATTTATACAAATATGTTCATAGTATTGTGTCACAATTATTCATCATCCATATATGCAAAAAGATGATAAAATAAAAGACACTTCATAAATAATCATCAATAAATGGATATTTACATCACAACTTAGGAAAACAAAATACAATCCTAGACATGCCTGTTGTACTATATAGTACAAAGGAGGAAAAGAACACAGACAACAAAAACCCCCATGGTACAAGTATACCCACCCCTATGAAAAATAAAATACACTGTCCTTACTGCATATAAGTAAAGTACAGAGAAAGGGAATACTTGTAAAGCCTCTTATTCAGATGAGGCATCAGTCAGATGTGACGAGGAATCTTGAGCCTTACCTATAGCAAAGTAGACCCCTATGGTGGTAGGGGTACTCATAATATCATCCTCCGAAATTGGAGGTATCTTAACTCGAGCCGGGTCTGAACTGGGCCCCTTAGCTGGGGCAGAACTGGTGGAAACTCCTACAACTTCATCTACAAGCTTCTTCTATCTTCTCTCATCATCTTACCTTGATCTCTTTGTAGCCTTCCTCATATCTCTTGCTTCTCATTTTTTTGGATTCATTACTTCTTTCCTTCTTTTTTTGGCAATTTTCTATCCGTACTTTTGTCTACACTTTCATCTACCTGCTTGCCTTTGTCCTTGAGAGGAATCCCCATCAAGTCAACAATGCCCTCATCTTTATCACTAATAACCAGAGCAGGGTAAAAAATGGACTGTTGTGGCTACTGGCTTTACAACTCTATTATGTTTGTCTATGCTTGTTTGAATTCTGCCATGAACTTAGCGAAATTTGGGATAGACATCGCATCTAGCCTTTTGTTGACACGCTCCTCCATATGGTCCATCCTAGTCTAATTTTTTTGAAAGGGATGGAATTCTTTAGCTATAATACGATCAATAAATGGCTTAAATTATGAAACCCATGTGTCTAGCTGCTTCTGGAACTTTTTTTGTAGTTTAACAGACTTGGCAAAATTTTCCTGTGTTAAGCTGTACTCTAAATATTGGGTTAGGACAGATGCTGTGTCTGAAGTCCCACCCATTTATGGCATCGATATGGAACCTGCAGAAGTACTCGGTGGCACATAATCGGGCGACACATAAGTGATGATAGGCAATGGCATACCTGTAGGAATCTTGAAAGTATCTGGGGTTGGCACTGATTGCATTTGATAAACAGGAGATTTGTTGACTCACATTTCAAACTTTGAGTCAACCTTCAATTTTTCAATGTCCTGCCTATGAGTAGCCTGAACTTCATTATCAACACCTCAAATCAAATACATATTTGCATGCCTGTATAATTTCATAAACAAGCACGGAAATGGTAAAGCGCTTGCCACTTTTTGAGCTTGAACAAACATCTCATCAGCTATAATTTGGCCAAAGTCAATCTCACCCCAATAATCAGACTAGCCACTAATACAACCCTATGACTTTCTAAATTAGAATCTCCTTCTATCAGTATCAACCTCAATTGAATAATGGCCCACCAAAATTTAGCTCGAAAGCTAAGAGATGATTTAGCAATGAACTCATGCGGGTTGAGTGCCCAGTATGGATTTCCATCATCAGTAAGGAACCTCGACAACCAAGGCCTTTTAGTATATGCTGTGGTAAAATGGTGCTCAAGCTTGGGAACCGCAACTGGCGCTTCATAGTTGGGCCCAAATAATATCCTATTGATTGTTCGAGCAGACATATTAATGTTAACCCCTCTGACCACAACTGATTCTTAGTTGGGCAAATCTTAAATCATTGAGCCCTTAGGATAATCTTTCTCTGCCAGTGCCAAATAATTGGTGAAAAACTCCCTTACAAGATTTGTTTGGTATGAATCGAGAGGCTTTCTCATCCAGGTTAACTCATTCTCATTGAATTATTGTCCAATCTCTGGATACTTATGTAACTCAATCGTCACTATTTGGTACTCTTCAGAGATTTGTCTCTTGATTGGCCTACTAACCGCCGGTCCCAGTCTATCAAGGTACTTATCCTTTGCCCCTTCAATTTTCTATCTTAGTGTCTCCCTTGTTTGAGGATCTTTGTTTTTGACTACATTGGCCTCCTCAGTTTCTGCCTTAACAAAGTTGGGGTTAGATGTATTAACCCCTTCCTTTTTGGGCTCAAATTGGTGCTACTAGGGCCGTTCTCACTCTTCTCTTCCGACTGGGAAAGTGTATGGAGTACCCTATCTTGTTGTCGAGTATTAAAGACAGGTGCCTCCTTACTCCGTGATGGCTTGACTCTTCCCCATTATGCTCTACCACCACCTCTGGTTAGGGGAAGTTTTCTTGCCATATTGCCTAAGTAACACATCAAGAAATAGTTAGATCAGAATTAGAGAAGAAGTTACTATAAATTTGGCTTGACAGTCAACTTGATGGTCCGTCGGGGTTTTGATTGCCCATCACTCTGTCCATCAAGCCTTATCCAATGAACCTCTTATTGAGTAGCCTTGAGGCGGTCCATTAGGTGGCTGAAGGTTTGTAAAGTCATCCATCACGGCTTATCCAGTGAACATCAACCTTGAAAACTTTGCGACGATCTACCCGACGGTCCATCGGGGCTTCGAAGGTCCGTCAAAGTGACTGTCAGTATCACTTTTCACTTTCAATCTTCACTTTGGCATTTTGTCAAACACCTGATGTGCTATCACTCATTATGCATACAATTGTGGCCTTAATTTAGTGTTTAAGCACCAGTTTTGCCACTTTTGATTCATGGGTTACTCCGACTTCACCCAAAATAATGCACACCAGGGTTCGACTTTGAATCAGATTGACACGAAACAAAAATAAGATAGAATTCTTTCAAGCAACCAACAACTTCCATTACACAAGTTTAGCAATTAGAAAAGAAGAGTACGGTTATGATCATACCTTGATATTGCAGTAAACTTAACTATTCTGACTTGAAAACTTGGTATAAAAAGAAACTCAAAGCCTTTATCAGAGGTTTTTAACTTATTTTCTGACATGAGGAAGAGAGGGATGGGGTTGTTTAAATAGGAGAGAAAAGAAAGAGGGAGAGTCCTAAAAGGAAATAACTGATACCAGATACTTTGAATGCATAGGAAGTTAAACGGTTCTAGGATTTGAAAGGGTAGTAACCACTTTATCTTATTGGTTTAAAATCATTTGGGTCAGAGAAAGACAATTAGATAAACCTTAAACTTGAACCGACCCAACCCGTCAATTAGGGTTAGCTTGACGATCGACCTGATGGTTTATCAGGTGTCTGACGATCCGTTAGGATAATCATCGTGGCTTACCAGAATTCCATTAAGCATGCCTTGCTACAAAGGTTGATCCAATGGCCCGTCAGTGATGCTACGGTCCAACGAGAATTCTGTCAGTCCAATCCAGAAACTTTAACTTTTAGCTTAAGGTTGACGGAGACCTTGACGGTCCGTTGGGAGTGCGATGGTCCATCAACTTGGTTGTCAAGCCTTACCTAGAAAAGACATATTTTTGACTATGTCTTTGATGATTTCTTTGACGGTCCGTCGTGTCCCTGACGGTTTGTCAGCTTTACCGTCACCCTCACAAAAATGGAGAAAATCCCTTCTTTCTGCATTCTCAGTCCTGCACACTTCACAAACACATCAAATTATAAGAAATAACAAATAAACTCTTTCTATTATTGCAACAACACTTTGTGGGTTGCCTCTCACCAGCGCGTGATTTATTATCGCGGCACGACTCAGTTATATGGATTATTCAGACTTTATCAAGATAGATCGTAGCTATGCACTCTATCGAGTCCATTAGACCATTATATAGATTCACTTATTATCCGTTAACCTTGAAGACACTTTCTTCCTTATTTTCAAGCTCAACTACTCTAAATGAGTAGACTGGTTAAATTTGAATGGGCTAGACCACTTTGATTTAAGTTTACCTGGAGAGAGTTTCAATCTGGAGTTAAATAGGAGTAACCAATCACCCTTCTGAAAGTCTCACTTTTGGATCCTAAAATCATGGTACTTATTCATCTTTTCTTTGTATAAATTTGATTTTTCATAAGCCTCAAGATGAAACTAGTCCATCTTATTCAGCTGCCATAGTCGCAATTTTACTGCCTAATTCAAATTCAAGTTTAGCCTCTTGATCAACCTTCCTTGTGTTCCAGTTCAACCAGCAAGTGATATTACTTGCCATAGACTAACTGGTATTGTGACATGCCAATGGGTGTCTTGGAAGCCATTCTGTATGCCCATAAGGTGTCATCCATCTTCCTAAACCAATCTTGTCTGCTCTCATTCACCGTTTTTTCAAGAATAGCCTTAATCTCCCAATTTGAAATCTCCACTTGCGCACTAGTCTGTGGGTGATATGGAGTCGCCACCTTATGTTTCTTAACATCGTATTTTGCCAAGAGAGACCGGAAAACTTGGTTGCAAAAATGTGATCCTCCATCACTTATGATGGTAAGTGGACCCCAAAGCGAGAGAAGATGTTCTTTTTAAGGAATGCCACCACTCTTTTTCCTTGATTATCGGCCAAAGTAATAGCCTCAACCCACTTTAACACAGAATCGATGGCAACCAATATGTATTTCATCCCATAAGAGCTCACAAAGGGCCCCATAAAATCAATACCTTAGACATCGAATAATTCTACTTCCATTATTTTGGTCATAGGCATTTCATGGTTCTTCGAGATTGACCCTTGTCTCTAGCATTGGTCACACCTCCTCACGAACTCATATGCATCTCTAAATAAGGTCGGCCAATCATAAATGGCTTGCAGCACTTTCTTCACAGTACGGTCACCTGCATGGTGACCTCTGACCGGAGAAGCATGAGAAGCTTTCAGGATACTCAACATGTCCATCTCTGGTATACACCATCTGATAATATTATCCGCACACCGTCGAAATAAATACGGCTCATCCCAGAAGTAGTGTGTGACATCATGAGGAACTTCTTCCTTTGGTGAAAATAAAGGTTCTTCGGAATAATTTCACATACCACATAATTCACAAAGTTTGTGTACCAAGGTACTCTTTCAAGTGCAGCAGCGAGGACCTTCTCATCCAGAAATGTATCATCAATTTTGAACTCATCCTCGACTACTTGATCACCCTCAAGTTTAGACAAGTGATCCGCAACTTAATTTTTGCGTCCTTTTCGATCTTTGACTTCAAAGTCAAACACTTGCAGAAGCAGCACCCATCTGATTAGCCTTGGTTTAACATCCTTATTTGCCATCAAATACCTCGAAGCGACATGCTCTGTGTGCACCACCAACTTAGTCCCCAATAAGTAAGCATGAAACTTCTCAAATACATAGACCACCCCAAGAAGTTCCTGCTCAGTCATAGTGTAATTCTTTTGGGCCCTATTTAATGCGTTACTCGCATAATAAATCGGATGGAATAGTTTTTCTTTATTTTGGCCAAGCACATCTCCAAATGCTACTCCACTTGCATCACACATGATTTCAAATGGCTTTGACCAATCTGGTGCAACAACTAATTTCTCCTTGAGGCATTCAAATGCTTTCTTACAATCATCATCAAATATGAACTTAGCCTCCTTTTCCAAAAGCTTGCAAAGTGGGTTTGCAATTTTGGAGAAGTCCGTTATAAATCAGCGATAGAATCTTGCATGACCTAGGATGCTACAAACTTATTTTTATAAAATGGGAGGAGGTAGTCTCTCAATCACCTCGACCTTTGCCCGATCTACTTCAATTTTCTTGGCAAAAATTTTGTGACCAAGAACAATGCCCTCCTTCACCTTGAAGTGGTATTTCTGCCAATTTAGTTCTATGTTGGACTCCTCACATGTTTGCAATGCTCTACTTAGATTTAATAGGCATAGCTCAAAAGAATTACCTACCACTGAGAAGTCATCCATAAATACTTCCAAGGTGTCTTCCACCATATCGGAAAAGACAGACATCATGCACTGTTAGAAGGTATAGGTTGGGTTACACAGACCAAACAATATCCACTTGAAAGCAAAAGTACCATACGAGCAAGTGAATGTCATCTTCTTCTAATTCTCTAGGGCGATAGAAATCTGGTTATAGCCCGAATACCCATCTAGGAAACAATAACAACCTCTTCCTGCCAATCGATCAAGCATTTGATCCATAAAAGGCATTGGGAAGTAGTTTTTCAAAGTCCATGAGTTGAGCTTATGATAGTCCACACAAACTCTACACCCAATCACAGGCTTGAGGGGAATCAAATCATTTTTCTTGTTCGCCATGATAGTCATGCTCTTTTTTTTGGGCACATGTTGGCTGGGGCTTACCCACTTACTATCGAAAATGGGGTATACAACTCTTGCATCTAGCCATTTAATGATCTCCTTCTTAAACACCTCTTGCATTGGTGGGTTAAGATGGCGTTGATACTCAATGGTTGGTGTACAATCTTCCTCAAGTTGAATCTTGTGAGTGAAAATACCCGGCGGAATACTAATAATATTAGCAATAGTCCATCCTATCGCCTTTTTGTACCCCCTAAGCACAGACATAAGTGCCTGCACTTGCTGCTCACTCAAATTTATTGCAATAATCATAGGTGAAGTGTTTACACTGCCTAGAAACACATATCGTAGATGTCCTGGCAACTTCTTCAACTCCAACACCAGTGTCTTTTCAATAGATAGTTTAGCCAGTAGGGTGGGGAGATTTTCAAGATCTAGATCTAGCTTCTTGGGAGCATATGAATATGATCCCATATCGTAAGAGCACACACTATCACCTCATATTTCTTAATACCTTCACTATCAAAATTCATCAAGACTGCACCAGAGTTTCCACAGCAAACTTATCCTCGATCGACACCTCTTGCTCGTCTTCATAGTGGACATCAACAATCGGGAACACATTCATCTCTTCATGCTGCTTCATAGATTAACATACATTTAACCAAACTACCTCATCATTAAGTCTAAGCAGGAGCTCATTAGCCCGCAAGTCAATCCATATTATGGGAACCTCAAAGTCCACTTCACAATCCAAATTAACAAAGTACACAAGAAATATAAAGCCGGCTACCTTGACTAACACATCATACAATATTCCTACTGGGCACTTCACTGACCTGTCTGCTATCACTAGTCGCATATTTATGGGTGTAGGATCCCCTAGACCCAACTTCTTATAAACAGTAAGTGGCATCAGGTTAATACTAGATTCGAGATCACATAAGACCTTAGAAAAGTCAAGCAACCCAATAGTACGAGGGATGGTAAATGCTCCTGGGTTTGCTTTATTTTGGACCAAAGACCTTATCGAAATAGCACTACAATGGTGAAGATTATCCACCGGTTCGTAGCTTACTGTCCTCTTCTTTATCACAAGGTCCTTCATAAACTTAGCGTATCTAGGCACTTTTTCTAATGCCTCTACTAAAGGCACATTCACCGTAGTTCCTTCAGAATCGCCATGAATTTACTAAACTTTGTATTATCAGCCTTTTTCTTCAAGCGATGAGAAAAGAGTGATGGTGGTTTCAGGAGAGTGGTAACCACTACTTCCTTCTCTTTTTCCTTTTAATTTTCTAACTCATCAACTTGCTGATGGTTAGATGGAGTGTCATTACCATCCAGTTTCTCAGAATCCACTGGATAATTTTCTTCATCTTCCCCAACTTCTTCAACTACCTCATTAATCACAGCTTTGCCCACAGAAGAGACCGATAATACTTTGCCACTTCGAGTGGTAACTGCCATACAAGAGCCATCATTCTGAGGATTTTGCACTATATCACTCGACAATGTACCGCTCTTTCTCTGATTAAGTGTTGCTGAGAGTTGGCTCATCTGCTGATCCAACTATTTGATAGAAGTTGAATGCGAATTTACTAGCTGACTTATGGAGGATAAGTCACTCTTCATCGTCATCACCCCAGTATTGGTCACCTCAACTCCCTTTAATAGATTCTCCATCATGTCCTCCATGGAAATTTTTCCTGAACTACTAGCAGCATTATCACGACTTTCAGGAGGTACATATAGTCCACTCCTGTCATTCTTATTCTTCTAGCTCCCTTAATCCCTATCTTTGTAAAGAACTTAATCGCAATAGTTTCAACCTTGGTTTCCTTGGCCATTGCCTTAAAAACCCTTCTGATTATTTAGATAGTTGGCCTCCTCTTCGGAATCTGAATCAGCTATGATCTGTGATCCAACAACTTTCACCTTCTTAGTCTTCCCAGATAATAAATGTTTGGTAAGTAGATCCATCTGGGTTTTCATGTATGCCATGTCTTGGTCACATTCTTCCTCTCTCCTATGTTGTTCCATAGTCATTCCGCTAGACATAGTAGAGCTTGCTACCTCAGAATCCCTAGTATGCTAAGATCTACTCTATTTGGTTATCTTATCAAGCATTTCAGAAGCTTCTGGAAAGGTAAGATCCATAAATGCTCCTCCTGCAGCATTATCGACAACTGGTTTTGTAATATAATTCAAGGCTCTATATAGAGTCTCTATCAAATGCACGTCAGTCATTTTGTAATTGGGACAGTACATCAACTTTTTGTTGAATCTCTCCCAAGTCTCATAAAGAGCCTCAATCGGGAGCCACCTAAAATTATTGATTTTTTCCCTCAACTATAACATCTTGGACGGCGGAAAGAACCTTTCTAGGAAAGCTCCTTTCAACTGCCTCCAGTTTGTTATAGAATCAAGAGTCAACTCATTAAGCCAAAGTGTTGCCTCCCCAGACAGAGACAATGGAAATAGGTGCAGACGGATGACATACTTCCCTACTTTACGGTTATCAAATGACTTGCAAATATTGACAAAATTCACTAGATGCATATTCAAATCATCTCCCAGAAGTCCACCAAATAGCCCCTTCAGATGAAGTAGTTGAATCATGGTACACATGATTTTGAACTTAGCTCCGGGTGAAAAGGGTGGAGAAATAATAGCTTCGATTGCACCTTCTCCTTCTATTTCATCATCATCCTCCTTAAGATCAAATTGCACAGGCTACCGCTCTTGTTTTTCTCTGAAAGGATGATTTCTGTTCACATTACGATTCATAGGTGCAGCCATATTCTCTGTACACCTTTGGTTAGCAGCATCTAACAAATCATTGTCTACCAAGTCATTGTTATCTGGATTAGGATGATGCGCTAGTTGACCATCCTTTTATTGGTTCAGCTGAGCTCTAGACAGAGTGGCTAGTCTATCTGCTTCTTGTTGATCTGCCATTCTGTCAATTAATTGTTGTTCCGAATATGTTGGTAGCAATGGTTCACCCGACTTCCTTGTGCTTGGAATACACAATAGTTACCTTGCAAAGAACAAAAACAACAAATAAAAGTAAAATTTGGGAAACTTGGCCAATGGTCAATAAACAATCACAAACTTAATTGACAACCGTATTCCCCAGCAACGGTGCCAAAATTTGATACGCCCAAATTACAACTGTCGTTAGAAAGTGTAAGCGGTCTCTCTCAAATATAGAACCAAACTAGGTTGGGTTCGAATCCCACAGGGAATACTGTGTGAACTAAGTGTTATGGTTGTTAATAGACTGTTGATCAAAGGCTCTGGAAAAAAGGGTTTTTGTTGAATTATTAATAGTATTTTGGTGTTTGTAATGAGTAATGTTCTAACTAGCGAGTTTTATTGCAAGTACAAATTTAATAAGAATAAACAAACTAGAGTTATGTTCACCAAGATGTTCAAACAAATTGGGTTGTGAATTATGTTAAATTTCCAATTTACAACTTCAATTGCAAGAGTTATTGAATTCTAAAGTTTACCCATTTGTTTCTCAACCTAAATGGATAGTTTACCCTTCAATTCTCTCGAACTTAAAGAGTGTATTAATGTAGTTGATTAGTCTCTCATGCGGGTTAATCCTTGTTAAGGTGTCAACCCATAACCCAAAGGTTAAAGCCTTTAGATTTCATGTAAACTCCTTCTTTTCCCAACATATACTTTCCTTTCAGACACGTAATGTTCTTGGGCTCACCCTTCAAGTTTACAACTAGGAAAGGTCATTAATGTGAAGAAGGGTTTATACAATCTCAATTATGAATGGAAATTAAGTGTTTCACAACCCCAACCAGTTATTCACATCAAGGCTACCATAACCTTAGTTATGGGAGCTTAGCCACATATCTCAAGAGAAGATGAAGAAGAAGGAATCATTGTGTTCTTCATAAATAAATTCAAGAATTACTTACAAAAATCACAAGAATTTTTGTTGAATCTTTAGTGAGAATAAGAATAAAATGATAAGATCCATAATTGTAGTTTGAATCTTAGAGAACACTACGTTACAATAAGGATTTCTAGATGGAAATATGATAAAATATCTCTAAATAAGACCTAAACTAGGTATTTATAAGTTCCCAGGTCCTGGAGATTTGAATTTTTAACTAATTAAGGCCGTGTCAAGGTTGATCGTCATGTGGACGACCCATCGATAGTCTGACGGTCCATCACGTGGACCGTCACCGAAGGTCCCAATTTACTACTTTCTAGTTAAGTGGTGACGGTCATGTTGACAAACCGTCGCTAGCCTAGCGGTCCATCGCATGGGCCGTTGCTTGATTCTCTAAAAGACCATTCTCTGTTTCTCTTGACGGACAAGTTGGCGGTCTGATGGTCCGTTACTTGGACCGTTGTAGGGTTCACTCACTTGGTCCTTTCTGTTTAACTCTGATGGTCATCCTGACGGTCCGTCACATGGCTGACGATACGCCAGTTCGACCGTCAATGCCCTTTTTATTATTTTTTTCCAAGTTTTTTCTTCAGCTAACTCCTTGACCTGAAAACACTAAAATCTAGTATTAAATACAATATCAGTTGCTTGAAAACTTACAATTATCCCTTGAAAAAGATGTAAAATGTTTCGTCAAAAGCCGGAACATCAGAACCTCTAACTATCTAGAAGCATAAGCAACCACCTTGCCATGTTACATCAACACACAACCCAAACCAACCTGGGACGCATCACAATAGATGACAAAATCCTCGGTGCCCTCAGGTAAAGTGAAGACTAGATTTAAGTCAACTTATCTTTTATCCTCACAAAACTACCCTTGTAAGCATCAAAATACAAGAACTTTACCTTTTTCTGAGTCAACTTGGTTAATGGAGCAACAATAGAAGAAAAGCTATCCACAAACCTCCTATAATAACCAGCTAAACTGAAGAAGCTCCAAATATCGGCTGGAGTCTCAGGTCTAGGCCACTTCTTAAGCACAACAACCTTCTGAGGATCCACCATGATCCCCTCACTAGACACAAAATGACCCAGATAAGTTACACCATTCAACCAGAATTCACATTTAGAGAACTTAGCATACAACTGCTAATCCTTAAAGGTCTGCAACAAAAGACGGAGGTGATCGGCATAATCCTTCTTACTCTTAGAGTACACTAAGATGTCATCAATGAATACAATAACGAACAGATCCATAAACTGACGGAAGACCAAGTCAATGAATGTTGCAGGGGCATTGGTCAAGCCAAACTACACCACCAAGAACTCAAAAGACCAGTACCAAGTAGGGAAAACTATCTTAGGGATATCCACCTCCCTAATTTTTAAATGATGATACCTGTATCGAAGATCTATATTAGAGAAGAATTTGGCACCCTGAAGTTGATCAAAGAGATTATCAATTCTCGAAAGTGGATACTTGTTCTAAACTGTCACCTTGTTCAGTTGTTGATAATCTATATGCATCTTATGGGAATCGTCCTTTTTACACACACACAAGATAGGTGCACCCTATAAGTACATACTATGACGGATGAAAACCTTGTCTAAGAGATCCATCAACTATTCCTTGAGTTCCTTCAACTCAGCTGAAGCCATTCTATACTGAGGAATAGAGTTAGGGTGAGTGTTCGAAACAAGGTTAGTATCAAAATCAATCTCCCTATCGGGAGGGACACAAGGAAGGTTATTAGGGAAAACCTTGAGAAATTCATTCATTACCAGGACGGAATGTAAGAAGGACCCTCCAAGTTAAAATCTTTAACCCAAACTGAATGATAGAGACAACCTTTGGAAATTAACTTTCTGGCTCTAAGATATGATATGAACCTTCCCTTAGGCACTAGATGACTTCCCTCCCATTCGACAATTAGCTCATTAGGAAATTTAAAAAGGACCTTATGGGTTTGACAGTCTAAAGAAGCATAGCACGAGTGCAACCAGTCCATTCCAAAAATAACATCAAAGTCAACCAAGTCTACCCGAGTCTCTTTATTGCTAAAAGATACCACAACCCCTATAGATTCTTCTGACAACCATAGTGTCTCCTACCTGGTTAGAAATATAAAAAGGGCTCGATAGACACTTAGGACCAAAACCAAAATGCACAACCATAAATGGGGTCGCATAAAAGAGAGTGGACCCCGAATTAAGTAAATAGTACACATCACTGGAACATAGTTTCAACATACCAGTAATGACATCCAGAGATACCTCGGACTACTAACGAATAGTGAGATCATAAAGACGGTTTTGACTAATGTTAGAGACAGAAGTGGCACTCTTTGGTACAGGAGTTGAAGAAGAGCCAATAGGAACTTTGTTTGCCCTAGAAGTAACTCTAGAGGGACAATCCCGCTGCGTATGACCAATTTGACCACACATAAACATCGGTTCCTCCCCTTCTCGCACTGACCATGGTGGTGCTGACCACAAAATCTATATGAAGGGTAGGATGATAGTTGTTGGGCCCCACTAGCCTGAGATTGGACACCCTGTTCCCTAGAAGCATCACCACCAAATAAACATCGGTCACCAGGCAACTTTAGGCAGGGATCACTAGCCATCAAATAGGAGTTAGGACTTCCCCAACTCTTCTTCTTAGAGCACTTTCCACTCTACTATTGGCCTCCACCCTATTCTAAAAATTGAAATTTCTTACTCTACCTCTCACCAATCTCAGCCTACTTTATTTTCTCCTCTTTAACTTATTTCATACAAACCACAAGTCAATAAATATCTATCTCCTTATTTAACAAGGCATACTTACTCTTCATAATCAAGTCTCGGGACAACACCGAAGCAAAATTTCTCATTCGGGCCCTAATGTTAGATACCTTCTCAAGAACATACCGAGACAACTGATGGAATTTAAATGATACTCCTTGACTATTATTCTTCTTTGATTCAAGTTAACAAATTCCTCTATTTTTGCCTTCCTCAACTCTTGAAGAAAAAAGTGATCCAGAAACATACTAGAGAAATTATCCCATAAGGCAGAACTAGAGACTTTGCTCTCAACTATTCCCACTCTTCGTACTACTGGTATACCACATCTTTCAATTGGTAGGCAGCAAAAGCTACACATTCAACCTCTGAAGCATGCATAACCCAGAAGATCTTCTCCATCTTATCAACGAAACTTTGTGGATCCTCCTTAACTTTTGTACCAGTAAACATCAGAGGATGCAGCCTCATAAATTGGCAACCTCTAGTGGCCTTAGATAAACCCATAGCAGCACCAACAGAACCCAACTATTGTGACTGAGACGTCACCAACTGAGTCAATAAGTTAATGAAGCAACGAAACTCAGCGTTAGTAACCTTCCCTTGAGGAAACTAAGTATGGATGTTTCCTTTAGGAGTAGAATCAGTGGGGATAGGTGGGAATCCATAAGGACAATCAGTTGCAGTGACCCTTCATCGGGTATAGACCCTAGAAGTTAGATGAGCTCCTTCCACATTTTTCTCAGATGGGATAAAAGAAGTTCTACGGACATCAGATCTTCTTAGAGGAAAGATTTGAAAGGTGAATAGGCAAAAATTAGAAGGATCCAAGACTTTAGACTCTATAGCCCAAAATTAAGACAATAAGAAAGGGAAGCATTCCTATATAACTCATAGCCCCCTTTATAAATATGGCGCACTATAAACCCATAAAAGAGACTCTACTTAACACGAATTTGTGGATACCCAATTGAAAATGAACCTAGGCTTTGATACAATTTTTTCACAACCCAAACCAGGGCCTGGCCATGATGGGTATCTCCAGTCCCACATAGATCGGAGATCACCCCCTTCACCTAACCAAACCACACAACATCCTCAAATGTTGGATGAATTCCGGACACATAAAAAGATAACATAAAATAAAACTAATAATAATTTATGATAAATTTATACCAACCACCGGTAACAGGACAATCGTCCGTCACCAAATAACCAACCAAATCACCCAAGTCTACAGTAATCCAATAAAGCCTCTACAAAATCCAAAATTAATAAAATGTCAGGACATTCCCCCGCCAGTAGCCAAAATAAAATCTAAAAAAGGTTTAAGACATCGAAAATATGGACAATAAAAAGAAGCCTTCCGAGGTATGAAAGCTTAACTCTTTAATGTCTACTTAAGAACTAACTCGAGCACCTGATCACTGCGCAGGAAAAGCAGAAAAAGTTTTGGTGCCTGCGTCGCGTGGGGATACAGCACCCGAATACGGTTAGCGATTGAGGTGCTAGAATGTAACTTACAGATAAAGGAATAAAATAATGCGATGTCAACAGTTAAAAAGCAGTACAACATCCAATTCCTAATATTATGTTAAATACAAATACATATATAAAAATATAATATCACATGACGGCGTAGAGAACATGGCTTAGCATGAACTTTAAAACCTTAACCTAGGTTATGTAGCATAATCATAATATAACAAGGCACCCATAGTCTATTAGGAGGGCCCAAATTTCCCCTAACTCGAAGAGCCCCAGAGCATGTAGCCGCACAAACTAGAGAATATCCATATTCGTATATGACTTTAAGGGGGACTCAAACCTTCCAGTATAGTCAAGGTGACTTAAACACATACAATATAGGGGACTGAACCTCACATTCATATATTCATTTAGGGGACACAAATATTCCGGTCATATAGACACCCACACGGGCTAGTGCAGTTTCCAGTGTTAGTCCTTCGGACTCCACTTTTATTGCTCGGCTACATATCCCACTTTAAATTCCAATTAAAATATTCATTACACATGCTCAACCATTAATCTAATTAATTACCAAAGACATCCCGTTGGTATCGTCATACCAACCCCACTTGTAAGAGTACAACATGCCAGAACCATTATTAATCATCTTAGGACTCGAACCAACAACAAGATGTGAATTCAATTCATCATTTAGGGACTCGAACCTATTTACTGTTTCAAATAAATTTATTGCCACAAGGTCTTCATAAAACCATTTGCCAATCATTAACATTCTTAGGCCAATGACTTTGTTTAAAACATAATTCATTATGTGAGAAGATCATTCTCAATGAGAATTTCACAAACTGGTATAAGACATACCATTATCGAAGCCAAAAAAACTATCAAATTTAGCATTAAACATGACCCCTTAGTTAAACCACAATTTACATGCACCCACATAAGCAAAACCATTATTATATCATGCATAATCATAAATTAAATCTTGAGAAAGCAATACTCAGCATTATTCATTCAAACCCTCAACCTTGATTTTTAAAACCACCTTTAATAACTCATGAATAATGTTTTAAACATATAATTTTAGTGAACTAACACGCAGGAAAGAGTCACACGCCTGAGTTACAAAGATTCACGGAGAGAATTTGATCATTAAGTTCTTAGATGACCTCTCGAAGAAACCTTAGCCTAATCTTTCTTGAGAGGTTTTAGGAGAGAGTTTAGAGAGTGTTTGATCTTTTAAAGGGTATAATGAATGACCAAAAATTGTTACAAGAGGTGGGGTCATAAGGTCTTAGGGTGGGAAATGTCTAAAGTACCCCCCAACTTAAATATATAAAAACCCGCCTTTGGTTACAGGTCAAGCTATTGACTCGTCACCATAACTTACAACTCGTACCATTGAGTCGCCACAGGACAGACAATTAGACACCACATACTATCAAACTTACGACTTCCTAGTCCCACTCGTTACTAGACAATACAACTTATATTGTCTATTCGTGACAAACACAGAACACCAAGGGATTAGACACAGGACAACATTCAACTGGACCTTAACCAATCGTCATACGATCTTATGACTAGTGAGGAGTCTCTCATAATCAGGATAAAAATTGGCTAATAACACACTGGTTAACTTACAACTAGGGTTACCTAACTCTTAACACACCATATGACTCATGATGTGAGTCGTAAGAAGGACAGAGAGCGTAAGGCTCAGAAAATTTGTAAAGGCTAAAGTCCGATACCTTTAAGTTTCCCCCCTTAGGATCATTCATCCTTGAACGATGGGACAAGGCGTTGATTACTATGTTTGGACTCCACACGCCTCTACTCTTACCTTCAACAAGGTTAGAAACAAAGATTCCAAGAAATCAATCTTTCTTTTAACAAAGACAGAAAATAAGGAAGTTAAGAAAACACATACCTCAAGTATGAATTTTTGAAATAGGGAATAGGAACAGATACTTGGACTTCATGTCCTCCCAAGCTTCCCAAGTAGCTTCCTCAAACTTTTGGTTCCGCCATAGAACCTTTATCGAAGCCATGTTCTTTATACACATCCCACAAACTTTCCAATCAAAGATTCTCATGGGAACCTCCTTATAGGACAATAAATCTAAAATACCAATGTTCTCCAAGAAAACAACCAACGAAGGATCTCCTATGTATTTTTTTAACATAGACACATAGAATACTAGATAAGTGGAACTCATACTAGAGGGAAAATCCAATTTATATACAATATTACCAACCCTTATCAAAACCAAGTACGAACCAACATAGCGGGGACTAAGTTTCCCCTTCTTCCTAAACTACATTACTCTTTTCATGAGAGATACCTTTAAGAATACCCTATCTCTAACCTCAAAGTCTAAGTCCCTTCATTTTACGTCTGCATAGGACTTTTGGCGACTTTTGGCAGTCTTATGCCTATCCTGAATCACCTTTACCTTCTACATAGCTTGGTGAACCAAATTTGGGCCAAATATCTTCACTTTACCAACCTCGAACCACCTAATAGGAGATCAATACCTCCTTCCATACAATGCCTCAAATGGGGCCATACTAATGCTAGAATGGTAACTATTATTATAGGCAAATTCAATAAGAGAAAAATGGTCGAACCAACTAAACCCAAAGTCAATTACACAGGCTCACAACATATCTGATAACGCCCAAACTACAGCTCTCGTTAGAAAGTGTAAGCGGTCGCTGTCAAATATAGAACCCAACTGGGTTGGGTGTCGAATCCCACAGGGAATACTTGGTCAGTAAGTGTTGCAACTATTAGTAGACTGTTGGTCGAAAATTCCACGGAAAGGGGGGTATGGTTTAGGCGTGAAATAATGTTAACAAAATAACGAATGAAATGATGTATGTAGTAAGATTTAATCACAGAGAATAATAAGTTAGGGTTATGTCCACCTTATGAGTTCTACGTATCTATTAACTATGAGTAATGCAGAATTTAGACAATCATGCACTTATAGAGATTCGTATTCTAATGGTAAATCCTAGTGTTTCTCAACCAACAAGGATTATTTCACTTTAGCTCTCTCGAGCCTAAAGTGTATAACTAACGGTACAAATTCTCTAAGAAATTAATCTGGTTAAGGCATTAACGTGTAAATAGGGGTTGGTAGCCCTATTTCTTTGTCATACTCTCTTTTCCAAACATGTAACTTTTCTCTTGAACAAGTTAATGCTATACTGGCATATTCTCTATGTTTGCAACCATAAAAATGTAATTAAAACAAAGAGAGTAATGATATAAGTAGCATACATATCATGAATTCACAAACTCATAGTAATAGATAGTATCTCATAAGACTTCCATAACCCTAACAGAGAAGTTTAGCTACTCATGAGTACAACAGAAATCAACGAAGACATCATCATCCTACCAAAGTTAGAATAATCTCACGATGGGGATGAGTGTGGCGTCAAAACAAGGTTGACGTTTTTGCCCTCCAGATGTTTTCCCCAAAGTTAGCGTTTTTCTCTATCTGAACTTACAAAATCTGTAAACTGAATAAAACTAAAGTGTCGAATGAAAGAAATCGAATGCATCAATGCTGAAAAATTCAGCAAATAAGGTTTTTATAACCTCCTTGTCCTAGTCCTACTAAGTTACTGCTGCACCCTTAAGTATTTAAAAATACTGCTTTTGCCCGGGACAAATTCGCCATGCGTCACATTTAGTCCATAAGCTTCCAAAAGCTGCCTTCCCTCTTATGTGAAGTTTTCCTTTGCTGCCCAAAGGTCTACAAAGTGATGAAATCTTCACCATTAATACCTGAAAAACATGCTAATCACATAGGTTAGCTCACTTAAAGGAAAATGGACTAAAAGTGCAGGAATTATATATTTTGTCCTCAAAACTTAGCTATAACATGGGTAAATTATGGTGTTTAGGCGTGTAAATACGCCTAACATCATCACCCCACACTTAAAGCTTTGTTCGTCCTCGAACAAAATATTACTTCCATGCAAACATCTAACTAAAATATCACAGCAGCAACACAAAATGTTCAACAAGACAGGCACGACAATCATTAACAAAGAGTAGTTTTCTTGATCACTACTAGAAATAATTCAACCTCCAACATAGACTCGTGATGATGGTTAATTCGTATCCACAAGTTAATCCACAAAGAATCATATAACACTACCCAAAACTCATCAACCATGTGTGTCTCACATAAGATATCACCCATAATCACTCACAAGTTTTGCATTTTTAGAAACATGGGTACAAGATTCTCCTTGCTCTCTCTCTCACAAAGACTTCATATGTTGCAACTAATGACCATAGGCTTGCCCTTAGTGTAATGCTCCACTAATATCAGAATGCTAAGCTTAGGATCAACTAGGTCTTTACAGGTTGTAATGTAGGCTAAGGGACAGGTAGGACTATTTTGGCCAGAAATAGTGACTATGTTCCCTAAGCGCTTTAATACACTACGTTATGTCATTAACACTCTCTTTTAAATAACCCTCTACTTTCCTTTCATCTACCACCCCTTTTCACCTATTTTGTTATTCAATTATAAACACAACTATCTTTTTATTTTTCTATTTCTATTTTTTTTCTTTTTTTTTTTCTTTATTTGATTTATTTATTTATTATTATTTTTTTTCTCCTTTTTTTTCTAAAACACCTCTATGATAGCCACTCTTTTTCACAACAATTTCAAGTAGCAATACACTCTGAGGCATCACTCTCACCCAATTTCCTCTTATTTTATCACATGACTCTACAATTTAAAGCGCTTAGGAATTTGGATCAAATTATGGTCTTGAAAAAAAATGGATTAGGCTACATATGAGGCTATCAAAGAAAATAGCTAAAGGCTCAAAGGGGGTTAACTAGGATAATGTACACGGGTAGGTAAAAAGAAGGTAAACAATTATAGGCTGCCAAAGAAATGCCTAAATCATCTCCTAAACTCACACTCTTTATTTCGCTTTACACCTACACCAGGAAAGTTCTAGCATCAGTCACAACACAGAATATACTATAACCTCACACACACAAGGCACATGGTCAACTTTATTGGGAGCAGTATAGACTCTTGACCCAACAGATGAATGAATTAAGCCACACAATTATCACACAGTGAGTCACACCTAGAGCCTAAATGTCTCAATAGTAATGATTTTAGCACAAACTCTTGTCATAATACTATGCTATCTATCAGAACAATTTCATGCACTTCATGCAAAATCACAAAAAAAATTCGAAACTATGACTAATTAAAACAAAAAAACATAAATAAATATAGGCAAGGAAGTACAGCATACAAATACCAGCACCCCACACTTAGACGGGACACACCGCCCTCAGTGGAAAATAAATAAGGAAAATCTGATTAGTCGGACTCCTCCTCTATGTTTGGGGTCATACCCCCTGCATCGGAATCATCATCAGAGTCGTCGTCTTCAGAGTTCTCCTCCACGTCTGAGTCTGGCATTCCGCGATCATCATCAGTCGACACGTCATCATTGAAAGGTTCCTCAAAATGTACCCCTACTCTGCACATAGCCCGCGCATGCTCATTCATCGGGTAGTCGTAATCCAACTGCTGGAGCTCTGCATCAGTCAGAATTTGACCCCCACTCATCATGGTAAACCGAGTCATGCCATATAGATGGCGAAAGAAACTTTTATCCCGAGCATGTGTTTCTGCAGTGGTCAGGTTGACGCCATGCCCAGTTTTAGGATCTTTAACCTTTGTTAGATCAACCTTCTTCGGGTTGTGCGGAAGCTTATGATCTGCAGGTTCCTCTTCAATGTTCTCCTTCCTCAATATCGCAGTCAACAAATTGCCAAAGCTGAAATGGGACCTCTTGTGCAGCCTAGCCTTACGCATTGATGATCGTATAACCGCACCAATGTTGATGGGAATATTAGTCATCAGAGCGTACACCAAGCATACTCTATCTCATGCGATCTTTGTGTACTGTGTCCCAGGAATGAGGCAAGATTTGACTATCCTCAACCATATACGAGCTTCTCTATTTAGAGAAAAATACGGGAAGGTATTGTGCCGACCGGTATCCTTGTGACGATTCCAACGTGCCATTGATCTAGTTCCGCACAGTGTATGTCTGATTTCCCTGTACGGAGGTCTGTGATAAAGCTGCTTGAGCGGTGATGGATCTACAGATGGAAAACTCAGAAAAGTGTTGAAATACTCCGCATTCAGTTGCAATACTTGGCACCGAATCTTCACTTCACTTACGATAGTCTTTGGGGACTAATTGGCATAGAACTCTTGCGTTAGATCAAGATTGCACTCTCCCATATCTCGAAAAATGAAATCAAGATGTAGCCCAATGATTTTAGCCAACATGGGAGGTTCTCTCTTCGCTAGACTCTCCTTTTGTATCAACTCCACGTGAACATATTTTTTCACTTTGTTGTTCTTGTACCACTCCTTTCCTTCCTCCTCTAGGACCCACTTTATCCCAAAAGTGCGTCGAGGTATTTGCAGCGAGGAGGATTCAACTTGCTCTTTTCTTCCCCTTTTTTGACCTTTCTGTGAGGTGGACGCTTTTTCTTTTCCTTGTCGTCCTTTTGGTGCCATTCTACCTGAGATTAAAATAGATTCATGTTAGTTCATCTCGGAAGATTTAATCGACAAACAAACAATAGTGGCACCACCCCACACTTAATTTGTTGGTACAAACTAATTACGTGAGTGATGTTGATTACTCAGACTTCATTGACATACATATAGGCGATATGTTCCAACAACATGTTTAGCACAGTCATACTTTCATGTCATCTTAATTATCCTTTCCCACTCTATTTCATGTAATCTTGACTATACTTTCATGTTTGGATTGATGCACTTTTTGAACAAGACTACTACATCGAGATCGTAACAAGTTATTGCAAAGAAATAATCACAACATCTCATGCTTGTATTCAATCATGATCTTTGTCTTGATGAACGAGTCATTCAAACATTCAAGCTTTCAATTTTGAAGATTATGCAATTAACTTCACCATGTCGATTTCGCAAAAGTATCACAGTGTATCAAAATCAAATACAAGTCGGAACCAAGTTAATAACACCCACACGTATTCTTTTACTCAACTAGATGTATCATAACAAATCAACCACATTCTAATCATCAACACCACTTTAAGATCTAACAAATCATTATAAACGTAGCATCTCAACAACTACAAAATATAAAAGAATAACTTACTTGGTGGTAGTTTGGGAAGATGATCTTGCAATACTAGATGAGTAAAAAGAAAAGTTTTGAGAGAAATTGGAAGGTTGGGCGGCGCCTATCTTAAGCAAACAATGAGATTTTGTTCTAAAATTAAGAGTCTATTTATAGACCAACGCTTGGGTCGGGTTTGACCCATGTAAAATCGGGTTAGGAGAGCAAAAAGCATAAGTAGGCGGCGCCTAATGCTTTGCCCAGTTGGGCATAGGCGGCGCCTATGCTATAGCCTTGTCGATTCAGAGAGCAAAGGCAATGGCATAGGCGGCGCCTAATGCTTTGCCTAGTTTAGCATAGGCGGCGCCTATGCTATAGCCTTGTCGATTCAAAGAACATAGTCCTTGCCTTGTCCGTTGCCTATTTTTACATAGGCCTTGCCTTGTTCGTTTCCTAGATTCGCATAGGCATTGCCTTGTCTATTACCTTTGCGCCTTCATTCCTAACTTACCACCTTTAACATGGCTTCCTTTCAAATCAAAATTTGAGACCAATCTCCTCCTTTATACGTCTTACACCTACATTTACTTAAAAACAACAAAAACAATTAGATAGATGGGTTGCCTCCCACCAAGCGCCTTACTTTTGGTCGTGGCTCGACTCATCTTTTTGGATTTTTATTTAACAAAAACAACTTCTAGTAAAACAAAACGATTAATAACGATGGGTTGCCTCCCATGTAGCGCTTGATTTATTATCGCGGCACGACACAATTATCTCGATTACTTAGAATTCGTCGAGATAGATGGTGGCCATGCATTTTATCGAGTCAAGAGGACCGATATATTGCTTCACTCGTTGTCCATTCACCTTAAAGACACCCCCATTATTGTCTTCTAACTCTACTACTCCAGACGAGTAGACTTGGCTAATTCTGAACGGACCAGACCATTTAGACTTCAACTTACCCAGAAATAGCTTCAGTCTGGAGTTAAAAAGAAGTACCATATCACTCTTCTGAAAGTTTCGTTGGATAATCCGACGATCATGATACTTTTTCATCCGTTCCTTGTAGAGGTCTGATCTTTCATACGCATGTAGACGGAATTCATCCATCTCATTCAGCTGCTCCAATCTCAGATTAATAGCATCATCCCAATTCAAATTAAGCCACTTCAACGCCCACAATGCTTTATGTTCGAGCTCAATTGGCAAGTGACAGGCCTTCCCATAAACTAGTTGGTACGGAGACATGCCAATTGGTGTCTTGAACGCAGTCCTATAAGCCCATAAGGCATCGTCTAGCTTCCGAGATCAATCTTTCCTACTAGCATTTACAGTCTTAGCAAGGATCAGCTTGATCTCCCGATTAGAAACCTCTACCTGCCCACTAGTTTGTGGGTGGTAAGGTGTGGCTACCTTATGTTGTTTGACCCCATATTTCACCAACACGGCTCTGAACATCTTGTTGCAAAAGTGTGATCCTCCATCGCTTATGATGGTACGTAGTACCCCAAAATGAGAGAAGATATTTCTATTCAAGAATGCTACAACACGCTTACCTTCATTATCAGCCAGCACTACTGCTTCGACCTATTTGGATACATAATCCACAACAACTAGGATATATTTCATTCCAAACGAACTCACAAATGGGCCCATGAAATCAATACCCCATACATCAAATAGCTCTACTTCAAGAACCTTAGACATAGGCATCACATGATGCTTTGAAATTGCGCCTTGCCTCTGACACTGATCACATCTTCTCACAAAATCATAAGCATCCTTGAATAATGAAGGCCAATAATAGCCGCTTTGCAATACCTTCCTGGCTGTCCGATCACCTGTATGATGACCCCCAACTTGGGAAGCATGACTTGCTTCCAATATGCTAGGCACCTCCACATGAGATATGAATCGCCTAATAACACCATCCGCACATCGTTGAAAAAGATATGGTTCATCCCAGAAGTAGTGTTTTACATCATGCATGAACTTCCTCTTTTGATGAAAAGAGAGATTCTCAGGCATCACATTACTTACCACGTAGTTCGCAAAGTCTGCTCACCACGGTAACTCTTTCACCATCGTGGCTAGGATCTCTTCGTCGGGAAATGCATCATCAATCTCAAGATCGGGCTGCACTATGTGCTCATTCTCAAGTCTAGATAGATGATCAGCTACTTGGTTTTCGCAACCTTTTCTATCTTTTACCTCTAAATCGAATTCTTGCAGCAATAACACCCACTGAATTAGCCTTGGCTTAGCATCCTTCTTTGGCATTAAATATCTCAGAGCAGCATGATCTGTATGAACCACCACTTTGGTCCCCAACAAGTAAGCACAGAACTTTTCAAAATCATAAACAACTGCTAGAAGCTCTTGTTCCGTGACGGTATAATTCTTCTGGGCTCCATTCAAGGCCTTGATCGCATAGTAGATTGGATGAAATAACCTTTCTCTTCTCTGACCAAGTACAGCGCCCAAAGCTACCCCACTTGCATCACACATAACTTCAAACGGTAGAGACCAATCAGGCGCTACAATGATAGGAGCTTCAACTAGCTTCCCTTTGAGGCATTCGAATGCTTTCAAGCAATCTTCACCGAAGACGAACTTTGCATTCTTCTCCAAAAGTTTGCATAACGGACTAGCAATCTTGGAGAAGACTTTAATAAACCTTCGATAAAAACATGCATGACCGAGGAAACTACAAACTCCCTTTACAGAAATTGGAGGTGGTAGTTTCTCGATAACTTTAATCTTCACTTGATCGACCTCAATTCCTTTTTCAGAAACTTTGTGCCCAAGAACAATACCTTCCTTAACCATAAAGTGGCACTTTTCCCAGTTTAGTACCAAGTTGAATTCAATACATCTCTGCAACGCCATACTTAGATTCGCCAAGCATGATTCAAACGACTCACCTACAACTGAAAAATCGTCCATGAGCACCTCCAAGGTGTCTTCAACCATATCAGAAAAAATGGACATCATACAACGTTGAAAAGTGGCAGGTGCGTTACATAGCCCAAATGGCATACGTTTGAAGGCAAACGTACCATATGGGCATGTAAAAGTTGTCTTCTCTTGATCTTCGGGAGCAATACAAATCTGATTATAGCTGGAATAATCATCTAAGAAACAAAACCATCCTTTCCCTGCTAATCGATCAAGCATTTGGTCCATGAATGGCATTGGAAAGTGATCCTTAAGCGTCCATGAATTCAGCTTCCGGTAGTCCATGCACACTCTCCACCCTGTGACAGGTCTGAGTGGAATTAGCTCATTCTTTTCATTTGCAACTACCGTCATGCCCCCTTTCTTGGGCACACACTGTACCAGACTCACCCATTTACTGTTGGAGATTGGATACACTACCCCTGCATCCAACCACTTAATAATTTCTTTCTTCACCACCTCTTGCATAGGTGGATTCAAACGTCTTTGATGCTCAATAGTGGGTATGCAATTTTCTTCAAGCTGAATCTTGTGCATACATATCCCAGGCGGGATACCAATAATATCAGCGATAGTCCAATCGATGGATCTCTTGTATCTCCTTAGAACAGAGATGAGAGCTGCAACTTATTGCTCGTCCAAATCAGCCGCAACAATAACCGAAAGTGTGTTTCCACTTTCCAAGAACGCATACTTTAGATGACTGGGCAGCTCCTTTAATTCTAACATTGGTGGCTCTTCAATGGATGGTTTCGCTGGTAGTGTAGGTCGATTTTTGAGATTAAGGTCCAGCGTCTTGGGAGCATGAGAATACGACCCTCTTCCTGTTAGAGCACAAACAGTTTCTTGATAATCTTCCACATCCTCACGCTCAAAATTCATTTGCACAGCAGTCAATGGCTCAACAATAAGCTGCTTCTCTACAGATAATTCTTTCTCATCTTCATAGTACACATCGGCTACAAAGAACACATTCATATCTTTGGACTGCTTCATTGATTTGCATACATCAAAACGGACCACTTCGTCATTCATCCGAAATAAAAGCTCATTTGCTCTTAAATCAATAAGCACACTTCCTGTTGCAAGGAAAGGACGCCCCAAGATTATGGGAACTTTAGAGTCCACCTCACAATCCAAAATAACAAAGTCTGCAGGAAAAATGAAGGAAGAAACCTTTACCAATACATCATATAAGATACCAATAGGTCGTTTTACCAACCTGTCTACCATCACGAGCCGCATATTTTTTGGTGTAGGATCGCCCAACCTTAACTTTCTGTAAATAAATAGTGGCATCAAATTGATGCTAGCTCCCAAATCGCACAATGCCTTAGCAAAATCCAAATATCCAACCGTGCAAGGAATAGTGAAAGCACCAGGATCTGCCTTCTTCTGAACTAGTGATCTGGTAGCGATTGCACTGCAATGATGAACATTATCTGCCAGCTCATAGCTTGCTGCCCGCTTCTTTGTCAAAAGATCCTTCATGAATTTCGCGTACCCAGGCATCTGTTCCAGCGCCTCTACCAAAGGAACATTAATAGTCAGCTGCTTCAACATAGTCATAAATTTATTGAACCTGGTATCATCAGCTTTCTTCTTCAGTCTCTGAGGAAAAGGTAGTGGTGGAAGGGGAATAGTTTTCTCCACCGCTTCCTTTTTATCTTGCTTTCGATTATCAATCTTTTCAGGCTGCAGATGTCTAGGGGTGGCGTCACGAACACTCTCTTCAGCTTCTTTGGCATCTTCACATTCTGCATTAATAACATTATCTGCTATATCATCAACCATCTGCTTGCCCTTGGCTGGATTCTCCAACACCTTACCACTCCTGGTAGTAATAGCCATACATGATCCGTCGTTCCTTGGATTTTGTACAATGCCACTAGGTAAAGTGCCAGCCTTTTTTTGATTGAATGCCGCTGAAAGTTGACTCAATTGTTGTTCCAGCTATTTTATTGAAGTGGAATGCGAGTCAACCAATTGATTTATTAATGACAAATCATTCTTTACCTCATTTACTCCCGTATTGGTTACCTCCACTCCTTTCAACAGCTTAGCCATCATATCTTCCATAGACATCTTCCCAGAGCCAGACGCCACGGCCTCACGGTTTCCAGGAGGAACATACAAACCACTCCTGTCAGTCTTATAATTCCAACTACCTTGATCACGGTCCTTGTTTTCAGATTTATCATAATAGTTCCGACCTTGGTTTCCTTGGGCATTGCCTCGGAAACCCCCCTGATTATTCAAGTAGTTAGCTTCTTCCTCAGAATCGGATTCATCTCTTCCCTGTGACATAATAGCTTTGACTTTTTTGGTCTTCCCTGATAATAAATGCTTGGTAAGAAGATCCATCTGCATTTTCATGTGTGCCATATCTTGATCACGTTCCTCCTCTCTTCGCCTTTGTTCTGCAGTCATACCAATAGATACTGTAGAGCTTGCTACCTCAGAATCCCTAGTATGCCAAGCTCTACTCTGCTTTGTCATACGATCTAGCATATCACTTGCCTGAATAAAAGTAAGGTCCATGAATGACCCTCCTGCAGCATTATCAACCACTGGCTTAGTCACCGAATTCAAAGACCTGTATAATATCTCCATCAAGTGGACATTGGTCATATGATGATTTGGGCACCGCATAAGCTTCTTCTTGAACCTCTCCCATGTTTCGTGGAGAGTTTCAGTTGGAAGCTATCGAAAATTGCAGATCTCATCTCTCAACTGTGCTCTCTTGGATGGCGGAAATAATCTTTCTAGGAAAGCGTCTTTCAATTGCCTCCAATTAGTAATAGAATCAGGAGTTAGCCCATTCAACTATAGAGTTGCCTCCCCAGATAGAGACAATGGAAATAAGCGCAACCGAATTGCATTCTATCCAACGCCTGGATTGTCGAATGACTTGTATGTAGAGATAAAATTGATAAGATGCATATTCGGATCATCGCCTGCAAGTCCACCAAATAACCCCTTGAGCTGCAATAGTTGAATCATGGTGCTAGTGATATTGAACTTGGCTCCAGGTGCCAAGGGTGGAGGAATAATAGCCCCTGTGGCACCAGCCCCATCCAAATCATCATCATCATCATCAAAAGGAATCTGCACAGCTCGACATTCAGGTCTCAATCTATCTTGACGATCTCTTCTGTTCACAGGTGCCACCACCTTATCAGCATGCCTTGGGTTTAGTAACTCATCATCACCTAGGTCCTCATCATCAGGATTTGTTGCTCGCCCTGGGTTATTAATATTCTGTTGATGCACTTGATCAGCGACCAATGCAGCTAATCTAGCCTGCTCCTATTGAGCAGCCCTTCTTTCAATGTCTCATTGCGCCTCCATCCTGCCAATAAGTTGTGGTTCAGGGTTTATCGGTAATAATGGCTAACCCAAACTTCGAGTATTTGGCATGCACTGTGCAAAACCTGAATAAAACAAAAACAACAGACGAAAAGTAAAATTCGAGAATCTTTGACCAAAGGGTCTATTAACAATCACAAACTTAGTTGACAACCATATTCCCCGACAACGGCGCCAAAATTTGATAACGCCCAAACTACAGCTCTCGTTAGAAAGTGTAAGCGGTCGCTGTCAAATATAGAACCCAACTGGGTTGGGTGTCGAATACCACAGGGAATACTTGGTCACTAAGTGTTGCAACTATTAGTAGACTGTTGGTCGAAAATTCCACGGAAAGGGGGGTATGGTTTAGGCGTGAAATAATGTTAACAAAATAACGAATGAAACGATATATGTAGTAAGATTTAATCACAGAGAATAATAAGATAGGGTTATGTCCACCTTATGAGTTCTACGTATCTATTAACTATGAGTAATGTGGAATTTAGACATGCATGCACTTATAGAGATTCGTATTCTAATGGTAAATCCTAGTGTTTCTCAACCAACAAGGATTATTTCACTTTAGCTCTCTCGAGCCTAAAGTGTATAACTAACGGTACAAATTCTCTAAGAAATTAATCCGGTTAAGGCATTAACGTGTAAATAGGGGTTGGTAGCCCTATTTCCTTGTCATACTCTCTTTTCCAGACATGTAACTTTTCTCTCGAACAAGTTAATGCTATAATGACATATTCTCTATGTTTGCAACCATAAGAATGTAATTAAAACGAAGAGAGTAATGATATAAGTAGCATACATATCATAAATTCACAAACTCATAGTAATAGATAGTATCTCATAAGACTTCCATAACCCTAACAGATAAGTTTAGCTACTCATGAGTACAACAGAAATCAACGAAGACATCAATATAATACCAAAGTTAGAATAATCTCACGATGGGGATGAGTGTGGAGTCAAAACAAGGTTGACGTTTTTGCCCTCTAGACGTTTTCCCCAAAGTTAGCATTTTTCTCAGTCTGAACTTACAGAATCTGTAAACTGAATAATACTAAAGTGTCGAATGAAAGGAATCGAATGCATCAATGCTGAAAAATTCAGCAAATTAGGTTTTTATAACCTCCTTGTCCTAGTCCTACTAAGTTACTACCGCACCCCTAAGTATTTAAAAATACTGCTTTTGCCCGGGACAAATTCGTCATGCGTCACATTTAGTCCATAAGCTTCCAAAAGCTGCCTTCCCTCTTATGTGAAGTTTTCCTTTGCTGCCCAAAGGTCCACAAAGTGCTGAAATCTTCACCATTAATACTTGAAAAACATGCTAATCACATAGGTTAGCTCACTTAAAGGAAAATGGACTAAAAGTGCAGGAATTATATATTTTGTCCTCAAAACTTAGCTATAACATGGGTAAATTATGGTGTTTAGGCGTGTAAATACGCCTAACATCAATATCTTCCACGGTATGAATAATCCTTTCTACTTTCCCATCCTATTACGGATGAAAAGAAGTACTAAAGCTCAATTTTATGCCCAAACCACGCTGAAATAAATGACAGAATTGTGATAAGAACTGAGTACCAAGATCTGAGATAATCAAGACAAGCACACCATGCAAGTTTACAACCTCCCGAAGGAATAATTTTGCATAATCCTCGGCAGAAAAATTAGTCCTCACTAGTAAGAAGTTAGCTGACTTTGTCATCCTATCTATGATGACCCAAATGGAGTCAAACTAATTCCGCCAGCGCTGAAGGCCGGTAACGTAATACATTTTAATTATCTCTCACTTCTACATCGGTAATTCAATTTCTTGAAGTAGCCCACCAGGGCTCATGTGCTCCACCTTTACTTGCTGACAAACCATACACTTGGCCATAAATTTGGATACATCCCGCTTCATGTTATTCCACCAATGTAGTTATTTGCGATCATGATTTTTTGTTGAACCGGGATGAGTCGCATACCACGATTCATGGGACTCGGCTAAAATCCTGCCTCATAATCCATCCACATCAAGAATAAGTAACCTCCCTTGGTACCTCAAAATACCCTCACCACCGATCTCAAAGGCCATCACCTTATGTGTACCCACATCATCTTTGATCTTTATCAAGAAAGGGTCTAATATCTACTACTTTGTTTCCAAACCAAGAGATGATTGCACCACCTGTTGCACAAACACACCACCATCTTTAGAGTCCAAGAGACGAACTCTAAGGTTAGCCAAATGGAGAATATCTTTCACCAATTCCCACTTATCCTTATCCACATGCAACAAGCTTCTCATTACAACCAACTAAGAGATTCAGAAACCATATTAGCCTTACTTGGGTGGTACTGAAGACTTCTATCATAGTCATTCAGCAACTCAAGACACCTTTTTTTCCTGAGATTAATCTCTTTTAGATTGATCACGTACTGTGGGCTTTTATGATCACGTACTTTCAATGCGAATGCCACAACCAATATCTCCAAGTCATGAGTCAAATAGTTCTTCTTATGAACCTTTAACTATCTAGAGGCATAAGCAACCACCATGCCATATGGCATCAACAAATAACCCAAACCAACCGGGGACGCATTAAAATAGACCAAAAAACCCTCGGTACCCTCAGGTAAAGTGAAGATCAGAGCTGAAGTCAACTTATCTTTTATCCTCTCAAAAGTACCCTCGAAAGAATCAAACCACAAGAAATTTACCTTCTTATGAGTCAACTTGGTCAATGGAGCAATAATAGAAGAAAAAGCTTTCCATAAACCTCCTATAGTAACCAGCTAAACCCAAGAAGCTCCGAATATAGGTTGGAGTCGTGAGTTTAGGCCACTTCTTAACCACAACAGCCTTCTGAGGATCCACCATGATCCTCTTACTAGACAAAACATGGCCCAGATAAGTTACGACATTCAACCAGAATTCATATTTAAAGAACTTAGCTTACAACTGCTAATTTTTCAAGGTCTGTAACATAAGGCAGAGGTGATCAACATAATTCTCCTTACTCTTATAGTACACTAAGATATCATCAATAAAGATAATCACGAACAAATACAGAAACTGACCGAAGACCCTATTCATTAAGTCCATGAATGCCACAGGGGCATTGCTCAAGCTAAACGACATCACCAAGAACTCAAAATGCCTGTACTGAGTGCAAAAAGCTGTCTTAGGGATATTCGTCTCCCTAATCTTTTACTGATGATAACCGAACAGAAGATCAATCTTAGATAAGAACTTAGCACCCTAAAGTTGATCAAAGAGATAATCAATTCTCAGAAGTAGATACTTATTCTATACCATCACCATGTTCAGTTACTAATAATTAATACACATCCGAAGAAAATCGTCCATCTTACATACAAACAATATAAGTGTACTCTACAGGGACATACTAGGATAGATGAAAACCTTTTTTAAGAGATCCTTCAACTACTCCTTGAGTTCCTTCAACTCAGCTGAAGCCATTCTATACGGGGGAATAGAGATAGGAAGAGTGTCCGAAACAAGGTCAATACCAAAATCAATCTCCCTATCGGGAGGGAAACCAGGAAGGTCATTGAAGAAGACCTCATAAAATTCATTCACTACCAGGATGGAATGTAAATAAGGACCCTCCGAGTTAGAATCTTTAACCCGGACCAGATAATAGAGACAATCTTTGGAAATTATCTTCTGGGCCCTAAGATATGATATGAACCTTTCCTTAAGCACTAGAGAAATTCCCTTACATTCGATAATTGGATCATTAGGGAATTTAAACATGACCTTATGGGTTTGATAGGCTAAAGAAGCATAGCATGAGTGTAACCAGTCCATTCCCAAAAAAACATCAAAGCCAACCATGTCTAACTTTATCAAGTCTACTAGGGTTTTTTGATTACTAATTGATACCACACAGCCTCTATAGACTCTTCTGACAATAGAGTCTCCCACCGGGGTATAAATAGAAAAAAGGCTCGATAGATTCATAGGACCAAAACCAAAATACACAGCCATAAATGGGGTCACATAAGATTTAGTGGACCCTAGATCAAGTAAATAGTACAATCATGAGAAAAGAGTTACAACACACCAGTAATGATATCTGGAGATGCCTCAAACTCTTGACAAGTAGTTAGAGAATAAAGACGGTTCTTACTAATGTCGGAGCCAGAAGTGGCACCTTTTGGTGCAGGAGCTAAAAAAGAGGCAATAGGAACCTTGTTTTCCCCAGAAGCAACTCTAGAAGGACAATCCCACTACATATGCCTAATATGATGACACATTAAGCATCGATTCCTCCACTTCTCACACTGGCCATAGTTATACTGACTATAAAATCTACAGAAAGGGTAGGATGGTACTGACTAGGCCCCTCACTGGCCTGAGATTGGGCACCCTGTGCCATAGAAACATTACCACCCTAAAAATATCATTCACTAGACAACTTTAGGTAAGGAACACTAACCGTCAAATAGGAGTTAGGACTTCCCCAAGTCTTCTTCTTAGAACACTTTCCACTCTGCTGTTGGCCTCTACCCTATTCTGAAAACTAAAATTTCTTACTCTATCTCTCACCAATATTAGGATGCTTTCTTTTTTCCTAGTTAACTCGTTGTATATAAAATACAAGTTGAGTAATGTTCATATCCTTGTTAACAAGGCAACCTTACTCTCCAGAATCAAGTTTCGGGACAACCCCGAAGAAAACTTTCTTATTCAGGCCCTCATGTTAGATACCATCTCAGGAGCATACCAGGATAACTGATGGAATTTCAAAGCATATTCCTTGACTGTCATTCTTCCTTGATTCAAGTTAACAAATTCCTCTATTTTTACTCCCTCAACTCTTGAGGAAAGAAGCAATCCAGAAACGCACTAGATAAATCATGCCACAAGGCTGAACCAACGTATTTTCTCTCAACTATTCCCACTCTTCATACCACTAGTATGCCACATCTTTAAATTGGTAGGTAGAAAACTCTACACCTTCAACCTCCGAAGCATGCATAACCCAGAAGATCTTCTCTATCTCATCAGTAAAACTTTTAGGATCCTTCTCAACCTTTGTACTAGTAAACATCGGAGGATGCAACCTCATAAATTAGCCAACTCTTGTGGCCTTAGACGAACCCATAAAAACACCAACAGAACTCGACTATTATGACTAAGACATCACCAACTAAGTTAATAGGTTAATATATCAGCAGAACTCAGTGATAGTAACCTCTCTTGGAGGCGACTGAGTATGAGACTCACCCTCAAGAGCAGAATCAGTGGGCACAGGTAGGACTCCATGAGAACAATCAGATGAAGTGACTCTTGAACAGGTCTGGACCTCAGAAGTTGGATAAGATCCATCCACATTTTCCTCAGACGGGACAGAAGAAGTTCCACAGGTATTATATCTTCATAAAGGCATGATCTGAAAGATGAACAGACAAAAATCAGAGAGATCCAAGACCTTAGACTTTATTACCCAAAATTAAAACAATAAGAAAGGTAAATATTCCTAAATGACTTATAGCCTCCCTTTTAAGTGTGGCGTGCTACACACCAATAGAAGAGACTCTACTTGACACGACTTTGTGGACACCCAATTGACTATGAACCTAGGATCTAATACTAATTTTGTCACGACCCAAACTAGGGACTGGCCATGATGGGTATCTCCAATCCCACATAGACCAGAGAGCACCCCCTTCACCTAACCAAACCACATAAAATCCTCATATATTGGATGGATTTCGAACATATAACAAGATAACATAAGATAAATCTAATAACAATTCATAAAAATTTGTACCAACCACTGGAAACCGAACAATCATCTGTCACAAACAACCAACCAAATCATCTAAGTCTACAGTAATCTAATAAAGCCTTTACAAAATCCAAAATTAATAAAATGTCGGGATATGCCCCCCATAGTAGCCAAAACAAAGACTAAACAAAGTGTAAAACATAGAAAATATGGACCCTGAAATGAAGCCTTTCAAAGTATGGAAGCTCACCACTTTAATGTCAACTCACGAACTAACTCAAGCACTTGATCACTGCGTAGAAAAATTAGAAGAAGTTTTGGTACCTGCATCGCATAGGGATACAACGTCCGAAGATATTTAGACATTAGAGGGATAACATGTAACTCGGGGATAGAGGAATAAAATAATTACATGACAACAGTTCAAAACCAGTATAACATCCAAAGCCTAATATCATGTGAAATACAAATACATATACATATATATAAAATCACATGTTGGGGTAAGAAATAAGGCTTAGAATAAACTTTGAGAACCTTAAACTAGGCTTTATAACATAACCATCATATAACAAGGCACCCATTGGCTTTATGGGCCCAAATCTCCCCTATCTGGGAGGGCCTCAGTGCGTATAGCTGCACAAACCATAGAATATCCATATCCGTATATGCTTTTATGAGGGACTCTAACCTCCCAGTATATTCAAGGTGAATAAAGCACCAATGTATACAGTATGGGGGACTCAAACCTCCAATTCATATATTCATTCGGGGGACTTGAACTTTCCAAACATTTAGACACCCACACCGGCTAGCGTAATTCCTAGTGTTATTTCTTCGAACTCTACTTTCATGGCTCGGCTATACATCCCTCTTTAAAACCCAATTAAAACATTCATTACATATTCACAACTATTAATCCAATTACTTACCAAAGGCATCCTATTGGTATCATCATACAAATCCTACTTGCAAGCGTACAACATGACATAACCATTATTAATCATCTTAGGACTCGAACCAATTGTCTAACAAGACGTCAATTCAATTCATCATTTAGGGAATCAAACCTATTTAGTGTTTCAAATAAATTTATGGCCAACTAGGCCTTCATAAAACCATTTACCAATCATTAACATTCTTAGGCCAATGCCTTAGTTCAAAAAACAATTCTTCATGGGATAAGATCATTGTCATTGAGAATTTCACGAACAGGTTGAGGTCATACCATTATCAGAGCCAAAAATCCATCAAAATTAGGATTAAACATGACTCCTTAGTTAAACTACAATTTTCATGCAACCACATAAGCAAAACCATTATTAAAACATGCATAATCATAATTAAATCATGAGAAAGCAATACCCAACAATATTCAATCAAACCCTCTACCTTGATTTTTAAAACTACCATTAATAACTTATCAACAATGTTTTAAATATATGATTTCAGTGAACTAACAGTGAGGCAAGAGTCACATGCCTGAGTTACGAAGATTCATGGAGAGAATTTGATCCTTAATCTCATAGATGACTACTTGAAGAAACCCTAGCCCAATGTTTCTTAAGAGGTTTTTAGAGAGAGTTTAGAGAGTGTTTGATCTTGTAAAGGGTATAATGAATGACCAAAAGATGTTAAAAGACATGGGTTCTTAAGGGCTTGGGGTGGAAAATGTCCAAAGTACCCCCAGCCAAAAGCTGTAAAAACCCGCCTTTGGTTATGAGTCAAGCCATTGACTCGACACCACAACTTATAACTCGTACCATTGAGTCATCACCAAGACAGAGAATTAGACACCATACACTATCCAACTTACGAGTTCCTAGTCCCACTCGTCACTAGACCATTCGAGTCGTATGGTCTAGTCGTGACCAATACAAAACACTAAGGGCTTGGACACTAGACAACATACAATTGGACCCTAACCACGCATCATATGATCATAATACTCGTGGATAGTATCTTATAATCGAGAAAAAGCATGACCAATAACACAGTGGTTATCTTATGACTAGGTTCAACTGACCCGTAACCATACTATACGACTCATGGTATAAGTCATAAGAAGGGCAGAGAGACTAAAGCTTAAAAATTTGCAAAGGCCAAAGTTGGGAGAGTTTCATAAAGACAAAGTCTGGAGCGTTTCATAAATTAACTTGACGTCTTATATGAGGCCTACTTAATTATTTTTTCACATGTATTTTTATAGTTCTTTTGCCATGTCACTTCAAATTAGTAATTATAAGTTATTCAAGATATGTCTGCTTCACTACTTCAATGGTGATCTTACTATATCACCCCTAATTAATTATTACAATCATCTAAGCATTGGGCTGCTTAAATTACAATACAACAAAAAGTATTATAAATTATAATAATAATAATAATAAATTTAAAAAGAATAATTGACTACCAATGCCACAAATTTTGGACAAGGAGAGTATTATAAATTACAATAGTTAACAACTTAAAAAAATATGTAAAAATACTACAAATCACAATAATTAACAATTTAAAAAATTCAAAGGTCAATCTGCTTGCTTTGCACAACTTCATTGGTCCTTTCCCTTGCCTTCATTTTTTCATCCATTTTAATTTGTTTCTTATATTTTTAATCTGTTATACATTTTCAAAAAAATATGAAAAAATTTCTGCAAATCACAATAATTAATAATTCAAAAAATTTAAAAGATATAAAATATTTAGCTGATTCTCAAAATTATAGCAGTGTCACTTAAATTAGAATAGGAGAAAAACTATTATAAATCGAATTAATTAAATATTTAAATTATTTTTAAAATACAATTGACTATCAATACCACAAAAGTTTGGACAAGAAAAGTAACATATATTATTTGAAAGTTACATAAAAGTATTATAAATTACAATATTTGACAGTTTAAAATATCTAAAAAATAATTTGTTATATATTCCAAAGAAATAAGTAAAAAATACTATAAATCATAATAATTAACAAATTAAAATTTTAAAATACATAAAATATTTGGTTGACTCTCAAAATTATATCAGTGTCATTTAAATTGAAATAATTAAAAATATTATTGACTTTCAATGCCGCAAAAATTTGGACAAGGATGTGACATGTATTATTTAAAAATTACATAAAAAATATTTTAAATTACAATATTTAACAACTTAAAATATTAAAAAAATTAATTTGTTATATATTTCAAACAAATACGTTAAAAAATACTATAAATCACAACAATTAAGAACTTAATTTTTTTTTTAAAGATATAAAATATTTGATTAATCTTTTGAAATTATTTAAGTGCCACTTAAATTAGAATAAAAAAAATATTATATATCTTAGTAATTAAAAACTTATCAATGCCACAAAACTTGAACAAGAAGAGTAACATATATTATTTAAATATTTAAAAATTACATAAATGTATTATAAATTACGACAGTTAACAGTTTAAAATATTAAAATATATTAAAATATGATTGATTATCTTAATTTTATTTATGCCATATAAATTAAGATAAAAACCCTCGATATCTAGTTTTAAAATAAGAGGAAGAATATTTTAAAATTTTCTTTTTGGTAAAATGGCTAAAGGCGTCAATCCGCATGGCACGACTTGTAAGATAAAAAACCACTAGAGTTGGTATGGTGGTTCAGCGTCATGTCCATTAAGCAAGAGGTCAGGGGTTCGATCCTCGCCTTTAGCGAATGGAGCAAACTCTGTGGCCAGTTCCCTACCGCTTAGTGCGCTGACAGAGGAACGAAAGATTAGTCTCACGGCTGCCGGCTTTGAGGATACCTTGGGAAACAAAAAAAAAAAAAAAAACTTGTAAGATAAAAACTACAAGGATCGGTAATTATTTTCACACCTGTGGAACTATGTTAGGATAAAATCCCAAGTTATTCTGCAACTACCTCACCATTAGACGCCAACACTTGTAATCACTGTAATCTCCTTCATCTAGCTGTTATCGTTGATTATAAACACTTGTTGAAAATGAACAAATTACTATTATATATATATTTAAAAAGAGGTAAATCAATATGACAATTTTCTGTCCGACTAAAAATACAAACAATAGGTGAAGACTTATCAATATGCGAAGTTGCGCCAACGAAAATGGAGTTTTCCTTCCAGATGACTTAGCCATGAAGTTCATAAAAGACTTCATGTTCATTTAGCATTTCTCAATGTATCAAAAAAGAAATGTCCATTTTGAATTTATATTTTTTTCATTATTTTCTTGACATGAAAAAAAGAATAACCATAGCAAATACATATTATCAAAATGGTGAGTCTAGCTCGGGATTAAGTACCGAATATCATTTTTCCTCTTTATCGTTACAAATCATTGTCTCTATCTAAATCAAAATATTTAATTTTGGACGATGAGATTAAACAAACCTGACAAGATTGGTTATAATATTAGGTTACCATGATTAGACAATTTTAAAATATGTATAGTTGTCGTAACACTGACAAATTAAAAGGAAATGTAGGCTTTATAAATATATTAAGATCTCTGTCTTAATACACATTTAAATATTAAAAGTATTAAGATCTGATACTAAATAAAATGTAATTTATTAGACATCTGAATGTATAAAATTTATCTTCATCTAAAATTAATAAATACAAAACTCAGTTAAATACTAAATTAATCTAATACTTTTTCAGTTAGATAATTTTGTTATATATAGAAAGAGGTGGATCTAGAAGTTTAAACTAGTGAATTTTCAATAAAATAAGCTACAATGCAATTATACTATAAAAAAGACAGTCTCCATCAGGAATTGATCTCATGTTCATAGGGATTGATTCCATGTTCATAGGAAAACATAATCAATTCAAGGGTCTCTTCTATGACATCAAGCCATCCTTCAATTTGTGTATCGGTTCCCATCTATACAATTTTATTGACTCCTTCTATTTTTTAATATATTTACGGGATCTACTGTAGAGGGTGGAGGTTACTGAAAAACCCCACCCGATACTGTAGATCCTCCCCATATATATATATATGCGCCTAGTAAATTAATATCCTATCCGTATAAGAAGGATTATACATGAAATAGAAATGATTGGAGCAAAAGAATATTTCTTGTATCTAGAGGCTAAAAATATTAGTGATAAAAATATTCTCTACACCACTTAAATAAGCAGTGAAATTGCTTTCCACATATTTATCTTGTTTGTTTACAAATTATTTCTAAACAAACAATATATCCCCCATATTGGTATCAAAGCCAATGACAACAGGAATTTCTATTTTTTAATAAACAAAAAGAAATTCTTAGAATTAATTTCTGAGAAAAAGAAAGAATTAATTTTTAAACAAAATCGATATTCTTATGTTGTATTTGCAAAAATGTGCAAAGATTCTTTAAAATCTCAAAATAAAGAAATTTTCGAATTAAAATTCTTAATTTAAGAATTAGAATTTAAATATCAACATAATCTGTTTTTATCCAAGTATAAATGTGAACAAAGTATTATAAAAGCATGATGATCTCATAGAAATACATAGATATTTGACTGTTGGACTCAAGATTATTTAGTTATAAGTCAAGACCATTAAGGATAGTCTACCTGGTAAAATTACTAACCTTATTTAAAAAACTGATAGGTTTGACAAAGGAGTAGGAAAAATATTTAGAGAGAAAATCTTCCTAGAAAAATCTCTAATAGTGTTCTATATAAAAAAGATAGCCATGATGAAAAAATTATCTCAGAATTTTGGAAAAGGCAAAGAGATCTAAAAGATAAAGAAAAATCAAAAAGGAAAAAATGAAAGAGAGACCTAACCTCCAAATCATAGAATCTTCCGAGGAAGAATACAAATGAATTATCTAGACGAATTATTCTATGCATTAAAAGACCTTGATCTATCAGATAAAAAATTTAGCATTCTTATAAACAAGGAGATACAGGAAACTTTAGTTTTGAATCCCTTCAACCTCAGGAATAAAGAATGAAGAAAATAATTTCCCGAAAAAGAAATTAAGAATTTTTTTTCCAAAGTCTAAAGCAAGGAAGGACTTCAAAAGAAAAATCACAAGAAATACAAATGTTACAATTGTGGAGAAGAATGCCATAGGAGTTACGAATGTAACAAGAAAAAGGTTAAAAACTCAAAATTTGGTAGAGAAGAGATAGATTCAGATCTAGAATCAATAACATCTATAAAAAATGAAGATTTCTATATAGAATTCTACAAAGAATTCTCAGCTTCAAGTTCTGATTCAGAATAATGAATCAAGAAATAGAAAAAAGAGAAGAAAATGAAGTAGTTCAGGTTATTGATTGTGAGACTCCGTAAGAATTCAAACTATTTTATTTTTTATCCTCCCGCATGCGTAATTTTAATTTTTGACTTTAATTATATTTAGGAATGTCAAAAGGGTGTTTTGAAAAAGTTTCAAAAATTATGGAAGGAGTTCAGGGTTATTTTGGGACCTCATGGTAGTGAGGGTCCGCGATATTGGCGTGCCATAGAGTTTAGCCTCTGTGATAAGGGTGTGGAATAGAGGCTACCCTATACGATATTAGCGTGCCACGCCACTATGTAAATTCTCTCAGTTTTTGTTTTATTCACATGGGTGAGGGACTTTTGGTCTTTTTACCTTGTGTACGACCTTTAAACATAAAATAACTTCATTCCCTTCAGTTTCAAAGATCAAATCATTCTCTTCCTCTCTCAAACTCAAAACTCAATAACATTCAAGGATTTCATAGAAGATTCACCATTCAAGCTTCAAACTTCGAATTGTCTTTAATTTCTTGTGTATTTCAGGCATATATCTTATTTCCTAAATTTAATTTTAAATTATGGTATTTATTTACTCATTATCTATGTGGTTTAAATTGATGAGTTTGAAATTAGGTTGAGGATTTTTTATAGGAATTACTTGAATTACTTTTCTCATATTTCAAATTGACGATTTCTGCTTTAATTTATAATTTTTGGACTGAATGAGTACATTGTGATGAGAATTGAAATGAGGAACATGAGTTTTCCCAAATGTATAACTATTTGATTTGGTAATGAAATTAACCCCAACTCACTTTGTAAATGTAGTTTTTGAACATGAATAATTGCATAATTGAACTTATCTATGAACTCATTGCATTGAATTAATGGATAAGTGGCTAAAACGAGTTTGAAAGGCCCTTAGTGGCCACTATTTGAATTTTAAAATGGAATTTGGGAGTCTAATGATTACCTAGATTGGTTTGGAATGATTGTATAAGCTTGCAAGCATAATTGATATGATGATACCAAGTAGTAAATGCCTTACTTACAAGACTTCTAGGTTAACGGTTTGGATTACATGTAAACTATTTTAATTTGGGTTAAAAGAAAATTGTTTGTCTCACTGTGAAGGTGTAGTCTCAGGGGGACTAACACTGAAACACATAATTTCCACCATGAGGGGTCTATATGACCGTGTGTTTGGTTCACATATTATATTCTGGGATGGCTAGAGCCTTGGTATCTTTAGCCTTTTTTTAGAATTCTCAGTTCGTACGGCTAACACGCACCGGTTCCCTTTTAGCAAGGGGAGATGAACCCATATAGCTTTTGGGTGCCTTTAGGATAGAGCGAGCTACACAATTCAAGTTAATGGTTTAAACCCTTATGTTCATGTCTCTTGTCCCTATTACGACATCCTTATAACGCCCTGGATCTGGTACCCAAAATGCTACATAGTGCTATGACCCCAAAGGACCACAAGCTAACCCATGACTAATATTTGTACCTATATACTACATGAAATACTTTATAATGCAGAAATATAAACTAAAAGGCCATAAGGTTCAAAACGGAGACATAGTGTTTGATAAAAATGTAACATCTGGGAGGGGTATGAAATACCCAAAACAACTGAAATAAGTTATCTGAACATACTGTAGTCTGGAAATCCTCTAAAACGTGACTGTCTAAATAAGAAGTTGATGGGACACGTCCCTAACTAACTTCAACTAATAAAATAATTACTAAGATAGTCAAATGATGATCATGTCCTCAAAAGATGAGGACTCACTGCTAACTCTGACACCTGAGACTAGAATCTACTGATGCTCTGAAGCTCGTGTCTCAGAACCTATGGTATAAGACATCATAGCGCAAATGTGTCAGTACTTTGAATGTACTATTATACATGTGAGGTAGGCTGAATGCATGAGATTCATATGCATGAACAATGACAATAACAGATTGACTATTATGAGCGTGAGAATACATGCATGAGACATAATAACTGACACTGATACCGTGATAACATAATTACTGAATATAAATACTGATAACATGACATACTGATAACTGATATAACTGATAACATGAGTGACTGTATCTGACAGTCCTGAATCTAATGGAACTAGCTGATTCCTATACTGTATCTAAGTTGACTGTATCTGACAGTCCTGAAATCTGAAGAACTATCTGAGTTTTATTATTGAGACTGATTGACTACATCCTTATTCTGTAACAAAAAATTATGAAAAGTAGTTATCTAACTGACATGCCCCTAATATGCCATTATGGCTGGGTTGGGATCCAATTTGTAACCCCAATTGAAAGGGTGTCAATACCGCGCCACTGGTAAGGACAAGATGTGGGTGACCCTTATCTGATAGTGTCCCCAAAAGTGAATGGTGGGGCCCTTATCTGATAGTTCTTATCCACCTCACCAACCCTCATTGGATAGTGTTGATATCTCAACCTATGCTGGCTACATAGTTTTAGAATGCAAGGATGACTTCAAAGAATCACACCCTCATCTGATAGGTTGTGTTCCCATCCTTGGGTTAACTCGGTGCTAATTCCTACTCCCATATGAATAGACTCTGAACATGATTTACTGAACTGAACATGGGCTGAGTTACTGAATTTCGCTGACTGACAAAATACTACTGATATCTGATAATTGACTGAGTTCATGAGATCATGGATATTTCCTGAGTCATAAGACTATCTGAAGTATAAGGATTCATATCTTGACTGAGAGTATCGTGAAAACATGACATAGCTTTAGGCACACAACTAAAGTTTCGGGTACGAGTACCCCCAGGACTCGATGTAAGGAAACTGACCAAGCATAACTTACTTGAACATATAACTAACATCATAATCCATAATACATTTATAGAAGTATTTCATCAAAACATGTGATAGGCATAACTTGTACATACATGGGGATTTCATGGTATCATGCTAGTTAGGCACCTTTCCTTCATCTAGGCATTTAATCAAACATATTGTAGGCATGGTACATGTAAACAACATTGTACAATAATTAAACATCATGGTTTAATTCTAATTTCATCATTCAAGGGTTTAGTCATAGGTTTGCATGAATCTATATCTATAATAATTTAACCTACATAGAATTTATCACCTAACATAGAGTAGAATTTAATTTCTCATTATCCACAAGAACAAGAGCAGCCCAATCATGAAATTCATAAGAAAATCCATAAACTTGAATTTAGAAAAAAAGGATTCTTTTACTTCATGGAAGAAAGGAGTCAATGAATGAACAATATTCATACCTTGGTTCATAAATACACGAAGATTAATGGAGGAAATTCTTGATTCTGAATCTTCTATGAAAAGCCCTAGGTTGTTCTTGAGAGGTTTTTGAGAGAAGAGAGTATATTAGGTAAAAAGTGGCTGAATCAAGTATTAATGGGCTTAAATAGGGGTGGGAAATTAACCGTTTTAACCCTGGACGTATCTTGTAATTTCATTAAAAATTTCCTGAATTGGACCCCTGGCGCGACGCGGCGCTATCACGCCGTGTCACTGGAATTTGACAATTGGGAAACTGAGGGATGACGTGATGCGGAGCCATCGTGTTGCCCCTTATTTTATGACCTGGAAATTTGGTGTGACATGGAGGAAATTACGCTGAGACACTCGAAAAAGACAATTGCCATTTTAGCTTGTGGCGTGGCACGTCACTGACCAATATGATGTTGTTTTACGTCGGGAACTTAAAATAGTCATAACTTCTTACCTAGTTATCGGATTTTGGCGAATTTTATATCGATGGAAAGATTATTGAATTTCCCACATGACTAAAAGTGAAAATATTAAAAAATACCATATGTAAAAAAGTGGATTCATCTTTCAAAGAAAGATCCTAACATTTTTTAGACGATTTCAAGCTAGTAAAAGGTATGGGGTATTACAATATCTCCCCCTTGAGAATATTTGTCCTCAAATGAAACTGAGAGCGAGAGGAAGAACATAAACTAACATACATACTAAAAATGAATAACTGAAACATGATCTCATGATAGACATGACTGATAATTGAATATATCATAGTGGACACGCATACCTGATAAATGCGTAACTGATTCATGAATTCATGATTGAGTATTCTGAGAAACTAAGTTTCTCACAATGAGAATGAATTTCTGATGCATAACTATATAATTGAACTGATACATGAATGCATGACTGAATATGCAATGGTACTTGATACCAAGTTTGTGATGAACACTAAATATAAAATTGAGTAAGCTTAAGGAGGACTATTACTTTGAGCTTGATCTGAGTTGGCGGAGAAGAGGTAAGGATACTTGGTATACATGTCTATTTCTGCTTCCCAAGTAGCTCCCTCGACAGACTAATTTTGCCAAAGAATTTTAACTAGAGGAACTTCTTTGTTCCTCAGTCTACGAGTCTGATAGTCTAGGATTTTGACTGGAATCTCCTTATAAGAGACTGTTCTGAACATCAATGCTCTAAATAGGGACTACAACTACTGGGTCACCTATTGAGCAAAGAGACATGGAAGACTGGATGAACTGAGGCTAGATCTGAAGGCAAGTCAAGCTCATAAGATACCTTGCCGAATTGACTGAGAATCTTGAAGGGACCGACATATCGGGGACTGAGTTTCCCTTTCTTGTCGAACCGATTCACTCCCTTTATGGGAGAGATCTTTAGATAGATATAGTCACCAATATTGAACTTGAGAACTTCTCTATGAACATCTTCATAAGACTTTTGTCGGCTCTGAGCAGCCTAGAGTCTTTCTCTAATCAACTGGACTTTTTATAAGGTATCGAATACTAAGTCAGGCTCTATGATTGAGGCCTCACTAACTTTGAACCAAACGATAAGAGATCAAAATCTCCTACCATAGAGATCTTTGAATGGAGCCATCCAAATACTGAAATGATAGCTGTTGTTGTATGCGAACTCAATCAAAGACAAGTGGTCATCCCAACTATCCTTGAAATCAATTGCACACGCCCGTAGAATATCTTCTAAAGTCTAAATGGTCCTTTTTGCTTGACCATCTGTCTGAGGATGAAAGGCTATACTAAGATAAATTTAGGCACCAAGACCCTTTTAGAATACTTTTCAGAAGTGAGAGGTGAACTGGGTACCTCTTTCTGAGATAATAGACAGAAGAACGCCGTGTAATCTGACTAACTCCCTAATATAGAGTTTGACATAATCCTCAGCTGAATAAGAGGAATGAGCTGGAAGGAAATGGGATGATTTGGTCATCCTATCTACAATGACCCAAACTGAATCATGCTTATGACGAGTTTGAGGCAAACCCGTCACAAAGTCCATCTTCACTTCTTCCCACTTTTAAGTAGGAATAATAAATTCCTGTATAGGACCACTAGGCTTTTGATGCTCTATCTTAACCTGCTGATATGTAGAGCACTTAGCCACAAACTCTATAATATCTCTCTTCATCCCACTCCACCAATATACTTCCCACAAGTCGCGGTACATCTTTGTGGCCCCTAGATGAATAGAGTAGTGCGCACCATACACTTTTGCAAGAGTTCACTGCCTTAAGTCATCTACACCTGGAACAAAGAGACAACCATGAAAATGAAAAACACCGTCTCACCCTTGGGAGAAAACCTCTACCTTATGATCCTAAATTGACTATTTCAACTTGACAAGGGTGGGATCCCTATATTTCTTTTCTTTTACTTCGGAAACTAGAAATGATTCTGAACTACTCTAAAACCCTATATCACTCTCATCTATATTGACTAAGCGAACGCCTAGTCTGGCAAGATGATGTACTTCCTGAGCTACCTTCTTCTTACTGTCATCCACATGAGCAACACTACCCATAAATAGTCTATGAGAGCGTCGACCACTACATTGGCCTTGCTCGAATGATAGAGGAAATTAATTTCATAATATTTTAAGAGCTCTAACCACCTTCTCTAAGAAATATTGAGATATTTTTGAAAAAAGACATACTAAAGACTCTTATGATCTATGAATACATCTACATGAACTCCGTAGAGATAATGCCTCCAAATCTTCAAAGCAAAGACTACGGCTGCTAACTCAAGATTATGAGTAGGATAATTCTTCTCATGGGGTTTAAGATGCCTGGAGGCGTAGGCTATGACCTTACCATGCTGCATGAGGACATAGCCTAAACCCACTATGGATGTATCACAATACACTATGAACCCATCTGAACCATCTGGAAGATCTAAAATTGGAGCTGGCGTGAGTCGAGTCTTTAACTCCTGAAAACTCTTCTAGCAAGGATCTAACCACTGAAACTTGATTTTATTCTGAGTCAATCTGGAAATAAGGGATGTAATAGAAGAAAATGCCTCAACAAACCGTCTGTAATAGCCATCTAAACCCAAAAAACTCCTAATATCTGATGGAGAGACAGGTCTAGGCCAGTTTCTTACCACTTCGGTATTTTGAGGATATACTCTAATGCCATCACCCAAAATGATATGAACAAGGAATTCTACTGACCTTATCCAAAATTCACACTTAATGAATTTGGCAAATAACTGATGATCTCTGAGAGTCTGAAGTACTGTTCTGAGATGGTCTGCATAATCTCATGCACTACGAGAATAAACCAAAATATCATCTATGAAAACTATGATGAACATGTCCAAGTACTGTTTGAACACACGATTCATCAATTCCATGAAAGCTGCTGGAGCATTGGTAAGACAAAATGACATGACTAGGAATTTGAAGTGACCATACAAGTATAGAAAGCTGTTTTTGGAGTGTCACATTCTCTGACTCTGAGCTGATGGTTGTCGGATCTGAGGTCTATCTTAGAGAAATAACTAGCACCCTGAAGTTGGTCAAATAAGTCATTGATTCTAGGAAGAGGATACTTGTTCTTGACCGTGACCTTATTAAGTTGATAGTAGTCTATGGACATTCTAACAGAACCGTCTATCTTGCACATAAATAATACTGGTGCGCCCCACGAGGAAATGTTGGGCCTGATGAATCCCTTATCTAGGAGATCCTTCAACTATTCTTTTAATTCTATGATTTCTACTGGTGCCATTCTATATGGAAAAATAGAGATAGTCTAAGTATCTAGAAGAAGATTAATACCGAAGTCTATTTCCCTTTTGGGCGGAATTCCTGAAATATCTTCTAGAAAGATATCTGAATATTCAATCACAACTGGAATGGATTTAAGACTGGGAGTTTCGGAACTGGAATCCTTAACATTAACAAGATGATAGACATACCCCTTAGATATCATTTTCCTTGCCCGAAGGTAGGAAACAAGCTGACCCCTGAAAGCGGATACACTGCCCTTCCACTTAAGGATGGGTTCATTTAGGAACTGAAAATGGACTATCCTATTTCTGCAGTCAACTATGGCATAGCAGGAATAAATCCAATACATGCCGAGGATGACATCAAAATCTGTCATCTCTAATTCGACTAGATCTGCTAAAGTGACTTTCTGAAATATTGTAATCGGGCAGTTCCTGTAGACCCATCGGGATATTATATTTTAGTTTGTGTACTATTCTTTTTTTTTACATTATTGATATATTTTATATTATATTAAAAAATTGAATAATTTTTTCATTGTATTTTTTAGGAGAGAAAACATATAACCACTTTTCTTCTTATATTAAGGTTAATGAATTAGATGACCTTAGAAAGAGATAGAAAGAAGAGAATTTTTCAGATATTTGTGAACTTTCCATTTAGACAAATCTTGAATATTCAACATCTTAAAGTTCAGCCTTAGCCCCTTTACAATTTGTTGCATGTAGAGATGGATAATGATAGAGTTGATTTGTTCATCCTCAGTTTGAATGGAAAGATGTTGCAATTTAATAAAAGGGAATTCTAATTCCATTGTTAGTGGGTTCAAATTTGGTAAGAAATCTAATTTTTTCTCTGATCCATGTCTCTGAAATAAACTTATGGTTAGGTATTACCTTGGATAAAAATGAGAAGAGGTTTAAGTTTTATATAGATGTTGTTGATTTTAAGAATTTTATATGGAAGAAGATTTGATGAAATTGATATGATATATTTCATAATCAGGTACCCAGAAACTGATTTGTCAAGAAATTACATAACAATATTTTATTTTGATTTGATAGATTCTGGTCAGTACTTTAATTATGATTGGGCAATTGAATGTTCAGAGTTCTTAAAAAAGCATATAGTCATAGTTGGAAGGTTAATCCATCATCTTATACATTTGGTGGTTTTTAATGAGTGATAAATTTAACACTCATTTAAATCTAAATTAGTACACAATACTATGAGTTAATGATATGAATGAGATAATTTTGTCATTTGAATACACTAATTCTCATATTTTATAGGTATATAGGTGATAAGAATAAAAAGAATGAAATGAGCTGAAAAATGATCAAAAGGGGAAGAGAAGTGCAAAATCTAGAAAAACAGGAGGAGGATCTGGCCTTCAGTTACCACGATCATATTCTGAGGGTCATGATCTCGAAAAGTCAAGATTGTTCATCTATCATGATTGTGATATTCTTATGGCGGTCGTGATAGTTGCGATCGCGGACAAACTGTACTGATCGCGGCATAGCGGGTTTATGCCCAGGGGAAATTATGTAATTTTATGTTGACCCCAAAAACCATATAAGACAAAAAACCCTTTCTTATTTGTTATTCTTCACTTAGAAAAATTGATTTTGGAGACTTTGTAAACCCAACTAATTTGAGCAAGAATATTGTGTTTAAATTTCCAATTTGAATTTAGTACAATTTAAGTTAAATTAAAGAATATTCTTGTTTGCATCTTCACTGAAAGCATGGAATGATCCTTTTAGTATATTTCATCTCCCTAACTTCATGAATAACTAAGCATTTATCTTAGAATTATTTTAAATTAGGGTGCAAATATATGTGGGTTATGATGTATTGGTGTAGATTATTATTTGTTGATGATGGGTTTTACTAATGCTTGCTAGATTTAGTTGGAGTTTAAGGGTGAAAGCCCCAAATTTCCAAAATGAATTTGTTGGTGAAATCCCCAAATTACCAAAACCTCACATCATCGTTGAAAGAGAAATGTGAGTATACTTTCGGATGCTATATCATCCTTGAAAGAATTATATGCGTGATAAGGAATTAGTGAACAATAGTTAGATGTGGCTTATTCTCCTTTTGTTATCCTAGACATAAGGGTGAATTAAGAACTAAGTCTTGGGCATCTTCCTAGAAATAGGGATGCCCGATTGAGGTATTAGGTGGATTTGATTGACACATTCATGAGGTATCTAAAAGGTCCCCTGGGTGATAATCTCGAGGCCTGGTTGACAAACTAGCATCAAGAACCCCTAACCTAGCCCAACCATGTAATCATCAACTAGAATTTACATCCAATTGTCATGAACTAGTGCATTATTTTCCCATAGTAAGAATGCCAAGACTTGTCTCATATTTAAATCGTAGTAATATTTGTTGCTTTGAGTTTGAAATTTGATTTGATTTTGGTAACATAACTTTCCAAACCAATCCCCTATTTTAATACATGCAATTCAATTTGTTTACACTACGGGCATACATGTAGACGCTATCAACACCTATAAGGTTTGAAGACAAGACTCATTCCTTGAGGATTCTTCTTGAACATGAGTTGAGCTTTATTGACAATGTTCAACCTATATCAAAACTATGGCATAGGTAAGCGTGATCAGTTTTCAATGGCTCTTCAATTATGGTTCTACTAGTGTTATCTGACTATTAACAAAACAGTTGCTAATCATGTTGAAATTTTTAGTCCTCGAATCTTAAACTAAAAGTCATTGCAAGAACTCATTTGCAATGAGTATTTGAAGACAATTATTGTAGAACCTTACAATTTCCATTATTTTATTTTTCACCTTCCCGTGTTTGTAATATCAATTTTTGACTTGATTGTGTTTAGGGATATTAAAATGATGTTCATGAAAATTTTAGGAATTTTAAGAAGGGGTTTGGGGTCACTTTGGGACCTCGAGGTAGTGAGGGTCCATGATATCATTGTGTCACGAAAGCTACCCTCCGCAATATTGACATGGCATAGAATATAGTCTCCACGATATTGGTGTGCCACGCCTAGGTGAAAAGTTTATGAAGTTTTTTTATTCACTTGGGATAAGGGGATTTAGGTATTTTTACCCCTTGTACGACTTTTAAACATAAAATAGTCCCATTCCTTCAAGTTTTCAAAGATCAAACCCTCTATTTCCCTTTAAAACACAAAAACCAAGAACAATCAAGAGTTTCTTTATCCGTGCTCCAAACTTCAAATTGATTACTAATTCTTGTGATTTTGAGGCATATATCTCTTCCCTAAACTAATTTTATACAAAATCACGTGTTAAATTATTGTCTATGTGGTTCAATTTTTTAGATTTGAATATGGGTTGAGGGATTTAGAATGATTGTTTCATGAATTGAGTTCCCATGGGTTTGAATTGGTCGTTTATTTCTCATGATTTTGAACTAAATAATCGTATGGGTGTAGTAATTAGGATAGGAAATAATAACTCTCAACTTACTTCCGTGTTTAAGGGGTAAGGAGGTCGTTGTAAATATCCCAACTCGCGTTGGGGTCGAATCCACAAGGAGTGAAATTCAAATTTCAAGTCCTATGGGTGTTCCAATTATTAAAATGATACTTGGAATGCAACAAAAACAAATTTAAATTAAAATTAGGGTGGGGTTTGGTTTGAAGTTTGTTTATAACAATCTTTAGTCAAACAACACAATATTATTGCACTTTTGATTTAAAATCAAGTTTGGAGGTAATCTTAGGATTATGCCTACCAAAAAGTATAGAGCATGTGTGTTAGTGATGATTTAACATAAATCTTAGCTGTTAGTGAGAGATAGGCTAGGTCAAAGGTTTTTGTGGTTAGTCTTTCAACAAAACCACAAAGATGTCTCCCATTGGCTGTTTCGAGCACCTAATGAATGTGTCATTCATAATCACCCAAAACCTCAATTAGACATCCCTATTTCTACAAAAATTCTAATGATATGATTTTGTAAAAGGTAGCAAACCATATGCGTAATTGTCCACCATTACCTTGTTCCCCTATATCCCTCTTTCAAGGAGTCTATGGGTTCCTATATGTTCACCTTCATCCCCCTTTCAAGGATGATGAAGGGTTTCTATAGTTTGGGGTTTTCACCCATCAAATCCATTTGGAGATTTGGAGTTTTCACCAATAAATTCCAACTATTAAACACAAGGAATGGTGTAATCCATATTTAACAACTAAAAATCATGCAAACACAACAACACCCACACACAATACACTTTAGTTCAACATAATCCCAAGACTAAATTACTTAGCTAATCATGAAGAAAGTAGAGAAAGATATACCATAAGGATTATCCAAAGCATCCATCCATCACAAAATACTAAGAATTTAAGTCTCCAAAATTAGTTACGATCTTTCCCAATTAGGGTTCTTGTTTCAAATTCAAAAGTTTTTGTGAGGTAAGCAATACCCAAAGAAGCAAGGGATTTTTCCCATATAAGGTTTGGGATTCGGCCAAGTGACATTACAAAACTGTCCTGGGCAACATTCCCGCTTAGCCGCTTATCCAGGATCGCATGAGGTTGTCCATGACCGCGGTATGCTTCCATGATCACATTCTATTTACTATCTTGATTGACCGCAACCACAGACTTTGGCCCATGATTACGGTAACTGGGGCTGATGACTGCTCCTGGTATTCAACTGCACTTCTTTGCTTCTACTTGATCTCTTTTTAGCTTCAATCCACATCTTTTCATCTCACCAAATTTATGCCTGTAAAATGTGGATATTAGCGTATTAAATCAAGATTTTGTCTTATTTATTCATACAAAAATTGGTAGCTTGCACAAAAGTTGAGTGCAAATGAGTGTTAAAATCACTACTCATCAACACCCCCAACTTAAAATCTTGATTTTCCTCGAGTAACACCACCCCTTATCATGAGATAATTTCACATGTATGCCCAAAATCTATTACCTAATGATCATGATAACTTTAACTTGATTATTACCATAAAAATCTCTTTACACATGGGAAAAATGATTTTGGCTACACACCTCAACATAAAATGGAATATTGAAGGACTCAATAGACTTTAAGGAGCTACCATGTGTCAACTTCTAATACTCTAGAAATGAATAACTTCTTGCCCTCAATGACATTATACTTTCTTTTTGCCTCATTATTTGGAAGGTTACAAAATCACCCACTTTAACTTGGTCATAAGACTCCTCATAAAAAATAAGAATTCACACACCTAGCTATCAACCATGAAATAAGGAATTTAAGTGCAGATACTCTCTCTCTTAAGAACTCTCAATGCTAACAAGTACCATGACATAGGCTTGACTCTCTTTTCAATCACCACTACAATAATCACATTTCGCTGGGAATCATGAAGGACTTTTTGATATTGTGATATAGGTTTAGGGTAGGGTAGGATATTGATTTCAGGAAAACAAGGCTAAACTCTTCTTGAACTTCTACAACACACTCTTTTCAATTTTGCTATTGGGACACTTCTTTTCTTTCACTATTGTGCCTATATTGCCTTCATTGGTTTTCCCACTTTCTTTCTACTTCTCTCTTTCTCTCCTTTGATTAAGTTTTTTTGTGTGCATACTTCATGCATTTCTTTCCTTTGTTGGATCCTTTCTTTCTTCTAATAATTTTGCTTTATTTGCTTAAGCATGTCAGTACTTTCTTTTGACTTCATGGCCTAACGACACCTCTTTCAACTTTTTCCACCCCTACCTAAGGGTTTTTGCTTCAAATTGTATTCTTAAGTTCGAGAAAGATATGGTTCAAGAGAGGGATAATAGAAGGTTCACGATTTGCAATGTGTTTCCCAAAGAAAAGTCCAAAGGCTCAAAGTGGGTGACTAAGGATTATATCTATGTGTTGGTAGGGTTTTTAGGCTAAAGTTGGATTCCAATATCACAAGAATGGCCTAGGATCATTTTACAAACCATATACAATCAAAATTATTCCTCAAAAGACTAATGGGGCAAGTTATAGATGGTATAAGTACACATGAGATAGACAAATAAGCTCCCACACATGGCGTGTAAATCTTGTTGAGGGGGTTCAATTTTTTCTCCCACTTGAGACAAATAATTTTTATAAGTCAATTTTTGGAGTCATAAAAAGAGAAAAATTTTTGTTATAAAGTTACTCACATCCACACCCTTGAATTTTGTAAAATTTTAGACAGAGGGAGGTGTTTGTTTTTGCATTCGCAATATGCATAATTTGTTAATAACGGTAGAAACCAATGATCTTGTATCACATTGAGGTATTAATATGGGCTACCCACCAATATGGCTACTTATACTTCACAAATGGGTATGAATGGGATCCCAAATTAATAATTCCATAGTGCCGCAGGTACTCAGACTTCCCTTGCATTTTTTACCTTGATGCCACGGGTACTTAGACTTTCCCTGCATCCATGACTGAAATCCAATCATGGTGCTTTCCTCGGAAGAATGTCGTCACTCAGTCTATCATAGGAAAAATCTCGTCAAGTGACAAAAACTAAATAAAATAACAATCGAGGAACAAAGTGACTAATCAGGCAAATGTAGGCACTATCAGAGTGCCCAAATAGTACAACCCAAATAAAATTAAGAATCATCTATAAAAGCAGAAAAATATGCAGAAATATTAATAATAAAGACCTAAATCAAATGAAAATAGAGATAGGCAACCCCAACTTAAAAGGTATCAGTGTCTATAATGCATAAATAATCAAGGATAAAAGAGAGAAGGGTGCTTACTGAAACTGTATCAAGGGCTGCTATCACTTTTAGACTCTACATCATCATTATTTTTCTCAAGATCGAACCAATCAGCCTGTGCCTCATTATCACTCTCAACCCAGTAAGAAGGAAATTGATCTTGGAGTTTTAGGACCTTTCATAGGCCTTTAAACCTCTTCCATATCTTTTTAAAGAGCTCATTCCTTGTAATACCCAGTACTTTTCCTAGCTTAAAAAGTTTTCCAAAAATATTAGAAGATTTCTTTGAAAGATGAATTCACTTTAGTAAATGTGGTATTTTTAAGATTTTTACTTTTTTCATGTGAGAAATTTAATAAGCTTCCCATCGATACCAAATTCACTTAAATCCGACACCTGAGTGAAGAGTTAGAGCCTTTTTAGTGAGACAGTGTATCACCTGAGTTGCTCCATGATACCAAATTCCTCAAATGGCAATTGTCAATTTCCAGTGTTGCTCCACGATAGTGGTGCATCACGCAAAACTTCCAGGTCACAGACAAGGTGGCAATGCGATAGCTTCGCGTCGCCCCACCGTGTAATTTCCCCTTTGTCACTTTCCAGTGACTTGGCACGATAGTGGCACGTTGCGCCAAGGATGAAAATTGGGAAATTTTCTTAGAAATTAAAGATGCATCCAGGGTTAAAAGGGTCAATTTCCCACCGCTATATATACCGAATAACACTTGACTTAGTCATTCTTCACCCAAAATATACTAGTTTCTCTCTAATTTCTCTCAAGAACAACCTAGGGTTTCTATTGAGGATTTAAATTCAAGAAGATTTCACCGTCAATCCTCAAGAAATCTTATCCTAGGTATGCATAGTGTTCATTCATGGAATCCTTTTATCCATGAAGCCCAAGAATCGCTTTTCTAAAGTAAAGATTTTAGAGTTCCTGATGAACTTCATGTTAGGTTTATTTTGTTTAGGTTGAGAATGATCAATTGAATTCAAATCCATTTTAGGTAATTAATGTTATGTGGAATTGATACGTATATTCATGTGAACCTATGATTAAACCCTAGGATAATGAAATTAGATGTTGAATCATGATGTGTAATTGTTGTATAATGGTGTCTACAAATATTAATCCTATCATGTGATTGATTAAATGCTGATATGAAGGAAAAGTGACCAACTAGCATGATATTATGAAATCCCCATATTTGTACAAGTTCATATATATCACATGTTTGATGAAGTGCTTCAATATATGAAATATAAAGTGTATTATTGGTCATTTGTTAACATAAGTCATGCTATATCAGTTTCTTTCCATCGAGTCATTGAGCCATGTCATGTTTTCATGGTACTCTCAGTCAAGCTATAATCCATAGAACTCAGTCAGTCATGTTACTCAGAAAAACCCAAAAATCTCAGTAATCTCAGTAGTTCAGTAATCTCAGTACTCAGTAATCTCAATAACTACAGTATTCCTAGTCAATCTCAGTAACTTTAGTATTATTAGTCATTCCTCAGAACTTAGTACATTCCGTCAGTCAATGGAACTCAGTAAATTGAGTCTAGTTTAGCTCCGCTAAACAATAGCACTAGTATCAGTTCAGCTCAGTTTATTAGTTCAGTGTCTTTCAGATGGGAGTAGGATTCAACACCGAGAAAGCCTAGGGATAAGGACTAACCCTTAGATAGGACTGAGATCCCTAATACCAATCCCTAAGTTCTATAACTATGTATCCAGTGTAGGTTGAGATGTACCCTACCCGTTTAAGGATATATATACATCTTATTTGGGTTACCTACTAGGAGGGGTTGACAGAAGGGCTCCCTATCAGCAAGGGTATACTCACAGTATGTCTTTACCTATGGCATGGTACTAACACCATTCCAGCTAGGGTTATAGGTTGTACCCCACCAGTTCAGTTTTGGGGCATGTCGATTAGATGATTATCTCCCACAGTCTCAGTTTCAGTCTTAGTCTTAGTAAAAGAACTCAGATGGTTCTTCAGATTTTAGGACTGTCAGATATAGTCAATTCAGATACAGTACAAAACTCAGCTAGTTCCATCAGATTTAGGACTATCAGATACAGTCACTCATGTTATCAGTTATATCAGTTTTTAGAACTCATGTTATCAGTTATATCAGTTATCCAAACCTATGTTATTAGTATTCAACTTCAGGACTGTCATATACAATCAACCAGACCAGTTCTTTATAATCAAAACTATCAAAAATAGTTATTCATCTATCAGTAACATAGTATCACCCCCTCAATATTCATTTATATAGTATCAGTCTTTCTCACTCATTAGTGACTCAGATATTAAAATCAGTAGACTGAGTAGTCAGAACTCAGTATTCAGTCCTAACACAATCTCAGTTACAATTATGTATGCAAGCATGTATTCTCACATTCATGTTAGTTAGTTAGTTAGTATTTTTCATGTATATAAACCTATTGCATTCAGCCTACCTCACTTGCATACCAGTACATTCAAAGTACTGACGCATTTGCGCTATGGTGTCTTATACCATAGATTTAGAAGCACGATCTCTACAGAACCAGTAGCATACTAGTTCAGCAATCAGAGTTAGCAGTGAGTCCTAATATTTTGAGGACAAGATGATTAAATTACTATATTAGTTTTTAGTTTATTTTAGTTGTTGGATTTAGTTAGGGACATGTCCTATTAACTCTTTATTCAGACAGTTTAGAGGCTTCTAGACTATAGTATGTTCAGAAAATTATCTTAGTTGTTTTGGTATTATTATACCATACTTTTCATTTATGTACTATTATTGAATATTATGGCCTTTCAGTTCATGTTTCTTCATTTATGATATGATTACTATTATTCAGTGCTCAGTTTACAAATATCAGTCATGGGTTAGCTTATGGTCTTTTGGGGTCATGGGCACTGTGTAACATTTCAGGTACCAAATTTGGGGCGTTAAAAACTTGGTATCAGAGCCTAAGGTTCAATAGTGTCCTAGGAAGTCTAAAAACCGCATCTAGTAGAGTCTTGTACATGGGTGTGTTGCGCACCATACTTATGTGCAAGAGGCTATGAGATCTTTTAGGAACAGTTTCCCTTCTTTCATATCTCAGGTCGTGCTATAAAAAGGTTCTTTAAGAAACTCATGTAGATTCTCCTCATGCTCCACTTATGTCAACTTCACCTTACTTTCAAGGTAACAAAAATGATGAAGCTCAAAGTCCTAGAGATAGGGATTTTTTAGATAGTCCCTGTATACAGTTAGTATGGGATTGTCCACAAGCTCAAAAGTATCCCATCAGTTCCTTTATGCTACAAAGTTTTACAGCTTTTATTTATGATTATGAGAACTCATATGTCATCAGATCCCTTCTCAGAATCCTATAATAGCATATGACCTAAAGTTAGAACCATGAACTTAGGAGTTTAGCAGTAGTAGAGTTGGGATAACATTATTTAGGTTGAACAGATTATGTATTCATGGGGATAAATATACCAGATTAAATCATTAGGCTTGAACAGTGCAAGCTAGCACTTAAGTTATTAATTTAATAGTAAGTATTAAGGCATGGATGCGATTGAGGTGATGTGGTATTAGTAGTCTATGAAGAAACAAAAGTAGATAATGTTTTTATTAACATAAGTATGTGTCGAATAGAGTATTAGTAGGTGACAATGATTGTAGTTTAGTTCAGAGTTTAGTAAAGTGCTCACAGACTTTTAATGATGGATTAAAGCTAAGGTAGAGATGATAGATCAAGCGACCGAGTAGGCTCTTAGATCCTAGTAATAATGCCAGTACATATAGAAAAGTAGTAAGGGAAGATGATTCCCCACTCATTCTGATCTCAATGTAAAGTTTGGTACTTCAGTCAACATGATGCCTATGTATGCTTCACATCTCAGTTCCATGAACATAACTTATATTCATACGCTTCCTAAATAATCATGTATGATTCCAGTTCCCAGCATAAGGAGTTCAGTTCTATTCCCCTAGTAATACAAATTATATCCCACAAATGCAGAAAACTCCAAACTTAGGTCATACAGCTCATGACTCATGTACACATATTATTGTTTACAGTATACTCAGCTTCCATGGCTTATTGTATGCCTTTAATAATCATTTAAATTTAGACTGTTATGTATATTCTCAGTTTAGACCTCTTGGTAAATCCATAATATTGATATTCTATTCCTCAGGCTTCAGTTAAGTGTCAAGTTTAGTAAGTTTCCATTCATGCTTCATGTCCTCCTAATTTAACCCTTCAGTGAGCTTTTGTTGTGAAAATAGTGTACTGGAGGGAAATTGCTTAGAAGAGAGAGAGTGATATTTCATATTAAGACAAGATTATTGCATGCTTATTTTACACAAGGGTGTAGTGATGAAGATAGGCTTGAATGTCATGTTAGTACGCAAGTAAATGTCTAGCAAGAGGTTGTATTTAGTAGTTGGGAAAGTACAGAGTGTGAGTGTGCATTTGGATACCTAACTTATGTCAGCCCTCATTGTGTAACTATCAAAATTTCGTTGCTATCTAAGTTACAGTTTTAGTGTTCTGTATTCAGTAAAAGTGTTCAGTCTCAGAATTAAGCACTTTAGTATCAGTTTAAACCTTAGTTATCAAAAACCAGTATTCATTCCCAGTTACAGTCTTAGTTACGGTTATAGTCTTAATTATCATCTTATCTATAATCTCAGTCCCAGTCCTTGTTCAGTAATCATGTCGGTAACTTAGTTCAGTTTTAGGTTTACTCGACTATAGCGTACAGTTATCAGCTACTCAGTTTTCATCCTTCCAGTACCTCAGTTTACAAGACTGTTCTAGAAACATATTGTACTCTTGGTGTTGCATTCTTAAATAATACAATTACCCTCAGTTCATGCTCAGTATCTCTTGTCAACCAGTTAGTCCTTATCTCCTATGTATGATGCTCTGTAGTTGCAGTCCAGTATTCAAGACTAAGTATAGTTCAGTCTTACATGCCCAGTATTCAGCTATCATCTATACAGTTAATTAGATAAGTTAGTGTATTTATGCACTTGTGTTCAACACCCATATGAATCGTTTCAGTAGCCTCAGTTGCAGTGCAAGAGACTTAGTCATTTCATCTTAAATAGTGTTCGTAGGCCCCAACTCATCTTACCAAAATTTAGCCATATGATGATTTTCTTATTCAGTTGTCTTGTTTAGACAAGGCCAAGATTTTCTTGCGCCGTATAGTCATTAGAAGTCTAGAGAAAGAGTGTCATAGAAATACTCTAATTGCGCATAAGTTTTTAGTAGGAGTTAGTCTGTAAAACCAAAAAGTCAGTCTATTAGTTAGACAGACAAGTTCGCACAGTTTGGGTTTCCGTCCCTTCTATCTTAAGCTTCATGAATGTAACCATTCTAAGATAAACCTACTAGATAGATGCAAGCTCAGCCCAGTTCATGTATCATGCTTCAGTTTCAGATCCTAGATATTTAGTTAAGACTCAGCTCATAGATGCCTTGTGATCGCTTCAATTTCCTTAGCAACTCAGCCAAGTTATTATTCTTCGAGGGGCATAGCATCCAAAGGGGGAGATACACTATAAATCCCCTAAGTTTTCATAAAAAAAGCATGTTAATCTCTTTTCACGTAATGAATCCAGTTTGGAGTAAGGGGTACTCATAAGTTGACCCTCAAGCTCCAACTTCAGTGGTACTCCATGTATTTAAAACTTAGTTCAGTTCACAAAAATTCAGTTCATGCTCCACGTTTCAATCTCAGTTTTGTCCTCATGTTCCCGTTCATGCATACTCCTAGAATAATCATGGGTTCATAGTATTTATGGCTTAAGTAATGGCTTTTTCTTGCACTTACTTAGTTCCATGTTCAAATTACCATTACAAACTTGGTATTCCGTTCATTCTTAGATTTCTATTGCAAAATTGGTACGAAGTACCCTTGCATATTTAGCCATGCATTTATATATCAGTTCAGGCATGTAATATGCATTAGACATGCATTCTCACTACGAGAAATTCAATTCATCAGAATATTCAGTCAAGTACTCATAAGTCAATTATCAGTAATTCATCAGATATGCATGAATTCAGCTTATTAGTCATGCATCAGATATCCATGAATTTAGCTTATTAGTCATACATCAGATATGCATGTTCAGTATGTTATATTTATCCATCAGTCATGTTAGTCATGAAATCATGTTCCAGCCCATCATATTCAGTATGTACATTAGTTTTTATTCTTTCTCTCTCACTCAGTCTCATTCGAGGATTATTGTTCTCAAGGGGGAGATATTGTAATACCCCATACATTTCTTAGCTTGAAAAGTTTCCCAAGAATATTAGAAGATTTCTTTGAAAGATGAATCCACTTTTGTACACATGGTATTATCAATATTTTCACTATTTTTCATGTGGAAATTCAATAAGTTTTCCATCGATACCAAATTCTCCAAAATCTGACACCCGGGGTGAAGAGTTAGAGCTTTTTTAGTGTGACAGTGTATCACCTGATCCTTCAGCACATCGCGGAGATAGCTCAAATGGAAATTATCATTTTCTATTGTTTCTCCACGATAGTGGCACATCGTGCCAAACTTTCAAGCTGCAGACAAGGTGCCAACGCAATAGCTTTGCATCGCGCCACTGTGTAATTTCCCATTTGTCACTTTCTAGTGACTTGGCACGATAGTTGCGCGTTGAGCCAAGGATAAAAATAAAAAAAAATTCTCAGAAATTAAAGATGCATCTAGGGTTAAAAGGGTCAATTCCCACCCCTATATATACCCAATAACACATGATTTAGTTATTCTTCACCCAAAATATACTAGTTTCTCTCAAGAACAAGCTAGGGTTTCTATTGGGGATTCAAATTCAAGAAGATTTCATTGTCAATCCTCAAGAAACCACATCCCAGGTATGTATAGTATTCATTTATGGACTCCTTTCGTCCATGAATCCCAAGAATATTTTTTCTAAAGTCAAGATTTTAGGTTTTCTTTATGAACTTCATGTTGGGTTTCTTTTGTATAGGTTGAGAATGATCAATTGAATTCAAATCCATGTTGGGTGATTAATGTTATGTTGAATTGATTTGTATCGATGTATATTCATATGAATCTATGATTAAACCCTAGGATGATGAAATTAGATGTTGAATCATGATGGGTAATTATTGTATAATGGTGTCTACATATATTATGCCTATCATGTGTTTGATTAAATGCCAATATGAAGGAAAAATGCCCAACTAGCATGATATTATAAAATCCCCATTTTTGTACAAGTTTATGTATATCACTTGTTTGATGAAGTTATTTAATATATGAAGTATGAATTGTATTATTGGTCATGTGTTGACGTAAGTCATGTTATGCCAGTTTCTTTCCATTGGGTCATGGAGATACTTGTACCCAAAAATTTACCTATGTGCATAGAGACATGTCAATTTCACGATACACTCAGTCAAGCTATAATCCATAGAACTTAGTCAGTCATGTGACTCAGGAAAACCTAAAAATCTCAAAAATCTCAGTAATCTCAGTAGTTTAGTAATCTCAGTGATCTCAGTACTCAGTAATCTCAATAACCTTAGTATTCCTAGTCAATCTCAGTAACTTTAGTATTATCATTCAGTCTTCAGAACTCAGTACATTCCATCAGTTAATGAAATTCAGTAAATTCAGTTTTGTTTAGCTCCTCTAAACTACACCACTAGTATCAGCTCAACTCAGTTAATCAGTTCAGTGTCTTTCAGATGGGAGTAGGATTCAGCACTGAGTGAGCCTAGGGATGGGGACTCACCCACTAGATAGGACTAAGATCCCTAGAAGCAATCCCTAAGTTCCAAAACTACATAGCCAGCATAGGTAGAGATGAACCTTACGTGTTTAGAGATATATATACATCTCATTTGGGTTACTTACTAGGAGAGGTTGGCAGGAGAGCTCCCTGTCAGCGAGGGTATACTCACAATAGGTCTTTGCCCGTGGCACGGTACTGACACCCTTCCAGCTGGGGTAACAAGTTAGACCCCACCAGTTTAGTTTCTAGGTATGTCGATTAGATGATTACCTCCCACAGTCTTAGTTTCAGTCTCAGTTTTAGTCTCAGTAAAAGAACTCAGATAGTTCTTAAGATTTTAGGACTGTCAGATATAGTCAATTCAGATATAGTATGGAACTCAGCTAGTTCCATCAGATTCTGGACTGTCAGATACAACCACTCATGTTGTCAGTCATATCAATTCTCAAAACTCATGTTATCAGTTATATCAGTTATCTGAACTCATATTATTAGTTTTCTACTTTAAGAGTGTCAGATATAGTCAACCAGACAAGTTCTTCATAATCAGAACTATCAAAAATAGTTATTCATGTATCAGTAACATAGTATCAGCCCCTTAGTATTCAGTAATATAGTACTAGTCTTTCTCACTCATTAGTGACTCAAATGTCAAAATCCCGAAACTCAATAGTTAGAACTCAGTATTCAGTCCTAGCATGATCTCAGTTATAGTAACGTATGCATGCATATATTCTCATATTCATATTAGTCAGTCAGTTAGTATTGTTCATGCGTATGAACCTATTGTATTTAGCCTACCTCACTTGCATGCTAGTATATTCAAAGTACTGATGCATTTGAGCTATGGTGTCTTATACCATAGGTTTAGAAGCTCAAGCTCCACAGAACCAGTAGCATCCCAGTTCAGCGATCAGAGTTAGCAATGAGTCCTTATCCTTCAAGGGCATGATGATCATATTACTATTTCAAATTTTAGTTTATTTCAGTTGTTGGAGTTAGTTGGGGACATGTCCCATTAACTCCTTATTCAGACAGTTTAAAGGCTTCCAGAATATAGTATGTTCAGACAATTATCTCAGTTGTTTTGGTATTGTTATACCATACTTTTTAGTTATGTACTAGTATTGAACCTTATGGCCTTTCAGTTCATGTTTCTATATTTATGATATTATTACTAATTCAGTGCTCAGTTTACCAATATAAGTCATGGGTTAGCTTGTGGTCCTTTAGGATCATGGTCACCGTGTAGCATTTTGGGTACTAGATTCGGGGCGTTACATTCGTCTTCTTCTCACTTATGGCTATCTTTTCATGCGCAATCCTGAGATTTCAATGTGATTCCAACAAAGATGAGTAGGCTTTCTCAAGATTAGCAATGTTAGTTTCCGGCTACTTTTGATCCTCTTCATACTTCTCATAATTAGACCATGACATATATGAATGATGAGTGGTGGAGGGCTCTCTCGATCCCTGGGGCAAAATAGACACAAGCTCTCTAATGGTTGTAATATCAACTCCAATATCCTCAAGAGGACTGGTAGTGGATGGCCTATGAAACTCAGGTTTAATACAAGATGACTTGCCCAAGTCGATCTTTCATTTCCTGCCTTTTCTAGGTGTGCTCTTCCCCTGAATCCTTAGGGAGGGGGTAGGGGACACCCAAGTATATCCTATATACTTCTCAACTCGCTGCTCTCCTACAAAGCTCAGTAATTAGTGAGGGAAAAAAGAGATGCATACCACCTTGGTCCTGAACGTGGTCTATTTCATTGACCACGAGAAGACCAACATCCAAAGAAATACAGTCTAAAATGCAAGCAACCATTGGAGCACACAGATCTGGGTCTGCTTTCATTTGGGTGCAAGAGGAAACTCAGCTACATATAATCAATAATCAAATTTAAGCCTCAAAAGTGAAGTCGTTCATGGAGATATTGCTTTTTGTTTTCGTCCACAAGACTTCCTTTCCGAGACATAATCTTTTCGCCAACTAACTTCCTAGCTTACACCCTTTTGCTTTGAATTCCCCTATGTCTGCATGTAGGAGCCCATAAAATTCATTTATTTGCTTCGCCCCAAAGCACATCATTTTTTCCTAAATCTTAAAAATTATGTTGGATGAATTTGAGAAAGAAACTGTTCTAATGTTTGCATAGAATTCACGGACCCATTGCTCATTTGCATTGCATGGGTTTGGGGGAAAACACTGCCACCCTGTGGCTTCAAGCTTGACATGGAATGCCAGAAGCTTTTCTAGCACATTGTCCAAGAAAAATCCTCTCTCCGACAGCAGCTTCGTCCATAGAAGATCACTATAGTAATGAGTATATCACTCGAGTTCCATGAATCGGATGTGATCATACTTGTCCACAAGATTGTCCTGAAAGCACTAGGCACACATGATATTAATTAATGACATATTTATACACAAACAATGACACATTGTTCACTAAATCTCATTGGATGGGCACTCGGTGGTGTTTGGTTAAAAATTTAGAGTGCATGATTTTTGGCATAACAGGAAATCATACTTTGTTACCATGATCACGGGTCATAACCGTGATTGCATTGATGCGATCATGGGTTATAACCACGATCATGGTCCAATGATCACGATTGCGGTAATTGAGACAAATTCCTACCAGCTTCCCATTTCTATATTTCCAAATTTTTAGACCAAAATCATATTCTACAATATGCATTTACATTAAGACCAATGAAAAAGGCTATTAGGTGCTCAATTTTACCCTTTCGAATGCAAAAACCATTATTGAATACTTATTTGGGCGATATATCAAACACTTGCTGTGATCACACCATTTTACACATATTTTTGGGTACTCAAGACTTCCCTATTTGTGCATACCATACTCTATAAGCTAAACACTATACAAATACCAAGTATAAAAACATGGAAATATGTTAATCAAAGACCTAGGCCCATTCTACGTCATGTATTCTATGGCCTATTTTTAAAATTCAAAGCAGGGATTCAAGGCACAAACTGGATTTGTGATGCAAGAGGAATATAAGGATGTTATTGGAGAGCTCATACACTTGGCCAAAATTTGGTCCAATTTGACAGTAAGATTTGGAAAGAGAGTGTGAGGAAAATAAGGGATTCAGGTAGTCATATAGCTAAAGCAACCACAATCCTAGTTAAGTGACCACAATTGTGAGCACACAGGTGATAGCAATCATAACCAAGGGCCTACAATCATGGTAACTGAGAGCATTTCTACTCCATTGTTTTCCTCTATTTATCTCAATTCACAGATTGACAGCTTTTCCCCTGTTTAGTCTTTAATACAAAAATTTCATACTTCCCCCTTTTAAAGCTCATCCAATACACTCTATAGTGCCAAAAATGCATGCTTTATTGAAATGACAAAACCAAAATCTAAGCTCCAACGCCATAAAGAAATGATATGAGCCACTTTCGTGGAATTTGTAGCTTGCCTCCCACACAACACCTTAGTTAAAGTCGTGGGCTGACGTCTTTCTTTTTCTTTAATTCTCATGATGTTTCCTCAAGCCCACCATATTTTTCCTCCTTAACCTCAAGACCCACCATGGACAAAACTTAAAGCTCCATGGATTGCTTCTTCATCTTACAAACCTTGAAAGTTACTTCATCCTCTTGAACCCTAAACATAACCTCCCTTATTTCTAATTAGACAATGGCCCTTCAGTGGAAAAAAAGAGATGACCAAGGATGATAGGTACCTCTTGGTCTATTTCACAGTCTAAGACCATAAAGTCCATCAGAAGTATAAACTTGTCCACTTTAACTAGGACATCAAATAAAATTCCTACTAGAATTTTGATAGACCAGACTGCTATTAAGAGTCACATAGAGGTTGGGGTAGGGTCATTCAAACCAAGATTCTTGTAGATGACAAAGGGGATGAGGTTGATGCTTTCTCCAAGGTTGCATGGGGCTTTATAAAAACATGTGTTCCAATAGTACAAGGAATTGTGAAAGATCTGGGATCTTTTTTCTTTTACACAACTATACTATCCATGGTATCACTACAACCATGGGTGACTTCAATGGTGTCACCTTCGACAGGCTTCTTTTTCAATAACAATTTATTCATTAGCTTATCATATCTCAGTGGATCACCTCAAGTAATGGGATGTTTATCGATAGATTACTAAGCTTGGCCATAAACCTTTTTTAGCTTGTCACCATTCTATTTTCTTTACAATCATTGAGGTAATGGGGGAGGAACTTTGATTGAAGCCCTTGTTTCACTTTGCGGCTTTTCAATCGTAAACACTTCTTTGTCATCTTTCTCATCTTATTCTTCTTGATTTTGAGATAACACCCCCTTTAGCTTAGCCTTAGGCATCTTCACACTCAAATTGTCTTTTAGTAATAATCAAGTGTGTTTCCACTCCTACTGACAATTTCTAGGACTTGAGCACCATTCTTTAGATTAGCAATCATTTCACTAGGGAGTCTAACTCTAGGCCTAGCTTTTAGCTACATGGAGATTTGCCAAATTTGGGTCTCTAATTACATGATGGAGGTGGAGTGGGCCACAATGATTTGAGGGATTTAAGATAACTAATCTTTTAATTGACAGAGCATCTTGTCTGTACCTTCCACCCTATCTAAAGTTTGGGTAAAAACATCCTCGGTCTTGAAATTTTCAAGGTCAGTAGAGCTTGAATCTTTGTTCTTAGCTCGATCATTGTGGGGGGGGGGGGGGACATAGTGGTCATAATTACTCTTTCTATCCCTCCAATCCCCATCATGCTCATGGTGCATCCGACCTTGATTCCCACCTTGACTTTGATAGGCGGGGTGAGAAACCCCCAAATAATTTGCTAAATACCGGATCTCCTCATCTAACTTCTTGGCCTCCCCCTCATCCTCATAGGCCTTAAATGATATGGTATTTACCTCTTTTGTTAGTGCAACCATGACATACTTTTTCAAGAGCTCAAGTTGGGTCATCATTTTTACCATGCATTTCCCCCTTTCCCATTCCCGATTTCTTTGTTCTTTGTCAACCAGGGATGTAGAGGGAGAGCTTTTGGAAAATTTGGTATCTCAGGTATTCCAACCTCAATTTTGATTCGTCACCTCTACCAATAATTGAATTACCACATGGTAGAGCATATTTACTAGGGGACCTTTTTACGCATTTTCCACCACGGTCTTATTAAGCTGATCAAGGGCCCAATAGAATATTTAGATAATCATATTCTCTAGGACCTTGTGATTTGGATACTTTTCCAATTTTCCATTCAATCTTTCCCATGCTTCAAGCAATGGTTCCCTTCTCAATTGCCTAAAATTTATAATCTTATCTGGCATTTGGAGAATTTTTATGGTTGGAAGTATCAAGCAGGAAAAACCATAGTAAGCTTATCCCAAGTAGTGATTAAACTGGGTGGTGAAAGTGAATGGATCCACAACACCACCTCACACATTAAAGAGAATAGAAAAAGACAAAGATGAATAAACTCTTAAGTGATGTGTGCGATATTAAAAGATGCACATACCTTTACAAAATTCTTCAAGTGAACATTGGGATCCTCATATGCTTTTCCACCCTATAGCTCCTTTATTTGTAACATGTATGACATAATACTAGTTATATGGAAAACTTTATTCCAATTAGTTGGTGGGATACAGATTGCACTCATTTGTCCTACATCATTGAGTTGTCCCTCATCATCGAGAGGAACATCAAAGGGCCCCATGTTACTAGATATGTCACTCATTATTACATTAACACTATGATCATCAATAAAAATAAAAAACAACAAAGAAAGTAAATCACACCACTCCGAGTATACCCAAGTAAAAATCACACTGCACAAGTGAAATCTATATTCCACTCCTCAGAAATGGCGCCATTTTGATAATGCTAAACTTACTCCCATGTTTAAGGAGTAATACTGTCCTTGTCAGTATCCCAACTCGCATTAGGGTCAAAGCCAAAAGGAGTGAGATTCAAATTTCAAGTCCTATAGGTTCTCTAATTACTAAAAGGATACCCAGAATACAACAAAAATAAAATTTAAAGTAAAATGAGGGGGAGTTGTTTGGAGTTTTTTTGGTCTAGTTTGAAGGTCTTTGTGGTTAGTCTTTCAACAAAACCCCAAAGATGTCACCCATTAGATCTTTCAAGAACCTAATAAGTATGTGATTCATAGTCACCCAAAACCTTAATTATACATCCCTATTTCTAGGAAAATGCCTATGATATGACTTACACTCCACTTTCACTTATGTTTAAGAGTGTAAAAGGTAGTAAACCACATGTTTAATTGTCCACCCTTGTATGTTCCCCCTATAGCCCTCTTTTAAGGACGCTATGGGTTCCTATATGTTTACCTCCATCCCTCTTTCAAGGATTATAAAGGGTTTTTAGAGTTTGGGGCTTTAACCCATCAAATCCATTTGGAAATTTAGGGCTTTCACCCACAAATTCCAACTATTAAACTCATGCACTAGTGGAATCCATACTAAACAACTAAAAACCATGCAAAAATAACAATACCACATGAAATTACACTTTAGTTCAACATAATCCTAAGACTAAATTACTTAGCTACTCGTGAAGAAAGTAGAGAAAGAAATACCATAAGAATTATTCAAAGCATCCATCCTTCACAAAACACTAAGAATTTGATACGTCCCAAAGGGCCATAATAGCTTTTGATGACATTATTTGTGGCCCATACATGACGATTTAAGCTTTGGTATTTTTAAGGGTACAAGGACATGTATGGAGGTTTCATTTTAGGCTTACAATGGAGCAAAACCATGTTTGGAAGATTGCTAGGGACTTTTATTGATGCCTACCAAAGGGTTCTAAGAGGTTTCACATTTTGAAGCTTGAAGAAGAAGTAGGGACTCACGACTTTAGAGCATAAAAGGGGCGGCCTTGGAGGGTAAACATTTATTAAGGGTGTTTTAGTCTTTTTGTGCCTTTTCTTTACACTCCATAGGAGCCTTTTTTCACTAAGGGTATTTTGATCTTTTATGTAATAAGCTATAAATAGACTCTTTAGGCTTTTTCCTCATTAGTTGATTATGGATATTTGAAAGTCATTGAAAGACTTCTTCTCTTTTTGAGAGTATAGTGTAGGGCTTGGAAAAGCCAAGTAGTGTAGGATTGGAAAATCCATTATTGATCTTTGCTTAGAAATGGTGGTTGTAAGGCAGAGTTGATTCCCTTAGCGGCAACCGTAAGAGTTTGGTGTTGTTATTGCATGTCTTAGAGGTCTTTTCATTTGATACACAATTTGGTTCCTATTTCTTGTAATCTCATATGTCAAACTATCTATCTTACTTTATTGCATTTGTTTGTTATCTTGTTTCTCTTAGTTTCATCTCTTTAGGTCATTCTTATATCATTTGGTATGAGGAGTCACGTTTAGAATTGTTCCTACAATTCTAAGTCTTGGATTATTTTTACATTGAGAAAATCAACACAAAATTCCAAAAAAGTACCGTTCATGTGTTTAGGTTTTTTCAATTTTTGAGACTTAATTTTTGTGTTTTTTGTGTGTTTCTATTGTTAGATCCTTGTTCCTAACACTATAAGAAGTGTAGAAAATCGAAAATCTGCCAAAAAAAGTTGTTAATCCCATTTGTGTTTGGGCAGATTTTTGAAGCTTAGATCTACTTAGATTTTGTGTGTTTTGTGAGTTTCTAGTGTAGATTCTTGTTCCCTATCACTAATAGTGTCTAGATCAAAGATTTGAGCTAGATCTGAGTTGTTTTGAGTTATCCACCATTGTTGAACTTCAGATTGAAGGTATTTGAGGAGGATCTCGTTTTGGGATATTGTGGTTGTGGTGTTTTTGAAATGGTTTTATGGCATTTGTGTTTGTCTTGGAAAAGTGGCCTTGGATATTCAAGAAAATTCAAATTTGGAGGTCATTTGCCTAGTGGTCAAACGTTGATAAACTCTTGAATATTCTTGTTGTTCTTCATTACCTTCATATCTTGTTGAAGAAAAATATTCAAAAGTGGTCATTTGATCCTGAAAAGGGAGGAAAGAGTGTACTTGCTCAAGGAAATTTCCAAGAACTTTACTAGTCATCCAAAAGAAAGAAAACAACAAAAAAGAAAGAATAATCAAGTAGAAGATCAAGTACAATTGAAAGTACAGGGGGGGGACCAATTCAATTAAAACTTATTTGGAGCTTGAAAAAGGCTCCAAACCTTGAATTTCCCCTCCAAAACTGATCCTCCTCTTTCTTGATTGAAGATTTGCCGAAACACAAAGTGAAGAGCAGTAAAATTACAAAATTATCATCCAATCATAAGCTGCCACATCACCACCCTTGGACAATCAAATTTTGAGCTTAAATTTAGATTTCTTAGTTTCTATTCTTATTTTCTTCGTTACATTTTGTTGATTCTCTCACTAATTAGAAAACTAGCAAATATCTACTAGGTTGAGAATTAGTTGATAGTCCTTTCTTCGTGTTTTTGTTCTTTGTGTGTATTTCTTGTTTTGATTCATCAAAATTCTTTGTTTCAGGTTTGTAAGTAGATTTTTCTATTTTGTGTCTTGATCCGATCAAACAAGAATCTATTCCGGCTATTACGTAGTGATTGACACCTTATTAACTACTGAAGTATAAGTAACTTTCAATATTTGCCGCTCCAATGTGGTTGACAAAGGTGAGTGTATACGAGTATCAGTGAGGAACTTTTACTACTAATCTTGTTTGTTCATTTTATAGGTACAAGGTGACATAAGCGGAACCCATCTTGGTAGCCTTGGATTATTGTGACTACAACATGGGAGACGATAATTATAGTGAAGGATTTTATTGCTACTGTATTGGATATTATGAGGGCTATGAATATAGTCATGATCAAGACATGGGCAGATTTGAGAGTTATGGTTTTGAGGGAGAAAATGAGGTGAATGAAGTGCCTAGTGCGTATGGTGAATATAGAGATGATGTAGAGCCTTATGATGGTTCTTATGATGAATTTAGGGCATGTGATGAGTCTTACACTTCCCAATCAAACCTAGAATTGGTGTAAGGTATAACCCTTTCCTTCGCAAATATTATGAGAGCCATGGTGAGAGTGCACTTGCGGAGTCAAAGGGCCATCATAGCTTTTGATGACATTAGTTGAGGCCCATACATAAAGATTCAAGCTTTGGTCATATTAAGGGTACAAGGACATACATGGAGGACTCATTTTGAGCTTACAATGGAGCAAAACCATGTATGGAAGATTACTTGGGAATTGTGTTGATGCCTACTAAAGGGTTCCAAGAGGTTTCACATTTTGAAGCTTGAAGAAGAAGGAGAGACCCACGACATTGGAGTATTTAAGGGGCGGCCTTGGAGTGTAAACACTCATTAAGGATGTTTTAGTCTTTTTGTGCCTTTTCTTTACACTTCATAGGAGCCTTTTTTTCATTAAGGGTATTTTGGTCTTTTATGTAATAAGCTATAAATAGACTCTTTAGGCTTATTTTCTCACTATGGATATTTTAAAGTCATTGAAAGACTTTTTTTCCTCTCTTTGAGAGTGTAGTATACGTCTTGGAAAAGCCATTATTGATCTTTTCTTAGAAATGGTGGTTGTAAGGTAGAGTTGATTCCCTTAGTTGTCATCGTAATAGTTTGGTTTTGTTATTGTGGGTCTTATGGGTCTTATCGTTTGATGAACGGCTTGGTTCCTATTTTTTGTAATCTCGTATGTCAAGCTATCTATCTTACTTTATTGCATTTGTTTGTTATCTTGTTTCTCTTAGTCTTCATCTCTCTAGGTCATTCTTATATCAGAATTTAAGTCTCCAAAATTAGTTACAATCTTGTCCAATTAGGGTTCTTGTTTCAAATTCAAAAGTGTCTATGAGGTAAGTAATACCCCAAGAAAAAGGTTTTTTCCCTATATAAGGTTTGGGATTCAACTAAGTGAAATTACAAAATTGCCCCGTGCAATTCTCCCGCTTAGCCGTGATCGTATGAGGTTTTCCATGGCAGGAGAATGGTTCCTCGATTGCCTTCTATTGATCATCTTGACTAACCATGACTGCGGCCTTTGTCCCGTGATCGTGGTAATTGGGGCTGCTGACTGCTCCAAATCTTAGTTGCACTTCTTTTCTTCCACTTGATATCTTTTTAGCTTCATCCACATCTTTTTATCTCACTAAATCTATTCCTTCAAAATGTTGATATTAGCGCATTACACGATTATGTGTCATTTATTTATACAAAAATTGGTAGTGTGCATGAAAGTTGAGTAAAAATTAATGGTAAAATCACTACTCATCAGGAAACATGGGTTTCCCTAAATTTTATGGTTCAATGGATGGGAATTGTCTTTAACCTCAACCCAACTTGTGAAATTGGTTTTGAAACATGGTCATAAACATAATCTACTTCAATTTTGAAAACTTGCATTGCATAAAAGGTGAATGTAACATAAATTGGTTTTGAAAGGCCTTGGTGGCTATGTATTGGTTTTAAATTTGAAACTTTGGAGTTAATTTCTCTAATTTGTTTTGGTATGGTATAATGCAATTGTCTTTCAAGCTTAACTTTATTGGTATAACAATACCAAGGGTAAATGCCTAATTTAAAAACTCCTTGGTTTTCGGATGAGAATGTATGTAAAGTGTTTTAATATGGGCTTAAATGAGGTTTTGTAGCTCACCGTAGAAGTTGGAGGTCCTGGGGGGATTGATACTAGAAGTAACATTTGTTGGCGAGGTATCTTTATGTTTGTGTGCATGGTTCACACATTCTATATATATTTCGAAATGGTTGGAGCCTTGGTGGTCCTTCCTCGGATTTTTACTGGTTTGTATGGTTAACATACACTGGACCTTTTTAGTATGGAAAACTGAACCCATATAGCCCGTCGCTGTTCTTAGGATGGTTAGAGCTACACTGTCTAGGTTAATGCAATTAAGAAATTGCATGTTCATGGCCATGTTCCCTATCTTGGAGTCCTATATATGTATATATAAATGCGTACGTTATGGATTTTCTAATTTTGGGTCATGGCATTATGTTATCACTTTTCTTGAGTTACATGCTAGTGCTTATTACACTAACCATCCTATGATGCTATATTTTTCATAATGTAGGGTCTTAACACACTTTTTTTTATCCCTATATAGGTTAGGTGGATTATCTCTGTAATACACTAGGTTTTTGGACTCAGAATTTTTCTCTGTGATTGTGCTTGATGCTTATGGTACGACTTAGGCGACGAGTTGTAAAGACTCATCACGAGTCATATAGATCTGATAGTGGTCTAACCAGTATGGTTTCCCTAAGTTTCTATCATGGTCACGACTGGGACCATACACATCGTAAGGTAATGTCACGAGTCATGGTGAGGGACTCATGATATTAACAGTGAGATGGCCCAAGGTTGTTGTCTTATTAATGACTAGACTCTAAGATTCATAGAGTGAGACTATGAGTTGTAGGGTGGGACTCATGACCAAAATAGTAAGGAGGCCCTGAGTTTCTGCCCAAACTACGAGACTTAGTAACGACTCATGATCAGTGACCGAGAGTCATGAGGTGACTCGTAGTCACTGGCAACAGTTCTTCCTGTATTTTAATTAGGGTAACTTTTTTCATTTCCTTTCGTCCCACATTATAACTCACAACCATAAAACACACTAAGGTTCATTTTCCCATTATTTTAACAAGTAAAAAACACTCTTTTGTCTCAAATTCCCTAGACAAACACAAAGTTGGGGTTTCTAAGGGTTGGTCATCTAGGGCTCAATGTGTGGTTTCTTCTCTAAATTCTTGGTGTCTTCAGGCATGTATCTCTTCCCTAAACTTGTATTTTATCATAATATACAATAGGTTGATATTCATGTGGCTTTAAATATTTGGTTTTAGAATTTTGGTTGAGGGTTTTGGATGGTTACTTTTTAAATGGTATTTCCATGGTTTACATGCATTTGTTTATGCTTTATTGATGGATTTTGAAACTCATTAGGTCCATGGTCATGGTAAATTGAATGGGGGTCGTAGATTCCCCTAAATTCATGAATAATGGAATGGGGTTCGTGGATTCTCTTACACTTATGGATTATTTGTATTGAAATTGGTAATAACCTCAACCCACGTTATGAAATTATCTTTAAAACATGGCTATATGTATAATTTAACCACTTTTGAAACTATTGCAATGCATAAAATGATAATGGAATATAAATGGTTTTGAATGGACTTTGTGGCCATAATTTGGTTTTATATTGGAGCTTGGGGTCGCAGATTCCCTCAAGTTGGTGGATTATTGTAATGGAATAATTCTATAAGATTGCAAGCTCTTGGTATAATGATACCAATCGTGAATACCTTAACAAATGGTTCCTAGAAAAATTTATGGGTTATGTGTAATTCTTTTAATTTGGGCTTAATGGGGTTGCGTAGCTCGTAGTGGAAGGTGGAGGTCCCTGAGGGACCAATACTGGATACCACATTTGTCGATGTTGGGGTCTTTATGACTATGTACACAGTTCACACTTTATATATATACTTTGGGATGGCTGGGGTTGTGGATTCCCTAGCCCTTCCTTGGATTTCTCCAGTTCATGCTAAACCTTGTTCCCTATCCCAATATCTAATATATGTATGTATGCATGGATGTAAACATGTATAGTAAGTTTTGATTTTATTTTGAAAGGGCATTAGTTTCTCTCTTCCCCGAGTTACATGCTAGTGCTCAGCCTGCAAACCGTCCCCAGATGCTACACCCTTCCATGATGTAGGGTCCTAGGGGTTTCTTATATTTATTTGTATAGTGTTAGGTTGTCTGGTTCGTCAGTTGGTTCGTGGTGAAATGGTGAGCTTTCATCCTCCACAAAGCTCAGTAATTCCATTGGTTTATTTCCATATTTTATAACTAAAAAGTTCATATTAACATTATCATTATCATTGTCACTGTCATGGTCGGGGGCATGTTCTGACCTAGTTTTATATAGGATTGGTTTAGAGGCTTTGTGGACAACATATGGGTTGGATGGTGTTGTGTTTTGACTTTTAGAGCTTATTTTTTGTTACATTAATTGTTTTATATTTATTCTCTTGTTGTCTTTCACTTATTATTATTTGGATTTTTCTTGGTTTAGTAGACTATGGGATGGTCTCCAGTCCTCAGTGGGCTTGAGATACCCATCACGACTTGGCCTGGAGTCGGTTCGTAACAAGATTGGTATCAAAGCATAGGTTCAGGGTCGTTGGATAACCATAAAGCCATGTTGAGTAGAGTCCTTTCACTACAAGAAATCTGGTTTTTTGTGGCGACAAAAGTCACCACAGAAGAACCAAAAGTTCCCACTGAATATTTTTAGCAGCGACAATTATGCCATGGGTAATACCTCTGTAACTAAAGGTTATTTTTGGTGACAAAGAATTATTTTCACAATAATAAGTTATTTGTGATGACTATTACCGCCACAAAAGATAGACAATTACGCTGTAAAATGTATTTTGGTAAAACATATTGGGGCTAGGTCGCCACTGATATAAAGAAATTAGCAGCGACTTGTTTGTCGCCACTACAACTTCTGCACATCTATTGTGACCACTTGATTGTCACCACTAAAACTGCTTCTCATCTATTGTGGCTACTTGATTGTCGCCACTAAAATTGTTTCTCATGTATTGTGGCTAATTGATTGTCTCCACTAAAACTGCTTCTCATCTAATGTGGCCACTTGATTGTCGCCACTAAAACTGCTTCTCATCTATTGTGGCCACTTGATTGTCACCACTAAAATGCTACACATCTATTGTGACCATTTGTTAGTTGCCACTAAAACTGCTGCAAATCTATTGTGACCTTTTGTTAGTCACCACTAAAATTGTTGCACGTCATCGATAACGACCTTTCTCACCATAAAATCAATATCAATAGTATTTTACAAAATTGAAAACAAATTTTAAGAACTACAAATAATATTATCTAATAAAAGCATCCAATAGTCTTTTACAAAGTCATCCTCCGATCAAATATTATAAGTACATTCCTTAATAAGAAGTCAACGACATATATATTAAGAACGACATAGTGCTTCAGTTTTATCATATTTATACATATGACCAAAAATCAAAAATGCATTCTATGCCTTCAGGCTCCCCCTTGGTCAACCCATTGGTTAAGAACGTCCCTGCCATTAAAAAAACACCAAATCACTTTATTTACTAAAAAGCTTCAAATTAATAGGCTTTTACCTAATCTATAAATAAAAAAGCAAATATCGATTTGTTATAAGAGATTGAATTTTACACATATTAAAATAATGATGCTCTAGATTCAATTTTAATATGAGTTAGTAAGATTTGGAAGTAATGTTGTAAATTAAATATGTTTTTTCATTATCAGTACAACTGATGATCAATGGAGCAAATTTTTCTGCATACACAACAAAGCACCCAATGGGATTCCACGGATGGGGTCTAGGGAGTGGTAGAGTGTACTAGACCTTACCTACCTTATGGAGGTAGAGAGGTTTTTTATAAAAGACACTCAGCTCATGGAATGCGTATCAACATGAAAAGAAAAAGTGAAAAGGAATATAGACCCGAACCATATAGTAAGCAGTTACGAACATCATCAGTTTCCTCATGAACTGTGTTCGATTTTAACCCATTTGAAGCATAGCCAAAGAATGAGTTCCAAATTTAACCAGGCCAACTGCTTTGATATGTGTATTAAGACACTAGCTAAAAGTAACTCTAAATTGATCCATTCCATCTTTTTGCCCCAATTAACTAACATAGAATGTTGGATAAAGGATTTGTTACTTTCAACCTTCATCTGGATACTATCTATGGGATGACCAATTATATTTATCATGATCATTTGTAGCCTAAATATCAACCCTTTGTTATTTTTGTTACTCCATAAAGGTAGATAAAACAAAAGTAAAACAGTAAAAGGACTGTTAGAGCATGAATATCAGAGAAATAAGCAAACAAAATGACAGATACTTTGATGTCGTTTCACCATAATGTATAAATGACTAAGCAGTGGAACATTACTATTCTTAAAAATATACCATCTATCTATACCAGCTAAAATTGTTAATGTTTATAAAGTCAAGGTAATAACACTAATGAAGAAGTAAAAAAGCATACGATGAGCTATTATTCGGTCAATCATTCATCTACTGAAGTCTCCCAGAGCTTTAAATTCCCTGCTAACATAATGTTTCAACTATCGATATTATGTCCAGCAATGGTAATAGTATGATCATTTTTGAAGTAGTTACAATCTACAAACTGAATTCTAGTCAAGAGAATACCAGTTGCATTCCAACCATGAGAGCAGCTATTTTTTCTTGAAATATTTTTTATACTTCTCCTTTCATGTGTTCACATTTCTCTTCCAATTTCTTTTACAAATCCTGATCCATCTGTCTTTTCAAGTCGGTAACCATTTGTTCACGCTCTTCTTGCAACTTTCTTTCCATGTCAAGTTGCATATCTTGATGCATACTTTCTACCGCTGAAGACACGCTGGCCTCTATGTTTGCTTGTTGCATTTGACTCTTTTTAGGAGGCTTCTTCCCATATCCTTTCCCCAAAAATATCCTGATCTCACACAAAGAACCGAAGATAAAATCTCATCGCTAGTCATGGAATTATCTATCTCTTCTGACTGTTGTTCAATGACAAGTTGCTAAAGATGCCCCTATAATAATACATTAACATTTACATCCACACATAACATACTGAGCATAACTTATAGTACATCGGAGAGGTAATAAGGTAGTAATTATAGAAAAGTACATGAATGTTTTCGGATTGTGGATCCAACCATACAAGTTCTCCATTAACATTCTTACGTGTATATTGGATCTCCCAGATTTTATCTGGTGTCTCCTTTTCCCCTGTAAGAGGATTTCTCTGTAACATCGAAAGGAAAAATATAAGTAAAGAATTGTATAAATATCAAAAAAGTATATGTAATAACAAGAGAACAAATATAATGTATTTTCACCGTAGATTCCTCTACTTCAGCAAATGATCTTGTACCACACGAATGTTTGGTTATTTTTTTTCTCTATTTCTTTTTTTTTCTCTCACTGACGACCTACACTTAAGTTAGTAGATTAGGAAATCTCTAATCAATCAGTAAATAGTTATTATTATGTCTAAAATTCTAATTATTTATTAAGTTACCTTGAATTCATCAGTGCCAAAATATTCCACTAGGTGCTTCCAGTCATCCAAGATCCCATAGTCTATACAAACTGAAACTACATAGGTGCACCATAAGAAAAGTACAGAATACTTTTATAGATCAAAGCAGCAAGAGCACAGATGAAAAATGCAATTTTAGTATATCTGCAATAGTGACGAAACCAGTTAACCATATTGGAGCAATATGAACAAAAGTTATCTGCATTACACCAACTAATGTACAATTTCTACCAAGCAGCTACACCATAATTGGTAAACAACATTCTCTGTTTTCTATGCCGAAGAAAAACTGATACACCTAATTTTTTCTTTCTTATTTGTTTTGATAAGAAAATATGTTTATACAGAAAGAAGACATATATGTTGTAGCCTACAAACCATGTATGAATGTTGTATATCAAAAATGCCGGTATTACCAAAGAAGTCTAGAACATTATACCAATGAACTACTATGCTAATAAAAGTTCTCAATTTTTTTTGCTAAACAAGTGATTACAAAAAAAATGGATGATTAATCAAAAGCAAAGATAAGCCCCCTTTGGTACAAATACATTAATCAATAGCAAGAAAAAAATACGATGACACGACGGTGTTTTTGTATATGTTAGGAATTAATAAGAAGAGAAGTTAATCGTGAACTAACCTGCACCACCTTCAGCCTCTACGGTAACTCGTACATTTTCATCTAGAGTTCTTAATGATTGTGTATTTGGGGATGTTCGTTTTACAGGGCCACTTGGAATATGTTCTGTTTGTAGAGGTCCTTGGCTTGGATTAGATGACTATCCATTCTCCAAAGAAGGCACTATAACACCCACTGGTTGTATTTGCGGATTAGATGTTGTTTCAAAACTTGTACATTCTGAAAAGTTGCCACGTCCACGTCCATGTCCCGCACCTCCTCTTCCACTTTTACCTCACCCATCTCCTCTCATTTCCTGCTACATTAGGTTAAAAAGGAAAAGTGTTTCAGAACCATAAATTAAAGATAACACAACTATATATCTACTGTCGAGGAAAATATCAATTTATCAAATGAAACAGTAAATCAAATAATTATAGATATCTAACAGTTTGTTGAACTATTTAAAATTATTGATTCTACTTGAACACTAATTTCATTTACAAATAAAAGTTGCAAGCAAAACAATTTCATAGTAAGAACATAAACTACAGGATGTCAACCTATTAAGAATACAAAACACCATATATCAGCCTAATAATAACTTCTCAAAACAAATACCAGCCTAATAAGATCACAAAATATGCAAAGCTTTTGTTTAGTCCTTTCTTCTCAATTTTTGACAAGATATATCACTGTCTTCTCTATCATTATCATCAATAAACTCTTCTTCACTTTCTTTATTATCTGAAACATCTGTATCATTGTCATTAATGAAACCATTTTCCTTATTTACTTGATCATTGGTTTGTAAAATAATTTCTACTTTAACATCATCCCTATGCAAAGATACCTCAATTTTAGTTTCTTGATTATTGCCACACAAAATATCTTGAACTTCATCTTGTTGATAAACTTCATCATTCAATGATGCTTCTCTTTCAACTTCAGGCAAATTAAAAAGGTCACGAGGATTAGTCTTTACAACAACAAGCCAATCTTTATCGACCAAATCATTCAAGTAGAAAACTTGTTCAGACTGCGATGCCAACACATATAACTCATTTGTATTCAACACACGTTTAGTATTCACACTTGTAAAACCATACTTTTCAATCTTATATCCTCTTCCTAGGTGTGCCATATCCCACTAATAAAACTTGAAAAGATGAACTTTTTTATTTCCAGTATAACGCAACTCATAGATATCATTCAATACCCCATAATACTCCTTATTAGAGTCTGAAATATCTCCTCTCATAAGAACTCCACTTTTCTGTGTTTTTCTCATATGGTCTTTTGTTTGAAATCTAAATCCATTGACCGTACATGTTGAATATCGATGTACCAGTGGTTCTGGACCAACAGCTAGACTTATGATCTCATTATTTGCAAGACCTTGAGAAGATAGTAAAAATATCTACAAAAAACAAGCAACACTATTATGACTTATATAAGAACATTGAAAAATACTTATATTTATTGAGTGATTTAATTAGAAACCTACGTGTGCACGAAACCAATTGATAAATCTATTTTTATTCACTTGATGAGCACGCTTTGAACCTTCTACTTCAGTCTGTCTTATGTATTCCCTACAATTTGTGTTAGTTAAGATTAACTGAATTATATTAATGTCAAATTATATTTGAACTAGTAATAGACTTACTCCCTGTACTGTGAAATTTCTTCATAATTTTCAAGCACATAATTACATGCTTTATTGAACTCATCATGAGGTAGCCTATTTCCTCCATCTGAAGCCCCTTTTGTTTTTCCATAGTATTTAAAGACAGACCTCTCACCATCTAACATAGATTTATCATCATTTTTAGTTGATTTATTAAACTTAGTTGAGATGTTGTTTAAATATCGAGAACAGAACGTAAGGCTTTTCTCTGCCAAATATCCTTCAACAATTGAACCTTCTGGACAACCTTTGTTGCGATTATAAGCTTTATGTTCTCGTAAATACCTATATAAAGATATCGCATTTATATAATTATAGAATATGACATTTTATATATAATGACATTTAAATTTTGGAATGATACAATACCTTTTAAAAGGGTACATGTTCTGATATTGAATGGGTCTACCAAGTTTTGCCTCTTTTACCAAGTAAATTGGAAAATGAATCATGATATCAAAGAACGTCGGAGGAAAAACCATTTCAAGTTTGCACAATATGGTAGGAATTTCAGCCTCTAAGTTATCAAGATCTTCAATTGTCAGGCATTTAGAGTATAGATTCTTGAAAAATTTGCCTAAGGCAATAATTGTTTCACAAACTTCCTTATGAAATAAACCGCCTATTGCTACTGGTAAAATATCTTGTAGTAATACATGATGATCATGACACTTCAATCCATGTATCTTTTTCTCAAGCACGTTAAAACACCGAGAAATATTTGATGAAAAGGTATCTGGAACCTTCAAGTTAGATAAGAAGTCGCATAACTTCAACTTCTCTTTAGAGGACAAAGTATAGCATGTTGCCGGTAACAAAATATTATCTCCATCCTCAATTGGATGCAAAATTTTCCTAATTCGAAGGTCCACCAAATTATATCTAATTTTTAATGTGTCCTTTGTCTTTCCAACCATACTCATTATAGTTGATAAAAAACTTTCAGACATATTTCTTTTTATGTGCATAGGATCAAGGTTATGTTGTAGGTGATGACCATCCCAATAAGACAATTCAAAAAATATACTTTTCTTCCTCGAATTGTAAGCATCATTACAAACATTGAACTTTCTTTTTTGGCCTTTACTAAAAGTCACATTGCCTAGATCATGTAATTACACAAGTGTTTCAACACCAGTTAAAGGAATAGGTGCAACCCCTATTACAACTTTTCCATCAAATAAAACTCTATTTCTACGCCATGGATGGGTCATAGGAAGAAAACGGCGATGACCCATATAACACAACTTATTACGTAAGGAAATAAAATATGTATCTTTATGGCAACAAGGGCATGCAAGCTTACCTTTGGTTGTCCATCCTGAAAGATTACTATATGCAGGAAAGTCATTAAGCGTCCACATAAGAGCAACACACATAAGAAAATTAGATTTTGAATGTACATCATAAGTATCCACCCCATTCCATAATTTATTCAGCTCTTCAATCATTGGTTGTAAGTATACATCAATATCATTACCTGGACACTTGGAGCCTAGAATAAGAAGAGTCATCATGAAATATGAACTTTTCATGCAATCCCATAGTGGCAAATTATATGTAGCTAGCACGACAGGCCAAATACTATAATTGGAACTCATATTCCTATTAGGCTGGAACCCGTCACTTATTAAACCTAATCCAATATTTCTTAAATCAGCTAAAAAAGTTGGATGGCGCGCATCAAAGGATTTCTATTAAATTGAGTCAGATGGATGTCTATGACACCATCATTAATATTTTCCTCCTTGTGCCACCTCATATTTTTTGCCTTCTCTTTTGCCATGTACAATCTTTGAAGCCTTGGTTTGATTGAAAAATACCGCAATACTTTATGAGCTACTTTCTTGCCTTTATGTTCTTCTGCCTTCCATCGAGATTCACCATACTTTGGACATGATTAAAAATTCTCATAATTGCGCCAATATAATATACAAATATTCTTACATGCATCAATTTTGGCAAATCCCAAGCCAAGATCAGAAAGAACTTTCTTTGCTTCATAGAAAGACTTGGGTACAAATGACCCCTTAGGAAGAACATCTTTAAGGAAGTTCAACAACTCATCCATTGATTTGGTGCTCCAATGGTTAAGGCACTTTAAGTGAAGTAATTTAACAACAAAAGACAATTTCTTGACTTTTTTCCAACCCGAATAAAGTTCTGCTGACCATCTTCTAATAATCTTTAAAACTTTGTTGCATGCACATTTGGATCTTCATTTCCATCCCGAGAATTAGTAGTATCCTGTATATTTGTATATCTGCAAGCATCATGAATCATTTAAATAGCATCATCATCTTATACTTCTTCACTACCTGAAGGATTAGAATTTTCAACCCTATCAAACATTTCTCCATGATAATCCCATACTTTATAGGAAGCCCAGAAGCTTTTATTCAACAAGTGTAGTCGTACATCAATTCTCATATTAAACACGGTATTTCTACACTCCTTACAAGGACATCGAATAATAATGCTCACCCCAGATTGATTGAACGCCCAATTAAGAAAGTTATCTACTCCCTCTTATGTTAGGCGTATTTACACGCCTAAAGCATCTTAATTTACCCATATTTTAGCTAAGTTTTAAGGACAAAATATATAATTCCTGCACTTTTAGCCCTTTTTCCTATAAGTGAGCTAACCAACATGATTAGCATATTTTTAGGTATAAATGATGAAGATTTTAGAATTTTGTGGATCTTCGGGCAGCAAAGGAAATGTCACGTAGATGGAAGGCAGCTTTTGGAAGCTTGAGGACTGAAAGTGATGCATGGAAAACCTGTCTCGAGCAAAAATAGTATTTCTAAAGACTTGGGGATCAGCAGTAACTTAGTAGGATTAGGACAAGAATGCAGTAACTTAGTAGGACTAGGATATGGATGTTATAAGAACCTTACTTTGCTGAATGTTTTAGCATTCCTTTCTCATTGGATTCAGTCGTTGTTGAAACAACCTAGAGATATGAATGTGTTCTCTGTAGATGATGTTTATTATCAGGATGAGAAAGAATTATCTTTAGAGAAGCAGCGTACTGTTGAGTCATCGTCTGCTGGGCTTTTGAATTTTGAGCGTGAGGATGTTGAATATTATGAAGAAACTATTTGTGCTCAAATAGGGTCCTATTCTCATTGGCCTAAGAAGCTGGACCTTGATCTTAAGAATAGACCTTCACCAACAGTGAAGACTTCCATTGTAGAGCCAACAGTGCTAGAATCGGAAGAGCTCCCCAGTCATCTAAGGTATGCATTCTTGGGAAGTGGTGATACACATCCAGTTATTGTTGCGGCTGATTCAGGGGAACAGCACATAGAGACTCTCATCTCTGCTCTGAAGAGGTATAAGAGATCCATGGGTGGGACTATTGATGATATAATTGGTATCCCTCCTGGGATATGAATGCACAAGAGTCATCTCAAAGAAGATTGCATGCCTACAAGTAAGCATCAGCGTCGTCTGAATCCATTCAAAAAAAGATGCACCATATATCTCGATGAAGTCTAAGTAATCGAGATCACTATGTCGTGCCGCAACAATAAATCAAGCGCTAGATGGGAGGCAACCCATCGTCTTTAATTGTTTTGGTTTACTAGGAGTTTGTTTTTATAGTCGATCCACGACCAAAACTAAGGCACTTGATGGGAGGCAACCCATTGTTCTAATCGTTTTTGTTGTTTTTGAGTAAGTATAGGTGCAAGACGTATAAAGGAGGAGATTGGTCTTAAATTTTTATTTAGAAGTGGTTCATGTTGAAGGTGGTAAGTTAGGAATGAAGAAGCAAAGGCTATGGGTTAGGCATTGCCTATGCAAATCTAGGCAATGAACAAGGCAAGGCCTATGTAAATCTAGGCAACGAACAAGGCAAGGCCTATGCTATGGCCTAAGCTCTCTGAATCTACAATGCCATAGCATAGGCGCCTCCTATGCCCAACAATGCCATAGCATAGGTGCCGCCTATGCCAAAGACTTTTGTCTCTGAATCTAGAATGCCATAGCATAGGCGCCACCTATGCTCAACTAGGCTTTGCAAAAGGCGCCGCCTATGCCAAGCATAGGCAAAGCATTAGGCGCCGCCTATGCTCACTTTTTGGTCTCCTAATCTGATTCCAAACGGGTCAAAACCCGATCCAAGCTTGTCCTATAAATAGAACCTTAGTCTTAAAACAAAAATGCATTGCAAACTCAACCTAAGCGCCGCCTACCTCTCCAAAATCTCTCAAAAATTTTCCTTTTGCTCTTTTAACTTTGCAAGAACATCTTCCAAGGCCATCAACCAAGTAAGTACTTCTTTGCTCTTCTTTTATATTCCGTAAATACTACACTACTACGCCTATAATAAATTGTTAAATCTTGAAGTAGTGTTGGTGATTTGAATGTGGTTGATTTGTTGTGATACAACTAAGTGAGTGAAAGAATATGTAAGGATGCTCTTGACTTGTTTCCAACTTGTATTTGATTTTGATACACCGTCATACTTTTGCGTAATTGATATGGTCAAGAAAATTGCATAATCTTGTAACTCGAAAGCTTACATGTTGGAATGACTTGTTCATCGAGATGAAAATCATAGTTGACTACAAACATGCGATGTTGTGATTAGTTCTCTTCCATAAATTGATACGATATCTATGTAGTAGCTTTTTTCAAAAGATGCATTAGTCCAAACATGAAAGAACTGTCAAGATTACATAAAATAGAAATGAAAAAGGATAGTTAAGATGACAAGTAAAATATGACTGCACTGATTATATTGTTGGAACATAACACCTAAACGTATATTGATGAAGTCTGAGTAATCGACAACGTTTACTTAACTAGTTTGTGCCAACAAATTAAGTGTGGGGTGATGCCGCTACTGTTTGCTTGTCGATTGTATCTACCGAGATGAAGCTAACATGACTATCATTTTTATTTCAGGTACAATGGCACCAAAAAGTCGACCAGGAAAGGAAAAAGCAACCACCTCACAGAAAGGCCAGAAAAAGGGACGAAAAGAGCAAGCTGAATCCTCCTCGTTGAAAATACCTCGCCGCATGTTCGGAATAAAATGGGTCCTAGAGGAGGAAGGAAAGGAGTGGTACAAGAACAATAAAGTGAAAAAATATGTTCACGTGGAGTTGATACAAAAGGAGAGCCTAGCGAAGAAAGAACCTCGCATCTTGGCTAAAATAATGGCATTACATCTTGATTTCATTTTCCGAGATATGGGAGAGTGAAATCTCGATCTAACACGAGAATTCTATGCTAATTGGTCCCTAAAGACTACAGGGAGTGAAGTAAAGATTAGGGGCCAAGTTTTGCAACTAAATGCGGAGTTCTTCAACTCCTTTCTAGGTTTGCCATCTGTTGATCCATCACCACTCAAGGAGCTTTATAATACTCCTCCGGACAGGGAAATCAGACACACATTGTGCGAAACAAGATCAATGGTACGTTGGAGTCGTCACATGGATACCGGTCGGCACAACACCTTCCCGTATACTTCCTTGAACAGAGAAGCTCGGATATGGTTGCGAATAGTCAACTCTTGCTTGATTCCAGGGACACAGTACACAAAGATCACATGTGATAGAGTGTGCTTGGTGTACGCTTTGATGACGAACATTCCCATCAACATTGGGACGATTATTCGATCTTCAATGCGTAAGGCTAGGCTGCACAAGAGGTCCCACTTCAGCTTTGGCAATCTGTTGACTATGATATTGAGGAAGGAGGATATCGAAGAGGAACCTACAGATCATAAGCTTCCACACAACCCAAAGAAGGTTGACCTCACAAAGGTTAAAGATGCTGAATCTATGCATGGCGTCAACCTGACCACTGCAGAAAGACAAGCTCACGACGAAATCTTCTTCCGCCATTTATATGGTATGATGAGGTTTACCATGATGAGCGGGGGTCGTGTTCCAACCGCTGCAGAGTTCCAGCAATTGGATTATGACTACCCAATGAATGAGCATGCGAGGGCAATGTGTGGAGTAGGTGTATATTTTGAGGAACCTCTTGACGATGACGTGCCAACCGACGATGATCGCCGAATGCCAGACTCAGACGTGGAGGAAAATTTTGATGCCGACGACTCCGATGATGATTTCGATGCAGGGGTATGACCCCAGACATAGAGGAGGAGTCCGAATGATCCAGGATTTCCTTATTTATTTATTTTCCACTGAGGGCAGTGTGTCCCGTATAAGTGTAGGGTGCTGTTATTTGTATGCTGTACTTCTTTGCCTATATTTAGTTATGTGTGTTTGTTATGTGTGTTTTTTTGAGTTTGTCGCGTAGTTAGTAGTTTTTAGTTAGTAGTTTTCAAAAAAAATTTAGATTTTGCATGAAATTGTTCTGATAGGCAGCATGGTATTATACAAGAGTTTGTGCTAAAATCATTACTATTGAGATGTTTAGGCTCTAAGTGTGACTCACTATGTGATAAGTGTATGGTTTAGTTCATTCATCTATTGGGTCAAGAGTCTATACTGCTCCCAATAAAGTTGACCACCTTGTGTGTGTGAGATTATAGTATATTCTGTGTTGTGACTGATGCTAGAACTTGCCTGGTGTGTGTGTAAAGCGAAATAAAGAGTGCAAGTTTAGGAGATGATTTAGGCATTTCTTTGGCAGCCTATAATTGTTTACCTTCTTTTTACCTACCCGTGTACATTATCCTAGTTAAACCCCTTTGAGCCTTTAGCTATTTTCTTTGACAGCCACATATGTAAGCCTAATCCAATTTTTTTCAAGACCATAATTTGATCCAAATTCCTAAGTGCTTTAAATTGTAAAGTCATGTGACAAAATAAGAGGAAATTAGGTAAGAGTGATGCCTTAGATTGTATTGGTACTTGAATTTGTTATGAAAAAGAGTGGCTATCATAGAGGTATGTTATAAAAAATGAGATGAAAAGAAAAAGAAATAGAAAAGCATAAAGATAAATGGTGTTTATGATAAAATAAAAAGATAGTTATGTTTGAATGGCAAAATAGGTGATAAGGGGTGGTAGATAAAAGGAAAGTAGAGAAGTTGTTTAAAAGAGAGTGTTAACGGCATAATGTGATGTATTAAAGCACTTAGGAACATAGTCACTATTTCTGGCCAAAATAGTCCTACCTGTCCCTTAGCCTACATTACAACCTATAAAGACCTATTTGATCCTAAGCTTAGCATTCTGATATTTAGTGGAGCATTACACTAAGGGAAAGCCTATGGTCATCAGTTGCAACATATGAATTCTTTGTGAGAGTGAGAGCAAGGAAAATCTTATACCCATGTTTTGAAAAATGAAATACTTGTGAGTGATTATGGGTGATATATTGTGAGGCACACATTGTTGATGATTGTTGGGTAGTTTTGTATGATTCTTTGTGCTTTAACTTGTGGATACGAATTAACCATCATCACGAGTCTATACTGGAGGTTGAATTGTTTCTAGTAGTTACCAGAAAACTACTCTTTGTTAATAATTACTGTGCCTGTCTTGATGAATATTTTGTGTTGATACTGTGAAATCCTAAGTAGATGTTTACATAGAAATAATATTTTGTTCGAGGACGAACAAAGCTTTAAGTGTGGGGTGTTGATGTTAGGCGTATTTACACACCTAAAGCACCTTAATTTACCCATATTTTTGCTAAGTTTTAAAGACAAAATATATAATTCCTGCACTTTTAGTCCTTTTTCCTGTAAGTGAGCTAACCAACATGATTAGCATGTTTTCAGGTATAAATGATGAAGATTTCAGCATTTTGCGGATCTTCGGGCAGCAAAGGAAACGTCACGTAGATGGAAGGCAGCTTTTGGAAGCTTGAGGACTGAAAGTGATGCATGGAAAACCTGTCCCGGGCAAAAACAATATTTATAAAGACTTGGGGATCAGTAGTAACTTAGTAGGATTAGGACAAGAATGCAGTAACTTAGTAGGACTAGGATATGGATGTTATAAAAACCTTACTTTGCTGAATGTTTCAGCATTCCTTTCTCATTGGATTCAGTCGTTGTTGACATTATTCTTCTTTATTCGACCTTTAGTATTATTTAAGTTACAGAATCTGTAAGCTTTAACAGAGAAAGACGTTGACTTTGGGAAAACGCCAAGAGGAAAAACGTCAATCTTGTTGTGACGCCATATTCCTCTTCAACGTGAGATTCCGACAGTTTTGGTATGATGATGATATCTTTGTTGATTTCCGTTACCCTCATGAGTAGCTAAACTTCTCTTTTAGGGTTATGGAAGCCTTTTGATAATACTATCTATTACTATGAATTTGTGAATTCTTGATACGTATGCTACTTATACCATTATTCTCTTCATCTTAATTAAATTCTTGTGGTTGCAAACATAAAGAATATGCCAATATAGCATTAACTTGTTCGAGAGAAAAGTTATATGTTTGGAAAAGAGAGTGTGACAAGGAAATAGGGCTACCAACCCCTGTTTACAAGTTAGTGCCGTAACTGGATTAACCTCTTGGAGAGTTTGTACCGTTAGTATACACTTTAAGGTCGAGAGAGTTAAAGTGAAATAATCCTTGATGGTTGAGAGACGCTAGGATTTACCATTAGAATACAAACCTCTATAAGTGCATGCATATCTGAATTCCGCATAACTCATAGTTAATAGATACGTAGAACTCATAAGGTGGACATAACCCTAACTTATTCTTTTCTGTGATTAAATCCTATTACATTAAACGTTTCACTCGTTACTTTGTTTACCTTATTGCACGCTACAATTCAAATCCCCCCTTTCCATAGAATTTTCGACCAACAGTCTACTAATAGTTGCATACTTAGTGACCGAGTATTTCCTATGGGATTCGACACCCAACCCAGTTGGGTTCTATATTTGACAATGACCGCTTACACTCTTATGGGAGCTATAGTTTGTGCGTTATTAAATTTTGGTGTCGTTGCCGGGGAATACGATTGTCAACTAAGTTTGTGATAATTACTAGACCCTTTGGTCAAAGATTCTCAGATTTTACTTTTAGTTGTGTTTTTGTTTTATTCAGGTTTTGTTCAGTGCATGCCCCATACTCGAAGTTCGGGACAACCATTATTACCCATAAATCCTGAACCACATCGTATCGGCAGAATGGAGGCGCAACGTGACATTGAAAGAAGTGCTGCTCAACAGGAACAGGCTAGACTAGCTGCGTTGGCCGCTGCCCAAGTACATCAACAGAATTTTGATAACCATGGGCGAGCAACAAATCCTAACGATGAGGACCTAGGTGATGACGAGTTACTAAACCCTAGGCGTGATGCTGAGGTGGCGACACCTGCTAACAGAAGAGATCGTCAAGCTAGATTTAGAACTGAACGCCGAGTTATGCAGATCCATTTTGATGATGATGATGACGATCTGGACGGAGCTGGTGCCACAGGAGCTATTATTCCTCCGCCATTGGCACCCGGAGCCAAGTTCAATATCACTATCACCATGACTCAACTTTTGAAACTCAAGGGATTATTTGGTGGACTAGCAGGAGATGATCCAAATATGCATCTGATCAACTTTATCTCTACATGCAAGTCATTCGACAACCAAGGCGTTGGACAGAATGTAATTCGGCTGTATTTATTTCCATTGTCTCTATCTGGGGAGGCAACTCTATGGTTGAATGGGCTAACTTCTGATTCTATTACGAATTGGAGGCAATTGAAAGACGCTTTCCTAGAAAGATTCTTTCTGCCATCCAAGAGAGCACGATTGAGAGATGAAATCAGCAATTTTCGACAGCTTCCAACTGAAGCTCTCCACGAAACATGGGAGAGGTTCAAGACGAAGCTTATGCGGTGCCCAAACCATCATATGACCAATGTCCACTTGATAGAGATATTATACAGATCTTTGAATTCGGTGACTAAGCCAGTGGTTGATAATGCTGCAGGAGGGTCATTCATGGACCTTACTTTTATTCAGGCAAGTGATATGCTAAATCGTATGACAAACCAAAGTAGAGCTTGGCATACCAGGGATTCTGAGGTAGCAAGCTCTACTATATCTATTGGCATGACTGCAGAATAGAGGCGTAGGCAAGAGGAACATGACCAAGATATGGCTCACGTGAAAATGCAGATGGATCTTCTTACCAAGCATTTATTATCAAAGAAGACCGAAAAAGTCAAGGTTGTTGTGTCGCAAGGAAGATATGAATCTGATTCTGAGGAAGAAGCTAACTACTTGAATAATTAGGAGGGTTTTCGAGGCAATGCTCAAGGAAACCAAGGTCGGAACTATTATGATAAATCTGGAAACAAGGATCGTGATCAAGGTAGATGGAAGAATAAGACTGATAGGAGTGGTTTGTATGTTCCTCCTGGAATTCGTGACGCCGCTGCATCTGGTTCTGGAAATATATCCATGGAGGACATGATGGCTAAACTGTTGAAAGGAGTGGAAGCAACCAACATGGGCATAACTGAGGTGATGAATGATTTGTCTTCAATAAATCAATTGGTTGACTTGCATTCTATTGCAATAAAACAGCTAGAGCAGCAATTGACTCAACTTTCAGCGGTATTTAATCAAAGAAAAGCCGACACCCTACCTAGCGACACTATGCAAAATCCAAGAAAATATGGATCATGTATGGCTATCACTACCAGGAGTGGTAAAGTGTTAGACAATCTGTCTAAAGGCAAGCAGGTGGTTGATGATATAGCGGATAATGTTCTTGATACAGAGTTTGAAGATGCCGTAGAAGCTGAAGTGAGTGCTCATGATGTTACACCTAGACGTCACCAGCCTGAAAAGAGTGATAATCGAAAGTAAGATAAAAAGGAAGTGGTGGAGAAAATGATTCCTCTTCCACCACCACCTTTTCCTCAGAGACTGAAGAAGAAGGCTGATGACACTTCTGAAAAAGTTGATAATCGGAAGCAAGATAAAGAGAAAGTGGTGGAGAAAACGATTCCCCTTCCACCACCACCTTTTCCGCAGATACTGAAGAAGAAGGCTGATGACACCAGGTTCAGTAAATTCATGACTATGTTAAAGCAGCTGACTATTAATGTTCCTTTGGTCGAGGCGCTGGAACAGATGCCTGGGTACACTAAATTCATGAAGGACCTTTTGACAAAGAAGCGGGCAGCAAGCTATGAGCTGGCAGATAATGTTCACTATTGCAGTGCAATTACAACGAGATCTTTAGTACAGAAGAAGGCAGATCCTGGTGCTTTCACTATTCCTTGCACGATTGGATCGTTGGATTTTGCTTAAGGCGTTGTGCGATTTGGGAGCTAGCATCAATTTGATACCGCTATCCATTTACAGAAAGTTGGGGTTGGGTGATCCTACACCAACCAATATGCGATTTGTGATGGCAGATAGGTCGGTAAAACGACCTGTGGGTATCTTGAATAATGTGTTGGTGAAGGTTTCTACCTTTATCTTTCCTACAGACTTTGTTATTTTTGATTTCGAGGTGGATTCTGAAGTTCCCATAATCCTGGGATGCCATTTTCTCGCAACCAGAAGTGTGCTTATTGATTTACGAGCCAATGAGCTTTTATTTCGGTTGAATGATGAAGTGGTTCGTTTTGATGTATGGAAATCGATGAAGCAGCCTAGAGATATGAATGTGTTCTCTGTAGATGATGTTTATTATCAGGACAAGAAAGAATTATCTGTAGAGAAGCAGCGTACTGTTGAGTCATCGTCTGCTGGGCTTTTGAATTTTGAGCGTGAGGATGTTGAATATTATGAAGAAACTATCTGTGCTCGAATAGGGTCCTATTCTCATGGCCCTAAGAAGCTGGACCTTGATCTTAAGAATCGACCTTCACCAACAGTGAAGACTTCCATTGTAGAGCCACCAGTGCTAGAATCGGAAGAGCTCCCCAGTCATCTAAGGTATGCATTCTTGGGAAGTGGTGATACACATCCAGGTATTGTTGCGGCTGATTCAGGGGAACAACACATAGAGACTCTCATCTCTGCTCTGAAGAGGTATAAGAGAGCCATGGGTTGGACTATTGATGATATAATTGGTATCCCTCCTGGGATATGTATGCACAAGAGTCATCTCGAAGAAGATTGCATGCCTACAAGTAAGCATCAGCGTCGTCTGAATCCATTCAGAAAACGATGCACCATATATCTCGATGAAGTCTAAGTAATCGAGATCACTATGTCGTGCTGCGTCAATAAATCAAGCGCTAGATGGGAGGCAACCCATCATCTTTAATTGTTTTCTTTTACTAGGAGTTTGTTTTTGTAGTCGAGCCACGACCAAAACTAAGGCGCTTGATGGGAGGCAACCCATTGTTCTAATCATTTTTGTTGTTTTTGAGTAAGTGTAGGTGCAAGACGTATAAAGGAGGATATTGGTCTTAAATTTTTATTTGGAAGTGGTTCATGTTGAAGGTGGTAAGTTAGGAATGAAGAAGCAAAGGCTATGGGTTAGGCATTGCCTATGCAAATCTAGGCAATGAACAAGGCAAGGCCTATGTAAATCTAGGCAACGAACAAGGCAAGGCCTATGCTATGGCCTAAGCTCTCTGAATCTACAATGCCATAGCATAGGCGCCTCCTATGCCCAACAATGCCATAGCATAGGCGCCGCCTATGCCAAAGACTTTTGTCTCTGAATCTAGAATGCCATAGCATAGGCGCCACCTATGCTCAACTAGGCTTTGCAAAAGGCGCCGCCTATGCCAAGCATAGGCAAAGCATTAGACGCCGCCTATGCTCACTTTTTGGTCTCCTAATCCGATTCCAAACGGGTCAAAACCCGACCCAAGATTGTCCTATAAATAGAACCTTAGTCTTAAAACAAAAATGCATTGCAAACTCAACCTAAGCGCCGCCTACCTCTCCAAAATCTCTCAAAAATTTTCCTTTTGCTCTTTTAACTTTGCAAGAACATCTTCCAAGGCCATCAACCAAGTAAGTACTTCTTTTCTCTTCTTTTATATTCCGTAAGTACTACACTACTACGCCTATAGTAAATTGTTAAATCTTGAAGTAGTGTTGGTGATTTGAATGTGGTTGATTTGTTGTGATACAACTAAGTGAGTGAAAGAATACGTAAGGATGCTCTTGACTTGTTTCCAACTTGTATTTGATTTTGATACACCGTCATACTTTTGCGTAATTGACATGGTTAAGAAAATTGCATAATCTTGTAACTTGAAATCTTACATTTTGGAATGACTTGTTCATCGAGATGAAAATCATGGTTGACTACAAACATGCGATGTTGTGATTAGTTCTCTTCCATAAATTGATACGATATCTATGTAGTAGTTTTTTTTCAAAATATGCATTAGTCCAAACATGAAAGAATTGTCAAGATTACATAAAATAGAAATGAAAAAGGATAGTTAAGATGACAAGTAAAATATGACTGCACTGATTATATTGTTGGAACATAACACCTAAACGTATATCGATGAAGTCTGAGTAATCGACAACGTTCACTTAACTAGTTTGTGCCAACAAATTAAGTGTGGGGTGGTGCCACTACTGTTTGCTTGTCGATTGTATCTACCGAGATGAAGCTAACATGACTATCATTTTAATCTCAGGTACAATGGCACCAAAAAGTCGACCAGGAAAGAAAAAAGCAACCACCTCACAAAAAGGCCAGAAAAGGGGACGAAAAGAGCAAGCTGAATCCTCCTCGCTGAAAATACCTCGCCGCATGTTCGGAATAAAATGGGTCCTAGAGGAGGAAGGAAAGGAGTGGTACAAGAACAATAAAGTGAAAAAATATGTTCATGTGGAGTTGATACAAAAGGAGAGCCTAGCGAAGAAATAACCTCGCATCTTGGCTAAAATAATGGCATTACATCTTGATTTCATTTTCTGATATATGGGAGAGTGCAATCTCGATCTAACGCGAGAATTCTATGCTAATTGGTCTCCAAAGACTACAGGGAGTGAAGTAAAGATTAGGGGCCAAGTTTTGCAACTAAATGCGGAGTTCTTCAACTCCTTTCTAGGTTTGCCATCTGTTGATCCATCACCACTCAAGGAGCTTTATAATAGGCCTCCGTACAGGGCAATCAGACACACATTGTGCGGAACAAGATCAATGGTACGTTGGAGTCATCACAAGGATATCGGTCGGCACAACACCTTCCCGTATGCTTCCTTGAACAGAGAAGCTCGGATATGGTTGCGAATAGTCAACTCTTGCTTGATTCCAGGGACACAGTACACAAAGATCACATGTGATAGAGTGTGCTTGGTGTACGCTTTGATGACGAACATCCCCATCAACATTGGGATGATTATTCGGTCTTCAATGCGTAAGGCTAGGCTGCACAAGAGGTCCCACTTCAGCTTTGGCAATCTGTTGACTATGATATTGAGGAAGGAGGATATCGAAAAGGAACCTGCAGATCATAAGCTTCCACACAACCCAAAGAAGGTTGACCTCACAAAGGTTAAAGATGCTGAATCTATGCATGGCGTCAACCTGACCACTGCAGAAAGACATGCTCGCGACGAAAGCTTCTTCCGCCATTTATATGGTATGATGAGGTTTACCATGATGAGCTGGGGTCGTGTTCCAACCGCTGCAGAGCTCCAGCAATTGGATTATGACTACCCAATGAATGAGCATGCGAGGTCAATGTGTGGAGTAGGTGTATATTTTGAGGAACCTCTTGACGATGACGCGCCAACCGACGATGATCGCCGAATGCCAGACTCAGACGTGGAGGAAAATTTTGATGCCGATGACTCCGATGATGATTCCAATGCAGGGGTATGAACCCAGACATAGAGGAGGAGTCCGAATGATCCAGGTTTTCCTTATTTATTTATTTTCCACTGAGGGCAGTGTGTCCCATATAAGTGTGGGGTGCTGGTATTTGTATGTTGTACTTCTTTGCCTATATTTAGTTATGTGTGTTTGTTATGTGTGTTTTTTTGAGTTTGTCGCGTAGTTAGTAGTTTTTAGTTAGTAGTTTTCAAAAAAAATTTAGAGTTTGCATGAAATTGTTCTGATAGGCAGCATGGTATTATACAAGAGTTTTTGCTAAAATCATTACTATTGAGACGTTTAGGCTCTAAGTGTGACTCACTATGTGATAAGTGTATGGTTTAGTTCATTCATCTGTTGGGTCAAGAGTCTATTCTGCTCCCAATAAAGTTGACCATGTACCTTGTGTGTGAGAGATTATAGTATATTCTGTGTTGTGACTGATGCTAGAACTTGCCTGGTGTGTGTGTAAAGCGAAATAAAGAGTGCAAGTTTAGGAGATGATTTAGGCATTTCTTTGGCAGCCTATAATTGTTTACCTTCTTTTTACCTACCCGTGTACATTATCCTAGTTAAACCCCTTTGAGCCTTTAGCTATTTTCTTTTACAGCCACATATGTAAGCCTAATCCTTTTTTTTTTCAAGACCATAATTTGATCCAAATTCCTAAGTGCTTTAAATTGTAAAGTCATGTGACAAAATAAGAGGAAATTGGGTAAGAGTGATGCCTTAGATTGTATTGATACTTGAATTTGTTATGAAAAAGAGTGGCTATCATAGAGGTATGTTATAAAAAAAAGAGATGAAAAGAAAAAGAAATAGAAAAACAAAAAGATAAATGGTGTTTATGATCAAATAAAAAGATAGTTATGTTTGAATGGCAAAGTAGGTGATAAAGGGTGGTAGATAAAAGGAAAGTAGAGAAGTTGTTTAAAAGAGAGTGTTAACGGCATAATGTGATGTATTAAAGCACTTAGGAACATAGTCACTATTTCTGGCCAAAATAGTCCTACCTGTCCCTTAGCCTACATTACAACCTATAAAGACCTATTTGATCCTAAGATTAGCATTCTGATATTTAGTGGAGCATTACACTAAGGGAAAGCCTATGGTCATCAGTTGCAACATATGAATTCTTCGTGAGAGTTAGAGCAAGGAAAATCTTATACCCATGTTTCGAAAAACGAAATACTTGTGAGTAATTATGGGTGATATATTGTGAGGCACACATGGTTGATGATTGTTGGGTACTTTTGTATGATTCTTTGTGCTTTAACTTGTGGATACGAATTAACCATCATCACGAGTCTATACTGGAGGTTGAATTGTGTCTAGTAGTTACCAGAAAACTACTCTTTGTTAATAATTACTGTGCCTATCTTGATGAATATTTTGTGTTGATACTGTGAAATCCTAAGTAGATGTTTACATAGACATAATATTTTGTTCGAGGACGAACAAAGCTTTAAGTGTGGGGTGTTGATGTTAGGCGTATTTACACACCTAAAGCACCTTAATTTACCCAAATTTTAGCTAAGTTTTAAGGACAAAATATATAATTCCTGCACTTTTAGTCCTTTTTCCTGTAAGTGAGCTAACCAACATGATTAGCATGTTTTCAGGTATAAATGATGAAGATTTCAGCATTTTGCGGATCTTCGGGCAGCAAAGGAAACGTCACGTAGATGGAAGGCAGCTTTTGGAAGCTTGAGGACTGAAAGTGATGCATGGAAAACCTGTCCCGGGCAAAAACAGTATTTATAAAGACTTGGGGATCAGCAGTAACTTAGTAGGATTAGGACAAGAATGCAGTAACTTAGTAGGACTAGGATATGGATGTTATAAAAACCTTACTTTGCTGAATGTTTCAGCATTCCTTTCTCATTGGATTCAGTCGTTGTTGACATTATTCTTCTTTATTCGACCTTTAGTATTATTTAAGTTACAGAATCTGTAAGCTTTAACAGAGAAAGACGCTGACTTTGGGAAAACGCCAAGACGAAAAACGTCAATCTTGTTGTGACGCCATATTCCTCTTCAACGTGAGACTGCGACAGTTTTGGTATGATGATGATATCTTTGTTGATTTCCGTTACCCTCATGAGTAGCTAAACTTCTCTTTTAGGGTTATGGAAGCCTTTTGATAATACTATCTATTACTATGAATTTGTGAATTCTTGAGACGTATGCTACTTATACCATTATTCTCTTCATCTTAATTAAATTCTTGTGGTTGCAAACATAAAGAATATGCCAATATAGCATTAACTTGTTCGAGAGAAAAGTTATATGCTTGGAAAAGAGAGTGTGACAAGGAAATAGGGCTACCAACCCCTGTTTACAAGTTAGTGCCGTAACTGGATTAACCTCTTGGAGAGTTTGTACCGTTAGTATACACTTTAAGGTCGAGAGAGTTAAAGTGAAATAATCCTTGATGGTTGAGAGACGCTAGGATTTACCATTAGAATACAAACCTCTATAAGTGCATGCATATCTGAATTCCGCATAACTCATAGTTAATAGATACGTAGAACTCATAAGGTGGACATAACCCTAACTTATTCTTTTCTTTGATTAAATCCTACTACATTAAACGTTTCACTCGTTACTTTGTTTACCTTATTGCACGCTACAATTCAAATTCCCCCTTTCCATAGAATTTTCGACCAACAGTCTACTAATAGTTGCATACTTAGTGACCGAGTATTTCCTATGGGATTCGACACCCAACCCAGTTGGGTTCTATATTTGACAATGACCGCTTACACTCTTATGGGAGCTATAGTTTGTGCGTTATCACCCTCTCTATATCTTGGGTCAGCTCTGTTCGCGATACTCAACCGACTTTTATCCATTCCTATCTTTTATATCATTAAAGCAAATCAATTAATTAATTAAAGATACAAGTATGAAAATAATCAAAATAAATACAAGATCGAAGTGTATTGTAAATATCACAACAAACTCTAAACCCATAGTAAAACAAAGAGAAACTAGTCACAAATGTAATATGTTGGACAAACTAAAAAAATGAAGTATACGATTTAATAGTCTTTCATATTCTACGTGACTTCACAATCAATATCACTTGCAACAGAATAAAGTTTGTTTTAAGCCATTAAGTTTAGTGGAGACACATTATAAGATCATTTGCTACCACCTTCTCTGCCAATGAATAAACCAAGTTCCCTCAGCATTTGTATCATTTCTCATGTTTACAAAATTGAACAAACAAGCTCTATCAATAGTCCACCTTCTTAACTAACTAAAGAATAATTCTAAGGAAAGATAAAGTCATTACATCACATGTATTTGATGTAAGAAAGATGACTATATTGATCAATCAAATGTAAGTTATCAACATTCCTTTTTGCGTTCTCAAGAAACCAACACAAGTGAAGACACATAAATATTAACATAATCAAGTAGGTAATAAATTGAGTTTTCGTGAAGCCTAATGCACGCTTGGCCAACTATGCAATGTCCTATTGGAAAAAGTATAGAACAAGTGTTCCAAATTGAAGAAACATATGTAAACACCATCATATATAGCTCAGTCACCCTAAACTATCCTAAACTTTCATGCAATAGGAGAAAAAACCTTCAGAGTTCCTATATATACAGTGGCTTGGATTCAAGTACAGCATAAGCCCCAACTTTTCAATTCATAAAGAAAACATAAAAGAACCCTTTACGTGGAAACATCAAAGCATTTACAAATTAAAAGAAACTTGTTGCCAAGTCAAACTCGACATCCTAAAAAAACTTTGAGGAAGATACAAAGGACAGATCGTTTCATGATATACCATCAGTGCACATCAGTCAAAATATATGGTTGGTGTCCTGGCAAGAGTAAGGCCACAAAACAACTATACAAGAATAAGACCAAACCAATTTTAACTTGCAGTAACAACATTTGATGTACATAACCCAAAATATTTGACGAAACAACACACAACTAAAAGCTTGCAGTAACAATACATAAATGGAAAGTAGGGAGAAAAAAGCCCTTTTAACTCCATTAAAGCATGTGTTTGGTTGAACAATCCCATCAAACAACAACAAAAATCATGAAAATCACCAAGACCTATGTCATAAAAAAACCAAATGAACACCACCCAACCATCAAAATCATAATAAAATTCAAGCTTAAGCTCATTTATTAAAGGGTTAATATAATACCCAAAAGGATTTTGACCACATACCTAATGGAGCACAAATTTTGAAAACCTCTTTGAAAAAACTTTAATCAATAGATTTGAGCAGCTTGACCAATAAATCTAACCCTTTTTTTTTTCAAAATTGAGATTTTGGTTGTGTTTAGAGCAAAAAAGAAATGACAGCGATCAATTTTGGTAAAAACGATGAACTTTGGTATACACACACACGTAGATTTGGGGAAGGATTGTTGTAATTTTTTATCAGGATTTTGATTGTGAATTTAGAGAAAAAAGGAAATGGAATCGATGAGTTTTGGTAAAGGAAATGAACTTTGGTATACAGGACAGCAGCTTTGGGAAGGACTAATGTAATTTTTTTTTCTAAAATATATATATATATCTACTAAAAGGTTCCCTATATTAAAATTAACTACCTTCAGGGACGACATTGTCGCCACAAAGTAAGTTTTAGCAATGACATATATTTGTTGCCACTATAAAAATGAAGCCAAAAATTTTATTTCCGCGGGAACTAAAATTTCTATATAGTGACACGTATTAGCAGCGACAAAAAAAGTTGATGCTAAAAGACTATTTATTGCAATGATAATATTTGTCGCCACTGTATATGATGTTTCTGCAGCAATAAACTTAGTCGCCACTAATTGTCATCACTATATAGCCTGTTTGTTGTAGTGTTTTTTATGTGTGTGTAACGTGTCACACTTATAAGGGGGAAGCTACAAGACATTTAGGAATGATTCCCTTTCTTGTGTTCTATTTTGGGCTATAGAGTCTTGGGTCATGGAATTTATCTAACTCCTAGTTTGCTTGTATTCCATATCATGCCTCCTCGAAGATATGATTTTCATATAGACTCTGTCAGAACCTATGCCTCACGTGAGGGTAATATGGAGGGGACTCACCCCATTTATAGAATGCAGACCTGATATATAAGGTCTCTACTCCTAATTGTGACACTCTACCTAAGGTTTCATCGATCCTCACTAGTATTTCTCAGGTTGGTGATACTCATACTCGGTCACTACAAGGGGACATTTCTAATAGAGACTTTTGCTATTCAATTCATCTTTTGATTCATTTGATGACCTCTCAGTCTCACCAGTTAGTTTAGGGGTGGTTTTGTTGATCCTTTCTTGGAGGTTACTCGAGTTGGTCTCATGAGGTTGAATCCCCTAACCTATACTAGCTTTAAGGTTGAGAGTATCCTTATAGATTTATTAATGCAATGGAGAAAATCTTTAAGGTGATGCATGTTTCAAATTCTAAGGGTGTGGAGTTTGTTGTATATTAGTTGAAATATGTTGCATATTACTGGTATGAAAAGTGGGAGCAGTTGAAAGGTGAAGATGCTGAGAAGGCAATATGGGAGGAGTTTTCTAGTACTTTTCTTAATTATCTCTTTCCTTGGGAGTTGAGAAAAACTAAGGCTAAGGACTTTGTGAACTTGAGGAAAGGTAGTATACGTGTGAAGAAGTATTCCTAAAGTTCAATCAGTTGTCTCATTATGCTCTGGAGTTGGTGTCAAGTATGATGGCTGGAATGAAAAAGTTTGCTTCAGGTTTTTCATATGACTTGGTATTAGAATGTAAGACTGGGATATTGAACAATGATATGGATATCCATAGGCTTGTGGTTTATATGTATCAAATTAAAGATAAGAAAAAAAAAAGAAGGTAAACATGGGAGAAAGGCTGAATAAAAAGTTCAGATATTGAGAGTAGGGTGGGAGTCAACAAAATATTAGAAGAGATGGTAGACAGTGGAGAAAGAAAAAGACTTGGGGAAACTCTAATTTCGTGTTCTTCGGCTAGTTATTCTTATCCTAAGCCATCTGGTGATTGTCGATTTAAGGCTAGTAGTTTTCCTAAGGAACAGGGTGCCCAGTCTCATGCTAGTGGAGCTCAGTAAGCCCCATCATATCCTCTTTGTAGATTTTGTGATAAACTTTACCAGGGCTATTTAGGTGCGGGGACAAATCAGTGCTTTAATTGTGGCAATCTAGGGAATATCATTAATAGTAACCTTTATCTAAGATTGTTATGGGATCTAAAAAGGCCCCAATTGCTACCTCATCAACTTCGTCAATAAAGGGTGCAACTTATGGTACCGACATTGGACGTAATCATTTTTATGCTCTTGACATTGGTCAGGAATCTGAGGCATCCCACGACGTTCTTACTGGTACATTACAATTCTTATCTCATGATGTGTATTGTTTGCTTAGTCCAAGGTTCTATGTGACCCATACGTGGCTGTGCATTTTGGTTTTGGTCCCAAAAGTATTTCCAACCTTTTCTCTATTTCTACTTCGGTAGCTGATTCTATTATGGCTAAAAAGATCTATAGGGTTTGTGTGGTATCCATATTTCATATAGAGACCTTAGTAGATTTTGTAGAGCTTGATATGGTAGATTTTGATGTGATCTTGGGGATGGATTGACTTCATTCATGCTATGCTTCTTTGGACTATAGGACTTGAAAGACCAATTTCCAATTTCGTAATGAGCCAGTATTAGAATGGGAGAGGAGTTCTTTAGTACCTAAAGGAAGGATTAGTTCTTATCTTATGACCCAAAAGTTGATTTCCAAGGGATGTCCATATCATTTAGTTTAGGTTAAAGATTCTAGTTTCGAGGTTCCTTCTTTGCAATCTATCCCTATTGACAATGAATTTCTTGAGGTATTTCATGATTATCTTTCCAGCATTCCTCCCAATAGAGAGATAGACTTTGGGATTGATCTTTTATCGGATACCCTTCCTATCTGTATTCCTCTGTATATAATGGCTCCAACTGAGTTAAAAGAGCTTAAGGAGCAATTAAAGGATATTTTGGATAAGGGTTTTATCAACTCTAGTATTTCTCTTAGGGTACTTCAGTGCTTTTCATACATAAGAAAAATGGTTCTCCTTGGATATACATAGACTATCAATAGTTGAATAAGGTTACAATGAAGAATAAGTATCTTCTTCCTAGGATATATGTTCTCTTTTACTAGCTTTAGGGTGCTACATGATTTTCTAAGATTTATCTTTGTTCGGGTTATCATCAGTTGAAATTATAGAGGGCGATATTATCAAGACTACTTTCCTAACTCGATTTGGTCTGTCTAATGCTCCGGCTACTTCTTAGATCTCATGAATCGGGTTTTCAAGCAGTTTTTAGACTTGTTTGTTATTGTCTTAATTGATGATATTTTGCTGTATTATAAAAGTGAGGAGCATTATGCCAGTCACCTTCGAATTCTGTTGTAGGCTCTTAAGGATCAAAAGTTGTATGATAAATTTTATAAGTGTGAGTTTTTGTTAGATGTTGTGACTTTCCTAAGGTATGTTGTTTCTAGCGCAGGGATCAAGGTGGATCCATAGAAATTTGAGGTGTTTAAGAGTTGTCCTAGAACCACAAATCTAACTGACATTCGAAGCTTCTTAGGCTTTCCATTATAGGAGGTTTTTGGAGAATTTCTCTTCTATTGGTACTCCATTACTGAAGTTGACCCAGAAAAAGGTGAATTTCTTATGGCTCGATGCTTATGACAGTAGCTTTGCGAAGCTGAAGAATAAGTTGACTTATGTGCTAGTTCTGACCTTTCTCGAGGGTACTAATGGATTTATGGTGTATTGTGATGCATTCCACATGGGACTAGGTTGTGTTCTGATGTATCATGATAAAGTTGTGGCCTATGCTTCTAGGCAGCTTAATGTTCATGAAAGGAAATACATAACACATGGTTTGGAGTTCGTGGTTGTGGTTTTTCATTTGAACATTTGTCGCCATTATTTATATGGGGTGCATGTGTATATCTACTCGGATCATAACAACTTACAGTAAGTGTTTGATTAGAAGAAATTGAATCTTTGATAGAGACGATGTCTTGAGTTGCTAAAAGACTATGATATGAGTCTTCACTACTATCTAGGTAAAAGCTAATATGGTTGCTAATTCTCTTAGTAGGTTGTCCATAGGGAGCTTATCTCTTGTGGATTAGAAGAAAAGAGGGTTGGTGACGGATATTCACTCGCTAGCTAATTGGGAGTTTGTTGACAACTCAGAAGTGCACACGCAAATATACATGGTCTACCAAGTAGTAAAGTGGCCTAATTAAAGCCAAGTATTGATCCCACAGAGACTTGATTTAACAATGATTTAATTTTATTTCACAGACTAGATTAATTTAGTGAAAAAAAAAACCAAAAAAAGAATTTGTAATTTTTTAAATTAAAAATAGAGTACACAATGCGAAAATTAAAGTACTTGAGACAATCAATGGAGAAAACCTAGGGTTAAATCTCTCTGAACAGTCATACTATGTTATTGAATTTCCTTGGTTAACTTGCTTATCTTGGTTGTTGATTCGTAGGGTTAATTGCATGATCATGGCTTCCCAATCTATAATCTTTTACCTAATATGGACATTACAACTACATCGTTGAGTGAGAATATAATAATTCAATTAAGTGAATTAAAGCTATCATCCTACGTATGAATCAAGTAAGGCATCTAAGTACATCTCTGTCCTAGATGCTAAGTTTAATTCTTTATTTTACAACTACATCCCAAACTTTGTTTATTCCCACATTTTATCTCCCTATTTTCTCTTCCAAGATCACAAGGTCAACAATATATGATTTTATCAGTGATCAATCCAAAAAATAATTAAATTAGGAATAAGCAAACAACCAAATATGATAAGCAAAATTAATCGAAATTATTTCAAAATAATAATAATCGTGTTCTTGGTTTTAACCTCAAAAAGAGGATTTTTAGCCTGTAATATTCATAATCACGATCCAATTAATTGATTACATGATATGAAAAATTAAAGACTAAATAAAAATAATAAAAACCTAATAAAAATCGTGTGCAATCTCCTCTGAATTTAATACCACCATTTTTTTGTCTAGGTGTTCGTCCCATAAATTAATATTCCAAGAGTTCCAGGTCTTTTAAATATTGTCCACTCACCGTTTGACAAAAAATAATCCCAGGTTGTTCCAATGACGTCCAGCTAACGTGTCTTGGTATAAATAAATTACTCCAATGTTGTCCAAATGGGATAAATTAAAAATACCAATAGTAGTTAAAGTAAATGGGATAAATTAAAAATACCAATAGTAGTTAAAGGATTTAATAATGAAGGAAGCTTAATTACTTATAAAGCTAGGAATGTAAAGGCACAAATATGGGATAAGATATTGACAATAGAAGAAATTTATAATTATGAACTAACGTCAAAAGATATACTTTTAGGAATGTCATTTTTAGATAAATTATACCCACACATAATAACTAGAAACGATTGTTGGTTTACAACACCATGTAAACAAAAAGTAAGAGCAAAAAGAGTTAATAATAAAATAAGAAAGAAAACTGATTGGATAAAAGGAAGTGAAAAAATTACACAAAAGTTAGAAAATATAAAATCCACTGAAGATACAATAGAACTAGTAGTATTCTCGATAAATAAAACAGAAATAACTATATTTTCAATAAATAAGATAGAAATAGTTAAGAAAAAATTAGAACAATTATATAGTGAAGATCCATTAAAAGGATGGGAAAAACATAAAACTACCATAAAATAGAATTAATAGATAAGAACAGAATAATAACCCAAAAACCATTAACATATAATTTTAACGATTTAAAAGAATTTAAAATGCATATAGATGAATTATTAGAAAAACAATATATACAAAAAAGTAATAGTAAACATAATAGTCCAGCATTTATAGTAAATAAACATAGTGAACAAAAAAGAGGAAAAAGTAGGATGGTTATTGATTATAGAAATTTAAATGCAAAAACTAATCCAGAAAGATTAGCTTACCTAATTACATTAATATCTAGTATTGAAGAAAAATTAATAATCCATTTAAAATCTAGAAGATTGAGACACATACCACCTAAATATGATAAAATTAGATTTAGATATCCACCAAGGTATTATAAATATAATTTAAATGAATAAAGAGAAAAAATATAAAGAATTAAAACAATTTATTTCTGAAAGACGTAAAGAATTAAAAATAAGAAAAGAAAGACTACATTATAATATATTTGCCGGAGTTAGTAAAAATTCAATAAATACACAAAAAGATGAAATATCAAAATTAGAATCACAAATAGATAGTTTAGAATATATATACCAACATGAACTATTCACAATAAAATGAACAAAGAGGAATTTATAATAGATGAAAAAATATACGAAAATCATGAAGGATCAAAAATAAAAATAGTATTTTCTAATCTAGGAAGAAGATACAAGAAAATAGGAGAACATTTATATCTAAGGTTAGAAAAAGAAGAATTAAAATTAGAAGATAAATTAACAGCAATGGTAAGAATAGAAAAAAGAAAATGAAGAAATAGATAGAAAAAAGGAAATAGAAAAAATTAAACAACAAACTACGGAAGAAATACGAAAAATAGAAGAAACTAAAAATAGTAGAATTGCTGAATTAGAAAAAGAACTACAAATGTTAAAAGATTTGTACGAACAAAGGCAAAAAGAAAAAGAAGAAAAAGATAAAGAACAAAAATTAATAAACGAGATAAATCAATTTAAAGAAAAATTAGAAATAAATAATATAGAGGTTGAAGAGTCAGATAATTATGACTCAGAAGATAGTGAAACATATACAGAAATTTTAACAAATATAAAAAATTTAGACATTAACGAAAAACAAGAAATAATTAATGACGAAAACTTAAAAAATACCAACACAGAAATAAATACTCTTGATAAAAAAGAAGATGAAACCATAATACCTAATACAACAGAAATAAGAAAACCTATATACTATAAAAATAAATTTAAAAAATATAATAAATATGACAAATGGACACCAAAACAAATAGTTAATAAAAATTATAACTTTTTAGATCGATTTTCTTTTGTTTTATTTAGACTTATATATTCTGAATAATTACTAACTAAAGATTCTTTAATTTTTCTAAAAGCTTCTCTATTTTTAAATGATCTTCTCATATTTAATTTTATAAATAACTAATTTTATAACATCTAACTAACTTATATCTCAGTGATTTTCTATGTTATTTATTATCTTGTGTTGTTCTTCTCGTAGTGAGTTTTTTATATTATGTAAACTATCACATGTACTTTTTTCTAAATTTTCTAAGGTTTTTTCTATCCATATTAACTTTTCTTTTAGATCTTCCATTATTTTTCTAATTCGGTTTCTATAATTAATTTCCTTATTTAGATTATCTTGGTTTTCTCTAGTTTTTCTAATATATTCTAACATCCACAATCTTGATCTGAATAATATCCTTCTGGGTAAATTTCTTCGTATATCCGTTCTAGCGAATTTATAATTTCAATTTCGTAGTTTATTACTTCTTCTAGTATCATTTTCTTAATATCTATAATTTCTATATCTTTAAGTATATATAAGATTAAAACTTTAAGGTAGTCTAAATGATCTATTTTTTAAAATTGATATTTTATAGTTATTTGTTTTAGCCTTAGTAGTTTTTGCATATTTCTATTAAGAGATTTTATGTATTTTTTTATTTTTCATGTATTTGTCTATATTTATTTTTATCTGTTTTTCTAGTAATTGTATATTGCGCATATCTTTAAAAATTCTACGTGATTTTAACATAATAAGTATTTATAAGAGTAGCTAGGTAGAAATGGTATATAATTTACTCTAGTCAGATCTAGACTGTGTAATAGATACAGAAAAAACAATACAATTATGGATAGGATATATGACAAAACAATTATTAGATAATAATATAAACATAACAGATGCACCAGAATATATAGAAAAAACATTAATAGGATCAGTAAAACTATGGTTTTCAAATTTAACCGAAAATAGTAAGAAAGTATTAAGAGCTAATAAACCTATGGAAGGAACATCATCAACAACTAAACTAACACCTATAGAATTATTAAAAAAATATGAAACAGCTATAAAAGATGAATTTGGTAGTATGACAACAATAGAAGAAGAACAAGATGAAGAAAAAGATACAAATAGAAATTTAATGATAAAATTAACAATATGTAATATGTGTTATATAGACGAATATACTTGCGCATTTAAAGAATATTATTATAAAGGAGCATATAATATAGAAGAAAGTAAAGAAATAAGAAAATTATATTTTAATAAATTACCCGAACCATTTAGTTCAAAGATAATAAAAAGTTGGGAAGAAGCAAAAATAGTAGATACATTAGGAGCTAGAATAAAATTTTTACAACAATGATATAGGAATTTATGTGAGAAATATTACAGTAGATATTATACGCCTATGATAGATATAGGAGGAGAAGCTAATTTATGTAGATATAATTGCTTACCAGAAAGTAAATGGGATAAATTAAAAATACCAATAGTAGTTAAAGGATTTAATAATGAAGGAAGCTTAATTACTTATAAAGCTAGGAATGTAAAGGCACAAATATGGGATAAGATATTGACAATAGAAGAAATTTATAATTATGAACTAACGTCAAAAGATGTACTTTTAGGAATGCCATCTTTAGATAAATTATACCCACACATAATAACTAGAAACGATTGGTGGTTTACAACACCATGTAAACAAAAAGTAAGAGCAAAAAGAGTTAATAATAAAATAAGAAAGAAAACTGATTGGATAAAAGGAAGTGAAAAAATTACACAAAAGTTAGAAAATATAAAATCCACTGAAGATACAATAGAACTAGTAGTATTCTCGATAAATAAAACAGAAATAACTATATTTTCAATAAATAAGATAGAAATAGTTAAGAAAAAATTAGAACAATTATATAGTGAAGATCCATTAAAAGGATGGGAAAAACATAAAACTACCATAAAAATAGAATTAATAGATAAGAACAGCATAATAACCCAAAAACCATTAACATATAATTTTGACGATTTAAAAGAATTTAAAATGCATATAGATGAATTATTAGAAAAATAATATATACAAAAAAGTAATAGTAAACATAATAGTCCAGCATTTATAGTAAATAAATATAGTGAACAAAAAAGAGAAAAAAGTAGGATGGTTATTGATTATAGAAATTTAAATGCAAAAACTATAACACATAATTATCCAATACCAAATAAGATATTAAAAATAAGACAAATCCAAGGATATAATTATTTTAGTAAATTCGATTGTAAATCAGGATTTTACCATCTAAAGTTAGAAGAAGAATCTAAAGAATTAACCGCATTTACGGTACCACAAGGATTTTATGAGTGGAATGTATTACCATTTGGATATAAAAATGCACCAGGTAGATATCAACATTTTATGGATAATTATTTTAAACAATTACCTAATTGCATAGTATACATAGATGATATATTATTATATACAAAAATCAAAGAAGAACATATAAAATTATTGGAACAGTTTACAGATATAATAAAAAAATCAGGAATAAGTCTAAGTGAAAAGAAACCCGAAATTATGAAAAATCAGATAGAAATTTTAGGAATACAAATAGATAAAAGTGGAGTAAAAATGCAACAACATATAGTACAAAAAATAATAAATTCGAAAGAAGAATTAGATACAAAAAAGAAATTGCAATCATTTTTAGGATTAGTAAACCAAGTAAGAGAATATATTCCAAAATTAGCAGAAAACCTAAAACCACTACAGAAAAAATTAAAAAAGGATGTAGAATATGATTATAATGAAGAAGATAAAAAACAAGTTCAAAAAATAAAATTACTTTGCAAGGAATTACCAAAATTATAATTTCCAGATGAAAATAAAAAATTTACATATATAGTAGAAGCAGATGCTAGTGAATATAGTTACGGAGGAGTACTTACATATAAATATGAAGCAGAAAAAATAGAACACCATTGTAGATACTACTCAGGTACGTTCAACGAGACAGAAATAAAATGAGAAATAAATAGTAAAGAATTATGTTCATTATATAAATGTTTGTTAGCATTCGAGCCATATATTGTATATAACAAATTTATTGTGCGAACAGATAATACACAGGTACGCTGGTGGCTAACAAAGAAAATACAAAATTCAGTTACAACAAAAGAGATTCAGAGACTAGTTTTAAATATATTAAATTTCACATTTATAATAGAAGTAATCAGTACTAACAAAAATGTTATTGCAGATTACATATCAAGACAAAGCTACACAGACTGAAATGATAGAAGAAAATATACATGAAAAGATACTCAATGCCCTAACTACGCTTTCATTGAAAGTGGACAGTATGGGTACTGAGATAGAGAAGCTAAAGCTAAAGACTAGTGAAGATAAACTGAAGTCTATAGCTATGAATCAGCTAACTCAGCAATGCGCAGAGCTATGTCAATCGGAAGACAATAAAATTCCAGAGCTAGAAGGAGACGTTGGGATACTCCATAAAACCCATAACGTTTATCAATCTATTTCTGCAGGTACAAGCAGAGGAGTTAGAAAAAGGATGAACCTAAACAAGCTATTTGATAAACCATATACACCAAATACATCAAAAGATCCCATGTTTATACCCCCACAAATTACCACATACCGAGATAGTCTAAACCAAGACAAAAAGACTTACAACTACACAGCCCGAACATACATAGAAAATATCTACAATGTACAAACCTTTTTAAATAGAAACCCCAAAGCTACAAATATCCAAGAACCAGATACAAACTATATAACCCAGATATTGACCGGATATAATAAATTAATTGCCTTACCAAAAACCAAACCAAGTTTAGTTAAAACTTGCTATGAATATGGACTACTTAGTAATGTATATACCACGGACGGAAACGAGATATCCACTATACCAGAGATATATGACGCATTTATCACTCTTAAAAGAATAACCAAAGGTACCTTATTTTTTATAAAAATTTACACGGCACCAGCAGAGATATTATTTGATGAAGTTAAAAAACCTATACAAGTTGTAAAGATAGGAATGACACGAGATATGATTATACCACAAGATATTATTTCACAGTCAGAGATACCTAGAATCGAGATACCAAAATTTTATGCGAACAAAAGGATTATCGGACTATCTACAATTTTGCAAGAACTAGCAAATACATATTGCAACCAAAATCCTATATGGAGCTACTATTCAAGAAATCATGTACTTATATATTCAAATTCAAAAGAGTTACGAGAAAAAGATATGGAAACTATTAGGCAATGGATTCTCACGTTGCTTAAACCAGAAACGGAACCTATCGCCAGAGCTATCAGAGAAAAATTTATTTCGAAAGAGTTATTAACCAGATATTGCAAGACTATTGGACATAAATATCCAGATCACAAATGTTCAAAATGTAATGGAGGAGATAATGATGTCCTAGCAGTTCAGCTAGAATAAATGAAGATAAGGACGCCAGCTGGAAAGATAAGAGTAAGAGCAATAATGGAGATACAACAGATATGACAAAATAAACGGAAGACAAGATATCTAATATATTGTATAAATTTATATAAGTCTTTAGTCTTTAGAGAGTTTACGTAAAAGAAAAAATAGTAAAAGTAGGTTGATAGAATTTAATGTACATTCAATGTAAAGTTTGAATTTTTAGCTTTATAGGGTAGGCTTTATAGAATGGAAGACTTTTAAGTCTTTCTTTGTTTGTTTTTAGCGGACAGGTGTAAAAATGTAAAGATGTATTCTTTTCTATAAATAAAAGGAGAAGAAGGCATTGCAGAGGCAAGCCTTCACACATTAGCCAAAATTCTCTCCATTCCAAAATACATTTGCCCAGTTAATTAAATATATACACTTCAATGGAAAAAGCTATGGAGCAACAAACCTCAGAAATATCAAAGCTACCGGAACAGGTATATCTATTTATGATTATGAATAGCTAAATTCATAATTCCCAACAATCATGATATGATAAAATAAATTCATATTAGTTACTTTATAGTAGAATTATTCGAAAAATAATATGTTAAGAAGTTTATTAGCAAAGTGGAAACGGAGAAAAATCCCTAAGAACTATGCCATCCTAAAGGTGAAACCAATGAGGCAAGGAGCCGTGGAGGGGAGTAACCAGAGTCGAGGCGCTGTTTAAGGGAAAAAGTATCCGAATTACCATGCTAATAGTGACCGAAGAACATGTTATTTAAGAATAATCTAGTATATAGTAATCTGAGATGACTATATTTTATTATGTACATGGTTGAAGGGAATATTTTGAAAAAAACAATTTTAGGATAATGAATAACAATTTATCTGATGTCATGGTAGATAAATTTAAGATACTTATTTTGTATGCACTTAGAGATATAAATGTTGCAGATATAAGAAAAATTATATTAGAAAAAGCATTTGGAGAATATTACATGACTAGAGTAAATTATATACCATTTCTACCTAGCTACTCTTATAAATACTTATTATGTTAAAATCACGTAGAATTTTTAAAGATATGCGAAATATACAGTTACTAGAAAAACAGATAAAAATAATTATAGACAAATACATGGACAATAAAAAAATACATAAAATCTCTTAATAGAAATATGCAAAAACTACTAAGGCTAAAACAAATAACTATAAAATATCAATTTTAAAAAATAGATCATTTAGACTACCTTAAAGTTTTAATCTTATATATACTTAAAGATATAGAAATTATAGATATTAAGAAAATGATACTAGAAGAAGTAATAAACTACGAAATTGAAATTATAAATTCGCTAGAACGGATATACGAAGAAATTTACCCGGAAGGATATTATTCATATCAAGATTGTGGATGTTAGAATATATTAGAAAAACTAGAGAAAACCAAGATAATCTAAATAACGAAATTAATTATAGAAACCGAATTAGAAAAATAATGGAAGATCTAAAAGAAAAGTTAATATGGATAGAAAAAACCTTAGAAAATTTAGAAAAAAGTACATGTGATAGTTTACATAATATAAAAAACTCACTACGAGAAGAACAACACAAGATAATAAATAACATAGAAAATCTAGAATTAGACATATACTACAGTACAGATAGAATAAATTATTATACAGAAATTTGTAACTCTGCAGTTACTACAGGATAAAATAATAAACCAAATAAATTAGAATAGATTCATTACCTACAATAAATCTATTTTATAACCGATTTATTAGCCTAGTTATCTGCACCCCCCTACAAATGGTTTATAACCGATTTATTAGCCTAGTTATCCGCACCTCCCTACAAATGGTATCAGAGCCCAGTAATTTAAAAAATACAGAAGTGAGAGATAAGTTAGTTAGATGTTATAAAATTAGTTATTTATAAAATTAAATATGAGAAGACCATTTAAAAATAGAGAAGCTTTTAGAAAAATTAAAGAATCTTTAGTTAGTAATTATTCAGAATATATAAGTCTAAATAAAAAAAAAAGAAAATCCAGAAAGATTAGCTTACCTAATTACATTAATATCTAGTATTGAAGCAAAATTAATAATCCATTTAAAATCTAGAAGATTGAGACACATACCACCTAAATATGATAAAATTAGATTTAGATATCCACCAAGGTATTATAAATATAATTTAAATGAATAAAGAGCAAAAATATAAAGAATTAAAATAATTTATCTCTGAAAGACGTAAAGAATTAAAAATAAGAAAAGAAAGACTACATTATAATATATTTGCCGGAGTTAGTAAAAAATCAGTAAATACACAAAAAGATGAAATATCAAAATTAGAATCACAAATAGATAGTTTAGAATATATATACCAACATGAACTATTCACAATAAAATGAACAAAGAGGAAATTATAATAGATAAAAAAATATACGAAAATCATGAAGGATCAAAAATAAAAATAGTATTTTCTAATCTAGGAAGAAGATACAAGAAAATAGGAGAACATTTATATCTAATGTTAGAAAAAGAAGAATTAAAATTAGAAGATAAATTAACAGCAATGGTAAGAATAGAAAAAGAAAATGAAGAAATAGATAGAAAAAAGGAAATAGAAAAAATTAAACAACAAACTACGGAAGAAATGCGAAAAATAGAAGAAATAATATTAGAAATAATTACCCGGAAGGATATTATTCATATCAAGATTGTGGATGTTAGAATATATTAAAAAAACTAGAGAAAACCAAGATAATCTAAATAACGAAATTAATTATAGAAACCGAATTAGGAAAATAATGGAAGATCTAAAAGAAAAGTTAATATGGATAGAAAAAACCTTAGAAAATTTAGAAAAAAGTACATGTGATAGTTTACATAATATAAAAAACTCACTACGAGAAGAACAACACAAGATAATAAATAACATAGAAAATCTAGAATTAGACATATACTACAGTACAGATAGAATAAATTATTATACAGAAATTTGTAACTCTACAGTTACTACAGGATAAAATAATAAACCAAATAAATTAGAATAGATTCATTACCTACAATAAATCTATTTTATAACCGATTTATTAGCCCAGTTATCCGCACCCCCTACAAATGGAGGACTTGTCAAAATGTTGCCAAGAAGTGACCAAATAGTTCAAGTTTATGTTATTTAATTCCCAATGTAAAAGAGATTAAGAGGCTCGCACGGGTTTCTAAACAAATATTCCCTCCTTTCTTTATTAAATATTCCATGGAATTTGAATTAAAATACGAAAATTCTTCAATATGTGTCGGCAACAGTGCATGAATAAGCGATGCGATGTGTCAAATATCGTGTCACTGGACTGTATGTATCAAATGTACATGTAATATGCTTGGATGAGTTTCTGAGTTGATCACGACTATAACCCAAAGAGTCGACAAGACTCATAACGAGTCATAGTGTTCTAATCATGTGGAAAATAGTGTACTATCCTATGTTCCTATTGTGATTGCGACTAAAATGTTACGAGTCATAAGGACTGGATATGTGTCGTATGGTTTAACCTATAACCAGACCAGTATGGGTGGCCTTAGGTACTGTCTAGACTACGACTGGACAAAATGAGTCGTAGGGTGACCCTACGAGTCATAAGGTCACCCATAGCGACTGGGAGTCATTTTTCAGCTTTTAAGTTGAGGGCACTTTAGATGTTTCCTCTTTGCCCACTTAATACCCACTACCATAAAACACCCTTGAGACGTTAGTTTCAATACTTCAGCAATCAAATCACTCTCCAAAACTCTTCATGGTCAAGATACTTAGGGTTTTCAAAGAAGTTGGTCATCTAAGGGCTCAAGGGTTTATTTCTCTCGATCAATCTTTTTATTTCACGCATGTTACTCATCCCCAACTATTCTTTTATCAAAAGCATGTGTTTATGATTATGCCTATGTAATTTAATTGTGGTTTATAAATATGGGTTTGAGAGTTTTGGAATGAATGCATCTTAAATTGATTTCCCATGGGTTTAATACAATTGTTCATGCTTTGTTTTCATGTTTGAACCCATTAGGGTGGATGGGTATGGTAATTTGAATAAGGATCGAGGCATTCCCATAATCGATTCAATGAACAAAGTGGGTTAAGTCGTTCCCTTGAGATAATGAAATTGTAATGGCATCATGATAAGCTTGCAGGTGTAGGATACCCATGATGTGCCTTAATGCATGATTGCTTTGTTAATGAATGGTTTATGTGAAAGTTATTTTAATTTGGGCTTAATGAGGGTTATGTATATAAGCCGTGAAAGTGTGGGTTTTAAATGACTTATACTAGAAACTCATGTTCTCCGACGTGAGGTTTGGTCTTGATGACAGTGTGCATAGTTCACACTATTGATATGATTGTATATTGGATTGACATAGGTTTGGGGCATTCCTAGATACCTATGGTTCATGTGGATAACATGCACTGGGGCCTTTTCAGTAGGGGAGTTGAACCCATATAGCCTGTGGGTGCCTGTTGTGAAGGTTGAGCTACATAGTCCAGGATAATATTTTAATTCATGCTAAACCTTGTTCCCTTTTTCGGCATGACATGTTTATATATATATATATATAATTATGTTCATTGGCTTGGAATGAATTTTGAAATGTTGATTATGGAATTATTTTATCCCCTATCCCTGAGTTAAATGCTAGCGGACAATCCGTTAACCATCTTTGAACATTGTATCCTCATATGATGCAGGCACTGAAGATACTTTTAATTTTCCTGCGTAGTATTATGTGGATTGTCTTAGTTCATCGGTCATTTCCGGTGAAGTGTTGATCTTCCATTCTCCAAAAGACTTTATCATTCTATCAGTTTCCTTTCATAAATTAGGATTGAAAAGTTCACTTTAACATTGTCATTATCATTATCAGGGTTGGGGACATGTCCCGACTTAGATTGTTTTTGGATTAGTAGAGGCATTATGGATATTACTGTGGATTGGGTATTGTTTTTGACATTATTAGATGTCTTTGAGTTACTTTCTATCTTGATATATGTTTGGATTTCAGCCGCTTCTAGTTGTATTATGTTTTTTCTTGCTAAGCAATGGGGGTGGTCTCTGATTCTTGATGAACTTGAGATACCCGTTATGGCCAGGCCTTGGTTCGCACCGTGACAAGAATACTCAAATTATAGCTATTATTGTACGCAAACTCAATAAGAGGTAATTGATCAATTCAACTTCCCTTAAAATTAATCACACTGGCCCTTAGCATATCCTTCTAAGTCTGAATCTTATGCTCCGCTTGTCCATCCGTTTGAGGGTGGAAAATAGTGCTAAGGTTCTCCTGAGTACCCAAACCTTTCTGAAATGAATAACAAAAGTGAGATCAAAACTGCGTACTTCAATCTAAAATAATGGACACTGGTGCACCATTCAACTTAACTATCTCTTGAATGAAATGCTTGGCATAATCCTCTCCTGAGTAGTTAGTCCTCACAGGTAAGAAGCGAGCAGACTTAGTCATCTTATCCACAATGACCCAAATAGAATAATACTGATTCCAAGACCGTGGCAAACTCGTAATGAAATCCATATTTATCATGTCCCACTTTTACATAGGCAACTCTATATCTCAAGACATGCCACCAGGTCTCAAGTGCTCAACCTTGACTTGATGACAAACCATACACTTAGCCATAAATTTTTTTATATCTCTCTTCATAATATTCCACCAATAGATTTCCTTCAAGTCACGGTACATCTTAGTTGAACCTGGATGAACTGTATACCTAGACTCATTAGCCTTAGTCAACATCCTTTCCTGCAGCCCATCTAGATTAGGAACACATAATCTACCTTAGTACCTTAAAATACCATCTCCCCTAATCTTGAAAGACATAACCTTTTGCTGAACTACATCATTATTAATTTGCATAAGTATGGGATCCAAAGCCTACTTCTCCTTTACCTCAGCTCTAAGAAATGAATTGACCACTTCTTGAACAATGAGTTATCCATGATTAGAGTCCAAAAGATGAACTCCCATGTTAGTAAACTTGTGAATATCCTTCACTAATCCTTTTTTCTCCTCATCCACATGAGATAAAATTCCCATAGACAACCTTCTAAGAGCATCAGAAACAACATTAGATTTACCTGGATGGTAGTGAAGGCTCGTGAGTAATCCTTAAGAAATTCAAGCCACATCCTCTTCCTAAGGTTCAACTCATTCTGCATAAACACATACTGTAAGCTTTTATGATTCTAATAGATATCCATATGCACCACATACAAATAATGACATCAAATGTTCAATATAGAAACCATTGTTGCCAACTCTAAGTCGTGAATTAGATAGTTCCTCTTTTGAACATTAAGCTGCCTAGAAGCATAGCCCACAACCTTACTATGATGGATCAAAACACAACCTAGTCCTATTCAGAACCTATCACAAAACACAACAAAACCATTAGAACTCTCGGGCAGGGTCAAAAGTAGCATAGAAGTCAACATACCCTTAAACTTCTAAAAAATACCCTCACAAGCATCGGACCACAAAAACATAACCTTCTTTTGAGTCAACCTTGCCAACAGAGCAACAATAGATGAGAAAATCCTCCCAAACCTCCTAAAATATCCAGTCAAGCCCAAGTAGCTCCTAATGTCGATTGGAGTTATGCGTCTAGGCCATTTTTTAACCATCTCAACTTTTTGTGGATCCACCTTGATCCCTTCACTAGTAAAAACATGCCCAAGAAAGGTCACATCACTTAAAAAAAACTCACACTTAGAAAATTTTGCATACAATCTTTGTTCTTTAATATTTTACAACACAATTCAAAGGTGATTAGCATGATTCTCCTTACTCTTAGAGTACACCAAGATATTATCAATGAAAACTTTCACAAATAAATCTTGAAATTTCCTAAAAACCTAATTCATAAGATCCATTAATGCTGATGGATCATTAGTTAGCCCAAATGATGTCACTAAAAAATCATAGTGACCATATCGAGCTTAGAAAATAGTCTTGGGAATATCAACCTCCCTTATATTTACTGATGATAACCCTTACAAAGATAAATATTAAAGAAACATCTATCACCATAAAGCTGATAAAAAAGGTCATCAATCCTAGAAAGAGGGTACTTATTGTTCATTTTCACGTTATTCAGCTTACGATGGTCTATACACATCTAGAGAGACCTATCTTTTGTTCGCATAAAAAGTATAGGAGACCTCCATAGAGAGACACTAGGACGGATAAAGCCCTTACTAAGAAGATCATTCAATTGATCCTTTAGCTTCTTTAGTTCAGTCGGAGCCATTCTATTAGGAGGAAGGGAAATTGTACAAGTATCCAGCAGAAAATCAAAAACCAAAATCTATTTCCCTATCGGGAGGAATTCTAGAAAGATCAACAGGAAATACTTAAGGAATCTAATTAACCAAATTAATAGATTGCAAAGGACTTTCAGAATTAGAATCCTTAACCCGAACTAGATGATAAAGACACCCCTTAGAAATTAACTTTTGAGATCTAAGATTAGAAATAAACCTTACTTTGGGATCTAAGGAACTCTCCTCCTATTATAATACTGGCTTATTAGGAAAGTGAAAAATAACCTTTCGAGTCCTATAATATAAAGAAGCATAGCACGAGTGAAGCTAATTCATCCCCAAGATAACATCAAAATCAACCATATCCAACTATAGCAAATCCACCAATGTCTCTCAATGAACGATACACACCATACAACCCCTATAGTTTTTTCTAGGAACTATAGAATCACCCACCAGAGTAGACACAGAGAAGGGGTCAAAAATACTTTAAGGACCAAAACCAAAATTCACAACCTCATAAGGGGTCACATAAAAAAGGGTAGAAACTAGATAAAGCAAATAATAAACATTATGGGAAAAGAGCTATAATACACCAGTAATAAAATTTAGAGATGCCTTAGATTCATGGCCGGTAGCAAGTGCATAGAGACGATTCCATCCAGTGTCGATACTAGAAGTAGCCCCCTTTGGTTCAGGAGCTGAAGATGCAGGAACTATAACTTTATTAGCCCAAATGCCAACCCTAGATAAAAGACAATCTCATTTCATATGACAAAGCTGACAATAATTATAGCACCGATTTCTCCCCTCCTCACACTAAATATGGTGATATTTCACATAAAAATAAAAAGAAGGATAATGTGGGGCTGGCTGAGCTCCACTAGCCTGAGACTAAGCATCCAATGTCTTAGGATAGAGAGCACTAGTAGACGAATTAGAATTTCCCAATTCTTCTTCTTGGTCCATTGTCTACCATCTTTTGCACTATTTGCTGACCCCTACCCGACTTTCAATACCTAAACTTCTTATTTTGTCTCTTTCCTATCTCTACTTGTTTCTTTTTCTCATCCTCCACCTGCTACATATAAACCACAAGCTTAGAGATATCCATATCATTTTGTAACATTACAGCCTTACATTCTAATACCCTGTCACAGGAAACCCAAAAGCAAACTTCCTCATTCAAGATGCTTGGCTAGATACCAACTCTGGTTCATAACGAGACACATGTTGAAATTTTAGTGAAAACTTCTTCACACTTATCTTACCCTACTTCATATTTAGAAACTCCACAGCCTTAGCTTCCGTTAACTCTCGAGGAAAGAAGAGATCAAAAATGGCACCTAAAAACTTATCTCACAATGCCATCTCCACATCATTACTCCTCAACTGGTCCCACTTCTTATACCACTGCTAAGCTACATCTTTCATCTTATATGCAAACAACTCTACACCTTCAGAATTAGTATCATGTATCACTCTAAAAATGTTCTCTATCTCATTCTCAAATCCCTAAGGATCCTCCTCAGCCTTAGATTCTATAAAATATTAGGGGATTCAATCTTATGAGTTGGCGAGTGACCTTAGAACAAGGAGCAATAGAACCAACATGATCCAACTGATGAGATTGAGATGTCACTAATTAAGTTAGAAAATGAATAGATTAACAAAAATCTGCATTAGTAATAACCCCTGAGGCAGCTGGTCATAAGAATCACTGCCTCGAGAAGCTCAAAAAGGACAAGTGAGGAGAGGTAGAACTCTATATAGGGCAGCACAATCAGGAGTGAGGGCCTTAGATCAGGTCTTTACTCCATACACAAGGCGAGTCCACTCCATATTTTCCTCAGGTAAGACAGAGTTCCCAATAAAGTTTTTACAAATATCATATATTTGGGGAAATATGATCTGAAATGCAAGAAAGTTAGAAGTTAGAGAAATTTCATAACACTAGATCCTATAGCCAAAAATTGATGACAAAAAAGGGAAACATTCTTAAATTCCTTATAGCCTCCTCCTTATAAGTTTGACCTACTACACACCCATAAAAAGGACTCTACTCAACAAGGATTTTTTGATACCCAACAACTCTAAACCATCCTCTGATACCAAGCTTGTCATGACCCAATGCCGAGCCTAGTCATGACGGATATCTCAAGCCCTCTATGGACCAAAGTCCACCCCCTTAGACTAACCTCAAGAGCCCAATATTCAAAATAAAGATAAAGTAGAAGTAAATCAAATAGTAATAAAAGGATAAATATATAACTCTAATAAAACTATAAGGCAAAACAACAACCATCAAACCCACATCTGTCCACAATTGTCTCTAAAAACAGAATAGCAACTAAGTGGGGACATGCCTTTGACTATGACCAAAAAGAGTCCAAAAGTACAGAGTCAACGAAGAAAGAATAATGAAATTATTAGGCCTTCTAAAGGATGGAGTCTCACTAATTCACAACAACTCAATAGACGTGCTCAACCACCTATCGTTGCATAAGAGCAACTAGAAAATTCCTCATACCATACAACATGAAATGATGTACTGCCCTATGATGATCACTGGGATAAACACTAGCAGGTAACTCAGGAAAAGTGATAAAATAATGTTATGTCAAAAATTAGTCAAAACCACATAGACACATTTATATATATATATATATATATATATATATATATAAGATAGAGAGATAGGGTAAGGGTCATGAACATAAGAGTTTTAAACTCATTAACCTAGACTGTGTAGTTTGATCCATCCTAAAGGCACCCATGGGCTATATGGTTTCAAATCCCTACTGAAAGGCAGAGGAAAAATCAAGGGAAAACTAAAGCCACAATGGGTAATAGCCATCCCAAATATATATTTATTTATATATAGTGTGTGTATTAATCACATGGTCATATAGACCCATAATATCAATAAATATGGTTTCTAATGTGAGTACCCTAGAACTTACACCTTCACGGTGAGCTACGTGACCCTCTTTAAGCCCAAGTTAAAATCACTTTGCATAATATTCCAACCATTAACCCAAGAGGCATTCATTAAGGAATTTACCACTTAGTATCATCATACTAATACACTTGCAAACTTAATTAAACATACCAAACCAATCCATAAAATCAAATTGACTCCTAAATTCCATTAAAATCCAAGCCATGGCCACCGAGGCCATTCAAATCTATTTTTATATCCATTTATCCATTAATTCAATGCATTGAGTTCAAAATCAAGTTAATCCATACAATTTTCCATATTAAAATCAATTTAACTTTGTGGGTTAAGGTTAATGCAGTTCCAAGCTAAAATTTAACCAATTTGGGGAAACCCGTGTCCCCTATTCCAATCACTTAAATAATGTACCAATTCAATCCCAGAAATATCAATTTAAAGGATAAACAATCAATTCAAAATATGGGACAAGTAATTCAATAAGTAACAACCAAAACCCCTCAAACCAATTTCAAAACCCATAATTTAAATCACATGAATCCATTCAATTAATGCCATAATGTAAAATTAAAGTTTAGAGGACAGAAACATGCTTGAAACACATAAGAATTTGAAGTCAATTTGAAGTTTGGAGCCCGAATTATAAATGCATTGTGAAATCCTTGAATATTCTTAGGTTTTGAGTTTTAAGAGAGAATGGATGATTTTAATCTTTAAACTCTGAATAAAATAGGCTTATTTTATGTTTAACAGTCATATAAGGAGTAAAAAGACCAAAAGATCCTCACCCCAAGTAAAAAAATAAAATAGGACAAAATTAACAAACTGACATTAAACATCGTTATCGCAGAGGTTATACTCCATGCCACGCTGATATCATGGAGGTTAACCTCAATGACATGTCCTTATTGCAGACCCTCACAGCCCCAGGGTACAAAAATGACCCCAAATCCCTTCAAAAAATTCTAAAACTTTCTCAAATTACTCTTTTAACATACCTAAACATAATTCAAGTCAACAATATTACACATGTGGAATGTCAAAAATAAAATGATCGAAGTTTTACGAGGTCTTGCATAGGACTTTTCAATTTTTGTCTCCAAATATTTCTTCAATGTTTTGAACCCCAGGTATGTAGGTTTTCAATAAGGGATTCCTTTCACCATTATTCCCAAAATCTAGTTTTAAATTATGAATTTCAATTATGATTTCAGTGATTCCCATGAACTAGGATTTTTACCCAGATAGAATTCCAAGCTTCAATTTAGTTCTCCTTGATATATTCATATTTCTGAGCATATTTTCACAATTATTTATGATTCCTTATGACTATATTATACAATTCACAATATTCTCATGTTCAAGCATTATTTATATAATATTACCTTATATTTAAAGTAAATGATCAAGCTATGTATGATGTTTTAGTATTCGAGACTATTAAGCATTATTTATTATGATTTTTTGAATTTCAGGCCATATTAGTTGACATACCATGTTTTCCCATGAAAATTATTATTTCACATATTTCGAATTATGAACCCTCAGAACGTTGGTAAATTTATGATTTTGGACTTGTATTATAAAATTTCATATTTTATCTTCTGATTATAAAATTTATCATATTAGTTGCATTCTTCAGAGATAGTGGGTTATGAACACCCGATGACCTAGGATATCATGCATTATTAGTTAAATAGCCAGTCCTTGAATTTCCATGATTTAGAATACTTTTAGAAATAAAACTTCTCTTTTAACCTCAGGACATCAGTATTATTGAGTTATTCAGTATATCAATTACATTTTTGTTAGGAGTAGTACTTAGCACTGATAATAGGAAGGGATGGAGGCCCACCAGTCAGTTAGGTTGAGACCTTTAGTAGAAGTCCCTAAGTTCAAGAACTATGGCACCACCGTATGTTCTAAAGAGTCATCCATCATACCAGGATTGATACCTTAAACCTTTTGGATATAAGTTTAGTATTACCACTTTACCTTAATATTTATACCCTGGAAAGGTATATTGGGCCCTTTTTGATAAATTTTATACATCGAACTCCATTTTTTGCTCACATGGTTATATGTCTGTTACTAGTATATCCCATATTCAAACTCAGTTATCGCATGACCTTCTAATCAGTTAAGTTAGTACGATATTGATCAATTACATATTTATTTACTTGGTTATTGCATTAATTCACATCCCACAGTTTCAAACCCACTATTTATACATGACACTCAGTTTATTTTTACTTTCTTTTATACTATAAATTTTTAGACTATCATTGCACATTAGTATATATGTATTTTATACTGGGTCATTGTACTACAATTTATCTCCATGTGTTTAGTTAACACTCAAGTTCATTTCTTTATTCCAGTTTGCATTCAGTAAAATTTTACATTATATTCAACATTAACTTTAGATTAAACATAATAATTATGCTTCTACCTCTTTCTAGTTTACAGAAACGTTTAAGCTCATGATTTAGATATTTCACTATGCCTCATAGCTTCTATGAACAAACATATTTTAAATGTAAATTTTAAATAATGACTTAATTCTCAGTTTCAAAGAATGTTTTGATCATTTTAATGACTAGCGCATATCTCATATACCCAGCACTAATCGCATACCTCTTTTGCCTAATTTTTTCATGTGGTAAAGATTTTGGTGCTTACAATCAAAATCATAGTCAAGTAGATCATAGCATCCAGCTAGCAGGTAATAAGTTATCTTACTTCGAGGACTCAAGTTCATTACAGTTCTAGTATTTCATTTTCTTAATTATATGTATTGATTAGGGATAGTTGTGGTTCATGTCCCGGCTACCTATAGTCAGTATTAGAAGAGGATTCATAGATTGTCAATTAGAAGTACTATATGTAGATTATGTTTTCCCTTCTTTCAGATTACATCATTATAAACTTTTAATGATAATGCGTTGAACAAATTCATCATGATTATGATTCCGTTCAGTCAATTTAACCTTTTTATATACTTTAATCAGTCGCTCAAGAACCATGGGTTAACTTAGGATAACTTATAGTTTTAAGCACCCTGCTATGATTGTGGGGTAGTCTCAGGTCGTGAAAAACTTGGTATCAGAGCACAAGGTTCTGGTGTCCTAGGGTGTATAGGAAGTCATGTCTAGTAAAGTATTGTGTAATTGTATGAAGACGTCTGTACTTTTCTTTAAAAGGCTATAAGGCATTTAAGAAATATTTTCTTTCTTTTATATCTCAAGTCATGCAGTAGGTATGTTCTTTAAGAAAAATATACATATGTTCTAGAATTTTTTCATTCCTATTAACTAAGCCTTATTTCTAAGGAAATAGAAATAATCTATCATAAATTTCTACAGATAGTCCTTACAAATGGTTATCAGATTATATGAAGGCTTGAAAGGATACCATTAGTATCTTTAAGTTCTAAACTTTAAAAAAGTTTATTTTTATTAATAAAAATCATGCACTGATCAAAAGTTAGATGTTCTCTCAGATCCCTTCTCAAAATCTTATGAAAGCATTACCTAGTGTTAGAAGCATAAGCCTAGAAGTGTAGTAGCATTAAAGTAGGGTTAATGGTTATTTTAATTTAGTAGATATGTATCTATGGAGCCCGGAAGGTATTGTGTAAATTTTATAATAGCACTGTGAGAGATATTTACCAATTAAGGGGACTTAGAGTATATTAGTGATTTAGCAAGGATCAAGATTTGGCAGCAACCTGAAAGATAGAGAAGCTTTTTAAGGTTGAGTGTGTTTATAGAATTTTGAGTAGACTAGTGTTTCATCATTCCTATCCAGAGTAGTAAGTTAATATAGGTCATTAAAATTTTGGGGGATATCCATGTTAAGTGTTAGCATACAAGTTTGAATTGTGGATGAGCAAGCTAATAGCAAGAAGAGTTTTGAATTTTATAAGAAAAATATGTGAACTCAGGGTATTATGATAGTTCAAAAGCTTCAAATTTAATAAGCGTTTAAGTTATTTTGATGACTACTGAAGCTATAGAAAACTAAGAGTTGTAACTCCGAAGGAAGTACTGGCAGTGGGTTTTACACTTTCAGATATAGTCTTTCAGGAGGAGTTTAGTATTTATGTGTAATGTTATATCTTGAACTCTCGAGTAGAGTCATTGAAGTTTAGTTAAAACTTTATTACAGAGGTCCATAAACTTAGAGTGATAGATTTAATCTAAAGGAGAGATGATAGAAAAAGAACAAAATCAAGTATTGCAAATATAATTGTGATGCTGGTGAGTTCTAGAACAACACTAGGGGAGGAAGATACTTGACCTTTTCTTATCTTAGTGCAAATTTGTGTACTTTAGTCATACGACACTCTACTTATGAAATACAATTTATCTCTATCATCAAAGCTCATATTAATGCACTTTATACATAATTATGTCCTCTCCCAGTTCATAGTATAAGGAGTAACAGTTCACTCAAAAGTATGACTCATATTCCTTGAATTTAAGAATTCCAATCTAAAGTCATGCATGTCATGACCCATGTACTCATGTTTTATAGTATGTTCAGTTCCAGGTACTCATTATACATTTTAATGACTAATGATATCACACTGCATCACATATTCTCTCAGATTAGATCTCTTTAATAAGTTTATTCCAATTACTTTTTACTCCTTAGGCCTTAGTTATATGTCGAATTCATGAAAATCATTACGTCAAGATTTCACAGAATCCTTCATATACCTGACCCTCATATTTTATTTCTTTAGTGACCCTTCTTATGATTTAATGGTGATGTTGTTGGCTGTTTAGTGATAGGATTTTGTTGATATATATTCAAATTATGTGTTATGGTTGTTAGTCATTCTTTAAGAACATAATTTTAATTGATTAAGGCAGCAAGAAATATTGTATATTGACCTTAATCCTTCCTAGTAGATATAGAATATAGATTCCCATTGTAAGGATAGGATGGGCATTTTAGTTCTAGAGCTTTGTATCTCTGAGTTAGGCTTGAAGAGTGCAAGATCATATAACTAGACTTAGCCTCTAGCGACCAATAATAGTCTATCCCTAAAAGAGTTACAAATTTCATCTAGTTAAGTGGGTAGGTTCATAAGGAAGAGCATCGTCGAAAAGTTTTGCTAAGTTAAAGTAGTATTAGCCATGTCACTTAAGCTATATTAGTCCTAACCTTACTTTAAGATGAAGATACTCCATTTCCATGATATATATAACTTCGAACCAGAGGTGTCTCATGTTCAGCTCTAAGTCATTCTTCTTCTTCAAGCTCAGACTAGCAGACTTGGATGCTTAAACTATTTTATAATCTTTATTCAAATATCTTACTGAGGGCAGGCCTAAAATTCTTCCCTCTATAATTTTATTAGAACTTCTGACAAGGAGCGTTAAAGGTAAAAAATATTTCTTTCTTAATGAATCTTATTATGTAGATAGCTATCACTATACAATTCTACAAACAAGTTCTTCTAGGAATGCTTCAATTGAGTCATAAAACTTCTAGTATGAGTTAGTCTATATACTCAGACAAATAAGCTCCCATAGTTTCTCATCTTTTTATCTAGTCTTAGTATCCTAGGTTTATATCACGACTTGATAATACCCCCTAGTCGTAACGTGCTTAAGGCCAAAAGTGACCCCAAACAAACCCATAAATTGGAAAAAGCTATAAAGTACTAAAAGAAAGATAATAAAATTCAACACAAATTTCATTCAATTGAATATCTAAATAATCAAATCCATAAAAAAAGTGGTCTGAAACACATCGCTAAAAATATAACTAGTTGTCCGACTGTCAAAATCCTCTAAACATGATGAGTTGTTGGGACAGGTTCCCAACTAACTCTAACCACTAAGATAACATAACTTAAATACTAGAAAGCAAGATAAATTAACACGACCCAAAACTAGGCCTTGTTGTAATAGGCATCTAGAGTCCAACAAGGACCAAATATCGCCACTTTAACCTAACCTAACCATCACATCAATCCACAAGTGTCGGATGAACTCCGATCATATATCATGATACAATAATCATAACTTAAGAAGTGTCTAATTAATCTATTGATGTCAATATACTAAACCAACATACCCAAATCCACAGTCATCCACAAAATCTCTACAAATCCGATGTTTATAATATGTCGGGACATGCCCCCAACAATGGCCGAAAACAAATTTTAAACAAGTCTATCACATAAAATAGAAAGACCATGAAATTTATTCCATCTGATGTATGGAAGCTAACCACTTCAATGTCAACACACAAACCGTTCGAACACATGGTCACTATGTAAAAAGAGAAGAAGAAGCTCCAAACCCTGTATCACGTGGGGATACAACGTCCGAAGATAGTTAGTGGTTGGAACACTATCATATAAATTAAGGATAAGGACAAAATAATGCCATTATTCAATACCAAGTCAAACCATCATATGCAACCACATTTATATACATAGGAATATATGTAGACATATATAGATACTTAACGTACCAAAAAAGGGAACCAAGCCTAGCATACATTTTGAAGAACCAGATCATGAGACATATAGTGGAGGACTCTAAACTCCTAACCATATAGATTAGAATGATTAATTTTCCCAGTCATGCTAGTAAAGTGGACTCCAACCTCAACCCATCTCATTAAGCAAGTGGACTCTAACCTTATGCCATTTTGTTAGGAAAGTGTACTATAACCTCAAGCCATCCTAATAAGATAATAGACTCTAACCTATAGCCGTTGTGACCATTATTAGCAGACATTAGGTCTCTAACCCTTTGTTTATGCAATGACATAGACACCCATTCAATTCAACACTTAAGGAATCTAACCCATTTAGATAATTTAAGCCACCAAAGTTACAGTTCAACACAATATATGACCATAAGGTCTTTATGAAATCATTTATCAACCAATCAATTTAATATACCAATGCCTTAGTTCGAATCACCATTGAAATCAATTTGTTGTCATGAAGACCTATACAAAATCATTCATTCTTTATTAGCATTCTTATATCAAGCTTTAGTTCAAAACACGATTCTATTTCATGTTTAGGGACTCTTAACCATTTATCTAATCTAATCACCGAAGTCACAAATTAACTCATCACATGGACCATCAAGACCTTTACAATACCAATTACCAACCATTCATTCTTATTAGACCATTTCCCTAGTTTGAAACACCATTACCACGTGTTTAGTCATTTTTCTAAGAAATTTTTTGCAATCACCTTAAGAGCATGCCTTTACCAAGACCAAAACAAAAGTAGAAATCATCAAGATTAGGGTTAATCATGTCCTATTTTATAAACAACAATTAACAAGCACCCTCATGTGCAAACCATCTCCCAAAAATCCTGTATAAATACAAATTTAAATAAGAGTAAATAATACTAAACACTACATATCAAAACATTCAATATTGTTTTTCAAGACAAATATTTTCAAGTCATAATAAATTCTTAAAATACATGATATTTTGAACTAACAATGAGGTAAGCGTCGCATGCCTTATACAATATGATTCACGGAAAAAACTTGGCCCCTTTAGCTTCTAGATGAACACCTTTTTGAAACCCAGCCTCCAATCATCAAGAATAGTTAGAGAGTGTTTTGGAATGTCTTAATCCACTAATTTGTGTTATAAGAGGCCAAGACATGTTATAAAACGTGGGGAGTTAAGGGTTTTGGGTGTGAAATATCTGGAATGCCCTCAACTTAAAAGCTGAAAACTAGTTTTGCAGGAGGGTAGACCTCCCTACCTAAATTGTACCCTAGGGTACGAGTGGTACCATTATCACATACCCTAGGCCCTACCATGGACCTCAAAACTATGCAATTTATGACCACACAAGGCTAACTCATACCTTTAGTTATGAGAAGTTTCCTACTACTCGTACCCTAGGTAGAATACACTAGGTCAAGCTTAAGGCATCATACAACTTGGTAACTTACCACTCTTACACTAACATAAGACTAGTAAGGTGTTCAATTGTACCTTAGACACAATAAAACAAAACTACACTACCTAACATATGAAAGAGAGGGCCATAACTATACTAGAGCATACGAGAATATGCTCAAACTATACCTTATCAAGAAACTCAACTTAACAAATTTTCTAAGGGTTCAAAGCCAAGGTATTTCAATTCACCCCCACTTGGAATATTCATCGTCGAATGATGGGTAAGGAAATCACAAGCATAATTTAACACATTATCACACATCAAACTAACCTTTTTCCATATTAGAAACTAACACTATAAGAAAAAGGTCTATTTATGACCAACATTTAGGGACGAGTCAATAATTTGGTCTCTAAAAGTATACTTATTAGGACGATATTAAATTTTGGTCCCTAATTATGCATTTTTTAAGGAAGGAATAGAATTTAGTCATAAGAAAATTATTAACTGGTCCCTATTAATAATTTAGAGAGAAGTACCTCCAATTTATTATAATATTATAAAAATTTTAATAAAAATAATATATGCTAATAAAACTTAGGGTGGAAAAAAGGATAAAATTTATGTATTATTCAATATCACACCCTATTTATTGTTGCTCAAAGTTTCCATTGAGAATTTTCTCATTGAACGCTACCAGCAGCGATCTCGTCAAGTTTGCTCAACTCTGTGGTGACCTATATCACAAGAGACATCCCTTCTTGCTCCATCATTGGAAAACCTCTTACCTATTTCACTGGGTAACATCTTTATTCTTTTCATCTTACTCGACCTGTGCAATCTTTAGTAGGCCAGTTAAACCTATTGATACGCCCAAATTAGACCTCTCTAACGAGAGCATAAACGGTCATTGTCAAATATAAAACCCAACTATGTTGGGGTCGAATCCCACTGGGAATATGGTGCTAATTAAGTTGTATGCAGATTAGTTGACTTTTAATCATTCGTTTCTACAAAACAAAAAGGGGGAATTTGATTCAGTTCACAAATTAATGGTTTCAGTTTAACAAGATGAAATATGTATAGTAGTATTCAAATTCAGAGAAATAACAAGCTAGGGTTATGTCCACCTTATAGTTTTCAATAATTTCTTACTATGGGAAATACGAATTCATACATGTATTATGCTTGCAGAGAAACATATTGTATTTAATAACTTAATCCTAGTGTTTCTCAACCCTCAAGGACTAATTCACGTTAGTTCTCTCAAATCAAAAGAGTTTACGAAAACAATACGAAATCTACAAGTAGTTAATCCTATTAAGGCATTAAAATATGAAATAGGGGATGGAAATCCTATTTTCTTGTCACTACTCTCTTTTTCGAACCTCAACCTTTCTATCAAACAAGTTGAGCTTTAAGGCACATCCTCTATGTTTGGAACCATGAGAATTCAAGATAAACAAAGAGAGTATGACATAAGCAGATCAAAACATGATAAATTCAAAAACCCAAAATAATAGATTGTATGTTAAAGGCTTCCATAACCCTAACTAATAAACTTAGCTACTCATGAATAAAATGAGAATCACAATAGAAATATTCATCAAACCAAAAACTAAAAGATGATCTTGGTGTGAAAATAGTGAAAACAAGAGAGAAAAGTTTTCTCTCTCCCCCCTAAGCAGCTATTCCCTTGTTCAAAATACTATAGAATATTGAATTATGATAAAAATTCAGCATCAAGTATTTTTAATCATCTTTTCTCTCATAATTTCCTTCTAAGTCCCTGAACTAATTGTAAATGACAAATTACTCTTGGACATAGTTTTTAGGTACCATATTTTGTCCAGACTGCTACTCTCTCTTGTGTCATATGTCATCCGTATTCCATAGTCCCATTCTGTCTTCATCTACCTTATTAATACCTAAAATTATGCTAATCACATCGGTTAGCTCAATTACATAGAAGTAGAGTAAAAACAAAAGAAATTAGGCACTTTTTTCTCTAATCTTAGCTAAAATATGGATACGTTATAGTGCTTAGGTGTGTAAATACACCCAAGATCACCTATAACTTGATATTAGAATTTAACCTAAGATGGTTGGTAAAACATTCCTAACCTATTTTTAGAAAGGTCTCGTCTACTTTGGACTCCCTTTCTGATTATTGATAAGTGGTACTCCTATTTCTTTTATTTTTTAGTGAAAGAAGAAGAAGTGATGGATGCTTGTGGAAAGGATATTGAAGGGCTATACTAGTACATTCCATAAAAGTGAAGTGTAGGACTAGGGATGAAATTTTCATGGGAAGAATGAAGCATTGTGCTGATTGGATTCCTTATTTATTTACCAAAGTGAAATCGTTTTTAAATAATATTTTTTGGTATGTACAGTGGGGTTTGAGAACATATCAATGACATTAGTAAGTTATTTATAATCTCTCTTATGCATTCCTAAATCTGTCTTATTTCCAATCGCAGCTTCCATTATTGGTATGATTTCTTATTTCCCTATAAAGACAAGAGTAAAATTTTTTGTTCACCGAAACATCAATTGGTAATGGCCGATTCAAAATCAAAAACCCTAAGTTCTTTGTTCTGTTAGGCTAGTAAATTATCAAAGCAATGGAAATTTGTTTCACCTGAAAACCTAGCTAAACATATTGCCCTTAAAAACTATGTTCCATAACAACGACCTTCTTTAGCTGAACTATACATAATGTTTAATTTTTATTTCAATTTCAATCTATGGATTAGTCAGTAGAACTATGTATAATATTAAATTTCTATTTTTATTTTAATTTTTTGATCTATTTTTCCGCCCTTGAATCTGTTAGACTATGAATGCAATCGTTTGTTTGTTTGATGAGATCTATGTTTTAATTTAGACTAAGCATCTACTCCTATCCAAAAAGTATGATTTACAGTTGAAGTCAAGCTTGTTCATATGCAATTAGAGACTGCTTTATTTTTTTGTAAGCTAATATATGCTGGTAATGTCTTTAAGAACATAAGTCTATTTGTAGCTTGAACCATTTTTTATTGCAAATTAAGGTTACTATCTGTCCAATTGAGAAAAATGTAGAAGATTCTGAGTTCTTCCTTTGTTCTCATTGTTTTTCATGGAAGGTCCAGATCCTATATGGATTTCTTTTGGGTGTATGCTTTGAAATTGTTCTTCTTTTACCTTATCCTTCTTTCCTCACCACATCCCTGGGGGAGGTGGGGTTTACAATAATAAGGTAAATCAAGTAGCAAAGAAGAAATTTAAGAAACTTAAATATTCTAATTAATGGGGTTAGTGGTCAAGTACTTGGATAATCCAAGTAGGCATTTGAATTGTCAACTATTTTCGTATGTCTAGATGTTTAATAGATGTTAAGTTGGCTGTGATGGTTCATTGTTTGCTTTGGTTTGGAAAATGGACCCACGTGTGTGCTGGTTCACTTACTATCTTCTTGGACAATTGTCGTGTGTCTTCTTATGTTTCTCTAAGTTCCAAATAGTTGCAACCATATTTAACATCTATTAAAGTTGATTAATGTCTTCCCAAATCCTTTTGTGAATGGTATAAGTGAATGAAGTTGGATTTACAAATCGAATTACATTATTAGTTTGTGTAGCACACTGTTACCGCGTATTCCACTAATCAATTTCTCTCTTCATGGATGTCCCCATCCAATGTGATATTTGATATACTCGGGGAAAACTTTGAGAGGGAAAGAAAAGGGGAATTACATGTTCTATCCTTGTTTTAATTCTAGTTTTGTGCTTATTTACTACTCTTTTAAGTAATTTCTGGTTTAAACTTTATTGTGAAACTTAAGCTGCTCCTTCCCCCTAAAAAAATAAATTAAAAAATAGAGTGCGATATAGATTTGGATATCTTTTATTATTTTAATTGATTCCAAATAGTGTGATACGTATCAAGACTGCATTGATTCTGTAGGTTTATATTTGAGGGTAGAGGTGAGAGGTTTAGAGATTTCATTAGCTGCAGTTCTCTTTTCATGGTTTACATTTTACCTTGCCAACAAGGCTTCCTGCATCGATTCTGTAGGTTTATGAAGAAGGTTAAAAATTTGTTCCTTTAGCCTCAATGTTTGATTATTATTCAAAGTTCTGGATGGATGTCATCCATTTTAAAAATCAAGTCAATCTTTTGAGCATTTCAGTGCAGCTAGTCATGGTATGGATCCTATTTCACATCTCTTGTTAGTATATGAAAAGGCTGAAACCATAGGGTGCATCACAGAGGATCTTTCTTGTCAGCATGTTTCTTTTCTACTGCAACTTAAAAAAGTAGATGAAGCTGAGACTTTGGTGGCTAAATTTTGTTCTAGAAAATTTTTAGAAGCAGTGCGGCTATGGGCATTACGGTTTTCAATAGAAAAGAGATTTATCAAGAATAAATGTACACTAAATAAGGCAGCCCTGTCTTCTTTTTTTGAACCCTTGAGAAATTTTCTATTGGAAGTGCCAATATCAGAAGCTGAAACCATATGGCTTATAGAGGCCAAAGCTTAAACCTTTCCCTGTTAGAGTCTTTGTCATGCAATATAGGATAGTGATAAAAACTATATTGCTCTTTTTGTGTTAGCTTTGATATATGATCTTTCTTTCCAGTTGCATATATCAATATTTCTTCAACCATTTCATATTTTGTATAGATAAAATTATGTATATAAAGACGAGTCCTTAGATATTACTGATTACTTGTAAGCTGAGCAAGGGTATATCTTTTGCTTCTTTTTTGACATGTAATTCTCTATCTTTGTACTGATGATTAATATATTATTTCTAAGAAAAATAAAAAAATCTTTTCTTATTTTAATTGATTCCTTTTGCGAGAAATGGTATAACTTAAGCTTTCTCGTTCAAGGTCATGCATACCCAAGTAGCTAGATCTTTCTCCCCAAATTCTAGACCCAATGGTCTTTTGATAGTCACCATCTCCAAAATGACCACTCCAAAGCTATATATGTCACTTTTTTCATTCACATGAAGTTTATATGCATACTCTGCATTGCATTAACTAATGTTAGTTTTAGACATGGATTCGACATCACCTTTGATGGTTGCTTTAACAACTTCCGCCACACCAAAATATAAAATTTTGGCTCCAAATTCATCATTCAGCAATATGTTGTTTGACTTAACATCATGATGAACAATTGGAGGAACACAATCATTGTGCAAATATGAAAGACCCTCAGATGTGTCTAAAGCTATCTTGAACCTCAACATCCAATCCAACAACTTGTCCTTGCCACTATAAAGCAAATCACCCAAACAGTAGGAATTTTGCTAGCAGGTGCAACTTGAGTAGCATTTTGCTCATTGGGAGCCTGTACATTTGCACCTCCAACTTGATTATTAGTGCCTCTATCTTGCTCAGCGTTAACAACTCCAACTGGATCATTAAGAGCCTGTACTTTAGCAATTTAAAAAAGAAATTTCATGAAGAATTTGTTTGAAATTTTTTTTTGGTTACATTTTGTATCTGTAGATAGATTATTTAAACTTTGACTATATGTCATATTGGGCTAGTATTTACTTCTGTATCTATGTTCTCTTGTTGCAGGACAGTTTTGAAGTTGGATGTCTAATTATTCTCGATTGAGATATAAAGGTGAAGTACTAAATATTTCATTCAACTCCTTAAAGTCGAAATACTAAATATTTTTACTTATGATTTATGAATAGCTAAACCGATTTAACAAATTATTTTTCTCCAACAGTGATGTACTAATTTTTTGCTTTATTATTGCAAGAGTTTCTTGATTTAGGTGAAACACTAGGAACCAAAAGTGGAGGACTTAATTATTTTTCCCCCTATGATGGAAATTGGCAATTTGAACTGAAAGTCTAGGATTAAACAGTAGAAACAAGAGTTACTTAATTATTTTTCGGTACGTATTCAAGTGTTATGGAAAATTTGATATCATACTCTAGCTTGATCGGGATGGTAAATATATTTTTTGTGAAACAACTATTGAAACTAATATCATTGGATGTTAACTAAGTTTTCTAGTCTCGAATTATATCATGTTTTTGTATCGAGATTCTCGATAGCAATTTGATATAAATTGATGAAATTTATTATTTTGTGATATAAATTAGACTCATTTGTGGTCAATTAGAGACTAGAAATATTGCTAGTCTTTAAATGCTTGTCTACGACTATAGGTGTTGCTCCTCTTTAAAGTTTTATCTAGGACTAGAATATCGCTCGTCTTTAAAAGTTGATCTACGACCAGTATGTTGCTCGTCCTTAAAAGTTGATCTAGGTAAAGAATTTTGCTCGTCATAAAGGATAATTTAGGACAAAGTATTTCTCATCCCTAAAAGATAATTATGACCAGGTAGTTAGTCTATTTGAGACGAGATATATCATCACTAAAAGATAATTATGACCAAGTAGTTAGTCTATTTTGGATGAGATATATCACCGCTAAAAGATAATTATGAATAGGTAGTTAGTCTATTTGGGACAAGATATATCGTTGCAAAAGGATAATTAGGACCAGGTAGTTAGTTGATTGGGAAAAGATATACCATCGCCAAAAGATAATTACGACCAATTTTTTCGCTGTCTCAAAAGGTTTTTAAGGACCATGTTTGTTGACTAGTTGCTATTTAGCTTTTGTGGTAGATCCTGTTTGGACGGGATGCGACCAGTTTTTTCTCGTCTTCAAAGACCAATTGGGACAAGATTTGGACTTTTTGGGACCAGATTTCCCTTCCATACAGGCTGTTTTTCATATAGTGCAAAGACATACAACAAAGATAAGAACATAACACATACCTCAAGCATGAGTTTCTAGACCGAAAAACAAATGTGGATACTTGGACCTTATGTCCTCTTCCTCCTCCCAAGTAGCTTCCTCGGACGTCAAGTTCCTCCATAAAACCTTCACCGAAGCCACCTCTCTTTTTCATACCTGGTGAACTTATGTATCCAAGATCCTCATCGAGACCTCCTCATAGGAGAAAGAGTTCGAAATGCCAACATCATCCAAGGGAACAACCAACGAAGGATCACCTATACATTTTCGCAACATAGAGACATGGAAAACCGGATGAATGGAACTCAAACTAGAGGGCAACTCAAACTAATAGGAAACATTACCAACCCTCTTCAAAACCAAATATGGACCAACATATCGGGACTATGCTTCCCCTTCTTATCAAATAGCATTACTTCCTTCATTAGAGATACCTTCAACAATACCCAATCACCAGCCTTAAACTCCAAATCTCTATGCCTCACATCCGCATAGGACTTTTGGCAACTTTGAGCAGTTTTAACCTATCACAAATCATCTTCACCATCTCCAAGGTTTGCTGAACCAAATCAAGGCCAAACAGCTTACCTTCACCAACTTTATACTATCCAATAGGGGAACGACATCACCTACCATATAATGCCTCAAAAGGAGCAATGGGAAAATTCATTCAAAGGCAAATGGTCAAACCAACTACCACCATAATCAATCACACACGAGCACAACATATCCTCCAAGGTCTGAATGTTCCTCTTCGCTTGTCCATCTATCTATGGGTGGAAAGAGGTACTAAGGCACACCTTAGTTCCCAAACCTTTTTGATACAACTTCCTAAAGTGAGATGAGAACAGAGTTCCACGATCCAAAATGACATTAAATCAAAGCACCGTGCAACTTCACAATCTCCGCAAGGTACAACTTAGCATAATCCTCCACCGAATAACTAGTCCTCACCGAAAAAATGTTAGCGGACTTGGTCATTCTATCCAAAATAACCCAAATACAATCATATTGATTACAAGACTAGGAAGTACAATGACAAAATCCATATTAATTGCCCCTCACTTTAATTCGGAAAACTCAATCTCATGGTACAATCCTCCGAGTTTTATCTGCTTAACTTTCACTTGTTGACACACCATATACCTATCCATTTCTTGTTTTATATTATTCCACCTATAAAACTCCCTAAGATCACAATAAATCTTCATAGAATCGAGATGAATAGAATAACGATATCATGAGCTTCGGCCAAAATACTTTCCCTCAATCCATCAACATTGGGAACACATAGCCTTCCTTGGTACCTCAATATACCATCACCACCAATTGAAAAATTGACAACCTTCTGTTGATCCATATTACCCTTTATCTTTATCAAATCGGGATCCAACATTTGCTTTTATTTTATCTTAATAACAAGAGATGACAATAATACCTTATGCATAAATACATCATCATCCTCAGAGTCCATGAGGCAAACTCCATTATTTGACAAATGGTGAATGTCCTTCACTAACTCCTGCTTATCCTCATCCATATAAGCTAAACTCCCCATGGATAACCTCCTAACAGCATCAACAACTACATTAGCTTTACTTGGATGGAAATGGAGACTTATATTATAGTCCTTTAAGAACTTAAGCCATCTCCTTTGTCTGAGATTTAACTCCTTCTGAGTAAATACATACTATAGGCTCTTATTATCAGAGAAGATGTCAACATGAATCCCATAGAGATATTGTTTCCAAATCTTCAAAGCAAAAACTACAGCTAACAACTCCAAGTGATGAGTAGAATAGTTCTTCTCATGAACTTTCAATTTCCTAGAAGAATAGACCACCACCCTACCATGCTGCATCAACACACACCCAAGACCAACACAAAAATCATCACAATACACTACAATGCTATCATTACCCTCGGACAAGGTCAAAGCTGGAGATGAAGTCAACTAATCATTCAACTTCTAAAAACTACCCTAACACGCATCCAACCATAAGAATATGACCTTTTTTTAGGCCAACATAGTCAATGGGGCATCTATAGTTTAAAAACTATCGACAAATCTCCTATAGTAACCGGACATACCCAAGAATCTCCGAATATCTATTAGAGTCGTAGGTCTAGGCCACTTCTTAATGCCGTAACCTATTATGGATCCATCAAGATACCTTTACTAGAAAAAAACATGCCCAAGATAATTCATATCACTCAACAAAAGCTCACACTTAGAGAACTTGGAAAATATATGATGATCCTTCAAAGTCTACAACACCGTATAGAGGTGATCGACATAATCCACCTAACTCTTAGATTAGACCAAGATGTCATCAATGAAGACAATGATGAACAAATCTAGAAAATGACGAAAGACCCTATTCATCAAATCTATTAATGTTGTCAGTGCATTGGTCAATCCAAAATACAAAACTAGGAACTCAAAATGACCATATTGGGTCCTAAAGGCAGTATTAGGGGTATCCAATTCCCTAATCTTAAGCTGAAGATAACCCAACTTAAGATCAATCTTAGAGAAATATTTCGCACCTTAGAGCTAATTAAACAAATCATCGATCCTTGGAAGAGGATATTTATTCTTTATGGTCACCTTATTCAACTAACGATAATCAATGCACATTCAAAGGGAACCATTTTTTTATGCACAAACAACACGGGAGCACCCCAAGGAGACACACTAGGATGAATAAAACCTTTATATAAGAGATCCTTCAATTGCTCCTTAATTTCCTTCAATTCCTCTGGAGCCATTCTATAAGGAGTTATAGAAATTGGTGAGTGTCTGGGATAAGATAAATCCCAAAATCAATTTTCCTATCAGGAGGAATACTAGGAAGGTCATTGGAAAAGACCTCAAGAAACACATTAACCATGGGAACTAATTCTAAAGAAGGGTTTTTCAAGTTAGAAGCTTTAACTCAGACCATATGATACAAACATCCTTTAGAGATCAGCTTTTGGGATCTAAGATATGAGATGAACCATTTATTATGAACTAAAGAATGCCTTCCCATATAATGACTGACTCATTAGGAAATTTAAACATGACTTTATAGGTCCGACAATCTAAGGAAGCATAGTATGAATGCAATAAATTCATCCCTAGAATAACATCAAAATCGACCATGTCTAACTTTATCAAGTCTACTAGAGTTTCTTTACTACCAACATCTACCACATATCCCGTATAGACTATTTTAACCACCAGAGACTCCTACTAGTGTAGAAATAGAAAAAGAAATAGACAGATACTTATGACCAAAACCAAAATGCACAACCACAAATGGGGTCACATAAGAGAGTGAGGACCTTGGATCAAGTAAACAATACAAATCACAAGAGAAAATTTTCAACATACTCATAAAAATATCCAAAGATGCTTTGGACTCCCGGTGAGAAGCAAGAGCATATAAATGATTCCGGCGAGTGCCGGTGCTAGAAATAGAAGCAAAAGTAGAGACAGTACCCTTTGGTGCAGGATCAGACAACGTATAAATAGGGACCCTGTAAGACCAAGAAACCACTAGAAAGGGGAACTCTAGCTGTATGTGCCCAATCTGACCATATCTAAAAAGAGGGTAGTTTGGTGATGATTAGGCCCCACTTGCCTAAGACTTGGCACCTTGTTCCCTAGAAGCATTACCACTCTAAAAATTTCTTTCTTTCGACGGCCTCGAGTAGGGAGCACCAGCCATGGAATATGAGTTAGGAATCACACAATTTTTTCTCTTGGAACACCTACCATTATACTGTTGGCCTCCACTTTGTTCAAAAAATTGGGACCTCTTACTTTGCCTCTCATCAATCTCAAGTTGTTTCTTTTTCTCTTCCTCCACTTGTTGTATATACACAACCAATCTAGAATTGTCCATGTCTTTAAACTATAAAGCCTCGTTACTATCAAGGACCAACTCACGAGACAATCCCGAAGAAAACTTGCTCATTCTAGCCATCATGTTAGAAACCATCTAATGAGCATACCTAGACAACTGATGGAATTTTAAGTCATATTCCTTGATAGACATCATACCTTGCCTCAGATTTATAAAATCTTCTGCTTTTGCTTTCCTCAGCTTCTTAGGAAAGAAGAGGTCAAAGAAGGCACTAAAGAAACCCTCCCACATGGTAGAAATAGCATCCTCACCTGTCGACTATTCCCATTCTTCATACCATCTATACTCTGCATCTTTCAATTGATAGGAAGTAAACTCAACACCCTCAAACTCTAAAGCATGCATATCCAGAAGATCTTCTCCATTTCATCAATGAAACTTTGAGAATACTCTTTACATTAGTACCAGTGAACATAGCAGGGTGAAACCTCATGAACTATCCAACCCTTGTGGCCTTAAAAAATGGAGCAATAGGAACGCCATGCTCAAACTGAGAGGCTACCAACAGAGGCAACATATTAATTGCGCAAAGACACTCAACATTAGTAGCAGCCCATTGAGGCGACTGAGTAGGAGTACCACTCTTAGAAGTAGGTTAGTGGGGGCAGGTGGAAACCTACAAGGATAGTCAGATGTCATGAACCTTGATAGGGTCTGAGCCTAGAACATGGACGAGCTCCATCCATACTATCCTTAGTCATGACAGAAGATTTTGCTTGAACTTCAGATTTTCTGGGAGGGATGATCTAAAAGATGATCAAATATGAATCAGAGGAATACAAGACCTTAGACTTTATAGACTGAGATAGAACCACAATAAAAGAAAACATTCATAAATGTCTCATACCTGCTCTCTTATAAGTGTGGCGCACTACACACCTAGAAAAAAGACTCTACTTGGCACAACTTTGTGGAAACCCAACTGTCCATGAACCTAGGCTCTAATACAAACTTGACATAACCCAAAATTGAGCCTTGTCATAATGGGCATCTTAAGTCCAACAAGGAAAAAAGATTGCCCTGTTAACCTAACCTAACCATCATATCAAACTACAAGTGTCGGATAAAATTTGACCATAAATTAAGATAGTGGAAACAAGGCTAATAATCATTACTTAAGAAGTGTCTAATCAATCCATTGATGTTAACATACTAAACCAACTTACCCTAGTGCACTATCATCCACAAAACCTCTACAAATCTGATGTCTATATCACGTTGGGACATGCCCCCGACAATAGCCAAAAAAGAAGTCTAAACAAGTCTATGACATATAATAAAAAAACATGAAATGTATGCCTTCAAAAATATAAAAAATCACAACTTTAATGTCAACACACAAACCGTTCGAACACCTGGTCAATACACAAAAAGAGAAGAAGAAGCTCTGACCCTCGTATTATGTAGGGACACAACGTCCGAAGATGGTTAGTGGTTGGAGTGCTAGCATGTAACTCAAGGATAAGGTTAATATAATGCAATTATTAATAACCAAGTCAAACCATCATATGAAACCACATTTATATACATAGGCATATTTGTAGATAAATATAGATACTTAATGTGCCAAAAAAGGAACAAGGCTTAGCATGTATTTTGAAGAACATGATTATAAGAAATGGAGTGAGGGAATCCAAACTCCCACCCATATAGTTTGGAAAGATTGAACTTCCAAGTTATATTAGGCAAGTGGACTCTAATCTCAAGCCTTTTTATTGAGCATGTGGACTCTAACCTCAAGCCATTTTATTAGGAAAGTGGACTATTACCTCAACACATTGACATTAGGACTCTAACCCTTTGTTTATGCAATGACACAGACACCCATTCAATTTAACACTTAAGGAATCTAACACATTTAGCCAATTTAAGCCACTAAGGTTATAGTTCAACACCATATATGACCACAAAGACTTTATGAAACCATTTATCAACCAATTACTTTAATAGACCAATGCCTTAGTTCAAATCAACATTCAAGTCAATTTGTTCCCCTCAAGACCTATACAAAACCATCCATTCTTTATTAGTATTCTTATATCAAGCTTTAGTTTAAAAGAAAATTCAATTTCATGTTTAGGGACTCTAACCCATTTAGCCAATTTTAATAATCAAAGTTACTAATTAACTCATTACATGGCTATCAAGGCCTTTAAAATACCATTTACCAACCATTCATACTTATTAGGCTATTTTCCTAGTTCAAAACACCATTAACATATGACTATTTATTTCTCTTACATATTTTCACAAATATCTTGAGGGCATACCTTTGACAAGACAAAAAACAAAGTAGATATCATCAAGTTTAGGGTTACTCATGACCCATTTTTTAAACCAAAATCAACAAGCACCCTCATGTGCAAACCATCTCCAAGAAACATTTATAAACGCAAGTTTAAATAAGAGTAAATAATACTCAACACTACATATCAAAACCTTTAACTTTGTTTTCAAAACCACCATTACAAGTCATAATCAATGTTTAAAACACATGATATTTTGAACAAACAATGAGGGAAGACACATTTCTTATGCAAGATGATTCACAAAATGAACTTGACCCTTTAGCCTCTAGGTAAACATCTCTTTGAAACCCTTGCCTGTAATCTTCAAAAGAGAGTTAGAGAGTGTTTTTAGAATGTTTTAACCCATTAATTTGTGTTATCAAAGGCCAAATTATGTTATAGAGCGTGGGGACTTAAGGGTTTTGTGGTGGGAAATGTCTTAAATGCCTTTAGCTTAAAAGTTGAAAACTAGTTTTACAAAAAGGTATGACCTCCCCACCTAAACCATACCCTAGGGTATGAGTGGTACCTTTATCTCTTACCCTATGCCTCAAAATGGACCTCCAAACTATCCAACACACACCATAAAGGGATAAGTCATACCATAAGGTACAAGAAGTACCCTACAACTTGTACCCTAAGAAGAATGCATTAGGTCAAGCTTATGGCATCATACAACTTTGTAACTTACCACTCTTACCCTAACATATGACTAGTAAGGTATTCAATCATACCTTGGATAAAATAAAACAAAACTAAACTACTTAACACATCATAGAGGGGGCCATAACCATACCATAATATACGAGAAGTATGCTCAAATCATACGTTGTTCAGAAACTCAACTTAGGAAATTTTCTAAGCATTCAATGCCAAGGTGTTTCATAAATAATATAACTAGTCATCGACTGATGAGGACTCACCAATACTACAGATGAGTGATATAGGAACGGACTACGTGCGATCTAGGAACTAAGTGACTGAACCTATATTGTGAAATCAATATAGCATAAAAAAGAGCTTGCTATCAATACTTTGAATGTACTGGTATGTGAAATACGGATTAGATGATATGTATATGAAATAAAGACTTGATGATATGTATAAATGTAATGGTACTCAATATGAATGCATAAACATGTAAATTGAAGACAATACCAAGTAAGCATGTGCTGAAATAATCTGAAAAATTAATTAACCGAATAACTAATAGACAGAGGACTTAGTCATGTAAACTTAAAATGGTATAATCTGAATACCGAAATAAGACTGTGGGAGCTAACTATAACCAACATACACCAATTTGAGAGAAACTGGGTCCAACTAGTAATCCCAATTTGATGGGTGTTAGTTCCTGGACAAGGAAACCAACATTGTCTAGCGTGGATTCATTAATCAAATATCCCTAAGGATAAGGCTGTCATTCCTCTATTGATGGGGGACCCCTCAAAATCTACAGTGGAACTATAGATCTAGAACTTAGTGATTGCTACTAACGATTCATGCCTAACTGATGGGGGAGCTGTCATCCCTACATTCACTCGGTGCTACATACTACTCCCAACTAAATGAAACTGGTATTATTATTCATTAAACATGCTCTATAAGGATAATACTTATTATGGTAATGTTATAAATTTGACAATACAAGCATGATATGGGAAAATCATGAATAACACCCCAAATTTTAATAACTAATCATTATATGGAAATATTTGCATTATGAAACACATAGAAACACAATTATCATGAGGGAATATATTTCATGGTTTAGAATAAAGAAGTTGAGAGAAGATTCATAAAATTCATGGTTTACTTGGAACCCCATAAAAGAGAAAAGATTTTTACACTTTAAAGTTTAAAGAGTTTCTTAGGACTTAATGGGTAGAAGGAACCCACTAATGAATATCCCACATACCTGAAGTAGAAGATTTGGTGAATTCCTTGGAGTTGATTTTGTTCTTGAGAAACCCTAGTTTGCTATTGAGAAAGAAGACATCACTTTTTTTGTATAGGATAAGTGATTCTTATGTTCGAAGGTATCAGGGTAGTGTTTACCTTTGATAACTGACATTTTTGAAATCGAAATGTCATGGGTTTGGGTTATTAAGGGGTGTAAATTACAAAAAATACCCTATAAATATATGTTGAAATTCTGGGCCTCCATTCATTACAACTTATCATAAAACTCGTCACAACTGGTTACGAGTTGTAGTATGAGTCATAGGCTGGGACCTTCACTGTCTTAACTATGACTCACCACTCTACGACTTATGGGAACTAACTATGATTCGTTAGGTGGAGTCGTAGTCTTAAGCTTTGTTCTAACTAACTCATAATGTCAGACTATGAGTCACATGTTGTACTCATAACCATTGGTGTGGATCTTAGGAAACACACTAATTGACCAAGTTAAGGTATGCTGCATCGAGAAGCTATCTTAGTGGCCTATCATATGAGGGTTCTAAAAATTGAAAATGTGGGGTGTTAAAATATCTCCCCTTTGGGAACATTCATCTTCGAATGAAACTAGCTGAGCTAGGATCCTAGGAAAATTGAGATCATGCACTGAATACTTATGAGCCGAAACATGGATAAAGATTTGATTTTGAAACATAATGCATGGACTGAAATGAATTTATGAATGCATGCTATGATATGAGGATGGATGGATAGTTGAGACAGAAAATGAAAGAATTAATTCCAGAAAACCATTGCCTCAAGTTGAATCTAAATTCATAGAGAAAAGATAGGGATACGTTGCTCGCATATCGGCTTCTTCTTCCCAAGTATCTCTCTCAACGGACTAATTTCTCTATAGAACCTTAACCAAGGCAACTTTTTATTCCTCAACCTATGAATCTGACGGTGAAGGATATCAATTGGGACTTATTCACAGGAGAGGCTATCTTCCACACCCACAATCTATAACGGAACGACTGAAGCTAGATCACCAATGCATTCTTTAGTAAAGAGACATTGAACACCGAATACACTAACACTAACTCTGCAGGCAACTCTAAATCATAGGCTACCTTCCCAAAATGGCTCAAAATCCTATAGGGGCTAACATAGCAGGGACTATGGTTCCCCTTCATACCAAATCTCTTTACCCCTTTCATGGGAGAAAATTTCAAATGCACTAAATCACCAACATCAATTCAATATCTCTTCTTCTTATATCTAAATAGGATTTCTAATGACGTAGGGATGTTTTCAGCATCTCTCAGATCAACTAAACTTCCTCCATTGCCTTATTTACCAGATCTAGCCGTATAAAAGTAGCCTTACCAACTTTAACCCAAACAATAAGATATCTATACCTCCTACCATTAAGACCTCAAATTGCGTTATTTAAATACCGGAGTGATAACTATTTTTGTAGACAAATTCAATCAAAAGCAAGTGATGATGCCAACTACCCTTATAATCAATAAAACAAGACCTCAACATGTTCTCTAAGGTTGTAATTATCCTCTCTGCCTTACCATCCGATAATGGGTGAAAATCTATATTGAGATAAACTTTGGTACCAAGAACCTTCTAAAATAAGTGGTAAACTAAGTACCTCTATCCAAAATAATGGTCAATAGAACTCCATGTAACCTCACTAACTCGCTGAGATAGATCCTAGCATAATCCTTAGCTGAATATGAGGTATGGACTAGTAAGAAATGGGTTGACTTGGTTATTCTATCCACAATGACCTCAACAGAATCATGCTGATATCACAGATAGGGTAGCCCTATTACAAAATATATATTTACCATTTCTCATTTCTAAGTGGGAATGCTGAACTCCTGAAGCATACCACTAGGTCTCTCATGCTCAACCTTGACCTGCTGACAATTGAAACACTTAGCCATGAATTTTGCAATATCTTTTTTCATACCATTCCACTAACAGACTTCCTGCAAATTGCGGTACATCTTAGTGGCTTCTTGATGAATTGAATATTGTGAACCATGTGATTTTGTTAACATTTGTTGCCTCAAAACATCCATTTTTGGAACACACAAACTGCCCTGACAACAAAGCAAACTATCTCTCCCTTGGGAGAAAAGCTACATTTTCTGATCTCAATTTCTTTCAACATAACTAGAATAGGATCTCTATTTTTTTTTCCTTACCTCAAAAACAAAGGAAGATTCCAAACTATTCAACACCCAAATACCACCTGTGACTAAATCAACCAACCGATCACCCAATCTAGCCACCTAAAGGACCTTATGAACTAACTAGTTCTTATCATCCTCTGCATGGGTATAAGTACCCATAGACAACCTTCTAAGGATATTGATCACATCATTCACCTTACCCGAGTGATACAACAACTTATATCATAGTCTTCATACAATTCAAATAACCTTCTCTTATAAAGATTAAGGTATTTCTGTGTTAATATATACGATAAACATTTATGATTAGTAAACACGTCAACATGAACACCATAGAGGTAATGCCTCCAAATCTTTAAATAAAAGGCAACCACTGCCAACTAGAGATCATGAGTCAGGTAATTCTTCTCATGGGGTTTAAGTTGTACAGAGGCATAGGTTATGACCTTACTTTGCTGCATCAACACATAACCAAGACCAACCCTAGAAGTATAATAATAAACTACAAACCCATCTAAACCATCGGGCAGAGTCAATACTTAAGCAAAAGTGAGTAAAGTCTTCAACTTCTAAAAACTCTACTCATAGGAATCTGACCACTGAAACTTAAATTTCATCTGAGTCAGACATTACATGGGAGAAGCAGCAGAATAAAATCCTTCAACAAACCATCTATAGTAACTAGCTAATCCCAAGAAACTCCTAATATCTGATGAAAATATGGGTCTAGGTTAGTTTCTCACTGTTTTGATCTTTAAAGGATAAACTTTAATGCCATCACTAGAAATAATTTGACCAAGGAAAGATATTGATCTTAAATAGAATTCATACTTACTACACTTAGAAACTAATTGATGATCCTTAATGGTCTGCAAAATAATCCTTAAATGGTCTACATAATCACCTTCACTACTAGAATAGATGAGGATGTCATCAATAAAAAACAATGATGAATATGTCCAAGTACTACTTGAACACTCTATTCATCAAGTACATACAATATGCAGGAGAATTCATTATTCCCAAAGAAATAACTACAAAATCAAAGTAACCACACCGAGTTCTGAAGACTATCTTCAAAATGTCACATTCTTTAACTCTAAGCTGATGATAGCCAGATTTGAGGTCTATTTTAGAGAAATAATTCGCTCCCTAAAGATGGCCAAACCAGTGATCAATCTTGGAGAAGAGATATTGTTACTTTGTTCAACTGACAGTAGTCGACGCACATTCTCAGAGAACTATATTTCTTGCGCATAAAAAGAATTAGTGCGCTTCATGATGAAATACTATGCCTGATGAAATGCTTATCCTGTGGCCTATCATGCCACACCTAAAATATGCATCTCTGCCATCCATACACTCACCTTTATAGTTCTTACCACACCTCTTTTCGATTGGATTTGTGTGACCACTGTTATCACTACCCTGGGACTTACAGCCTGGCTCTCTATCATGAGGATCTGGCCAGAAATTAGGCACAAGAGCACTGGCAGAAGATGATGATGGGGATGAAGATTTTTGGGGGAACATAAAATTATTCCAACCATCAAACGTTAGCTGAGAAAGATTAAAACTGGCAGTTTTGGCCCTCTTACTTTACCTTTTTTTCTTAAGATTCCCTTCCTCAATATGTTGAGCATGAAGCATCAACCTAGAGAGATCCATCTCATTAATAAACATAGTTTCTCTATACTCTTTAACTACATCTTTGGAAACTCTGTACAAAAACTTACTCATTTTGTTCCTATCATCGGCCAATATAGTAAGAGCATACCTTCCTAGCTAGGTGAACTTGACTGAATACTCCTTCACACTTATCTTACCCTACTTCAAATTTATAAACTTTTGCACCTTGGCCTCCTTAAATTCAAGTGGGAAGAATCAGTCTAAGAAAGAAATAGCAAACTCATCCTACACTATAGGCCCTGCATCATTGCCTCTATCATTCTTCTACTATTTAACCAATGTATGAGATACTCCTTTTAACTAGAAAGATTCTAAGTCAACACTCTCACTAGCAGTAACACCCATAATATTTGTCATTTTCTACACAAAATATAGAAACTTTTATGGATCCTCCTCAAACTTAGATCTAGAGAACACAACAGGATTCATTTGAGTAAAGTCTCAGATTCTAGTGGTTGTCGTATTATCTACGGGGTAACAGGAGCAATAGTCTACTATTTATTCTGGTCATCCATAGACTAGGCTAAAACTATGAAAGTGGCCCTGAATTTAGCATGGGAGACATGTTCATTCAAATGGTCTTCCTAAACAAGTGGTGGAGAAGGCTAGTCCCTATTTCTCCTTCGGTTTGCCCTTCTAGGAGGAATTTTCTATAAATAGTGGAGAATGAGTTATAAATAGAAGTTTAATAGAGTCACAACTAATCAGATGACATGAATACTAAAAGAAGAAAATCTATTCGAAAATATCTCATAGCCTTTCACCTATAAATGTGGCACGCTTCATACCCATGAACAAGTCTCTACTTAACGTGGATTTCATACACTCTAGAACACTTTAAAAATTGTGCTCTGATATCAAGTTTGTCATGACCCGAGGCTACCGCCTAGTCATAGCACAATGTTGAAGGCCTCAAGTTACCCCAAACTAACCCATGAACAAGCACAATCTATAAGTACTAAAAGAAAGATAACAAAATATTGTGTGAAAGTCATTCAATTAAATATTTGAATAATCACATCCAAAACAAAAAAGGTCTAAAATAAATTGGTAAAAACATAAATAACTGTCATACTCTTTGTAAGACTCTAAACATGATGAGTTGTTTGGATATGTCCCCAAATAAACTTGACTACTAAGATAACATAAACTAAAATACAAGAAAGTATGATAAATAATATAACTAGTCCTCGACTGATTAGGAATTATGAATGTTGCAGCTGAGTTATACATGAATGGACTACGTGTGATTTGGGAATAGAGTATCTAAACCTATATTATGAAATTAATATAGCGCAAAAGTGAGTACACGATTAGTACTTTGAATGTACTGGTAAGATAAATAAGGACTAGATGATATGTATTTATGTAATTGTACTAACATCAACGTATAAATATGTAAGCTGAATGCAAGGCCAAGTAACACATATGCTAAAATAATCTATAAAACTGATTAACTAAATAACAGATATACTGAGCACTTGTACATGCAAACCAGAACTAGTATAATCTTAATATTGAATTGAGACTGTGGGAACTATCTATAACCAACATACCCTAATCTAATAACCGAGGACCAACTAGTAACCTCATTTGGATGACTATTTATAGCTTTCTAAGGGTACCAACATTAGTTGGTGTAGATACACTAATCTTATGTCCCGAAGGACGTGGGTGTCATGCCTCTACTAACGGGGGACCCTTTAAAATATACGATGTCTTAATAGGTCTGCAATGTAGGGACTGCTACTAAAGAATCATGTCTAACTGATGAGGGAGCCACCATCCCTGCATTTACTCGGTGCTAAGCACTACTCCCTACAAAATGACTCCAGTATTATTATTTATTAAACTTGGTCTGCTAATGACCAATGCTCAATATGGTAATGTTATGAACTTGACAATATAATCATGGTATGGGAAATCATGAATAACACCCTATATTTCAATAACTAATCACAATGTAGACATTTGTATTATCAGTTGTATGCAAACACAATTATCATGAGGGAATATATTTTCATTGTTTAGAATCAAAACAATTGAGAGGAGATTCATAAAATTAATGGTTAAATTGAAACCCCATAAAACATAAAAGAGTTTTACACTTAAAAGTTTAGAGAGTTTCTTCGGACTCAATGGGTGGTAGGAACCCATTGATGAATATCCAGCATACCTGAAGTAGAAGCTTCAGAGAATTCCTTGGAGTTGATATTATAGTTGATATTAAAATTGAGAAACCCTAGTTTGCTCTCGAAGAAGAAGAGAATCACTTTTCTTTTGGGTTGGAGAAGTTATTTTTATGTTCTAAGGGATTAGGGTCATGTTTACCCTTTATAACTAACGTTTTGAGAGCTCAAATGACATGGGTTTGGATTATGAAGGTATGGAAATTACCAAAAAGCCCTTGTAAAAACATACTAAGATTCTAGGTCTCTATTAGCTATGACTTATCCTACGACTCATCACAATTGTTTATGATTCATAGTCTGAATCATATGCTGGGACTCTGTATCTAGGACCTTCATTATCTTAACTATGAATCAACACTCTACGACTCGTGGGGACTAACTATACTTCATTAGGTGGAGTTATAGTTTGAGGCTGGGTTCCTGGGTCACTCACTGGTTAGGTGTAAGTCCACTATACGACTAGTAATGTAAGATTACGAGTCACATGCAGGACTCATAACAACTGGATTGGATCTTGGGTAGCACACTGTTGTGACTGTGAGTCTGTCCATATAACTCGTATCCATTTATTATGGGTCATAGTTTAGAGTAGTAGTCACTAGGCTATAGTTGAGGGATTCACTGGGGTGACTACGACTAAATCATTACGAATCATGACTAGTTCTAATGATTCATTACCTTGAGTCGTAGCCATGACAGTGTGTTAGGACCTTAAGGGAAATCTTCCATAACTTCCTGGCATGACCATGGATCAAGATGAGATATGATGTATTGGAAAGTTATCTTATTGGCCTATCCCACGAGTATTGTTAAGCTTGAAAATGGTGGGTATTATTATATTTTATGCATATCACTATTCGATGAGGTTCTTTATTTCCATTCATTCTATATGTAAACTCAATTGACTCTTTACTCCAAGTCTAAATAAGTCTCAATCATAAAAGGTATCTATATTTAGAAGTCGAACAATGTTTTTAGTCCAACTTTAAAAATCAATCAGTCAGTACTATTGAGTTCCCTCATTTTAAAAATAATCAAAGTTAGTTGAAAATTTAGTCATCTTGTCCATGTTTAGCTATTAGAATTCTATGTCAGGGATTACTGCTCTTTCCCTATCCATTCAACCAAGTCAGTGTTAATTCGAGGATGATTGATTCCAAGGGAGAGATATTGTTAGATACCAAAAATCAAAGACAGTATTAGAACGATTCTTCAAGTTCATTCCGAAATCAAAAATCATATTTTGGTAGTTTTATAAGAGATTTAGACATATATTAAGTTTAAAAATAGCTCCTAGCTTATGGACAAGTCAAAATATCCCTTACAGATTGAATTCTTGAGAAGAATATTGCTATAATTATTTGAGATCCCTTACAAAGTTATTTGAGATCAAAACCCATCAAAACATATATAATTGAATTATCTTTCCAACGTATCCAATTTTTCCTTAATTTAATATTGGAGTTAAAGGTTATGGTCAATTTACTGATGCATTGTCCAAGATGCCAGTGACTATGAGTCATCAAGAGGACTTGTTGTCACGACAGTAGGGACAAAATTTTAGGACCTTTTGCTAAAACTCAGTCTACGACTTGTATCTAGACCATATGAGTCATAGCCTAGGCCATCGGTACTACTTCCAGTAGTTTTTCATATGATATTTGAGGGGTTGTTTGGACTTTCCTCACCATTTTAACACCAAAACTACGTTATTTAAGCTTTCCAAGGACTGAATCATTATATAAAAACACCCACAAGTCCCCCATTCCTATAAAATAAATTCAACACTTATAAAAATTAGAGGGAAAGTGGTGATTTTACTCTCCAAGCAAGAAATAGGGCATTTCAACTTCCAGATCCAAATCCAAATATTTCTTCAAGGTTTTGAACCTCAATTACGTGGGTTTCAATAAGGGATTCCTTTTACCCTTATGCCCAAAACATAGTTTTAAATTAAAATATTATTTATGATTTCTATGATTCCCATGAACTAGGGTTTTTACTCGGATAGAATTCAAAGATTCAATTCAATTCTCCTTGATATATTTTTTCACAACCCGAACCCCGACCTAGCCGTGACAGGTATCTCAAGACCACCATGGCCCTAAGACCACCCCCTTAGCCTTACCTCAAGAGCACAAAAATATAAAAAGTGGAAGTCAACTAAGATAGTTGTGAGAAGGATAAATAAGTCAAATAACAATCTTAAGAATTCGAATAAACAACCAACTAACATCGATCTACAAGATCCTCTAAAACCAAAAATACCAACTAAGTAGGTACATTCCCCTGACTATGACCAAAAATAATCCAAAGCAAAATACTAACACAATAAAGAAACCTGTGAGATGACAGGGCCTTTCAAAAAATAGAAGCCCACCACTTCACAGCAGATCCACAGGAATAAGGAATTACCTAACGCTTCACAGGAGAAATAGAAAACCCTTTTGATCCTACATCATAAGATGATGTAGCATCTTGGGATGGTCAGTGGGGTGAGCACTGGCATGTAACTCAGGTGTAGGGAAAAAATAATGTAATTACAAAAACTCAGTCATAAACCATATCCACCATATTCATATACATATATATATGTATATAGAGAGAGAATGTCATGATAGGGACTACGGCCATGAACATAAAAGTGTAAAGTATCATCCTGAACTATGTAGCTCGCTCCATCCTAAAGGCACCCATGTGTTGTATGGGTCCAGCTCCTTTTGTAGGAAGGGCCTTAGTATGTGTTAGCCCCATGAGCTGAGGAAAAACTAAGAAAATGCTAAAGACACAGAGACAATGGCCCTTCAAAAATATATATAATGTGTGAACCAAGCACATTGTCACATGGACCCCCAATGCCAGCAAACATAGTTTCCATGTTGATCCTCCCGGCAATTTCACGGTAAGCTACACAATTCCATTTAATCCCAAATTAAAACAGTTGGACATACTCTAACCATTTACCCAGGAGTCATTTATTAAGGAATTTACCAACATGATAACATCATACCAACATTCTTGCAAGCTAATTAAATTATGCCAAAATAGTTTATATAACAAAAATGACCCCTAAGTTCTATTTAAAATCCAAGCCATGACCACCTAGTCCATCCAAATCCATTTTTTATGTGATTATCCTTTAATGCCATGCAAGGATCAAGAGACATGTTAAACCATACATTTATTCATATTCCAAACCAAGATCTAAAGATGGTTGAGGTCAATGCCATTACCAAGGAAAAATTCATCCAATTTGGGGAAACCGATGTCCCTAATTCCAGCCATTAAAACAATGCACCAATTTAGTCTCAAAAATAATAAATTAAAGCATGAATAATCCATTTACACCATGGTTAAAGCAAATTCAAGTAATCACAATCAAAACCCTTCAATTAAATTTCAAACCCATTAATTAAAACACATGAATATTGATTAAATAGATGCCACAATTTAGAAATATAAGTTTGGGATGAGCAACATGCCTAAAATACAAACGAATTGAAAAGAAATCAAATTTTAGATTTTCAATGTTGAATTCTCTTTAAAACCCCTGAGCTTTATTGGTTTTTGAGTTAAAGAGGAAAAATAATGGTTTTGATCTTTGAAAACTGGAGGTAAAGGGTTTATTTTAGGTTTAAAAGTCGTGCAAGGGGTAAAAAGACAAAAAGCCTCTCATCCCAAGTAAAAAAAATAAAAACTAGACAAAATTAACATAGGAGTGTAGCAAGCCCTTATTGTGGAGGTTAGCTTCTGTGACACGCACTTATCACGGAGGTTAACCTTTATGACATACCACAATAATAGATCTTACTGCCTCGGGGTTCCAAAATGACATCGAACCCCTTTCAAAAATTCCAAAACATTTCCAACCCCACCTTTTAACACCCCTAATAGTGTTCGTAGTCAAAAATCAACATTTTGCACATGAGAGGGTCAAAAATAAAATAGTTGAAATTCTTAAGGAGGGCTCACATTACCTCTCCCTATTAGGATCATTCATCCCCAAATAAGAAGTTAGAAATTTTTTAGCACGATAATAGCCAGAATACTTTCGAGTAAAATGACAAATTTGAAATTCTATAAGAGGGCAAATGAAAAAGCCTACCTTAAGCATTTTCAACCAACGTTGGGAACAAGAACGGGTATTAGGCTCTCAAACCTACTTCAGCTTCCTATGTAGCTTCTTCCACCTTTTGATTCCTCCAAAAAACCATCACTAAAGATATGTCCTTTGTTCTCAATCTATAAATTTGTATATCCAATATCTCAATCGGGACCTCCTCATAAGACAACGAATTCGAAACACCAACATCTTTAATATGCACTATCAAAGAAGGGTCACCACACACTTTTTCAGCATAGACACATAGAAAATAGGATGAACTAAAGCCAAACTCACTCATAAGAGACATTCAAATTTCTTCTTAAAATCTGATATGGACTAATATAATGGGGATTGAGATTTCCTTTCTTCCAAAAGATCATGACTCCTTTCATTAGAGATACCTTTAAGAATATTCAATCACTTAATTCAAACTTCAAATCCCTTTGCCTCGTATCCTAATAAGACTTTTGGAAACTTTGAGTAGTCTTAAGTATTTCACTAGTCACCTTTACCTTTTCCATGGATTGGTGAACCAAGTCAAGTCCAAACATCAAAGTCTCGCCTATTGTTGGATGCTTGAATAATAACTATTGTTGTACGCGAACTCAATAAGAAGAAAATAGTCAACCCAACTTCCCATAAAATCAATCAGATAGGACCTTAGCATATCCTTCAAAGTATAAATGGTACACGTCATTTTTCCATCTGTTTGAGGGTTGAAAGTGGTGCTAAAACTCACTCGAGTACCCAAAACTTTCTAAAATAAAAGCGAGAAGTGAGAAGATGATGATGTACCTCGATCTGAAATAATCGAAACCAGTGGCCCATGCAACATAACTATTCTTGAATGAACAACTTAGTATAATCCTCTCCTGAGTAATTAGTCCTCACAGTAAAAAATGATCAGACTTTATCATATTATCCACAATGACCCAAATAGAATCACACTGATTGTGAGACTGTAAAGGCCCCATAAAAAAATAATTATTAATCATCTACCACTTCTAGATAAGCAATTCTATCTCTTGAGACATGCCACAAGGCCTTAAATTTTCAACCTTGACTTGCTGATAAACCATGCACTTAGCCACATCACTCTTCGTATTATTCCACTAGTAGATTTCCTTCAAGTCATGATATATTTTAGCCGAACTTAGATGAACTATATATCTAGACTTATGAGCCTCAACTAAGAATCTTTCCTGAAGTCCATCAATATCAGGAACACACAACCTTCCATGGTACCTTAAGATTCTATCTCCCCTAATCTCTAAATCCATTTTTATTTGCTTACCCACATCATCCTTAATTTGCATAAGTGTGGGATCCAAAGCCTTTCTACTGCACCTCAGTACCAAAAGATGATTTAACAACCTCTAGAACAATCACTACTTCAATATCAGAGTCTAAAAATGAACTCCTAAATTAGCCAACCTGTGAATATCTTTCACCAACCCTTATTTATCCTCATAAATATGAGATAGGCTCCCCATAGACAACATTCTAAGAGCATCAACAACAATATTAGATTTACCTAGATTGTAGTGCAAACTTATATCCTAATCCTTAAGAAATTTGAGCCACTGCCTTTTCCAAAGATTCAATTCCTTCTGAGTAAATATTTACTGCAAGCTCCTATGGTCTGAAGAAATATCCACATTCACTTCATATAGATAATGCTGCAAGATTTTCAATGCAAAGACCATAACTACCAACTTTAAATTATGAGTCAGGTTATTCCTCTTATGAACCATTAGCTTCTTGGAACCATAGGCTAGAACATTAACATGCTACTTCAAAACACAACCTAATCCCACTCAAGATGCATTATAATACACAACAAACCCAGTAGTATCCTCAGGCAGGGTCAAAACTGGCACAGAATTCAACTTATTCTTCAACTTTTCAAAACTACCTTCACAAGCATCAGGCTATAGAAACCTAACCTTTTTTGGAGTTAACTTCATAAACAGGGACATAATTGCTAAGAAAATCTCCACAATCCTCCTATAATACCCAGCCAAGCCCAAAAAGCTCCTAATGTCTGTTGGAGTTGAGTGTCTAGGCCATATTTTAACTGTTATAGCTTTCTGTGGATAGACCTTGATCCTCTCACTATAAAAAACGTTCCCCAGAAAGGTCATAACACTTATCAAAAATTAACATTTAGAAAATTTCGCATACAACCTCTGGTCTTTAAGAGTTTGCAATACAATTTGGAGGTGATTGACATAATTCTCATCACTCTTAGAGTACACCAAGATGTCATCAATCAAGACTATAATGGATTAATCTAGAAACTACCTAAACACCTAATTCATAAGATCCATAAAAGCAGATAGAGCATTAGTCAACCCAATTGACATAACGAAAATCTCATAATAGTGGTACCGGGTTTGAAAAGCATTCTTGGTAATATCAACTTCCCTACTTTTTAATTGATGGTAACCTAAACGTACTTCAATCTTAGAAAATCACCTAGACTTAGAAGCTAGTCAAAAAGGTCATTGCTTCAAGAAAGAGGATACTTACTCTTCACCACAACCTTTCTCAACAGATAATAGTCTATACACATCTGGAGAGACCCATCTTTATTTTACAAGAAAAACATAGGAGTACCTGATGTCACCCAAAACTACCTTCTGATTAGAAGTATAATGCTTTCAATTGCAAATATAGTAACCCAACTAGGTCGGGGTCGATCCCATAGGGAAAACATGAATATTTTCTTGACTTGAGGTAATCCACGAGCAATACAAGAAAGTAAATGGAGAGATTTTAGTATCAACCCCAAATAGTAACCAAATCTTGAGTGTTTATTGACTTGTATACAATATGAGACGAACACTAGGCTTGTGTTCATACCATCTTCTCAATTTTATAAATTTCTCATAATCAACGCAACTATTCTGTTGTTCTGTATTCAAAGTCTATAAGATATGTATTATTAGCCGCCTTGTAGGCGCAAAGATAAATCTAACCCTTTATAGGTTAAGTCTTAGGGTGTTACCTTATGGCTCCTTGATACGACCTTAGTTCATTCTTTGTTTTGGAATAAAGTGATTAGATGAGACGCGGGAACTAACAGATGGAGGTAGAAATCTCAAATCACTATCTTAACTTTTTTTCCCCAATCATAAACTCCCTTGTGGGGATGGAAGCAAATACAAGATATCCCAAGATACTATAACTACTTTAGGTTAATTATCATGAAGAAGATTAAGATACATATAGAAACCCTAGAATAGATGAGTCTCACACTTTCTCTACGTAGCTAATCCGCCAGAGTTCCCATAACCCTATTCAAGGAGGTTAGCTCTTCATGTTTGTCCAAGAAACCATTATTATCAATAGAGAACACATATTATTAATTTCATAAGAATAAAATGAATAAACTCCAAAGTATTTAATTGAATAAACAGCCAAAATCTCAAGAACAATTGTAAAAACATTGTAAGCTATTGTAATAATATGTAAAAGAGCGTAACCTTATAAAACATACCCTAGGGTATTTATAGTATATCAAAATAACATGAAAATCATAATAAAAATAGGAAAGGTAAAGTTATGTTAGCAGTCTATATGACTCAACCTTTAGTCGTATCAGCATTATAGGAGTCATACCCTGCCTTCTTGTATCCGTTCCACTGTTTGTTCTCCCAAGGCTTAAACTTTCTGTTCAACATACAATTTCTACTTACCTGAGTGTCATCGATTCGTACCTGACTGTACGACTCATACCCTTACTTTTAGTCTTTGTAAGTTTTAACCATTAGTTTGTGTACGACTTCCCTATGCGAGTTGTACTCAAAATTCCAACTTGTATACTTTTGAGACTTCAACTCCTGAATGGTAGCTTAGGTTCTATTATTATTATGAATGCTTTGTAGGACTCGTATCCTAGATTATGAATTGGATGCTTCATTGGTATCTACCTCATTCATAGCTTCTCATGTTGGCTTTTAGTTCTGTTGTTTATACGATTCAGTATACAAGTGTATCGAATGTTCATGACTTCAAGAGCTGACTTGTATCCTTATCAGAGTAAGTCTTCTTCAATTATTTTTCTTCTCTTTTCATTCTAACACTATTGTAAACCTATTTTACCTGCATTATACACCAAAGTGCATCATATCTAACAAAATATCCTAAGTTCATGCATAAAATCATGGTTTTAAGAATAAAATATGTCGTTCTCCCATGCAATATCAACACCCACAACTTAGACTTTTGCATGGACTCAGGCAAACAAAACCATATAACTATTTTCTAGCAGAGTGACAAAGCTTAAACAGGAAGATCTCAAGTATACCATTGCCATAATTTTGAACTTGATTCAAATATTCTTGTTCCCCCTTCTAATTTTTACTTTTCCACTCACACAACTTGTAATGCTTTAGCTAACATAGAAACATAAAGGAATTTGATAGTGGAATTACATTAGCAATTTACACTTGGGAATAGACGCAAACTATATTCATCAAACAATCTATCAACGTAGAAGAATAACCTATGTGCACTCATAGTTAAAGAAATCCCATTCACTCTTTGTTTGGATAGACCAATCTATTTAGGGATATAACACATGGATCTCTCACTCGCAAAGAAATATCACTGATGCACTTATAATACCATAGGCTTACCCTTATGCTCTTTTCCAAAGTTTTCAAACAGTCACGATAAGATCACTATAGGACTTTATTTGGCTTGTAATATAGTCTTGGGGCTGGTAGGATATATTTTGAGATTCATTTAGTGACTGAGCCTCCTAGACACTACGCCTTTCTTGGGGTCCACTTACATTTCACTTCTTATTTTATTTCTGCCCTTTTCTCTCCATTTTTATTTTAAGCATATTCTAATTAGGCCAGGTGTGGTTTTTTGGCATTTATTTTCCTATTCTCTTTTTTGTCTTTTGCCTTTCCTTTGCAACTCTTCTTTCTTTTCTTTTTACCACACATGCTTAAATTTCAAATATTCTTCTTCTACCCTTTTTCTTCTTACTTGATTTCTCTAATGTACACCTATAATAACTACCCTCCACTTAGGAAATTTGTCTGAGTTGAGGTGCACAGTGTACATATGAGGACCTGGGCCAAGATAGGTTTATTGTAACTTAAATGGGAAGGTGATGGGCATAATAAGAAAAATTGGTCTATCAAGGATCAAACATTTGGATCTAAAGGATTCATTCGTTTGGTTAGGACATTTTAGGCTCTAGTGGACTCACACAAAAAAGGTCCTATGATCATCTTCTTCTTAATTATCCTAGACTTACGTAAAAGTAATCAGGCAAGTTCTAGATTCCAACACACCGACGCTCAATAGACCTCACACGGACTTAAATAGGGCTACACTACTAAGTACTAGATATCCAACTATGCAATTGTTTTTTTTCTAACTATTTTATCCCTAATGCTAATGTCATTACCAGATTCACAATAGTCTCATACAAGTATACAAATCATGCACTACATGACAAAATTTTTTGGAAAAAGGGCTCAACTTTTTCATCATAATTTCAGTAAAATTTAAAAAAAATTCACAATAATATTTTCAATTAGCAGTGTTTTAAAAGCCATAACTCAAAAATCAACAAGAAAATCTTTCATTACAACTGAAAATTTTCAAAATCCTCAAAAATCATAATAAAAAATAATCTGCTGCCATACGCGTGCTGATTTTTACCCTATCTCAGTTGCCTACATCAAACCTACAAGTCATAACAGTCTTTCAGTCTTAGCTACTTATGATTTTTAGCTATTTCCAAATTTTTTGGAATAACCCTTACACCAATCTAAAAATCACTACACTATCCCCAGTGCTATACAAAATAAATAGAGTAAGGATAAAGGTCATACCTAGGCGCTCAAGGTTCCAGTGCATCAACATTAACATGGGAGCCCTTAGATCGGGTCCCACTCTTCTCAGCTACTATCCCATTAGCCATGAATAAATCAATGACAATTGGGGTTACCATATCTACCCCCTCAGTATCCACAACTGATGATCTTGATCCACTAGCACCCAAGGCCATCTCATAGACTCGTGTCTGCCTGTCCTGCTCTTTTTTTATACTTTCAGATCTGGCCTTCTTCTTGGCTGCTGTCTTTCTTATTTTTTCTTTTATTCTCTTATTTTTGCTCTTTGGTCTCCTCAATTAGTGTATCTGCTAGGACTTCCCAAATTTTAGACACTGTATAGTAGGAATCACTATATCTATAATGGGTTTAACAACCATCGGTCTCTCATAAAGTTCTACGTCCATTCACTTAATTTATCCCACCTCAGATTTGATATATAAAACAATGTACATCTGCCCACTACTTAGCTGTCAAGTGATCCTCGACACAAAAGTATACAAATGACCTTAGACAAGTCTATCTTGGCTCTCAAACTGTACAATAATCTAAGTCTTTATGCCTCCTTCCATGTGCCAGACCTTAGCCTCTAACGTGGCTAGTCTTGTTATGACCTCTGTCCAAAGTGCTTGTGAAATAAGCATAACACCAGATGGCATACCTTAAGCTCTGGGAGGCACCGACTGGACTGGTTGTATGGCACTAAAAGTGCCTACTACATTTGTATAGGAGCCCTCTGTCTGTTCTCCTGCCTTATTTGCCTCTGCTATAGTTGCTATATTAGTTTGACCATCTTGAGGAAACAACACTGCCAAAATAATTGTTGCATGTCTTGCTAGTCAGGCCAAAGAGTTGTCCACATCTCTAATCAGGCTAAAATCAAATTTCCTCTTTGCCTCAATCATCTCATCTATTCAAGGGAGTTCCAGTACTCCTACAAGTATACAAATCTATATAATCATATAGGGGTAGGCCAATGATGCCTTCTTATATGCTTTAAAAAATTCCCAAACAAAGACCACTATATCTTCCAAGCTCTTATATCATCCACTTAAACCCATACTTCTAGAGTCACTCTTTAAACTCGATAACTAAGATATCCCGATACTAGTTAATCTTCACTTGGGATATAGTACCCTTCTGATCTTGCCACCCCAAAGACGAAACATCCCAATGTTGAATATATCCAACATACTGGGGTATCACCATCATTTAATAATGGGCACAAGAGTAGTGGTCATTGTAAGTGGGGGTCATGTCTATCTATGGGGATAGTATCTACCTCTTACGAACCTTAGGCCTCTTCAGAACTTGCTTCTGCAGATCTAGATTCAACTTTATCATCATCAGCAGCAGCAGGCTGTGGTATGTGGGTAAAATATGTAGTGGGATTCTTCGTTCTAAGGCCCTTTGGAGGTGAGTCTGATTCTTGGGTAACAATCTTCTTCCCTTTTGATTTCTCAACTGTCTTTCCCTTTTGTACAACTTTTTTTATGGCTCCTTCATAAACTTCACCACTGCTAAAGAATGATGTCTCGTACTTTAAATCACTCAATTTTGTACTAGCAGTTGGTGCTTGTTTAGTGTTTTTCTTAGTAGCTTGTTTGGATGAGGAAACTTTCTTTAGAGGCATGGTCCTACAAATGTATCTTTGTTAGTAACTAAGTAAAGAAAATAAAAGAAAAGAAATTAAAACTAAGAAAATAAAATGACTACCTTTGTTAGCAGCTAGTGCTTATTCTGGTTAGGGTATGAGTGGTACGTATGTGTCGTACCTACTGGGTATGACTCATATCAATGAGTCATATCTTAGGAGATGTATACTATTTATTTACTGGTTAGCTTATGAATCCTCCTAACTAATTGTATTGGCAAGTTACGTCTTGTTACCAATAGTTGAAAGCAAATTAGAAACATTTATTATAGCATAATCCCTCCCAAGTGGGTAAGACTAAAAGTGTATGAGTCGTATACATTCTAGAACCTTAAATTTTTTAGACTTCCATGTTGTCAGCGGGTATGAATCCCATTACAACTCCTATACTTATGGGTATGAGTTGTAAAAGGTTATATATCAACTGCAACATAGAAGTAAAACTTTAAATTTTGAATCCAATGAAATTTCCCCAAATACCAACTAATATATTCAACAATATTAATCATTTTAATCCACAATCATACCATATCCATTTCCCAATCCTAGTTCTACCCAATTTAGACATTTCCTCTAGAACACCCAAGCTAGGTTACCCACAATTTCAATATTTGTATAAATTCTACTCAAACCAACTTAATGGTAGCAAACACAACTCACTCCCTCTTAAAATTAAAGAAAATGGGTTCAAAAACATACTTGGTGTTTGAAGTTATGAAATTCTTGTTTTCAAGTTGTAATACCGCGTACTTTTACCTAGCTTAAAATCATCCTAGAAATTTTAAAGACCTGTTCCAAACATGAATCAACTTTTATACATGTGGTATTTTTAAGATTTTGAATTTTTATCATATGGAAAATTGAATAATATTTTCATCGATATGCCCAAATTACAATTTTCTTACAAGAGCGTAAGTGGTCATTGTCAAATATATAACCCAACTAGGTTGGGGTCGAATCCCATAGGGAATATGGTGCTAATTAAGTTGTATGCAGATTAGTTGAATTTTAATCATTTGTTTCCATAAAACAAAATGGGGGATTTGATTTAGTTCACAAATTAATGGTTTCAGTTTAACAAGATGAAATATGTGTAGTATTTGAATCCATAGAAATAGCAAGCTAGGGCTATGTATGCCTTCTAGTTATCATTAGTTTCTAATTATGGGATTTACGAGTTCATACATGCATCATTCTTACAGAGAAACATATTGCATTTAATAGCATAATCCTAGTTTTTCTCAACCATCAAGGACTAATTCACTTCAGTTCTCTCGAATCAAAAGTGTTTACAAAAACAATATGAAATCTCCAAGTATTTAATCCTGTTAAGGCATTAACATATGAAATAGGGGTTGGAAATCCTATTTTCTTGTCACTACTCTCTTTTCCGAACCTCAACTTTTCTATCGATCAAGTTGAGTTTTAAGGCACATCCTTTATGTTTGCAACCACAAGAATTCAAGATAAACAAAGAGAGTATGATATAAGCATATCAATACATGATTAATTTAAAAATCTAAAGTAATAGATTGTATGTTACAAGGCTTCCATAACCCTAACTAATAAACTTAGCTACTCATGAATAAAACGAGAATCTTAATAGAAATATTCATCATACCAAAAAGTAAACCCAATTTTGATGGAGAAGGCGAAGTTATGTGTTTTTACCCACAGTGTTAAGCCGCCACCCTTGGTATGATGATAGGAGAATTTACCGCCTATAGCACTAGATTTTGCCCATATTTTAGCCAAGTTTTGAGAACAAATTATATATTTCATGCACTTTTAGTCCTTTTTCCTGTAGGTGAGCTAACGAACATGATTAGCAAAGTTTCAGGTATAAATGATGAAGAAATCAGCATTTTATGGCTTACTTGACGCCAAAGAAAGCTCACGAAGGAAGGAAAGGGAGCTTGAACGCCTAAAGGACCAAAATTGATACATGGAAAATCTATCCCGGGCTAAAACAACATTTTTGAAGACTTTGGGGACTTGCAGTAACTTAGTTGGATTTGGATAATGATACATTAACCTAGTACAATTGGGTTAAGTATTTCATTTGTTTATTTGGATTAGGAGAATATTACATTAACCTAGTACAATTGGGTTAAGTATTTCATTTGTTTAGTAGGATTTGGTTAGATATTTCATTAGCTTAGTAGGACTAGGATATGGTTATTATAAATACCCTATCATGCTAGAGATTTTTAATAATCTTTAAAAAAGATATACACACTTCAATTAACAATTCTAATTCTTCCATCAATTACAACTCTTCTAATCTTCCCATTAATTCTATTTTTCTTCTTCTATTCATTTATTCTTAATTTCCGCAATAAGAGAATCGTTACTTTGCCTAGGAATTCACGCCTAAATGCCTACCACTTGTGCTACACGAAATTAATCAATCTTGTGGTATAACAACAATGTCAATCGTGATCTCCTTCGTATTCATGGGTAACTAAACTTCTCTGTTGGGGTTATGGAAGCCAACTGAGATACTATCTATTGCTGTGAGTTTGTGAGTTCGTGACACGTATGCTGCTTATATCATTATTCTCTTCATCTTAATCTACATTCTTTGTGGTTGCAAACGCAAGAATACGCCAGTATAACATTTAACTTGTTCGAAAGAAAGGTTATTTGTCTGGAAAAGAGATAATGTCAAGGTAGTAGGGTCCCATCTCCTACTAAAAAGTTAGTGTCGTAACTGGATTAACCTCTTGGAGAATTCGTACCGCTAGACACGCTTTAAGCTCAAAAGAGTTAAAGTGAAATAATCCTCGAATAGGTCGAAAGACGCCTGGATTTACCATCGAATACAATTCTCTATAAGCACATGCATGTCGGAATTCTACACACTCATAGTCAATAGAGACGTATAACTCAGGAGGTGGACATAACCCCAACGCTTCAATTCTCATTGTTTACAACTTACGTAACAATCCTTCTCTTTTTACTTTGCTATTTTCAGCTTTTACTTCATTGTTTTATTTACATTACTTGCACGACAAGACTCCCCCCTTTTTCGAGACTTGCACCAAAAGTTTAGTAATTTTGCTTACTTGTTGGCCAAGCTATTCCCTGTGGGATTGATACCCAACCCAGGTTAGGTTCTATATTTGCTAACGACCGTTTTACACTCCCACGAGAGCTGTAGATTGAGCATTATCAAAAATTGGCGCCGTTACCAGGGAATACGAGTGTCAATCAAGTTCGTGATAATTATTAGACCCTTTGGTCAAAGATTCTCATACTTTTACTTTCAGTTTTTGTCTTTGTTTACTGCAGGTTTTTATTCAGTGCATGCCCCATACTAGAAGTTCTGGTCAACCGTTATTACCTATCAATCCTGAACCACAACGTATTGGCAGAATGGAAGCACAAGCAGAAATCGAAAGGATGGCTGCTCAACAGGAGCAAGCGAGATTAGTTGCTCTTGCTGCCGCGCAAGTACACCAACAAAATATTGATAACCCTGGGCGAGCAGCAAATCCTGACGATGAGGATTTAGGTGATGACAAGTTACTAAACCCTAGGCGTGATGCTGAAATTATAACACCTGTCAATAGAAGAGGTCGACAAGCACGGTTTAGGTATGATCGCCAACCTATGCAGCCAGCTTTCGACGATGATGATGATGATCTTGATGGTGCCGGAGCCACTGGAGCCATAATTCCACCACCATTAGCGCCCGAAGCCAAGTTTAACATCACAAGCACCATGATTTAGTTATTGCAACTCAAGGGATTATTTGGTGGACTAGCAGGCGATGATCCGAATATGCATCTCATCAACTTTATTTCTACATGCAAGTCGTTTGACAATCCTAGTGTTGGTCAGAATGTAATTCGATTACGTCTATTTCTATTGTCTCTGTCTGGGGAGGCAACTCTATAGTTGAATGGGCTGACTCCTGATTCTATTACAAATTGGAGGCAATTGAGAGACGCTTTCCTAGAAAGATTCTTTCCGCCATCCAAAAGAGCACAATTGAGAGATGAAATCAGCAACTTCCATCAGCTTCCCACTGAAGCTCTTCATGAAACATGGGAGAGGTTCAAGACAAAGCTAGCGAGATGCCCAAACCATCATTGACCAATGTTCACCTAATGGAGATATTATATAGAGCCTTGAATTCAATAACTAAACCAGTGGTGGATAACGCAGCTGGAGGATCTTTTATGGACCTCACCTTTGGGCAAGCAAGCAATATGCTGGATCGTATGACGAAACAAAGTAGAGCTTGGCATACCAGGGATTCTGAGGTAGCAATCCCCAATTTGTCTATTCGCATGACTGCAGACCAAAGAAGAAGAGAAGAAGAACGTGATCAGGATATGGCGCACATGAAAACTCAAATGGATCTTCTTACAAAGCATCTATTATCAGGGAAGACTAAAAAAGTGAAAGCTATTGCGTCAAAAGGAAGAGACGAATCTGATTCGGAAGAAGAAGCCAACTACTTGAATAATCAGGGGGGTTTCCGAGGTAATACCCAAGAAAACCAAGGTCGGAACTATTATGATAAATCTAGAAACAAGGACCAAGGTAGTTGGAAGAACAAGAATGAAAAGAGTGGTTTGTACGTTCCCCCTGGTAGACGTGACACCACCACATCTAATTCTGGAAGTATGGAAGACATGATGGCTAAATTATTGAAAGGAGTGGAAGCAACGAGCGCGGGAGTTACGGAGGTAATTAATGATTTGTCCTCCATGAAACAATTAGTTGACTCTCATTCCACTTCAATCAAGCAAATAGAGCAGCAATTGAGCCAACTTTCAGCAGCACTCAATCAAAGAAAGGCTGGCACCTTACCTAGCGATACTGTGCAAAACCCAAGGAATGATGGGTCATGCATGGCCATCACTACCAGAAGTGGTAAGGTTCTGGAAACTTCAGCAAAAGGCAAGCAAGTGGTTGATGAAGTTGCGGGCATGGATGACAACGCAAAAGGAGAAGATGCCGCAGCACCTACTCCTAATGACAAGGACGCCTCACCCAGTGCTGTGCAACCTGAAAAATCTGAAAAACAGAAGCAAGAGGAGAAGAAAACCGTGGAGAGAACACTTTCATACCCACCACCACCTTTTCCCCAAAGATTGAAGAAGGTGGCAGATGACACAAAGTTCAGCAAATTCATGACTATGTTAAAGCAGCTGACCATTAATGTTCCATTGGTGGAGGCACTTGAACAAATGCCTGGGTATGCGAAATTTATGAAGGATCTTTTGACTAAGAAGCGGGCAGCAAGTTATGAGTTGAAAGAAGATGTGCATCATTGTAGTGCAATTGCTCCCCGATCGATAGTTCAGAAGAAGGCCGACCCCGGAGCTTTCACTATTCCTTGCACCGTTGGATCTTTGAATTTTTCCAAAGCATTATGTGACTTAGGATCCAGCATCAATTTGATGTCATTATCAATCTACAAGAAGTTGGGGTTGGGTGATCCTACTCCAACCAATATGAGGCTCGTCATGGCGGATAGGTCGGTAAAACGACCTGTTGGTATTCTATTTGACGTATTGGTGAAGGTTTCTTCATTCATCTTTTCAGCAGATTTTGTTATTTTGGATTGTGAAGCAGACTCAAAAGTTCCCATAATCTTGGGGCGCCCTTTCCTTGCTACAGGAAGTGTGCTTATTGATTTGAGAGCTAATGAGCTTTCATTCCGGATAAATGACGAAGTGGTTCGCTTTAATGTGTGCAAATCAATGAAGCAATCCAAAGATCTAAGTGTATTTTTGGTGGCTGATATTTTCTTTGATGATGAGAAAGAATTACTTGAAGAAGAACAAATTATTGATGACCCTTTGGAGGTTGTGCTTATGAATGGAGAGAATGAGGATGTTAAAAATTGTGAAGAAGCTATTTGTCCTCTATCGGGATTAGGGACATATCGCTATGCTCCCAAGAAGCTGGACCTTGATCTCAAGAATCGACCCACACCACCAGCTAAGCCATCTATTGAAGAGCCACCCACGTTAGAATTGAAGGAGCTGCCAAGTCATTTAAAGTACGCATTCTTAGGAAGCGGAAACACACTTCCAGTTATTATGGCAGCCGATTTGGGTGAGCAACAAGTTGCAGCTCTTATTGCTATTCTACGCAAGTATATACGAGCCATTGGATGGACCATTGCGGATATTATTGGTATTCCACCAGGGATTTGTACACATAAAATTCAACTTCAAGAAAATTGCACACCCAACATTGAGCATCAAAGACGTCTAAACCCACCTATGCAAAAAGTGGTGAAGAAAGAAATTATCAAGTGGTTAGACGCAGGAGTTGTATATCCAATCTCTGATAGTACATGGGTAAGCCCGGTACAATGTGTTCCCAAGAAAGGAGGCATGACGGTGGTCGCGAATGCTAAGAATGAGCTTATTCCACTCAGACCCGTCACTTGAAGGAGAGTATGCATGGACTACCGAAAGATGAATTCTTGGACACTTAAAGATCACTTCCCAATGCCATTCATGGACCAAATGCTAGATCGATTAGTGGGGAAAGGATGGTTTTGTTTCTTGGACGGTTATTCAGGATACAATCAGATTTGTATTGCCCCCAAAGACCAAGAGAAGACAACGTTTACATGCCCATATGGTATGTTTGCCTTCAAACGTATGCCATTCGGGTTATGTAACGCACCAGCCACCTTTCAACGTTGTATGATGTCTATTTTTTTTGAGATGGTTGAAGACACTTTGGAGGTATTCATGGACGATTTTTCAGTTGTTGGTGAGTCTTTTGAGGCGTGCTTGGCGAACCTAAGCATGGCATTGCAAAGATGTGTAGAATTCAACCTTGTGCTAAATTGGGAGAAGTGCCACTTCATGGTAAAATAAGGAATCGTTCTTGGGCACAAAATCTTTAAAAGAGGAATCGAGGTTGATCGAGCAAAAATAGAGGTTATTGAGAAGCTACCGCCTCCAATTTCGGTGAAAGGAGTTCGTAGTTTTCTCGGCCATGCAGGTTTCTATCGTCGGTTCATTAAAGACTTCTCCAAAATTGCTAGTCCATTGTGCAAACTATTGGAGAAAGATGCAAAGTTTGACTTTAATGAAGATTTCTTAAAGGCATTCGAATGCCTCAAAGCAAAACTCATTGAAGCCCCTATCATGGTAGCACCAGATTGGTCTCTCCCGTTCGAAGTCATGTGTGATGCTAGTGGTATAGCCGTTGGTGCTGTTCTTGGTCAGAGAAAGGAAAAATTATTTCATCCTATCTACTATGCAAGTAAGGTCCTAAATGAAGCCCAAAGGAACTACACTGTGATAGAACAAGAGCTCCTAGCGGTTGTGTATGCGTTTGAGAAGTTTCGTGCCTATCTATTGGGAACTAAGGTTATCATTCATACAGACCATGCAGCTCTTAGGTATCTCATGACAAAGAAGGATGCGAAACCAAGGTTGATTCAATGGGTGTTGCTGCTGCAAGAGTTCGATTTCGAGGTCAAAGATAGAAGAGGTTGCGAGAACCAAGTGGCCGACCACCTATCTCGACTTGAGAATGAGCATGTGGCGCAACCTGAAATTCAGATTGATGATGCATTCCCGGATGAAGAGATATTAGCGACAACAATGGAAAAATTACCATGGTATGCCGACTTTGCAAATTTCGTGGTGAGTAATGTGATTGATGATAGGCGGATTTACACGCCTATATCAATATATTTTGCCCATATTTTAGCCTAGTTTTGAGAACAAATTATATATTTCATGCACTTTTAGTCCTTTTTCCTATAAATGAGCTAACGAACATGATTAGTAAAGTTTCAGGTATAAATGATGCAAAATTCAGCATTTTATGGCTTACTTGATGCAAAAGAAAGCTCACGAAGAAAGGAAAAGGAGTGTACACGCCTAAGGACCAAAACTGCTGCAAGAAAAATCTGTCCCGGGCTAAAACAGCATTTCTGAAGACTTTGGGGACTTACAGACACATAGCTGGATTTGGACAATGATACATTAACCTAGCACAATTGGGTTATGTATTTCATTAGTTTATTTGGATTATGATAATGTTACATTAACCTAGTACATTTGGGTTAAGTATTCCATTAGCCTAGTAGGATTTGGTTATATGTTTCATTAGCGTAGTAGGAGTAGGATATGGGTATTATAAATACCCTATCATGCTAGAGATTTTGAGACATTCCTCCCTTAGTGGAGAGATACATTCCTCCCTTAGTAGAGAGAATTCATTCACCATTAATCTTACAATCATCTTACACTCTTTAATTCATCTTCTAATCTTTCCATTAATTCTTATTCTACTCTTCTATCCTTAAATTCCACAACAAGAGAATCGTTACCAAGCCAAGGAAACACGCCACACACCTATCACTTGATCTACACGCCATTACTCAATATCGTGATATAATAACAATGTCAATCGTGATCTCCTTCGCATTCATGGGTAACTAAACTTCTCTGTTGGGGTTATGGAAGCCGTATGAGTTACTATCTATTGCTGTGAGTTTGTGAGTTCGTGACACGTATATTGCTTGTATCATTATTCTCTTCATCTTAATCTATATTCTTTGCGGTTGCAAACGCAAGAATACGCTAGTCTAACATTTAACTTGTTCGAGAGAAAGGTTATTTGTCTGGAAAAGAGATAGTGTCAAGGTAGTAGGACACCCTTTCCTATTAAAAAGCTAGTGTCGTAACTGGACTAACCTCTTGGAGAATTCGTACTGTTAGACACGCTTTAAGCTCGAGAGAGTTAAAGTGAAATAGTCCTTGTTGAGGTCGAGAGACGCTTGGATTTACCATCGACTACAATTCTCTATAAGCAATTGCATGTCAAAACTCTACACACTCATAGCCAATAGAGACGTATACCTCAGAAGGTGGACATAACCCCAACTCCTCAATTCTCATTGTTTCACAACCTACGAAACATTCTTTCCTTTTTACTTTGCTATTTTTAGTTTTTCCTTTAATATTTTAGTTACACATTACAATCCCCCCTTTTTACGAGACTTGTACTAAAAGTCTAGTAACCGTTGCTTACTTGTTGGCCAAGCTATTCCCTGTGGGATCGATACCCAACCCAGGTTGGGTTCTATATTTGCTAACGACCGCTTTACACTCCCATGAGAGCTGTAGATTGAGCGTTATCAGTGATACCTGCCAATTTATCTTACCACCAAAGGAGGAAGTTTATGCATGACGTACAACACTACTATTAGGATGAGCCATATTTGTTTCGACAATGCGCGGATGGTATTATTTGATGATGTATATCCCATGTAGAGGTGCCTAATATTTTGGAAGCATGCCACACTTCCCAAGTTGGAGGACATCATGCAGGTAATCGGACAGCAAGAAAGGTGTTGCAAAGTGGTTATTATTGGCCTTCGATATTTAGAGATGCCTACGACTATGTTAGAAGGTGCGACCAATGCCAGTGCCAAGGTGCTATATCGAAACACCATGAAATGCCCATGTCCAAAATTCTTGAGGTAGAACTTTTTGATGTGTGGGGTATTGATTTCATGGGTCCATTCGTAAATTCGTTTGGAATGAAGTACATCTTGGTTGCTGTGGATTATGTTTCGAAATGGGTGGAAGCTGTAGCATTGGCCGACAATGAAGGGAAGCGTGTTGTATCGTTCTTAAAGAAGAATATCTTCTCTCGCTTTGGAGTACCTCGTACTATCATAAGTGATGGACGATCTCACTTTTACAACAAGCTATTCAAATCAGTTTTGGCCAAGTATGGTGTCAAGCAACATAAGGTAGCTACGCCTTATCATCCCCAAACTAGTGGACAAGTGGAAGTTTCCAATCGCGAGATCAAGCAAATCGTTGCGAAGACGGTTAATGCGAATAGGAAGGATTGGTCTAGGAAGCTTGATGATGCACTATGGGCGTACAGGACTGCATTCAAAACACCCATTGGCATGTCTCCTTATCAACTAGTTTATGGGAAGGCTTGTCACTTACCCATCGAGCTCGAGCATAAGGCATTGTGGGCATTGAAGCAATTAAATTTGAATTGGGATGATGCTAAGAATCTGAGGTTGGAGCAGCTGAACGAATTAGATGAGTTCCGTCTCCATGCATATGAAAGATCAGACCTATACAAGGAGCGGATGAAAAAGTATCATGATCAGTGGATTGTTCGACGAAACTTCCAAAGGGGTGATATGGTACTTCTCTTCAACTCCAGATTGAAGCTCTTCCCAGGTAAGTTAAAGTCTAAGTGGTCTGGTCCATACAAAGTTATCCAAGTCTACTCGTCTGGAGTAGTCGAATTGGAAGGCAATAATGGTGTTGTCTTCAAAGTGAATGGCCAACGTGTTAAACCTTATATCGGTCCTCTTGACTCAATGAATTATATGGCCATCACTTATCTCGACGAAGTCTAAGTACTCGAGGAAACTACGTCGAGCCACGACAATAAATAAGGCGCTAGATGGGACGCAACCCATCATTTTATTGTTTTATCGTTTTTCGTTTATCGTTTTGTCTTTCTTTTGTTCTATTACTTGTTTTGCTTTTGATAAGAGAAAATACAAAAATAAGAGTCATGCCACGACCAAAACTAAGGCGCTTGGTGGGAGGCAACCCATCGTACTAATCGTTTTCATTGGTTTTGAGCAAATATAGGTGCGAGAAGTATTCAACGAGGAGATTGGTTTCAAATGACGATTTGGACGTATTGTATGGTAAAGGTGGTAAGTTAGGAATAAGGATGCATAAGTCTATGGATTGAGCATTGCTCATGCCAAAATAGGCATCGAGGAAGGCTAGGCCTAGGTAAAAATAGGCCACGAACAATGCAAAATCTACACTATAGCCTAAGGTCTCGGAATCTAGTGTGCAAAGACATAGGCGCCGCCCATGCTTACGTGTGCTATACACTATGCGCCGCCTATGATATAGCATTAGGTCTCAGTATCTCAAATGCCATACACTATGCGGCGCATATATCCCTAAATGCTATACACTATGTGCCGCATATGTCCCTAAATGCACTACACTATGCGCCGCCTATACTATGATTATGCAAAGCACTATGCGCCGCATAGAGGTCATTTTTGTCTCCAAAACCGTTTGTAAATGGGTCAAAACCCGACCCATTCTTTTCCTATATAAAGGGGACTTAGTCTTGAAACATAACCATATTGGAAATTGACCTAAAGGCGCCGCACATCCACCCAAATCATCTCAAAATTTTTCTTTTTTGCTCTTTCAATTCACAAGACCATCTCCAAAGGATCCAATAACGTAAGTACTCTTTTATTCTTCATCTATTTCTCGAAAGTACTACGTTACTATGTCTATTATGAATTGCTACATCTTGAAGGGTTATTGGTGATGTTAATGTGTTTGGATTGTTGATACAAAACCATGTGAGTACACATATACGTTAGGATAATCTTGACTTGTTCCGACTTGAATTTGGTTTTACTAGCCTTGTTATACTATTTGCGGAATTGCTATGGTTATGAAAATTTCTTAAGCTTGATACTTGGATACTTACATGTTAGACTATCTCGTTCATCGGGATAAGACTTATAGTTGCCTACCAACTTAGGAGGTTGTGATTGTTGAAAATAACTATACCATGATGTAACCCCTATGTAGTAGTGTTGTTATACCTAACATGAAAGTAGTGCACTGGCTGCAAGTAGTGATGCATCACTGATTTTCTTGTCGGAATATAGTTCCTAAAACGTATGTCGACGAAGTTCAAGTAATCGACTGCATTCACTTCACTGTTTTGTATTAACGAACCTAAGTGTGGGGTGGTACCCCGATGGCTTGTTTATAGATTGTTTCCTTTGAGTTGATGCTAACATGAATATTGTTTAAGACTCAGGAACAATGGCACCTAAAGCGCGACAAGATAAGGCTACCACTTCCCAAAAGGGCAAGAAGAGAGGTCTCAAGGACCAAGGAGAATCATCCTCCATGCAACTACCCCACCGAATGTTTGGAATAAAATGGGTTCTTGAGGAGGAAGCCAAAGAATGGTACAAGAACAACAAGGAAAGAAAATATGTTCACGTCGACTTGATCAATAAGGACACCCTAGCAAAGAAGGAGCCGCGTATGTTGGCGAAAATAATGGTGTTGAATCTGGATTTCATCTTCCGCGACATGGGAGAATGTAATCTCAATTTGACAAGGGAATTCTATGCCAACTAGTCGCCGAAAACCACAGGCAACGAAGTCAAGATTCGGGGCCAAGTGTTACAGCTCAACGCGGATTTGATCAACTCCTTTCTTGGCTTACCTTCGGTCGACCCAGCACCATTCAAAGAGCTGTACAGTAGGCCTCCTTATAGAGCATTACGACACACACTTTGTGGAAGTAGATCCATGGCAAGGTGGGGCAGACACCGAGACACCGAACGACACAACACCTTCCCCTATGCTCCATTGAATAGGGAAGCAAGAATCTGGTTGCGTATTGTCAACTCATGCCTTATTCCTGGGACTCAATACACCAAAATATCAAGAGATAGAGTGTGTTTGGTCTATGCTTTGATGACGAATGTCCGTATCAACTTTGGGGCGATCATTCACTCTACAATGTGGAAGGCCAGACTCCACAAAAGGTCCCACTTCCCTTTTGGTAATCTGTTGACAGCAATCTTGAGGAAGGAGGATATCGAAGAGGAACCAGCTGATCACAAAATCCCACATAACCCGAAGAAGGTTGACCTCACAAAGGTCAAAGATGCTGAAACAACTCATTGTGTCACCCTTACTACTGCGGAGAGACGTGCTCGTGATGAGAGTTTCTTCCGTCATCTTTATGGCATGACACGATTTACTATGATGAGTGGTGGACGCGTTCCAACTACTACAGAGCTCCAACAGCTGGACCACGACTATCCAATGAACATGCATGCACGAGAGATGTGTGGAGTGGGCGTATACTTTGAGGAACCTCTAGACGATGATGTGCCGACCGATGACGATCGACTCTTGCCAGACTCCAACGAGGAGGAGAACTCTGACGACGACTCTTATGATAATTCCGACGAAGGGGGTATGACCCCCGACATTGAGGAAGAGTCCGACTGACCAGGTTCTTCGTATTTATTTTCCACTGAGGGCAGTGTCCCGTTTAAGTGTGGGGTGGCGGTATCGCATGCTATACTTCTCTATCACATCTATGTTTGTTTACTCTGTTTACTTTGTTTTATTTTTGTGTCATTTTTTAGGAATAATTTTTTTAGCTTCGCATGAAATAATTCCAATAGGCAACATAAGATTATAACAAGAGTATGTGCTACAATTATGACTATTGAGACATTTAGGCTCTAATTGTGACTCATTATGTGATATTGTGTGGTTCAATTCCTTCACTTGTTGGGTCAAGAGTCTATATTACTTCCAAGAAAGTCGACCATGTGCCTTGTGTGTGTGAGATTAATAGTATATTCTATGTTTGTGGTTGATGTTAGAACTTGCCTGGTATGTATGCAAAGCGAAAATAAGGAGTGTAAGTTTAGGAGATGATTTAGGCATTTCTTCGGCAACCTACATATGTTTACCTTCGTTTTACCTACCCTTGGACATCATCCTAGTTAAACCCTTTTGAGCCTTTAGCCTATTTCTTTGACAACCTTGTATGTAAGCCTAATCCATTTTTTCAAGACCGTGATTTGATCCAAATTCCTAAGTGCTTTAAAGTATAAAGTTATGTGACAATATAAGAGGAATTGGGTAAGTATGATGCTTTAAATTGTAATGGTGCTTGAATGTGTTATGAAAAAGAAAGTGCTATCATAAGAGGTATGTTGTGAAAAGAAGAAGGAAAAAGAAAGCTAAAAAGTGAGTTATATTTAAAATTGAAAAGCAAAAGAGGAGAACAAGGGTGGTAGAATAAAAGAAGAAGAAAGGATGAAAGAAAAAAGTGTCAATGATACAATGTGATGTATTAAAGTGCTTAGGAACTTAGTCACTATTTCCGGCCAAAATAGCTGATCCTACCCGTCCCTTAGCCTACATTACAACCATCAAAAGACCTACTTGATCCTAATCTTAACATTCTAACATTTAGTGGAGTATCACACTAAGGGCAAGCCTATGGTCATCAGTTGCTGCATATGAATTCTTTGTGAGAGTGAGAGCAAGTATATTTTGATACCCATGTTTGAAAAATATGCTATACTTGTGAGTGATTATGGGTACTATATTGTGAGACACACATGGTTGATGAGTTTGGGTAGTTGTATATGATTCATTGTACCTTAACTTTTGCATGCGAGTTGACCTCCATCACGAGTCTATGCTAGAGGCTAAACTGTTTCTACTAATAATCAGAAAGCTACTCTTTGTTGATAATTGTTGTACTTGTCTTGACGAATATTTTATGTTGATACTGTGAAACCCTAAGTTGATGTTTAGACGGACATGATATTTTGTTCGAGGATGAACAAAGCTTTAAGTGTGGGGTGTTGATGATAGGCGAATTTACCGCTTATAGCACTAGATTTTGCCCATATTTTAGCCAAGTTTTGAGAACAAATTATATATTTCATGCACTTTTAGTCCTTTTTCCTGTAAGTGAGCTAACGAACATGATTAGCAAAGTTTCAGGTATAAATGATGCAGAAATCAGCATTTTATGGCTTACTTGACGCCAAAGAAAGCTCACGAAGGAAGGAAAGGGAGCTTGAACGCCTAAAGGACCAAAATTGATACATGGAAAATCTGTCCCGGGCTAAAACAGCATTTCTGAAGACTTTGGGGACTTGCATTAACTTAGTTGGATTTGGATAATGATACATTAACCTAGTACAATTGGGTTAAGTATTTCATTTGTTTATTTGGATTAGGAGAATATTACATTAACCTAGTACAATTGGGTTAAGTATTTCATTTGTTTAGTAGGATTTGGTTAGATATTTCATTAGCTTAGTAGGACTAGGATATGGGTATTATAAATACCCTATCATGCTAGAGATTTTTAATAATCTTTAAAAAAGATATACACACTTCAATTAACAATTCTAATTCTTCCATCAATTACAACTCTTCTAATCTTCCCATTAATTCTATTTTTCTTCTTCTATTCATTTATTCTTAATTTCCGCAACAAGAGAATCGTTACTTTGCCTAGGAATTCACGCCTAAACGCCTACCACTTGTACTACACGAAATTAATCAATCTTGTGGTATAACAACAATGTCAATCGTGATCTCCTTCGTATTCATGGGTAACTAAACTTCTCTGTTGGGGTTATGGAAGCCAACTGAGATACTATCTATTGCTGTGAGTTTGTGAGTTCGTGACACGTATGCTGCTTATATCATTATTCTCTTCATCTTAATCTACATTCTTTGTGGTTGCAAACGCAAGAATACGCCAGTATAACATTTAACTTGTTCGAAAGAAAGGTTATTTGTCTGGAAAAGAGATAATGTCAAGGTAGTAGGGTCCCATCCCCTATTAAAAAGTTAGTGCCGTAACTGGATTAACCTCTTGGAGAATTCGTACCGCTAGACACGCTTTAAGCTCGAAAGAGTTAAAGTGAAATAATCCTCGAATAGGTCGAAAGACGCCTGGATTTACCATCGAATACAATTCTCTATAAGCACATGCATGTCGGAATTCTACACACTCATAGTCAATAGAGACGTATAACTCAGGAGGTGGACATAACCCCAACGCTTCAATTCTCATTGTTTACAACTTACGTAACAATCCTTCTCTTTTTACTTTGCTATTTTCAGCTTTTACTTCATTGTTTTATTTACATTACTTGCACGACAAGACTCCCCCCTTTTTCGAGACTTGCACCAAAAGTTTAGTAATTTCCCTTACTTGTTGGCCAAGCTATTCCCTGTGGGATCGATACCCAACCAAGGTTGGGTTCTATATTTGCTAACGACTGCTTTACACTCCCACGAGAGCTGTAGATTGAGCGTTATCATGGTACAAAAACTACAGAATAATGAATAATACGTGACTTTTAAGCATCAAGTAGTTTTAATAACTTTTCCCTCATAATTTTCTTTTAAGTCCCTAGACTAACTCAAAATGACAAATTAGTCTTGGACATAGTTTTTAGGCACCACATTTGGTCCAGACGGCTAGTCTCTCTTGTGTCATATGCCATCCGCATTCCATAGTCCCATTATGTTTTCATCTACCTTATTAATACCTAAAATCATGCTAATCACATCGGTTAGCTCAATTACATAGGAGTAGAGTAAAAACATAAGAAACTGGGCACTTTGTTCTCCAAACTTAACTAAAATATGGGTAAGTTATGGTGCTTAGGCATATAAATACACCCAAGATCATGGTTCCAATCATTTAATAAAACTCCTAAAAATACCCTATTGAGGACATCGAACCTACGATTTTAAAGAATGATTATGGTTACATATCATGATCGTCCTTAAGGCTCTAGGTTCTTAAGAAATTTTCCTAAACCTCTTTGGGATGAGAACAGTCATGATTGTGGTTTGATACAACCATAGTAAGTATGAGTCATAACTCAGGTCTTTATATTTTAAATAAAACCTTAGCACGGTGTGACCTGGCTTAATTTTTAACCCTAAGTCCTATATTTGAGACACAAATGCATTTTATTCTTATTTAAACTCACTTCCCATTAAAATTAATCCATCAAGAGAGCAAGAAATTGAGAAATCTCACACCCGATTCACTTTCCCTAGTTACTCCTCTTAATTTCAATATCTATATCACTCAGACTCCAAAGAAAAAAATTGTAAGTTCATCATGAATTATTGTTAATTAGCTCCATGAGTTGACATAAAATAGAAAGGTGTTAAATTAGTTTCACAAGGAGTTGTAGGGAAAATATTTGATATTATTCTGGTGGGTGAAAATTTGTGAATGAGTGAGAACAATGGGGAAGTCTAAGTACCCATTGGACGTTACTATTAAAACTTTGCCAATGAATGTCAAAAATAAGGGTCAAAGCTCATGACATAAATCTGTTAAGTGTTAGCACACTCCACGACACAACCTACGATTGTGGCGTCTACCTACAGTTGTAGGTTGGATCATTGTGAGGTACCAGTTCCTATAATATAGGCTCTCATCATACGAGCATATCCCACATTGGTCCTATCAAGATACGATCATGCTATGTGATTGTCTGATGTGACACTCTTAGTAAATTGAGTTTTTTCCTATGATAGAAAGGTACGATCATTCCTTCAATGCATAGTCATAGGAAAGATTCATATAATGTAATGTTTCCCCAGTAATTTTAGGGGAACCCTTCCTACGATCAAAAGGTATAATCATACCTTCATTACACGATCATGGGAAGGCCTGTCCACTTATAATTTTGCACCAAATTTTGAATTGATTTCTGAGACTAACTATTGTATGAACAGGTACTATGTCCCACAAAATCTCTCAAGAAAATGCAAGATAAAGCTCTCCACAAGAAGACTGCTAAGGAAAAGTCGCCCAAAGAGAAACCTCTATCCTTGAAGAGTGAGTTAGATAACTAAAATGAGATCAAGGTAGAGTACTCTACATGCTCCTCAGCTGACAAATAAACCCCTTAGACCACTAAAGCAAAATCGAAAGAGAATAAGAAGCCCAAGGCTACTACATCTAAGGTCTTGGTATTCGCATCTACCTATATCAACTTTCTCCAATCTGAAGTGGAAGGGCAAAACACATAATAATATGGGTTGAGCATTATTATGCTGGTTAAGAGATGAGCTCTTAGGAGAGTAAGGAAGATTCTAATCCTAAATCAACTAAGGGACCTGCTAGAGATATACCTCAAAAGGGTATTGACCAGACGCATTAGATTGTCCTAAACTCTCAAAATTCCCACATTGACAGGGCCTCACTTACAGACAGAGGGAAAAAATAGAAGTATACAAGAGAGCCTCAAATTTTGTCAAAGTCACTACAAAATATCCTAGAGGTGGTGTAGGTATTTGAGAAGTACGAGCTTAGATGGATGACTAGGCCACTCATAAACTAAAGTTTGGAGTTTTGGGGGGAGTTCTATGTCAACTATGCAGACATGATTAAGAACATTACTCCCCTAGTAAAGTATAAGGATAAGAGAAAACAGACTTAGTTGGACATGATATGAGTTTTGACCATGAGGTTTATAATTCCATCAAGTCTATCTTTAATGTTTTATTTAGAACCACTTTTGATCCAGCTAAGGAGACTCCAAAATATGATTCCAGATAAATGACCTAAAAAGAGTAAAAATTTATCCATAGATGACAAGTGATGCACTACAAGTCATTGGACGGTCACATTGCAGAGGCTAGAGAGAATGCACCATGGGTCAATGAGGCCACAATATTGTAACGCCCTGAAATCTAGTTTTTGGGATGCCACACGGTGCTTCGAACTACAAGTAGCCCTGAGCTAACCCTAGCTACCTTCTAATACGTCTTAATCTCATCATAGGGAAATATAAGTATAAAATAATGATAAAATACAGAAAACTCTCTGAATATATCTAAAAGTACTAATCTCATCAATCTAATTAAACAAATACTAAAAAGTCTAAATAAGACAACTGAGATCTAAGACTGAATCTGGTAGTCCGACAAGCCTCTACTAGCTGAGTCTAGAGAGTCACTGGGATAGGCCCCAGCTAACTCAAACTATTTGAAATAAATAAAGGGACATCTAATAATAAACTAAAACATGAATAGATAAGTCCTCAAACTATGAGGACTCACCAACTACTAGGATGTAGATGATATACTCAAAAATTACTATCACTGCTGAGACTAAGCACCTAAACCTACATTTTGAGATAATGTAGCACATAAACGTATATGTTGATCAGTACTTTGAAGACATACTGAGTATATGGGGGTGTATGCAATAAGTAAACAATATCATCACAGTATATGAAATTATGCATGCTAAATATAAATGACTCACGTAGGCTTGAGTAAATCTAAAGGCTGAAGATCATAATCAAGACAAGTAAAACATATAGTAAAAATCTTGTGAGCCATAACACTTAGTTTTAAAATTTGTATTTTATTCTTATTCATAAATCATATCTGAAAACTTATTCTGCAAAGGGGATTCTTTCAAAGCTTTAGGGAATATATTCTTAACTGTTAGACTGTAGAGATGATACTTTTAAAAGTATTCTAAAAATCCTTACTGTTAGGCTGTCAAACTTTAGGGAAAATACTTTATCAGAAAAGCTGTATATCTTTTTCTAGCAAGGAGGTTCTCTTAACTGACATAAAATATGTGAGTTACATAAATCCAACGTCTTGACCTCCTTAGGAGGAAACTTCACATTGGGGAGAGGTGGCATACTCTTGCGATGGAGTACAACCTAACCAAGTGATCGACCACAAGCTAAATCTATCATCCATATAAATGGGAATAATCTGAGTCTGTACCTACATTGTCTACATAGTTCTGTGGTAGATAGGGCACGTTAATCCCACACTTTCCGCTCGGTGCTAAATACTACTCCCTTTAAGATTTGTATGCTCAAAACTATTGGAAATCCACTTCTTAAAAATAGCATAAGGATTTATATGAGAAAACATTTATGCACCAACTCTAGTAAGTCTATAAACAAAATTATTCTGAGTTTCTGTAAACTATAAAATCTGTAGTGGATTGCAAAGCTAAACCAATGATCAAAAGATCAAAGTTATATTAAAAACTGTAAACAATCTTGCTCATAAGATACTTATAGCACCAACTTTCTGGAAATCACAATAATCAATCTTAGATAATAGTCCATGCTTCAATAATATCAAGATAATGACTTTAAGTCACAATATCATGTTCAATTCAATTGAAAAGCTACAAACAATATCTCAAATTATGCTCATGGTATTCAAAATCATAAAAGAGCATTCTTTAACTTGAAACAAACATGGGATTTCATAATTCAATTATATCATACTCAAAATCATCAATAAGATACTTTGGGTATAAACCCTAATTTCAAATCATAGGAAATTTGCTGAAAAATATAATTATGGGCACAAGGACGAAAGATTTATCCTTGTTCAAACCCCACATACCTTGAATTAATAATCTTTAATGAAAACTTGGAACTTGGATTCCTATTGATGCTTAGGGGATGAATTCTTAGTGCTCTTGTATTGGGAAGTCTCAATCTTTAATTGTCTTGGGAGAATTAATGGAGGAATCTTGGATTTCTTAGGGAGGAAGGTGATGAACTAGGGTTTTTCTATGAGAGTGAATGATGAATAAAGCATAATGTGATTCGAAATATGCTTAATCTTTTGTTTTTGGATGGATTAGGGGTTGGGAGGATGACCAAAATGCCCTCTTTAAACTCCCAAACGAAATTGAAAAATGCAACAATTTGCGAACTGGGTGGCCACCGCAACGCACCACAATCACGGTTGCTCACTGGAATTTGGATGAACGGGAAATAGGATCCCTCCGCGATGCACCACAATTATGGAGCCCTTATGTTTGTCATTTGACTACTGGCGCGATGCGCCAGTATCGCGAGGTCTCACTGGAAATTACTAAATGAGAAATTGGGCCTCTCCGCGATGCGCCAAGATCCCTGGGCCTCGCTAGAAATTGACAATTGTGATATTACTCTTCTCCGCGATGCGCTAAGGGCCCAAATGATGGTGTTTCATGATTTGAACTTAAAATAGCCATAGTTCTTACCCGGTTATTGGATTTAGGCAAATCTTATATTGCTTGAAAGCTTATTCAATTTCCTACGCTATGGAAGTTCAAATCTAAGGAATTCCACACAAAACAAATATCATTCATTCTAAGAGCTAATACTTGACACTTTCGGGGAGAGTTTAAGCTAGGAAAATCGCAAGGTATTACAGATCTATAAGCATACCTTGAAGTTCACTGTCAAGGCTTGGTGGTCAGTTGTGAGGCACTGCATCATACCCACTACCAATGTTAACATATTACGTGCAACCAATGTAGGCCTCATAGCTACTTTCATGGAAGAATTATAGTTCAACCTCCCGTGGATCATTGCAGAGTAGATTCTAGACCGAGTGTTGCAGTTTAGCACCACATTTTCATTTTCAAGCCTTAGCACTTAGCTGTTATAGAATGATCATTTACCAATTATAGATGTAGTAGATAGGTTTATTTAGCCAATGAACACTATGTACATGGCCTTGATTAAGGGCTTGAAGAACCCAGTGGCTCAAACTCAGGGTGTTGAGATCTTAGAAGTAATGGGGTGCCCCGTCTAGTGATATCTCATAATTTGATGTAGGTGATACACCATTCTCTCAGTAGGAAAAAGCACCTTCGGGTGCTTGTTAGTTGGTGCCAGTTGGATATACTTTTGATTCCTACAGCATAAATGGAGCAGATTATGTGAAACCAATTGTTGCATGATGCTCGAATCCACAAATTGGATGAAGATAGGGGTAAATCCCTACGTAGAAAATGAGATTAAGACAGCGTGCAAGTAGTTTAGAACCACTTTGACAGATTTAAGAGCTGCTAAGATTGAGGGAATCCAGGATCTATACATAAGTACCATCAATATATATTTGCCATTTATGAAGGAAGCGGTCAAAAAGTTCACTGAGAATGTCATCCCTGTTGCCTCTTCTCCATCTCCCTATATACTATCTATGGCAAATTTAACAGCTGATGTGGACTCCTTGGTCCTAGATTTTTATAGCAGGGTATCGCTGGTTGAGTGAGATGATTTAGAGATAAAGCAAACGGGCGATGATTTTGCAACCCTGGAAGAAGAGAAGAAGGGATAGAAAAGAAAATAAATAATAGAGAGAAAAAAAAGGAAGAATAAGGAGAAATTAACTGCATAGACATTTAAGGCATTCATTTCGAAGGGTGCTGAGATCCCACCTGCTACTAAGGTTGTGACCCAGACTAGAGAGAGCACGGAGTTTTTCCCTATTACATCTTTGAGTACACCGGCCTCCACTAATGCTAATTTATCTTAAAGTGCCTCGGACATAGCCGCGACCACTAGAGCAGAAGAGATAGGATGGCCCCTATCTATGACCTTACAAAATAGAGTACGATGGTCATCTAGTGCGCCTTAGGTATGTCCTTGCCCTAGTGTTACATTTTTCTATGGTTTCGAGCAATGTGGACATTGCATAATTTCCACGTTGGGGGTAGGGGTATGCCGAGGATTTTTTTTGTCGTGCTTCTTTTCCCTCAGTTTCTCTATCTAGTTAGAACCAACATGTTTAGTTTTTTTTAAATATGTTTAGGTGTTTTTATAGATGATTTTTATGTGTTCTTATGTTATGTGTGTAACTTTGAGGAAATTCAGCAAAGTTGATGCAATCAAACTAAAAAGAGCATGCAAATTTATTTTGAAATATTTGAATCATACTACCCCTTCGAGAATTTGTTTGTGTATGCTATATTGTATTCTTACATGAAATGTAACCAATATTTGTATCTTGACATGACATTAGGATTGTGAATGTGATAACCTGGCATAACTTTTATGAATCAGATAGGTAGTAACTTAATACATCACCTTGAGAAAAGTGAGTGAGATTTTATCTAATCGGTGTGCGGTCTAAAACTTTCCCAGTTAGTCTTGTCCAAGTCATAGGATAAAAGGCTAGAAAATAATCATAGGTTGTTCTTGAAACAATCCACTTAAAGCCTAAAAGGTCTACCAAATAAATAAAATATCCCTTGAGACCTAATTTGAGCCTAAATGGACCCTTATCTTTGAAATTAGTATATTCATCTCCCCCATTCTTATAATGAACCTGATTTAGACTTGATCCCTTCTTGGACATTATGCACCTCAACTCAGGCTAATTTTCATGACCCAAACCAGGGCCTGGCCATGACGCATATCTCAAATCCACCAAGGACTAGAGACCACCCCCTTTGCCTAACCACATAGAGCGTAGAACACCTAGAAATGACTGAAATTCGAACATATAACAAGATAGAAAGACAATAAACTCAAGTATAACTAAGAGTGTCAACATCAATACCCAATCCACTGTAATATTTAAAAATACTCTACTAATCCAAAAATAATCTAAGTCAGTACATGCCCCCAACCTTGAATATGACAATGACAATGTTAATGTCTTTAATTCTAATTTATGAAAGGAAACCAAAGGAATGATCAAGTCTTTCGGAGAATGAAACCTCACCACTTCCCTGCAAATGACTGATGAACCAAGTCGATCCATCTAACACTGTGCAGGAAAAGTAGAAGTATCTCTGGTGCCTGCATCACATAGGGATATAGCGTTCGGAGACAGTTAGTGGATTGAGCACTAGCATGAAACTCAAGGATAGGAGAAAATATAATGCCAAGTCAATTCCAATTCAAAACCATGTGAATATCATCATATATACATACATAAATAATATGTCGTGATAGGGAACAAGAATTTTCATGGAGTAAAGCATTATCCTGGAAGACATAGCTTAATCAAGAAAAAAGAAACCCACGGGCTATATGGGTTCAGCTCCCTCTGCTAAAAGGGCCCCAGTGCATGTTAGCCACACAAATCGGAGAAAAATTGAGGGAAAGATAAAGCCATCAAGATAACTATACATCCCAAAAATATATATTGAGTGTTACACATGCATACGGTCATCAAGATCAAACCTAATGTCGACAAATATGAGTTTCTAGTATAAGTCATCTGAGGGCCACAACTTTGCAGTTTCTCTACATAACCCCTGTTAAGCCTAATTTAAAGCAAGTTTCACATCACCCATTTATTTAAACCAAAAAAAACAACCATTAAGGTAGCCCATGGGTATAGTCATACCCTTAATTGAAAGCATATCTCTATGCCATAAAAGTCACATTTACTTGGGGGAATACCTCGACACTATTTGTTCATTAAATAAAACATAACCAACAAGGCCTTCAGAATCAATGTTCATTGTTTAACCATTTATGCAATGAAATAATATAGGTGAGTAAGTCTAACCAAGTGACTATTTCACAATTCAAAGCCATTTACACAAGTGGATTAAGGGAGCACAATTATTCATAACCAATTCCAAGTTTAAAAATCAAATTGGGGGAATACCTTGGCCCTTGTTCCAAATCCCACACCCATGCACCCCATTAGTTCAAAACATCAATTTCTAAGCATGAATAACTCATAACAACCATGAGAAAACAATTCAAGGACCAATCATTCAAAAATCCTCAACCCAATCAAAAGCCATATTCAAATACATGCAATTAAACCATTTAAACACATATTTTTGATAAAATAATAACTAGGGAAGAGTAACATGCCTAAAATACCAAGATTTATGGAGAGAAACTAACCCTTACACCCTTAGATGACCAACTATTTGGAAACCTTAATTATGTTGACCTTGGAGAATTAAGAGGTTTTGATAGAGTGTTTTGAGTTCTAAAATGTTAAAAAAAAGCATCCCAAGGGTGTTTTATGGTCGTGGGTGTTAAGTGAGGGAAGAGGGAAAAGTCCAAAATTCCCTAAACATAAAAGATGAAAAATTATCGCCAATGACTATGGGTCACCATATGACCCGTAAGGACTCACTACGGCTCATCATCATTAGTCGTAGCCAAGACAGTAGCTGAAGGGCCCCCCACCCCCGGTAACCCTATGACTCATTATAAGACCCTAAGACTCGTAAGGTCCTAGTGGTAGTCAAGACCGAATACTTTGGGCATCACACTAGTTTGGTTACGGATGGGATTACACGACTCATTTAGCGTTATTACAAATCGTAACCCCTAGTCGTAGTCACAACAGAAACTCTAGTCCAACATACTGGCTAGGCTATGATTGGGTCCCGAAGACCCATAATGACATGTTATGACTCGTTAGGAGAGTCATAATCTGGGCAGTGAGTCTGGAAACTCAGACTTTTCAAGGAACAAATTCCTAGGTTTTATATTCTTCCCCCCCCCTTCAAGACCATTCATCCCCGAATAATGAGACAAGGCTTTCATTAGCACGAGTTAACACGGAGAACATCCACGCTTACCCTTAACAAGGACAGAAAACAAGGATATCAAGGAAATCATAATTTTATTTAAGAAAGTCAACAAGCAAAGATATTAAGGAATACGCATACCTCAAGAATGATTATTCCGAAGCGGGAAACAAGAATGGATATTTGGACATCATGTCCTCTTTGGATTCCAAAGTAGCTTCTTCACAATTTTGGTTCCTCCACAGAACCTCTATCGAAGACATATCCTTCGGTCGCACCCGGTGGACTTGCCAATCCAAAAATCTCAATGAAAACTTCATCATAAGACAAGGAATCTGAGACACCAACTCTCCCCAAAGAAACAACCAAGGAAGGATCACCTACGCACTTCTTTAACATTGACACATAGAAGAGAGGATGGAAAGATCTCAACCCAAAGGAATTTCCAACTCATAAGATACATTTCCCACTCACCTCAGAATATGATATAGACTAACATAACAGGGACTGAGATTTCTTTTCATTATAAACTGCATCACTCCCTTCATGAAAGACATCTTCAAGAACATCAAATCACCCACATAAAACTATAAGCCCTTCACCTTACATACATATAGGACCTTTGGCGACTTTAGGTGGTCTTAAGCCTATCCTGAATTAGTTTCACCTTTTCCATAGCTTGGTGAACCTAGTCGGGATCTGACAACCTTTTCTCGCCAACCTCAAACCATCCAAAAAGAGACCTACACCTTCTATCATAAAGAGACTCAAAAAGGCAATACCAATACTAATGTGATAGCTATTATTATATGCAAACTCTATAAGGGGAAAATGATCAACCCAACTACAACCAAAATCGATCACACAAGACCTAAGCATATCATCCAAAGTCTGAATAGTCCTCTCTGTTTGCCTATGCGTCTAGGGGTGGAGAGCAGTGCTAAGGTTTACCTTAGTTCCTAAACCTCTCTGAAAAGAATACCAAAAGTGAGATGAGAACTGATTACCTTGATTAGATATGATGGAAAATGGAGCACCATGCATCTTCACGATTTTCTGAATGAAAAGCTTAGCATAATACTCTGCTGAATAATTAGTCTTTGCTGGTAAAAAATGAGAAGATTTGGTCATCCTAACCACAATGACCCAAATCGACTCAAATTACTGGCGACACCGCGGCAGACTACTAACCAAATCTATATTAATCACTTCCCATTTCAACAAAGGCAACTCAATCTCTTGAGACAAACCACCATGCCTTAAGTGCTCAACCTTCACTTGTTGACACACCATACACTTGGCCACAAAATTGGACACATCTCTCTTCATATTATTCCACCAATAGATCTCATTCAAGTCATCATACATCTTTGTAGAACTAGGATAAAAAGCATAACTTGACCCATAAGCCTCAGCCAAGATCCTCTCTCGCAGCCCATCAACATCAGGAATACATAACCTACCTTGGTACCTCAAGATACCATCACCGCCAATCTCAAAAGTCATCACCTTTTGGTGACCCACATCACTCTTGATCTGCATCAAGATAGGATCCATTACCTGTTTCTCCTTTACCTCATCACCCACAGATGACTTTACCACCTCTTGTATAATCTCACCCCCTTCCTCAGAGTCCAAGAGACGAACTCCAATATTAGCCAACAAATGAATATCCTTCACCAATCCTCATTTCTCCTCATCAACATAAGATAAGATTCCCATACATAACCTACTAAGAGAATCAGCAACCACATTAGCCTTACCTGGATGATAATAGAGACTCATGTCAAAATTATTGAGTAACTCAAACAATCTTCTTGCCTGCGAGTTAACTCCTTATGGGTGAACACGTGTTGTAAACTTTTATAATCATAATAGATGTCAACATGAATCCTAGATAAATAGTGATGCCAAATTTTCAAAGTAAAGACCACCGCCAATAATTCTAAGTCTTGATTTGGATAATTCTTCTCATAAACCTTTAACTGCCTAGAAGCATAGTCCACTACTCTATCATGAGCATCAATACACAACCCAGTTCTACACTAGATACATTAGAATAGATAACAAAGCCATCAATACCTTTGGGTAGGGTCAAAATCAAAGTCGAAGACAACTTATCCTTCAACTTCTTGAAACTACCCTGATATGTATTTGACCATAAGAATTTTACCTTTTTGGGGTCAACTTAGTCAGTGGGGCCACGATGGAAGAGAAACTTTCCACAAACCTCTTATAGTACCCGGCTAAACCCAAAAAACTCCAAATGTCAGTTGGAGTCATGGGTCTAGGCCACTTTTTAATCACCACAACTATTTGTGGATCCACGATGATCCCCTCACTAGAAACAACATAACCTAGAAAAGTAACAATATTTAACCAGAACTAACACGTAGAAAAATTCGCATACAACCATTAATATTTCAAGATTTCCAATACAATGCATAGGTGATCAGCATGATCTACCTCACTCTTAGAATATATCAAAATATTATCAATAAATACAACTCCAAAAAAATCCAAGAACTAATAGAAGACTCGATTCATAAGATCCACAAATGTCATCAGGCTATTAATCAATTCAAAATACATAACCAAGAAATCATAATGGCCATAACGGAAAGTAGTATTAGGGATATCCACCTCCCTAATCTTCAGCTGATGGTAACCCCATCAAAAATCAATCTTAGAAAAATGCTTAGCTTCCTAAAGCTGGTTAAACAGATCATCAATCATCAAAAGAAGGTATTTATTCTTCACAGTCACTTTATTTTAAGTATCGGTAATCTATCGAAAGGTACCCATCCTTCTTACGCACAAAGATTACCGGAGCACCCCACGGAGAAACACTAGGATGAATAAAACCCTTATCTGGAAGATTTTTCAACTGCTCCTTGAGTTCTTTTAACTCAGTCGAAGCCATTCTATTGGGAGGGATAAATATAGGATGAGTGTCCCAAAAAATATCAATCCTAAAATAAATTTGCCTATTGTGAGGAATACAGGAAGATAATCAAAAAATAGCTTGAGAAACTCAAAAACAACAGGACCGATTACAAAGGAGGACTCTCCAAGTTAGAATCTTTTAACCCGGACCAAGTGATAGATACACCCCTTGGAAATCAACTTTCGGGCTCTATGTTACAAAATAAATATTCCCTTAGGCACTACAGAACTACCTCATCACTAAATCACCAGTTCATTCAAAAATTGGAAACTGACTCTTCGGATCCAACAATCAAGAGACAGATAGCACGAATAGAGCCAATTAATCCCTAAAATCATATTAAAATCTAGTATGTACAACTCTATCAGATCCACTAATTTCTCCCTACCACGGATAGATACTACACAATCCCTACAGACTATTCTAGCCACAATAGAGTCGCCCACCGATGTAGACACATAAAAGGGATAAGGAATACACTTAGGAACAAAACCAAAATGAATAGCCATATAAGGGGTCACATACGAAATAATAGACCCCGGATCAAGCAGACAACATATATCACAAGAGAAAATTTTTAGCATACCAGTAACAACATTAGTAGATGCCTCAGAATTTTTACGGGTGGTAAGAGCATATAAATAATTTTGACCAGTGTCAGAGCTAGAAGTAACACCCTTTGGTTCAGGAGCTAAAGAAGCAACAATCAGGACCTTACTATCCCCAGTAGTGACATCACCTGAAGGACAGTTCCTCTGAAAGTGGTCAGGCTGTCCACATCAGAAACACTTATTCCTTCCTCATAACAAAACCCTCAGTGCAACTGTCCATAAAATCTGCAAGGAGGATAGAATGGAGCTAACTGGCCCCATTGTCCTGAGACTAGGCACCTTATGCCTTAAACCTAAAGTTTCTCTGAAAGCGACATTCACTGAATAGCTTAGGATGTGGAGCACTAACCATAGAATAAGAACCAGAACTTCCCCACTTCTTCTTAGACCACTGTCTGCCATCCCCACTATTGTGCTGGCCTCCACGCTGCTTAGATATTAGGACCTCATACTTTACATCTCCCCTACTTCAGCTTGTTTCTTCTTTTTATCTTCTACCTATTATATATACACCACAAGCCCAGATATATCCATATCAATATTCAGCAGGGCGACCTTATACTCCAACACCAAGTCTCAAGATAAACCCAAAGTAAACTTCCTTATCTTAGATCTCATGATAGACACTAACTCAGGAGCATAGCAGGACAACTGATAAAATTTCAAGGCATACTCTTTCAAAGAAATCTTACCTTGCTTCAAATTTAACTCCTCAATTTTAACCTCCCTCAACTCCTGAGAAAAAAAGCGATCAAGAAAAATACTAGAGAAATCCTTCCATAATGCTAAATTTGCATCATCACCCCTAGACTGGTCTCACTCCTTATACCACTGATACGTCACATCTTTCAACTGGTATGCATCGAACTCCACTCCCTCGAAATCAGAAGCATATATCACACAAAGAATTTTTTCCATCTCATCTATGAACCCTTGAAGATCCTCCTCAACCTTATAACCTTTACAGATAAGAAGATTCATCCTCATAAATTGGCCAACCCTAGTGGTCTTAGAAAACCCACAGCATCACCAGTAGAACCCGAATGATATGACTGATATGTCACCAACTGGGTTAATATATAAATAGAATGGTGGAACTCAGCATTAGTATTATTTCCTGGAGGTGACTAAGCAGGAGTGTTATCAGTAGGAGAAGGATCAGCAGGGGCCAGTAGAACTCTACTAGGGAAATTAGAAGCAACGACCCTAAATCAGGTCTGAACTTTATATGCAGGATGAGCCCTGTCCATATTTTTCTCAAGCGGGGTGGGGGAGTGTAATGCCTCGATTATCTGAACCGGAATGCTACATGGTGCTTATGACCCCAAGGGACCACAAGCTAACCTTTGATTGATATTTGTACCTGTACACTGCAATATACAACGTAATAGTATAGAAAATATGAACATATAGGCCATAAGGTTCAACTGAATAAAAATATGTCAAAACACAATATCTATATGGGTGAAAAATACCCAAAACAACTAAAACCTGAATCAAATCTAGACTAAATCTGAATACTAAATCTGAAAGCCTCTAAGTACTATCTGAATAAGAAGTTGAAGGAACATATCTCCAACTAACTCCCTCTAACAAAATTGATCTGAAATAATAAATGAAATAAAATAATACCATCCTCGAATGGATGAGGAGTCACTACAACTCTATGGTTGGATGCTACTGCTGATTTGGAGCTCGTGTCTCTGAACCTATGGTGTAACATGAAAGAAAGCACCATAGCACAAATATGTCAGTACAACTGGAGTACTAAGTATACAAGTGAGGTAGGCTAATACAAAAGGGTTTGCATGCATGAACAATGCTAAATGACTGGTTGATATGAATGTGAGAGTGTAAACATACATACATAGTAACTGAGATCGTAAGTACATGATAGCTAGATCTGTATGCTAATACATGGTTTACTGATAGCTGACAAGGCTGAAATTGTAGTTCTGATAACATGGGCCACTGTATCTGACAGTCTTAAATCTGATGGAACTATCTGAGTTCTGCACTATAACTGAATTTGACTATATCTGACAGTCCTAGTATACTGATATCTAGAGAACTATCTGAGTTCTTTTACTGCGACTGAGTTTGAAATTATGGGAGGTAGTTGTTTAACCGACATGCCCCATATGTGACATTATGGCTAAGCTGGGGTCCAATCTCTGCCCTAACTGGAAGGGTGCCAATACCGCACCACTAGTAAGGACAATATGTGAGCAACCCTCATATAATAGGTAACTCTAGTGAGAACGATGGGAACCCTCATATAATAGGTTAATCCACCTCATCTACCTTCATATAACAGGTTGCGATGTCTTAATCTATGTTGGCTACATAGTTCTGGAACGCAAGGATGACTGCTAAGAATCACACCTCTATATATAGGGAGTTCCCATCCTTGGGTTTACTCGGTGCTAACTCTTACTCCCTTCTGAAGAGATTGAACATGATTTAATTGACTGTACGTGAGTGGAACTTACTGAATTCCATTGACTGATGGAATACTACTGATATCTGATAACTGTCTGAGACCATGAGATTTCCTGAGTCACATGACTGACTGAATTCTATTGAATCGTGGCTTGATTTTGTATATCATGAAACATGACATGGCTCTAGGCACACAGCTATAGTTTTTGGGTACGAATACCCCCAGTACTCAATGGAAGAAAACTAACACAACATGACTGACTTGGTCATAAGATTGGAGTCCACAATTTACATTATCATAAATAGGGGATATTATACATCATGTAGTTCCTCAACATATTAAGCTTGGTAGGGAATGCATAGCTATATTTCATATGCATATTGTATATCTCCATTATCACACATGCTTCATGCCACAATAATAGCAACACATGAAAAGCATAGAATTCATATTAAAGTATATAGCTAACATAGACTTGTCATTTAGACATCATGGAACCATATAAACATGAATTTCTAGCATCCTAAGCATTTTATCGAGCACCTTGCATGCATTTTTTAAGGCGTAGGTGTGTTTCATAACTTGAACTATTTTACACCACCTAAAGTTCATTTTTTTCAACTAACAAGCACATATATTCCATGAAAACACCTCTAGATATCATCTTGAAACTTAAACAACAACCATCAATATGTACATTCTCATATCACCATAAAAAGATTCACAAAATAGTATTTAAAACATGGTTCTTGAGCTCTATGAACAGATTGGATCCATAGATGAACACTACACATACCTGACTCAGGGTTCTTGATGTTTTTGAACTTGAAAGGTTTGAAATCCTTTGATTTTTGAAGAGGATTGAGTCTTGTTCTTGGGGATTAAATTCAGAGAAAAACCCTAGTTTTTGTTTATGGAATAACAATGAGCAAAATGGCTGAATTCGGACTCATCTGGTATATAAGAGAGTGGTAAGTGACTAAAATACCCCTATTAAAATGACTTGGAAATAAACTAAACGTGGCTTGTGACGGTCCATTAGATACTTGACGGTCCGTCACTTAGCCCATCAAACGTGTACCAGAAATGGGGTTCACTGGAGTTGACGGCCTGGATGACGGTCCATCACAACTTTGATGGTCCATCAACTCATCCGTCAGTCCTTATCCAGTGCGTGGCTCAACTTCCTTGGCTGTGACGGTCAAAGTGGCGGTCCGTCAGTTATGTGGCGGTCTGTTAACTTGGCCATCATACCTGGGCATTTCTGACAGTTCCAAGTAAAACGTCCATATCTTCCTCGTCTGATGTCGGATTTGGACAAAATTGGTATTGTTGAAAAGCTAACTCAATTTTCCATGTGATAGAAAGTGAAAAACTCAAAAATAACACGTGTATAAAGATAGTTTTACATTTCAAAGTAAGTCCTAGCATCCTTGAGATGATTTTTAGCTAGGAAAAAGGCATGGGTATTACAGAGAGTTTCCACGAGCATTAAATCTTCTGGGAGGCATGATCTGGAAAGCGAACAAATAGGAATTAGAGGAAGTAGATCACAAAAAAAGTTAAAATTCCTAAATGCCTCGTAATCATCGATTAATATTACATAGAAGAAATCAATTATAGACACTAATACAAATAAGGATCATGGGATCCTTTTTTATCAGATAGGAAAGGTTGTAGCACAAAATGTACTTCTAAGTATTTGCCCCATAGATCCTTTATCTATCTATATGAAGAAGAAATCATATAACGAAGAGGATTCTTATTTGTACAAATGGTACTCTCTTATAAGTGTGGCGCTCTATATACCCATAAAAGAGACTCTACTTGACACGACTTTGTAGATATCCAATAAAACCAAACCTAGGCTTTAATACCAACTTTGTCACGATCCAAACCAAGGCTTGGCCGTGACGGGTATCTCAAGTCCACCGAGAACTGGAGACCACCCCCTTTGTCTAACCACATAGAGCATAGAACACCTAACAATGGTTGAAGTCCAAACATATAACAAGATAGAAAAATAATAAACTCAAAGTCAACTAAGAGTGTCAACATCAATACCCAATCCACAATAATATCCACAAAGCCTCTACTAAACCAAAAATAATCTAAGTTGGGACATACCCCCGACCCTGACAATGACAATGACAATGATAATATTAATATGAACTCTTTAATTCTAGTTTATGAAAGAAAATCTATGAAAAGATCAAGTCTTTCGGGAAATGGAAGCTCACCGCTTCACCACAAAAGACTGGCAAACCATGCCGATCCACCTAACAATGTGAAGAAAAATAAAAGTATATCTGGTGCCTACATCGCGTGGGGATACAGCGTTCAGAGACAGTTAGTAGGTTGAGCACTAATATGTAGCTCAAGGATAGGGGATAATATAATGCTAAGTCAATTCCAATTCAAGATCATGCAAACATCATCATATATATACATAAATAATATGTTCACATACGGAACAAGGCTTAGCATGAAGTAAAGCATTATCCTACACTATGAAGCTTAACAGTCAAAAAAGGCACTCACGGGCTATATGGGTTCCACTCCCCCTGCTGAAAGGGCCCTAGTGTGTGTTAGCCGTACGAACCAGAGAAAAATTGAGGGAAATATAAAGCTATCAAGTAAACTAGCCGTACTAAAAATATATATCAAGTGTGACACATGCACGCGGTTATTAAGACCAAACCTCAGGTCGGCAAACATGATTTTCCAGTATAAGTCATCCGAGACCCACACCTTCACGACTTTTCTACATAACCCCCATTAAGCCCAATTTATAGCAACTTTCACATAACTCATTTATTTACCAAAGACCTAACTGATAAGGAACATCATGGGTATCGTCATACCCTTACTTGCAAGCTTATCTCTATGCCATAGCAATCATATTTACTTAGAGAAATTCCTCAACCCCCTTTGTTCATTAAATCAAACATAGCCAACAAGGCTTTCAAAATCCATGTTAATTGTTTAACCATTTACGCAATGAAGTAATATAGGTGAGTAAGTCAGACAAAGTGACAATTTCATAATTCAAAGCCATTTATATAAGTGAATTGAGGGAACACAATTATTCAAAAACAATTTCAGGTTTAAAATATCAATTTGGGGGAATACCTTGAACCCCCATTCCAAATTCCACACCCATGCACCCCATTAGTTCAAAGCATCAATTTCAAAGCACGAATAACTCATAAAAACTATGGTAAAATAATTCAAGGACCAATCATTCCAAAAACCCCAACCCTCTCAAAACCTGCATTCAAATCCATGCAATTAAATTATTTAAACTCATGTTTTTCATAAAATAAGAATTGGGGAAGAGCAACATGCCTAAAATACCAAGATTTATGGAGAGAAATTAACCCTTAGCCCTTAGATGACCAACTTCTTGAAAACTCTAAGTATCTTGACCTTGGAGAATTTAGAGAGTTTAAGAGAGTGTTTTGAGTGTTAAAGTGTTGAAAATAATGTCCCAAGGATGTTTTATGGTCGTGGGTATTAAGTGAGGGAAGAGGGAAATGTCTAAAATTCCTTCAACTTAAAAGCTGAAAAATTATCGTCGATGACTACTAGTCACTATACGACTCATAAGGACTTACTATGGCTTGTCACCACGAGTTGTACCCACCCCTCTGGTAACCCTATGACTCGTTATGAGTCCCTACGACTCGTAAAGTCCTAGTAATAGTCAAGATAGAATACTTTCGGCATCACACTAGTTTGGTTACGAATGAGACTACACGACTCGTTTAGAGTCATTACTACTTGTAATCCCTAGTCGTAGTCACAACAAAAACTCCAGGCCAATAAACTGGTCAAGCTATGATTGGGTCCCTAAGACCTATAATGACACATTACGACTCGTTTGGAGAGTCGTAGTCTGGACAGTGAGTCTAGAAACTCAAAAATTTTCAGACCAAAACCTGGGGTGTTATAATAATTGTCTAAGTTGAGAATGGTTATCATAGAGGTGTGTTTAATATTTGGTGTGCTGAAAATGTTAGTGGAAAAGAAAAAGAAATTCGGGTGTGGTATGATGAGAAAATAAAATAAATGAATGTAAAAAGCAATAGTTTGAAAGAAAGAAAACGAAAAAGAGAAAAAAAAAATCTTGAAAATAAAATCACCCCAGGATTCAAAAGATTGAAAAAGTTGGAAAGAGGACAGGAATCAAAGATAGGAGGAAAGTGGAGCCAAAAGTAGTGTCAAGGAGGATTGAGTCACTTTATCCGTATGTATCATATCCATCCTGAAACCTACATTACAAGCTAATGAAAGTACTAAAGTGATCCTAATCCGACTGTCCGAAAGCTAAAGTATAGAAAATAAGGTCAAGCCTATGGTATCAAATGCGCACAACCTGACTTCTTTGTAGGAGTAAGAGATTTGTTTCAGTCCCGATTTTTAATATTCATTGCATATACTGAGTGTTGGGGCTTTTGTTGTGAGGGAATAGGGGTTGTATGATGCTTGTTACTTGTCCGAGTAGTGTCAGTAGTTTAAATGTCGAGTTGCCCAATGCTAATGTGTTGTCATCTCTTGCTCCCTATGTATTTTGATAATTGGTTTGTATATACACTGCACTTGTTCCTTTTTAAGGGTATTGGAGGGACTATGTTTTGATTGTTGCATGCTGAGAAAAATGGTTTTTGGTTAAATTTGACGGTCAAAGTCCATATTTCACACAACACCAAACCACTAGCAATGAGATTGATAATATTTTATCTTCTTGCTCGATTTTGTTTCTCTTCAAAGGCCTTGACTTTCTTCAACAAACCCCAAATCACCCTATTTGCTTGTGAAGGGTGTCTTTCTTCATGCCAATCAAAATAATTTCGACAACCCAAGTTCTACAAAATTAATTACAACTCAATAATTAATCAATTAATTTTTAAAAAAATTACTTTGAAATTTTACAAGTAAAAAAACTACGACCTGAATTTTGTTGAGTCCAAGAAGTTTTCAATAATACTTCATGACCACATTTATAATACTAACAATGTTTATCACAAAAATTCATGAAAGTTTAACTTAACATTGTCCAATTTCATTGGGAAAGATAGAAAAGGAATAAATTTACATTGAAAATCTAAATCAAATACTGATAATGAAGAAGAAAGAAAAAAATTGATCTTTCAAGAATTGGAAAATTTACGGCTAAATTTTAGAGTTGGAAATGAGGAAGAAGATGGATATATAAGGAATGGGTCAATATTACCATTGGGGGGCCAACCAGGACGCCACAGCAGCAAAAATGAACCATTAAAGCGCCTTTTCTGGGTGAACTCAAGGTACCTGCCAGTTGGACGAAAGGTACCAAAATGATACAATTGGAGGCTGATTTAGGTGTTTAAAATGCACAACGTCCACTTTAAGTGCCAAAGTAAAAGTTCATCACCAAGTTCACGGACTGACGATGTGTTGGCATTTTTTCATCCCTTTTGGGTAATGGCACAACTCACAAGTTGTGTTGGGAATTCTTTTCGACTATAGGCAAGCATTTCTTATCAAAGTTCCAACAGCGCATACAGAATACCACGACTATAATTCCCAATCCTTTTAGTCCTTCAATCACTTGCTATGATTTATTTAGCTGCTGGTAACTTCCTACGATTTAATTATACTGAATCTTAAAATATAATGGTCATTTGTTTACCATTAGCAGTTATAATTGCACCACAATCATCTGATGTTATTATAAACATGAGATGGAGCTGAATCCTGATGAACTCAGCTACCGCAATCAAAACCACCTTTCACGTTACATCCTTATGACCTTCCGCATGATTATAAAACTTAAATCATTTAGGATACTGAAATTTTTCAAATATGCAACACTCATCATACAAGGAATGACTTGTGACATCAATCAAATCAAAGTTTTGCTCGTCTTTGCACTTCAGAAAAATCTTTTAAAACGTGTGTAATCATTGCAATAGGACTCCAAATTGAACAACGCAGGCAAATTATCCGGAGCATACTGGAAATTGTGGAATTATTGGAATCCAGGCTGAAAAATGGTTCCAACAAGAGTTTGAGTTGTATCAGCTAACGCCATTAACAGAGTAGGTGATGTGCTTGTGATCATCTACGACACCATCATGTGAGTTGGTAAGACTCTTCCGATCAGCTGCAACACCATTATCAGAGTCCGGTAGATTCTTCCGATCAGCTACAACACCATTATCATAGGCGGTAAGGTTCTTCTGATCAGTTTCAACACCATTATCAGAGTCGGAAAGGTTTTTCCGATCAGCTACAACAGCATTATCAGAGGCGGTAAGGTTCTTCTGATCAGCTTTTGCAGAAACTTCTATTTTGCACTCACTAGGAGCAGTAAGAATTTTATAAATGAATTTTATCAACGAGCAGAGACCACCCAAGAAGTTATGATCAATGACACCCCGTCCTTCATAAACATGAGCAAAGTCGATCAGCTTGATTTGCGCACCTGGACTTTTTCCTTCCAATGCCAGCTCTTTTTCAAAGATCACCAGAATTGAGCAAGAATATAAATGGAATATAGTTTGATCCTCAAACCACGCTTTCAGCTCCAGTAACTGTGATAAAATGCCAGTAGAGCCTCCATAAACAGTTGATGCGAAAGCACAGTCTGGTTTTGAATCCGAATCATTCAATGTGTTAGAAGAAACAAATCTTCTCAGGACTAACTTGACTTCCTCTGTAGAGAGTTTCTGAGCAGCTTTCTTTCCAGGCTTCCAGAACCCTAATTCTTTGCTTCTATAGATTTGCAACCCCGATATCCTGAATCCTAATGGAAGGCTTGACGATTCTCGATCCTTTTTTAAGCACTTCTCAATGTATTTCTCAGATGCCTCAGGTGCCCATGTTCTTGAACCAATCTTAATGTCCATAATTGATGGATTGACACGACCTAGCGCAAGATCTTCCAAGACCAAGTGAAGCAGCAAGCCAGATCCATCAGATGCTTCTACAAGCTCAGTGCCATAAAAGGTGGGGAAAAATCTTCGAATGTGTTCCGGGATCCCACTATTAACAGGCAATGAACTATAGAAAGCAACCTCATTGGACCCTCGTTCATCACCTTGAAGAGGCTTGTAGAAGCGCCCCGATTCATCCACGAGGGGACCGAGCTTCCCCACACCCGCTTCATGTCCAGCGACTTGATGTTGAGGGACCTTAAGCATCTTCACAGAAAGTGAAGCACTTCAGAAAAAAAGAAGCGTAATTTTCTAGCGATCAAAGTCTCCGGCACACAGTCTTTCCTGTGAAATTGAGACCAAATTACAGCTCATATCAGCCTCTTGGGAAAGCACAAAGTTCAGCCTAAGTTAAAGAATGGGAAATCTCTGAAGTTACTAGTACTTGCGAAATCAAGTAAAATTGAATTCTACTCCAGTTTTGCTGTTTGGGTTGCAAAATCATATGATATAATATGAATTAACATTCACCATGATAATCATTATGAATTTAAGACCAAGAAGATCCTAAAAATGAAAAGAACAACAATAAAAAAGATAGAAAAAAAGAACAATACAGGGGTCTCTCATACAGAGACTTAGTCGTCATGTTTTTAAAACTCGAGGGTATATTTGGGGGGGGGTCACGGTCTCAAAGCTGAGTTCGGTGTTATAGCCAAGAGGAAGAAATAGTTTTTTTTTCTCTCACTTTCCATTTTTGGTTTGCTGGGTGAACGGATGAGGTTAATTTGAACAAAGACCAGTTTCGTGCTGATTCAGTTTACACAATAAAACAATGGAACTATCTAAAGAGTAGCAGAAGCATTTAGTTAGGATTTCTTATGGAAACAAGTTGTTACTTAGGACGAATAATGTCACCTGCAGCTTCTGCCATACCTGTTGTTCAAATATGAGTCCAACCACTAAGAACAACATGAATGGCCGACGAATAACATCTTTCATGGAAACACAATTATTACTTTCATCAAGCATATTCACTTCCTTACTCTTACTTCCCCCCAATCCTATGCTTCAAAGTTCAAACTAGCTAAAGAAACTACCTGAGGAAGCTAACTTGCACAAAATGAAACCAAACATGGCACAAATTTAAGGACATAATTCATTAATACCAAACATGACACAAATTTAAGGACATACTTCATCACAAATCAAGGTTGATCATATGAGATATGATAAGTTTTCTTCTTTAACTGTTCCTATCTGTCAGTACTCAAAACTCTTTAAACAAGATGTGATCTGTAAGACAATAAACCCAACTTCTTGTTGAATGTCATTTTATTGATGAGGTGGACACTTTCCTGACTGGAATGCCAAAACTTATACAGATCACAAATGAAACAACAGAAAAGTGCCACCACATATTTTCAGGTACGTAAGAACACAGTCAGTTTACAAGTCCCGGAACGGAGCAAAAAGTACTTCTCTTCTTTTGCTAGACTTGCTTTCACCTGATCTATCACCAACAATGATTCCATTTAGGGTTCAACTACAGAGGGATGGATGGATTTAAAAACTAGTATCCACAAGAACAACCACACAATGGCATTTTCCATTTTGGATAATTCATTTCCAGGACAAACAACACATACTTAACCTCTAATAAATGCACACACCCGAGAGCAAAAAAAAAAAATAACACCTATAATAGCACTATTGAATTCTGCAGAAAATAGTTGGTTAAGGAAAAGAACAAGACACAAGTTAAGACATAAGAGATGCCAGCAAGCTTGATGCCACAATCTTGCGGAATAACATAAGTTTTTCACTCAAATATGTCTACTACATTCCTTCTAATGAATATGTTTGGCATAGGTCAATCAAGTAACCTAAATCCCAAATAAGTTGGGAGTACAATATGAATTATTTGTATTCATCCAACTACATAGAATAAGTCAACATATACCAATCACATATACATCCGTATCAAATGAGTTAAAGTAAGCTAAATGAAACATCCATATCCATTTTTGCTTTACTGCACAAGTGGATTATGATAGAAAAATGTGAAAGAGGCCGAATCAAAAACATAACTCTTCATGAACAAATAGGAGCACAAGCTCAAAACTCAATCATGAAAGCACTAGCCATTGTTATATTTGGTAGGGAAAAAAATAGTCATGCAATTTATCTAAATACTAACACTTGGACCGTTTCTATTCTAGTAAAGGTTGCACCAAGTTTCTCTTTCCAAATAGTTGCAGAGGCAGATCCAGCACGACCTCAAATTTGGACAATACATAAATATAAAAACTTCAAAAAAAAGTCAAACGGGTACATATTTAATGGTACATCTACTGCTTTTAGATCTAGGATTGACCTCTAAAGTGATACATATGTAGATCACAGGTAAAAGATTCTAGTCACTGCGAAACAAAATGTAGCTTTAAGATTAAGCAGATTTAAGAACCTCATTTTTATCACAAACAGATTGCAAGAAACACTAAACAAAAATCCCAAATTTACCAAAAGTAAGAGCAAAAAGTGGTACCAGAGTAAGTTCTTCTACAATATAAAATATACAAGTGAACTACAAAATTAGACTAGCATGTACTAGCAACAAAAAAAAACAAAGATTGAAAAATAAACCATAGAAACCAATGATTGCAACTTTATGTAAGTATTTATTTACCCTTAAATGTTAGTAAAATAGAAGTAAAATACATCAACTTTTCTTCAGCAAAAAAGCTGAATCACTGCCAAAGAATAAGAAACTATTGAAAAATAAAAAGACAAATATCAACAATCTTTACACAGAAAACGACATCGAAATTCGAAATACATAATGCTTCAGTATTGAACAACTTTTGAATTACACAGAAAATCCAAATAATTACCCTCTTTCAACTCCTCCTCCAAACAAACAGTCAATGTTTCCAACAGAGATTCTAATTGGGCATTTTCGGAAAGAACAAGGTTTAAATAGAAGAATGTGAAAGGATAGGCTACTGCCGCTTCATTATTGAGGTGATGTGGAAGGTTGTACTTCAGACACGTGTTATTTGCTGAGTAGCTGCAGCAAATTGTAGTGGTGCAAGCATGCAGACAATTAAGACCCTTTGAAAGTAAAGTACTGTTCTGTAGTGTGGTAGATCCGAACTACTAAAAAGGGTGTCCGCTTTTATGGCACAGATTGGGTTTTATTAACGGGTGGTTTAATCGAGTGTGTTACCAAAAAATAATGTATGTATTATTTTTGTATATTATGGATATTTTATTTGATATATTTATTAGTTATATATTTTTCTCATCTCAAATTACTTGTTTCAAATTTTTTAATTTGATATCTCATTTTATTTGTCTTTTTTCATTAATCAAGAAGAGACAAAAAAATTTCTATATTTTAACCTTTGTATTGATTATTTTTTCTTTAAATTAAAATATAAACATCATTTAATAGAAGTAATATGGTAAATTAGTCATGTTATTTATTATTTTTCTTAATCAATGTGTCACCTCAATTTGGGACGGATAATTTGGGACGGAAGGAGTAATTCATTGTGTGTTAAGCTATGTATTATTAATACCATCTTTTTTTATGTGTTAGTAATACAAAGCATTTCAACACATCCATTAATTTATTAAATGACAAATTTATCCTCAAAACCAAAGACTTGAAATTAGGGAAGATTGATAAAACAGGCGGAAACGACTATTTTCTTCAAATGAAACTCCTCCAAGTGGACTCCAGTGGAGGCGAAGCCGCGAAGGTGTTAATCCAAGGGTGAATCAAGACTCTCCATTAAGAAGGGAGGTTGGAAGTGAAAACATAAGAATGAGGCATACCCTTTAGGATGAGGGATTTAAGCCTTGACTTGTCAAGTGGCAAGGACCCTCTCCGGTATTGTAGCATCGCAATTATTGATGAATACCTTGTATCTAATATTTTTATCGATAAGTTATCAGGATTTTCCCACCAAATACACAACATTCCTACCGCTGTGACATGTTAAGTACTCGAACACCTGCTCCACCACCTCCTCCGACGAGTAATATACTTCCCTATCATAATGGATTGGTAGGCGGATATTGTCATTTTTCCTAATTGTCACGAGATATATGTGAAGCTTTTAATGAAAAGAGGAGTATTTTGATAAATAAACATTTTTTTTATAAAATTATGTCAATAGATATTATTTTTATTCATTAAACCAAATATTGTGTAAGAACTGATATTTGCATAACTAATACCAGCATTACTAATACTTGCATTAGTAATGCAAGAATTAATAATACATCCTATTCAATATTATTCTTATACACTCTACCAAACAACCCCTAAATTGATCATTAGTCAAACAAGTTGTTTTTATTTTTAATGATAATAATAATAATAATTTATTTTTTCTTTCTATTTTATTTTGTTCTATTTTGGCTTTGTGAATGAAAAGCTAGCTCTCATGAAATACAGATACATAAGAATAAGTGAAACCCAAATTAAAAAAATAGTAGTCATATGTCATAGATGAGAATAGTCCCTATAATAACGACGCCAGATGCCTCAACCTCAGTCTTGCTTGGGAGGCATAATAGTGAGCTCTATCAGCAAACTGGAAAACCTTCCTAGCAGGTTGCGCTCCACCCTTTCCTATATTATCATTACCCCGGTTTCTACCGCGGCCTCTCTGATTATTACCCGCCCTATCCTGTGAACAACCATTACCATTTCCATTACCCTCATCACCTCTACCAACAGGAACCACAATATTAGCCTGCTGATGACCCTGTAACCCAATCTGTCTCTAAGGACATTCTCTCTTGAAGTGTCCTATAACACCACAAGTATAACAATCTTGCTCAAGAGAAGGACTATTGGCTGAAGAATAAGAAGCCCTTTTGGCTCCTAGTAGCTGAGGGCTACTAAACATCCCTTGAATGACCATATGTTGAAGTTGGCAGAGCTGATTGAATGAGGTAGGATGAATAAGACTGCTGGCTATGAACCTTGGAGTAAACACCATCAAAATTACTCTTCTTTTGGGACTTATAATGGTTACATGCATTTTGGGACTTTTTTGCTAACACCTTCGTTTAACCAACTTCCTTCACCCCTTCCCTCATTTCTACATAATTAGCCATACCATTAAAGGAACTACATAATTAGCCATACCATTAAAGGACTTTACTGCAGAAGTCATATGCATGAAAAATACCTACAAATCAGTTTCCAAGCCTTTCATAAACAACTAAATTCTTGTATGTCAATTAACTAAGTAGCATAACGAGATAAAGCATAAAACTTGGTCTCATAGGCTACTACAAACATATTACCCTATTCAAGGGACAAAAACTCATCCTTAGTAGGATTACAAAGAATACAGGGACTATACTACTACAAAAATAGGGTAAAAAAACTAAGCCCATGTCGATAGATGCAAAGCTAGTGACCAACACTCCGCATACGCCCTCCTGTACTACTTTCCATCACTTTATAGATGGAAATTGACAAACTCAACATTTTGGTAATACCCTGTACTTTTTCCTAGCTAATTTTATCTTAAGAATATCTAGTATTAGATTCTAAATTGAATGATGGTTATTCCATAAGGAATTCTCAAGATTTTCTCTTTTTTTCATAGGGTAAATTCAATAAGCTTTCCATCGATATAAGATTCGCCCAAATTCGATAACCGGGTAAGAAGTTAAGACTATTTCAAGTTCTCGTCATAAAACAACGCCATATAAGTTAGTGGCACGCCGCGCCACAAGAGGAAATGGCATTTGGCAAATTCCGGTAGGGGTCCGTAATTATGGCGTGTCGCACCAGGGCCCAAATTCAGAATTGTCCTTTTCCAGTGTCTTAGCGCGATTTCCTCCGTGTTGCACCAAAGTTCTAGGTCGCAAAAGAAAGGGCAACGCGATGGCTCCGCGTCGCACCCTACAATATGTTTAATTAAATGCCTAGATGAAGGAAAAGTTCCTAACTAGCATGATACCATGAAATCCCCATGTATGTACAAGTTATGCCTATCACATGTTTTGAAGAAATATTTCTATAAACGTATTATGGATTATACTGTTAATTATATGTTTAAGTAAGTTATGCTTGGTTAGTTTCCTTCCATTGATTCCTCGGGGTACTCGTACCCAAAACATTAGTTGTGTGCCTAGAGCCATGTCATGTTTTCACGATACTCTCAGTCAAGCTATGAATCCTTAGACTTCAGACAGTCTTATGACTCAGGAAAATCTCCATGATCTCATGACCTCAGACAGTTTTCAATTTTCAGTAGTATTCCGTCAGTCAATGAAGTTCAGTAATTCAACTCATGTTCAGCTCAGTAAATCATGTTCAGTATCCATTCAAATGGGAGTACAAGTTAGCACCGAGTAAACCCAAGAATGGGGACACATACTATCAGATGAGGGTGTGATCCTTAGCAGTCATCCTTGCATTCTAGAACTATGTAGCCAGCATAAGTTGAGACATCAACACTGTCCTATGAGGGTTAATAAAGTGGATAAGTACTGTTAGATAAGGGCCCCGCCATTCTTGTATAGGGGATACTATCAGATGAGGGTTGCCCATAGCTTGTCCTTACCGGTGGTGCGATATTGACACCCTTCTAATTGGGGTTATAGATTGGACTCCAACTCAGCCATAATGGCATATTAGGGACATGTCAGTTAGATAACTACTTCCCACAGTTTCATGTTACAAAACCAGGACTGTTAGATATAGTCAATCAATCTCAGTGATAGAACTCAAATAATTCTTTAAATTTCAGGACTGTCAGATACAGTCAACTCAGATACAGTATAGAACTCAAATTGTTTCATCAGATTCAGGACTGTTAGATACAGTCACTCATGTTATCAGTTATATTCAGATTCAGCAATTATGTTATCACAGTATTAGTGTCAGTTGTTATGTCTCATGCATGTATTCTCACGCTCATGATAGTTAGTCAGTTATTATTATTGTTTATGCATATGAACCCCATGAATTATCCTACCTCACATGTATACCAGTATATTCAAAGTACTGACGTATTTATGCTATGGTGTCTTATACCATAGGTTTAGAGACACGAGCTCCAGAGCAATGGTAGGTTCCAGATATCCGCAGATAGAGTTAGAAATGAGTTCTCATCTTTTGAGAACATGATTATTTCCCTATTATCTCATTAATTAGTTTATTAGTTGGAGTTAGTTGGGTACATGTCCCATCAACCCCTTACTTAGATAGTTCAGTCAGTTAGAGGCTTTCTAGACTATTATGTTTCAGACTTCAGTATGTTCAATTTTGTTTTAGGTATTCTATTACCCCACATAGATGTTATATCATTCAGATCATGTTCAGTATTGAATCTTATGGCCTTTCAGTTTATTTTTCTGCATTATAAAGTATTTATACAGTATACAGGTACATATATCAGTCATGGATTAACTTATGGTCCTTCGGGGTCATGAGCACCGTGTAGTATTTCGGGTACCAGATTTGGGGCGTTACAAACTTTTATAAAAGCCTAAGGTTCAATAGAGTCCTAGGAAATCTGAAAGCCACATCTAGTAGAGTCTTGTACATGGGTGTGTTTCGCACCATATTTGTGTGCAAGAGGTTATAAGATATTTTAGGAACAGTTTCCCTTCTTTCGGTATTCATGTCATGCCAGTGAGCATAATCTCAAGTCAATCTCCCAATATAATCTGTTTCCCTCTTTCTTTCATAGAACATGCCTCCTTAAAGAAGAAATAGAAATCAGTCAGCCCCCCAGCCTAAAGATCTTTTAGGCGATCATTTTTCTTATGCGGAGTTTAGGGTCGCGTTCACTACTCTTGCTTAGTTAGTTGACGCTCAAAATGAATGGCTAGCAGTCATTCTGGCCAACCCAGTGGCTAATTCAGCCGCATCTAGGATTCAAGACTTCAACTGAATGAATCCTCCATCATTCCTTGGGTCTAAGGTATATAATAACCCTCAGGAATTTATTAATCAGGTTTAGAAGGTAACAGACATCATAGGGGTGACTACTGTTGAGAGTGTTGAGCTAGCTGATATCTGTTGCAGGATGTAGCTCATACTTAGTTCAAATAATGGAAGTCAGAGAGGTTAGATGATGCAGGTCCTACAGAGTGGGAGGAGTTTGTCACTGCATTCTTAGACATATTATTTCCCCAAGAGCTTAAAGAGGCTAAGGTGCTAGAATTCATAAACCTCAGGTAGGGAAATATAATAGTGAAAGAGTATTCTCTTAAGTTTACTTAATTATCCAGATATGCCCCTCATGTGGTTACAGATAGCAGAGCTAAGATAAGTAAGTTCGCTTCAGGGGTAAATGATAGCATTGTAAATGAGTACAAATCTGCCATACTGAACAGTGACATAACTTTAACCAGGTTTATGACTTATGCTCAGTAGATAGAGAAGTAGAAGATTAAGTAGAGGTAGAATCAGAATAAGAGAGCAAAGACAGGTAGTTTTAACTTTGCAGATCCTAAATCAGAAGAAGGAAACCGTTCCCAATTTCTTCCTAAGTCATCAATTCCAGCCCCTTCTTCAGCCAGTGCTCTAATTTCTAAGTTCAGGAAGGGTAACAGAGATAGAACGCCAGGCTCTAGGTCTCAGGGTAGTGTTAGCAATGCCCGAACTAATCCTCTTTGTCAGACTTGTGGTAAGAACCATAAGGGTACTTACAGAGCTAGTAGTTATATTTGTTTTGGTTATGGCAAGCCAGGCCATAAAGTTAGAGACTGCCCTCAGTTAGGTTATCAGAGTCATCTTCGCTTCTCATCTCAGTCCGGTTGCCCAAATCAACAGGGTGCCACCACCAGTGCTACCAGTGGGCAACACCTTAATCGTCTCTATGCTCTTCAGTCTCGACAAAATCAAGAAAATTCTCCTAATGTGGTTACCGGTACATTATAGATCTTTCATGTGAAGTGTATGCTTTTCTAGATTCAGGAGCTTCTTTGTCTTTTATCACTCCTTATATAGCAATCGATTTCGGAGTCAGTCCTGAAATTCTAGCAAAGCCCTTTTCAGTCTCTACTTCAATGGGTAAAACTATCATAGCCTGACAGGTATACAGGAACTGCCCGGTTATGATATCTCAGAAAGTCACTTTAGCAGACTTAGTCGAATTAGAGATGACTAATTTTGATGTCATTCTCGGCATGGATTAGCTTCATTCCTGCTATGCCACAGTCGACTGTAGAAATGGATTAGTCAAGTTTTAGTTCCCAATTAAACCCGTCCTAGAGTGGAAGGGTAGTGATCTATTTTCAAAGGTCAGCTTGTTTCCTACCTTCGGGCATGGAAAATAATATCTAAAGTATATGTCTATCATCTTGTTTGAGTTAGGGACACTATTTTCAACACTCCCAATCTTGATATAGTCCCAGTAGTGAATGAATATTCAGATGTCTTTATCGAAGATCTTTCTAGAATTTCTCCCAAAAGGAAAATAGACTTTGGTATTGATTTTCTTCTAGATACTCAGCCTATATCCATTCCGCCATATTAGAATGGCACCAGCAGAACTTAGAGAACTGAAAGAAAAATTAACGGACCTCTTAGATAAGGGATGCATCAGGCACAACGTTTTCCCGTGGAGCGCTCTAGTATTATTCGTGCACAAGAAAGACGGTTCTATTAGGATGTGTGTAGACTACCATCAACTCAATAAGGTGACATTGAAGAATAAGTATCCTCTTTCCATAATCGATGACTTATTTGATAAACTTTAGGGTGCCAGTTGTTTCTCTAAGATAGATCTCAGATCCGGCTATTATCAGCTCAAAGTTAGGGAATGTGACATTCCGAAAATAGCTATTCGTATTTGGTATGTCATTTTTAATTCTTAGTCATGTCCTTTGGTCTTACCAATGCCCCAACCGCTTTCATGGACTTGATGATCCATGTGTTCAAGCAGAACTTAGACATGTTCGTCATAATCTTCATAGATGATATTCTGGTCTATTCATGTAGTGAGCGCAATCATCCAGACCATCTCAGGAAAGTACTTCAGACTCTTAGACATCATCATCTATTCACCAAATTTAGTAAGTGCGACTTTTGTCTAAGGTTAGTAGCATTTCTTGTTCACGATATTTTCGGTGATGGCATTAGAGTAGATCCTCAAAAGACTGAAGCAGTAAGAAACTGGACTTGCCTTGTCTCTCCATCAGATATAAGGAGTTTCTTGGGTTTTTCTGGCTATTACAGATGGTTTGTTAAGGGATTTTCTTCTATTGTATCCCCTATGTCAAGACTGACTTAGAAGAAAGTCAAGTTTCAGTGGTCAGATCCTTGCGAGAAGAGTTTTTAGAAGCTAAAGACTCGACTCACCTCAGCTCCAGTTCTATCTCTTCCAGATAGTTTAGATGGGTTCATAGTGTATTGTGATGCATCCAGAGTAGGTTTGGGTTATATCCTCATGCATCATGGTAAGGTCATAGCCTACGCCTCTAGACAACTTAAACCCCATGAGAGTAATTATCCTACTCATGATCTTGAGGTAGCAGTTGTAGTCTTTGCTTTGAAGATTTGGAGGAATTATCTCTACAGAGTTCATATAGATGTCTTCACAGATCATAAGAGTCTTCAGTATGTCTTTTCTTGGAAAGATCTCAATCTTCGTCAGAGAAGGTGGTTAGAGCTCTTGAAATATTATGACATGAGTATCCTTTATAATCTGGGCAAGGCTAATATAGCGGCCGACTCTCTCAGTAGACTATCCATGGGTAGTGTTTCTCATGTTAAGGACAGTAAGATGAAGTTAGCTCAGGAAGTCCATCAGATTTCTAGACTAGGAATTCACTTAGTCGATATAGATGAGGGTGATATATGGGTTCACAGTAGTTTAGAATCATCTCTAGTTTTTGAGGTAAAAGAAAAGCAAGATAGAGATCCCGTCCTTGTCAAGTTGAAAGAGTCAGTTCAGGATTAAAAAATAGAGGTTTTCTCCTAAGGGGGAGATAGTGTTCTTCATTGTCAGGGTCGTCTCTGTGTTCCAGGTGTAGATGACTTAAGGCAGCGATTTCTTCCAGAAGCGCATGGTGCGCGCTACTCCATTCATCTAGGGGCCACAATAATGTACCGCGACTTGCGGGAAATCTATTGGTGGAGTAGGATAAAGAGAGTTATTGTAGAGTTTGTGGCTATATGCTCTACATGTCAGCAGGTTAAGATAGAGCATTAAAAGCCTAGTGGATCCATGTAGGAGTTCAGTATTCCTACTTGGAAATGGAAAGTTGTGACCATGGACTTTGTTATGGGTTTGCCTCGAATCGTTATCAGCATGATTTAGTTTGGGTAATTATAGACAGAATGACCCAATCAGATTATTTCCTTCTAGTTCATACCTCTTATTCAGCTGAGGATTGCGCCAAACTCTATATCAGGGAGTTGGTTAGATTGCACGGTGTTCCGCTATCTATTATCTCAGACAGCTCTTATTACTGGAAAGTTTCCAAAAGGGTCTTGGTACCCAAGTTCATCTTAGTACAACCTTTCTCCTCAGACAGATGGTCAAGCAGAAATGACCATTCAGACGTTAGAAGATATGCTAATGCTAAGGGCGTGTGCAATAGATTTCAAGAGAAGTTGGGATGACCACTTACCTTTGATTAAATTTGCATACAATAACAACTATCATTCCAATATTTAGATGGCTCCATTCAAAGATCTCTATGGTAGAAGATGTAGATCTCTAATTGGTTGGTTTGAAGTTAGTGAGGCGTCAATCATAGGTCTTGACTTGGTATTCGACGCCTTAGAAAAAAGTATAGTGGATTAGAGAAAAACTCCAGGCTGCTCAAAGACTACAAAATTCTTATACAGATATTTTTAGAAAAGATCTCGAGTTTGAGATTGGTGATCATGTCTATCTAAAGATCTCTTCTATGAAAGGAGTGAAAAGATTTGGCAAGAAGGGAAAGCTCAGTCCCCGATATATTGGTCCTTTCAAGATTCTCAGTTGCTTTGGCAAGGTAGCCTATGATCTTGAATTGCCTTTAGATCTAGCCTAAGTTCATCCATTCTTTCATGTCTCTTTACTCAAGAAGTGCATAGGTGACCCATCAGTTGTAGTCCTTATTCAGAGTATTGATGTTCAGAACACAATCTCTTATGAAGAGTTTCTAGTCGAGATCTTAGACTATTACACTCGTAGATTAAGGAACAAAGAAGTCCCTCTAGTTAAGGTCCTTGGCGAAATCAGTCCTTTGAGAGAGCTACTTGGAAAGCAGAGGAAGATATGCGTACCAAGTTTTCTCACCTCTTCTTTGCCAACTCAGATCATGCTCAAGGTAATAATTCTCCTTAAGCTCACTCAGTTTCATGTTCAATATTCATGACAAACATGGCATGCAGTTTCATGCTCATGTTCCCATTAGAAACTTGGTATTAAGTGCCATTGCATATTCAATCATGCACACATGTATCAGTTCAGTTATGTAATTATGCATCAGACATGCATTCTTATTGTGAGAAACTTAGTTCTTTAGAAAACTCATTCATGCATTCATTAATCAGTTACACATGCATCAGATATGCATATTTAGTATTATATGTTCAACTTGTCAGTCATGTCAGTATTGAGATCATGTTCCAGTTATTCATGTTCAGTATGAATGTCAGTTGTCTTTTCTCCCCTCTCAGTCAACCTCATTCTAGGATGAATGTTCTCAAGGGGGATATATTGTAATACCCCATACATTTTTCTAGCTAATTTTATCTCAAGAATGACTAGTATTATCTTCTAAATTGAATTATGGTTATTCTATGATGAATTCTTAAGATTTTACCTTTTCTCATGAGGGAAATTCAATAATCTTTCTATCGATATAAAATTCACCCAAATCCGATAACCGGGTCAGAAGTTACGACTATTTCAAGTTTTTGTCGTAAAATAGCGCCATATTAGTCAGTGGCGCACCGCGCCACAAGAGAAAATGGCATTTGGCAAATTCCAGCAGGGGTCCACAATTATGGCGCGTCGCGCTAGGGCTCAAATTCAAAATTCTCCTTTTCCAGTGTCTTAGTGCAATTTTCTCCACGTCGTGCCAAAGTTCCAGGTCGCAAAAGAAGAAGCAATGCGATGGATCCGCATCGCGCCACCCCTCAGTTTCCCAATTATCAAATTCCAGTGACACGGTGCAATAGCACCGCGTTGCGCCAGGGGTTCAGTTTGGGAAAATTTTACTGAAATTACAAGACGCATCCAGGGTTAAAAGGGTCAATTTCCTACCCCTATTTAAGCCCTTTAATACGTGATTCAGCCACTTTTCATCCAAAATACACACTTCTTGCAAAAACCTCTCAAGAACAACCTAGGGCTTTTCATAGAAGATTCAGAATCAAGATTTTCCTCCGTCAATCTTCATAAAATCACGAACTAAGGTATGCATAGTGTTCATTCATGGACTCCTTTCATCCATGAAGCCCAAGAATCCCTTTTCTAAATTCATGTTTATGGATTTTCTTATGAATTTCATGATTGGGCTACTCTTGTTCATGTGGATAATGAGAAATTGAATTCTACTCCATGTTGAGTGATAAATTCTATGTGTGTTAAATTATTATAGATATAGATTCATGCAAACCTATAACTAAACCCTTGTATGATGAAATTAGAATTGAACCATGATATTTAATTATTTTACAATGATGTTTACATGTACCATGCCTACAGTATGTTTGATTAAATGCCTAGATGGAGGAAAAGTGTATAACTAACATGATACCAAGAAATCCCCATGTATGTACAAGTTATGTCTATCACATATTTTGATGAAATGCTTCTATAAATGTATTATGGATTATGATGTTAATTATATGTTCAAGTAAGTTATGCTTGGTCAATTTTCTTCCATCGAGTCCTGGGGGTACTCATACCCAAAACATTAGCTGTGTGCCTAGAGCCATGTCATGCTTCACGATACTCTCAGTCAAGCTATGAATCCTTAGACTTCAGACAGTCTTATGACTCAGGAAAATCTATATGATCTCATGACATCAGTCAGTTATCAGACATCAGTAGTATTCCGTAAATCAATAAACTTCAGTAATTCTACCCATGTTCTGCTCAGTAAATCATGTTCAGTGTCCATTTAGATGGGAGTAGAAGTTAGCACCGAGTGAATCCAAGGATGGGAACACACACTATCAAATAAGGGTGTGATCCTTAGCAGTCATCCTTGCATTCAAGAACTATGTAACCAGCATAGATTGAGACATCAACACTGTCCAATGAAGGTTGATGAGGTGGATAAGCACTGTCAGATAAGGGCCCCACCGTTCTTGTATAGGGGACACAATCAAATGAGGGTCGCCCATAACTTGTCCTTACCGGTGGCGCTGTATTGACACCCTTTCAATTATGGTTACAGATTTGACCCCAACTCAGCCATAATGGCATATAGGGGCATATCGGTTAGATAACAACTTTCCTTAATTTCTTGTTACAGAATGACTGTTAGATACAGTCAATCAGTCTCAGTATTAGAACTCATATAGTTCTTCAGATTTCAGGACTATTAGATACAGTCAACTCAGATACAGTACAAAACTCAGATAGTTCCATCAGATTCAGGACTGTCAGATACATTCACTCATGTTATCAGTTATATTCAGATTCAGTAATCATGTTATCACAGTATTAATGTTAGTTGTTATGTCTTATACATGTATTCTCACGCTCATGATAGTTAGTCAGTTATTATTATTGTTCATGCATATGAACCCCATGCATTCAGCCTACCGCACATGCATACTAGTACATTCAAAGTACTGATGTATTTGCGCTATGGTGTCTTATACCATAGGTTTAGAGACATGATCTCCAGAGCAACAATAGGTTCCAGATGTCCGCAGACAGAGTTAGAAGTGAGTTCTCATCTTTTGAGGACATAATTATTTATCTATTATCTCATTAATCAGTTTATTAGTTGGAGTTGGTTGTGGACATGTCCCATCAACTTCTTACTCAGACAGTTCAGTCATTTAGAGGCTTTCTAGACTATCATGTTTCAGACTTTAGTATGTTCAGTTTTGTTTTGGGTATTCTATTACCCCACACAGATATTATATCATTCAGATCATGTTCAGTATTGAGCCTTATGGCCTTTCAGTTCATGTTTCTGGATTATAAAGTATTTTATCCAGTATACAGGTACAGATATCAATCATGGGTTAGCTTATGGTCCTTCGGGGTCAAGAGCACCTTGTAGTGTTTTAGGTACCAGATTTGGGGTGTTACATTGTACTGCTTAATAATACCCATTCTATATAGCAGTCTTAGAGGAAACTAAATGAGGAGGTTTTATCTTTAAAAACTTGGTCAACATGTCATCCTCTGTTCTAGTCGTGACAAAACCTGTCATGACCCCTAGGCGTGGTGGGTATCTCAAGTCCCACGTGGATCGGAGACCACCCCCTTCACCTAACCTAGTCAACACAATAACCTCGGAGTGGGATGAATTTTGAATATATAATAAGATACGAGTTTAATTATATAAAGACATCAAAGTATAACCATAACCAATACTAACAGGTATCAGCATCAATGCCAATACCAATACCATTTCTGATACCACTATCGACACCGCCCATATTAATAGTAGTCTGACAAAACCTTTGATTATCCGCTTGGGACATGCCCCCTACCATAGCCAAAAACCAAAGTCTAAACATGTCACGCCCCAAAATCCCATTGGGCCGGACTGGCACCCGAAGACGAGAAGGCCTGGGAGAACCCGTTCAAATACCTGTACTTTCACTTACATGTCACCAAAAATTTGGACAGCACTTCGTTGCATATAGAAGGGTCTAATTACCTGTATCATCACAACATGCACAAATATATATATATATATAATACTTGGCCGTCGGGGCCACCACATATACAAATATAACATCACTATATAAACTTCCATGACTTTACCCTTCCTTATGTCTACAAAGCCTCTAGGATATACATGACATAACTAGGGCCGGGACAAACCCCCGCCCACACATGACTCCTGTACAATAACAAAACATAAGGAACTGACTTGGAAAGCTCCAAAGCAAACTGGAGCTCACCAATAATAGTTGTATGACCTGGCTCCTATCTATGTTGTGAATGAGCTGAAGCACCTGTGCCTGCAGCATGAAATGTAGGTCCCCCGTGAGGGACGTCAGTACGAAATATGTACTGAGTATATAAAGCTGTAAATAATCATATGTGATATGGGGGATCAAGAAAATCAGACCCAAGTGAATAAATCATAATAGAAGTGAACCACACTTCATAAACACTTTTAGGATCATGTACATTATCATTAATCTGAATTAGGTTCTTGAATTCAAACACATTTGTGGAACGGTATACATTCGTTCATTTCATTCTTTACAATTATAATTCGCCATTACCTCCTCCTCCCGAACCTCCAACCACCTAACAATAATCAATACTGTACTGTACTGTGACCATTAGGCTGCCCCCAGTACATATCAACTGTAATCATATCAAGTATCGGGATCGGCCCATACTAGGCTTAAGCCCCTGAGCTACCACCCACACGTATATCAAGTAACACACATAAGAGATCTTTCCAATAACTTAGTTCAAAAGATTTTGAGATTATTACATTATTTTTCATGCCAATATAGTACCTTTGGAACAATGATACATCAATCAAAACCAAGTAATAGACCTTCTATACAATAACGATGTAATAAAGACCCATTGGTACATCAACAATGTGTTTCAGAATCATCAATATCACAACAATGAAATAGGAGCCTTTTGGTATATCAATGAAACATTTTGACACTTTATAGAATGGAAGAACCTTCGTTGGTAATGTAGAACAATACATGTTTTTGGACAACCTCAGAATCTTACTTGACGGAACATTGGTGTTTTCATGCCAAAGAACATCGTTAGAGTATGCTTTACATACCTTGTTGTAGATTCGGATACCAATTCAACACAACTTCTCGCCTTTACAAATTACTTATCTACAATGAAATGTTTGGCATCTAGTATTAGCAACCCAACACCACAATTCTCTTCCATAATTCCATACAACCAATATTTGCAAAGCATTCCAAAAACCAACTTGAACAATAGGTTTATGTGTATATATATATATATAATCATCATTTTAATACCATATCATCACACCAAATCCCTTCACAATTCAACATAATCCAACCATGCACAAGAATAATCCAACATCATTTCTCAATCATCTTTCAACAACAATCAAATAACATACTTCTTATGCTCACATGCATATATATATACATATCCATATAAATAACACCAACATAATTTACATCCTTACCATAAAATGGCCCTTTTGATTTTGAAGTCCTGTTGGCACAAATAAGGGGTGCTTCTCGAAGCCTTCGAGACGGTGAACACAACTACGGAATCAATTTGGATTTTCTACGATTGAATCACAAGATAATTGGAGTTGAACTTAGGCTAGGGTTTCTTATTCTTCAATAATTTGGATGATAAATTATGGATATGAGGCTAAGTATATGTATATAATGACCAATTTTCGTCCATAAGGTGATGGAAAATGACCATATTTCCCTTAAAATTTAAGTAAACCCGAATCTGTCCATGGTGGACTGTTTTGGTAGGCTAAAGTAAATCGACCATAACTCTTTGCTCCGATAATGGATTTGTGTGAAACCAATTGTATTAGAAATAAGACTCTCAAGGCTTCTCATCGATATATAGCAGCTCACACAGTTCATTTTGTACAAGGATTTATGATCATTTAAAGTCGACCCAAAAATCTGTTTGGCTGCAGTACTTTTGTGTGCAGAAAAATTCTGCACATTTACTGTTCATTGCGTCCACCGTTTTCAAGTTTCGAACATGCTCGCTTATATCCGATACTCATCTGTTTTCAGAAATCTTTATATCATTGGAAAGCTAACTCGATAAACTTTGCATAGAAACTTCGACGAGCAAATTTCGGTATAAATAAAGTCGATTCCTATACACATATAATCAAACTATACACTTGAAACCATCTCAAAATAATCAATACTCATACTTAAACTCATATATACCTAACATATGATCAATACATATACTCCAACACATATAACCATGGCTAATGCACGTAATTAAGTACGGGGTGTTACATCCTTCCCCCCTTAAGGACATTCGTCCTCAAATGTGAATGTAGTTATTTAGCCGAAACAAGTTCAAATTCATAATTGATATTCACGTCATCATATAGATATTATGCATATGTAAAAACTTACTTGTTAGTGTCCCAGTTCCACTCCTTGCACTTCTTTTTCACCTTTGAACAAATAAGGGTATTTCGATTTCATTGCTTCCTCCGCTTCCCATGTAATCTCTTCCCTTTGTTGATTTCTCCAAAGTACATTCACCGATGCTACTTCTTTATTTCTCATCTTCTTAACTTGACGATCTAATATAGCAATAGGCATCTCCTCATAGATAAGATCTTCTGTTACTTGCACATCTTCAGTAGAAGTAATAAGGGACAGATCTCCGATGCACTTTCGAAGCATCGATACATGAAATACTGGATGCACTGATGAGAGGTCCTGGGGTAGCTCTAATTCATAAGCAACTTGCCCACATCTTCGAATAATCTTATACGGGCCTATATATTGTGGACTCAACTTTTCTTTCTTGCCAAATCTCATCACCCCTTTCATTGGCGATACCTTCAAAAATACCCAATCGCCTACTGAAACTTCTAGCCCTCTTCTTCTACTATCCGCATATGACTTGTGTCGACTTTGGGCTATTTTCAACCGTTGCTGAATCACCTTGACTTTTTCTATGGCTTGATACACAAGATCCGATCCGAACATAAGAGTTTTACCCGCTTCGGACCATCCTATTAGTGATCTACACTTCCTCCCATATAAAGCTTCATATGGTGCCATTTTGATACTTGAATGATAGCTATTATTGTAGGCAAACTCAATAAGAGGTAAATGATCATCCCAGATGCCTTTAAAATCTATAACACATACTCGTAGCATATCTTCAAGTGTTTGAATGGTACGCTTTGCTTGTCCATCCGTCTAGGGGTGAAAAGTTGTACTCAGATTCACTTGTGTTCCCAAACTTCATTGGAAAGACTTTCAAAAGTTTGCGGTAAATTGAGTTCCCCGATACGATATAATAGAAGTTAGCACTCCATGTAATCGGACTATTTCTTTAACATACAACTTTGAATATTCTTCAATTGTGTAAGTGGTCTTAACGGGTAAGAAATGTGCGGATTTAGTAAGCCTATCCATAATCACCCATATAGAATCAAATTTCCAAGCTGTACGAGGCAAACCTATAACAAAATCCATGTTGATCATGTCCCACTTCCAAATTGGAAGATCTATGCATTGCATATAGCCTCCGGGCTTTTGATGTTCCACTTTAACTCGTTGGCAATTTGGACATTCAGCTACAAATTCTGCGATGTTCCTTTTCATGTCATTCCACCAATATACATCCTTCAAATCTTGATACATTTTGGTTGACCCTGGATGAATAGAATACCTTGAGAAATGTGTCTCAGTAATAATTCTTTTTCTTAGCTCATCAACAATAGGCACACATAGCCGATTTTGGCATAGAAGTACTCCTTCTTGCGAAAGCTCAAATACCTTCGTCGCACCATTTTGAACATTCTCCTTGAGTTGCAATAAAACAGGATCTGCATCTTGCTTCTCTTTCACCTCAGCTACTAATGAGGATTCTGCGGCATTATGCACAATAAGCTCCTCGTCCAAAGTTTCGAGAAGACGAACTCATAGACTAGCTAATTGATGAAGATCTTTAATCATCCCTTGCCTTTCTACAGGTGCCATCATAGCCTTACGACTCAACGCATCAGCTACTATATTCGCTTTCCCTGGGTGATACAAAATATCAACATCATAATCTTTTAATAGTTCTATCCACCTTCGCTGCCTCAGATTAGATCCTTCTGACTGAAAATATATTGTAAGCTCTTGTGATCAGTATATATATCAACATGAACCCCATATAAATTGTGGCGCCATATTTTTAAAGCAAAGATAACCGCTGCCAGCTTAAGATCATGTGTGGGGTAATTTTTCTCATGTGGCCTCAATTGCCTTGAGGCATATGCTATCACCTTACCATGCTGCATTAATACACATCCTAAACCAATTCTCGAAGCATCACAATACACTGTATACCCTTCTGTACCTTCTAGAAGTACCAACACAGGTGTAGAAGTCAACTTATTCTTTAATTCTTGGAAATTCTCCTCACACGCATCACTTCATTGGAACTTGGATGCTTTATGCGTTAGCTTAGTTAAGGGTGTTGAAATAGAAGAAAAACCCTCAACAAACTTTCTATAATAACTAGCCAACCCAAGAAAACTACGAATCTCCGTAGGCGTTGTGGGCCTTGGCCAATTCTTCACAGCTTCTATCTTTTGAGTATCAACCTGTATGCCTTCATTTGATACAATATGGCCCAGAAATGCCACTGACTTTAGCCAAAATTCACATTTAGAAAATTTTGCATACAGCTTGCAATCACGAAGAGTTTGCAACACCTGTCGCAAATGATTAGTATGATCCTCTTCTGATCTAGAATAAACTAGAATATCATCAATGAAAACTATTACGGATACATCTAGAAATGGCTTAAACACCTTATTCATTAAATCCATGAAAGCTGCAGGTGCATTAGTTAGCCCAAATGACATAACTAGAAACTCATAATGACCATACCTTGTTCGGAAAGCTGTTTTGGGTATATCTTTTTCTTTGACTCTCACTTGATGATAACCTGACCTCAAATCAATCTTAGAAAAATATTTGGCACCCTATAACTGATCAAATAAATCATCAATTCTTGGAAGAGGATATTTATTTTTAAGAGTCACTTTATTCAGCTGCCTATAATCAATACACATTCTCAATGTGCCATCTTTCTTGCGCACAAACAGCACTGGTTCTCCCCAAGGGGAAATACTAGGCCTAATGAACCCCTTTTCTAGCAAATCTTTCAATTGCTCTTTCAATTCTCGTAATTCTTCTGGGGCCATCCTATACGGAGAAATTGAGATTGGCTTAGTGTCTGGTATCATATCAATACCAAATTCTATTTCTCGTTCAGGAGGTAAACCTGGAAGATCTTCAGGGAATACATCAAGAAATTCACTTACTACTGGTACAGTGTAAAGATCTGGTGATTCCAATTCCGTATCCTTTACTCTAACTAAATGACATATGTAGCCCTTGGAAATCATTTTTCTCGCTTTGAAATAAGAAATAAATATACCTCTTGGTGCGCCAATCTTACCTTGCCATTCAATAACTGCTTCATTAGGAAAATGTAAATACATCTTTTTCGTACAACAGTCAATTTTGGCATAACAAGACACCAACCAATCCATACCCATTATAACATAAAAATCTACCATTTCTAGTTCCACAAGATTGGCCATCGTGTCTCGACCACACACAGTTACTACACAATCTTTATAAACTCTTCTAGCAATAATAGATTCCCCAACCGGGGTAGATACTTCCAACGGCTTTTCTAACAATTCGGGGATTCTTTTGAACCTTCCAGCAGCCAAAGGAGTAACATATGATAATGTAGAACCGGGATCAATTAGAGCATATACATCAAATGAAAATATGGGCAACGTACCCGTAACCACATCTGGGGAAGCCTTTAGATTCTGTCGATCCGCTAAAGCATAAGTGCGATTCTGAGTCCCGCTGGAACTGGCAACTCTTTTTTCATTCCTAGCGTGACCGCAGGTTGTGCGCCTCTACCAGAATAAGATACCGGTGACGATGATGCAACAGCTGATCCCAAAGGTCGTGCTACACTACCTGCGTCCCTTCGTGGGCATTCTCTCATCATATACCCCATCATACCGCACTAAAAACAAACATTTGTTTCCATTCGACATACGCCCATATGATGCTTTCCGCATAGATTACATAGCTGTCGAGAAGGTCTCGATTGGCTCATGTTCCCTTGCCCATGATAACCCACTGATCGCGAACTATGACCCTTACTTCTTTGCCTAAATTGACTACCTCTGAACCCCTGATGTTGTGGTGGAGCACTAGCTGCAGAATAAGAAAATAATGGCGTAGGTGGTCTAGCAGAAAATTAAGGTCTAAAACCTCCCTGTGACGCCATAAACTGCCCTATAGATCTGGCCCTCTTAGAAGATCCGCTTTCAAATTCCTGTGTTCTTTTTCTTTGCCTCTGGTCTTCCATTTTCTATGCAAATGCTTGGATCCTAGCTATATCCATGTCTTTATTCAGTGCAGCAATAGTACAATCCCTAACCAAATACTGATCCAATCCATCCATATACCGATGAACTCTGTCATCCATAGTAGCTATAATATTAGGAGCGTATCTGGACAAAGAATTAAATCGAAGACTATACTCCCTCACACTTATATTACCCTATCAAAGATTTAAGAACTGATCCGCACGGGCCTGACGAGTCTCATATGGAAGATAATGATCAATAAATGCCTCTTTGAACTCTTTCCAAGTAGCTGGGGGTGCGTCAATGCCCCTTGACCGTTTCTAGTCTTCATACCAATATATAGCCTCACCTTTGAATCTGTACGCGGCTAGCTCTACTGTCTCTCTGCCCGATACATGCATTACCTCTAGGGCCCTTTGGATCTAATCAATAAAGTCCTGCGGATCTTCGTTAAGATCGGATCCAATAAAAGTAGGCAGATCCATCTTAAGAAAATCTTGCGTCCGAAGACTAGGCGCCCTATCAGTAACGCTAGAACCCGCAGCAGGAATAGCTTGCCCTTGGACTTGACCAGTAACAATTTGGGTCAACAGTTGTACTGCATCCCTCATATCCTGATCATCAGCATTAACAAGTGGTTCTGTGAATGTGGTTCGCCTCCCACTTATTTCATCTGGAGTGGAAGACATTTCAGATACCCGCTCAGCTTGAGCTTCACTTTGATTAACTTGTACAGGTGGTGACTTACTAGTCCCTTCTCCGGCAGCCACGTCTACCGCTCGTCGATATTCTTACTTCCGGTATCCGGCATTCTTACTGTAATAAGAGAAACAAATAGATTCAGTGGTCAACTATGACTTCATTTGCTATATAAACTCTATGGCACGATCTATGATCTGAAGAAAAGAAACAATTTCCTAAATGTCCATAGCCTCCTGTTTATAGATGTGGTGCACAACACACCGATAAACTAGACTCTACATAGACACGGCTTTGTAGACTCACTAGGACGAACCTCTCTGATACCACTTTTGTCACGCCCCAAAATGCCATCGGGCCGGACTGGCACCCGAAGCCGAGAAGGCCTAGGAGAACCCATTCAAATACCTGTACTTTCACTTACATGTCACGAAAAATTTGGACAGCACTTCGTTGCATATAGAAGGGTCTAATTACCTGTATCAGCACAACACGCACAAATATATATATATATAATACTTGGCCGTCGGGGCCACCACATATACAAATATAACATCACTATATAAACTTCCATGACTTTACCCTTCCATATGTCTACAAAGCCTCTAGGATATACATGAAATAACTAGGATCGGGACAAACCCCCGCCCACACATGACTCCTGTACAATAACAAAACATAAGGAACCGACTCGAAAAGCTCCGAAGCAAACTGGAGCTCACCAACAATAGTTGTATGACCTGGCTCCTATCAATGCTGTGAATGAGCTAAAGCACCTGTGCCTGCAGCATGAAATGTAGGTCCCCTGTGAGGGACGTCAGTACGAAATATGTATTGAGTATGTAAAGCTCGTAAATAATCATATGTGATATGGAGGATCAAGAAAATCAGACACAACTGAATAAATCATAATAGAAGTGAACCACACTTCATAAACACTTTTAGGATAATGTACATTATCATTAATCTGAATTGGGTTCTTGAATTCAAACACATTTGTGGAATGGTATACATTCGTTCATTTCATTCTTTACAATTATCATTTGCCATTACCTCCTCCTCCCGAACCTCCAACCACCTAACAATAATCAATATTGTACCGTACTGTGACCATTAGGATGCCCCCAGTACATATCAACTGTAATCATATCAAGTATCGGGATCGGCCCATGCTAGGCTTAAGCCCCTGAGCTACCACCCACACGTATATCAAGTTACACACATAAGAGATCTTTCCAATAACTTAGTTCAAAAGCTTTTGTGATTATTACATTATTGTTCATGCCAATATAGTACCTTTGGAACAATGATACATCAATCGGAACCAAGTAATAGACCTTCTATACAATAACGATGTAATAAAGACTCATTGGTACATCAACAATGTGTTTCAGAATCATCAATATCACAACAATGAATCATAAAGTATGTGATGGAGTTTTAACATCGGAAATATGTCATAACGCCAATTGAAGAAGAAAAATTTAAGATATCATGAAAAATTCTCCAGGGAAGAGTCTTTAGTGATGTACCAATCCCATTAATAAATATATAAATAACTTCAAAAAATATATATCCCAAACCAGATAAACTATCAAAATCGATGAAGGTAACTTACCATTCAGCGTATCGCCGAACACTTTGCAAAGGGCCAACCATCACCAAGAAGGTTCACCATTTAGCCCCAAGGGTTAAAAACTGTTAAGATTAGTAATGGACTTACAAATTGGTGTATCACTATTGAGTTCAATGATGGAATTATATCACTGAAATGTGTCGTATTTTAACGAGAAAAAGGCTTGACTTTCTTTAACCCTTAACTTTTTATTGTTTTTGACTCTTGGTATTTTCAAATATTTTCCCATTTCTTGATTCCCTCTTTTATTTCATTCTCTCTAATCATTACCCACATACACACACACACTCTTTGATAATTATCTCACCAATTTTACAAACACCACCACCACTGTTGTCGTAGTAATGGTCAGAGTTGTGCACTATTCTTCTCTATTTCCCCTCATTGATTTCTCTCTAAATTTTGAAGGTTAGAGTTTGATTTTAGTTTAAATCGAATGATTTTAAATACTACTCATGTTTAGTTATTGTTAGTGATGTTTAAGATTGTTCATAATGGATTTATTTTGTTGGGTTTTTTCTTGCTAAAGTTTATATTTATGGATTGAAGTTTTTGTTGAACTCATAAATTTTAATAAAGGGATTTTGTTAAATGGGAGTTAAACTATTGAAGATGGGTCCACCATGCTAAATGTTTTGTTCATAATTGCTATGAGGGTCATTTGTTATCAAAATGGGTTTTGATAATTATTGAATTCTAGTTGGTTGAATTTGAAATCAACTGATTTTGCCTACTGATATATTGGGTGACATCATAGTTAAGGAAAAAAATATTTTATTATTGTTTAATTTCAAACCTTGGGAAGTTTGAGCGCACATGGTTATTTGGTTTGAAAATCCATTAAAATAGCTCGAAAATGTCATCTTAGAAACAATGACTTTCGTCGATGCGTTGAGTACTTTGGCAATACACCAAACTGCATGGTGTATTTTTGAAGCAGTTTTGTGTCACTAAAAGTAATAGTGGACCTGGTAATGCCTTAGAGTTTGGTGATGCTCGGGGAGTATCTCCAAACCCCTAGTGTATCGCTAATTTCCTACTTTTCTTTGGCAATCCCTCTCCTTCTTTCTGTCTCAATTAGTGATAGCCAAGATGCATTGTCCACCATTTGTAGATGCACCGATTTGTCTAGTGATGTTATTTTGAAAAATTTAATATTTTTTTGCTAACTTTGACTGAGCCTATTGCTTTTATTATGTGCAGAGATGGTCCACCCTAAACATGTAGATATGAAGCAACCCATTCTCCTCCTACTACTTTAATGATTACTAAGGACATGAAATTCAATAAATAATATCAAACTATGTAATGCTAAAAAATGAAAAAGTGTTGATTATAATTCAAGAAAAGCCCTAATGGATAAAGGAAAGCATGGAAAATAGTTCCAACTGTGAGAGGTACAACCTTGGTTCCTCAGAGTAGGGAATACTACCCCTATTTATTAGTCATTTCCTACTCTCAAGGCTAGACTACAAAAAAAGAACAGGGTACAATAACCCTTCACTGCTATAGCAAATCCCCTACCCCATCCTCAAAGGGGTCACCATGTCCTTAATCGCCTTAAGGCGCCCGATCAATGCACTATTATTAAGGAACAATGACTGAGTCTGCATGGATTAGAAGGAAAGTATTCGATGGTGTTATCTGCATTAAGGTTATATGAAATTTAGGTACTAACTAAACCTCTAGAACCTTATGTCAAAAATTGGATGAGACAATTTTATGAGGCATACGAGAAGATATTGTCGGCTACAAAAAAGAGGGGGCCACATAAAATAAGAGATGTTGTTAGGGCGTGTGATATGAATATGTGTTATGATGAAATGATTATAAATAAAATATACAGGATCAAAAGCTAAACATTCTTTACTTCAATACTTGAGTTGGGTACCCGGTGGCTGAATTAAGGGGTTGGTTTGCCCCTTTGCTAAGTGATAGCCCACCTCTGTGGCTTGCATCGGAGGTTAAAATTCAAAAAGGAGATATTCATTTAGAATATTTGTAGGGGTTGATATATATGTTACAACCCAATTTATTAGTTTATAATGATACTAACCCAACAGTCGGTATGCCAACCCATAGTCCAAAACTGCTAGTAACAGTCTATCAGTAGAAATAAAAGAAAATAGTGGAATAAATATAATAAAGATCCCAATATATATAAAGAAACCCCAAAACCTTATAAAGTCAGTACAAGAGCTTCTAATACAGTAAGAGTATAAAGTGAAACACATAGTAAATAAAAATATAAGTCATCTATGACAAAAATGTAGAATTAGTCTAATCAATAAGAGAGAGAGTAGTAATACTCTAAATGCCAAGAGCTCACCCTAAATCTCAAATCCATATCCGTTCTACACAATGCATAAAACAACGATGATAATTTGTACGATGATCTGTAGGATGCAAAACTGTAGTATGAGTACCAAACACATAGTACTCAGTAGGCATCGACCAACTGAACTCCAACGACAATGAAAGAATAAATAACATGTAAAGTAGGAATATAATATATAGGAAAAATACGAGAAACTAAATATGATAATTCTATGGGACCAATAAGGATAAACTTATTCGATTCTAACAATAATTAAAGTCTAAAGTGCAACACTATATATCCCTAGTCAAAATATAAGGAAAAGTAACAGAAAAGTTATAAAATAGTAAACAAGGCCAAGATTACATATAAAACATGATTACATAAAGGAAAGGGATATATAGTGATACCATACCTGAAACACCTTGGCTTTGGTCCCTTAGAAAATTTCCCAAGTTGGAGATTCTGGACAACATACGACTAGAAGGTACTAGTTGCATGTTTGGGAATGGGTTAGGGTCCCTCTCCCATATGTTGGGCAGTGTGTTTGGGTTGGTTTCTACCCAAGGTATGACTAAGCATCATAACAATCATATGATTTTATACGAGTGGTATATTTCCAAGTCGTATGTTTCCTTAACTATGGTCTAGATGATTCTGACCAAGGTACAACTAAGATGGGTACTACTCGTATGTTAAGATACGACTTGGTCGTGAGTGGTCATATATTAATTAGTATGCGGGTCCAAGAGGATGTTTAGGGTACGAGTAAGGGTACCACTCATACCCTAGGGTACGAGTCAAAGAGATGTGTTATACCCATTTGCGTGTGTTTTTAGCTTTTAAATTGGGGACATTTTAGATATTTCCTACACCTAAACCTTATGACCCACGACTTATAACATTGTTTGGACCTTCATTATTCACTTGGACAAGATTAAAACATTCCAAAACACTTTTCAAAGACTTCTTGTAATGCCCCAATTTTCTAAACCGGAATGCTACAGGGTGCTCATGACCCCGAAGGACCACAAGCTAACCCATGGCTGATATCTATACCTATAACTACATAATATACATATAAAATGTGGAAACATGAACAAAAAGGCGTAAGGTTCAATATTAAATAATAAAATATCTAAAATAAGGTGGTATCACAGTACCAAAACAAAACTAAAAATACTAAAGTCTAAATCTGAAAACTCTATAATCATCTCAAAGCCTCTAAATTGTCTGAATAAGGAGTTGAAGGAACATGTCTCCACCTAACTCCCTAAACTGAAAATAAACTAAAATATTAGAATAATAAATGTAACGATCATGTCCTCAAAAGATGAGGACTCACTGCTTATTGAACTGCTACTGCTGATCTCGAATCTGCACCTCTGAACCTATGGTGTAACATAAAAAGAAAACACCATAGCGCAAATGCGTCAGTACAACTAAAGTACTGAGTATGCGTGGGGGTAGGCTAAATGCATAGTGTTTATATACATGAACATACTGACTAATATGAACATGAGAATACATACATACATACATACATACATGCATACGTAACTGCTACTGAACTAGTGGAGATATTGACTACTTGAGTTTGAACTCTGACAACATGAGTTTCATAATACTAAGATACTGAATGACTAATAACATGGATGCCTATGTCTAACAGTCCTAATTCTAGGGAAAACTATCTCAGTTCCAAACTGTATCTGAACATCTAAGTCTGAGATCAGTCCTAGCTAACGACTGATCTCTGAAACTGATAATAAGAATACTCGACTAAATCTGAGATTAAGATCAAGCCTGTCTGTCGGGTGACCTGTAGATCTAATAATAAGCATATGAATATGGGACCAAGCCTATCTGACAGGATGGTCCAGGAATCAATAGAACTATCTGAGTTCCTTATTGAGATTGATGATTGTATCTGACAGTCCTGAATCCTAATTTCTACTTTGAAGACTGATACTAAAACTGTAACTATAATAGTGACTGTGGGAGGTAGTAACCTAAACGACATGCCCCGATATTATACTGGTGGGGTCTAATATTTTCTCTGATTAGAAGGGTGTCAATACCGTGCCATGGGTAGAGACCTCTACTATGGTCAAGCCTCTCTGATGGGTGACCCTGAATAGGAAATCAAGCCTAACGCAATATAATAGTCAAGTATAGACTTAATCTGATGGGTGACTCCTATCCTACGTTGGCTATGAAGTTCTAGAGTACAAGGATTGCTGCTAACGGATCTGCCTTTATAACGGGAAAAACCACTATCCCTGCACTCGCTCGGTGCTAGTCCCTACTCCCAACTAAAAGACTCTAAAAAAATTAAATGCACTGAACTTACTAACTAAACAAAAATGATTTATAAACTGATTAACTGAGCTGATAATATTTTCTTAGCTGAACTAAGCTAAATTCACTGAGTTTCGTTGACTGACGGAAAAGCTACTTGAGATCTGAGGTCTGACTGAGAGTACTAAAACTACTGGGACTACTGAACTACAGAGATTTCTGAGTTTTTCTGAGTCATGTGACTAACTAAAATCTATGGAGCATAGCTTGACTGAGGATGTCTTGAAACATGACACTAGCTCTAGGCACACAACTATAGTTTTTGGGTACAAGTACCCCCAGGACTCGATGGAAGGAAACTGACACACATGACTGACTTGCCATAAGAGTAGAGTCCACAATTCACAATATCATAAGTAAGGATTTCCTAATAAAAATGATTCTCAACAAACTATCACATGATCGGGAATGCATACAACATGTATATACTTGCATGGGTTCAATTACATGGTTATTCCATATCAGAACAATATCATGAGCATCTCATACAACATCTTTAATTCAAGACAATAGCATGGGGATCACGTTGAACATAAACTTAGAACATGGAATAGTCATTTAGGACTTATTATGTCATAAAAGCATGATTTCTATTCCCTTAGGTATTTTCACAAACACCTTACATGCACATCTTAGGCATAGGTGGATTCATCAAGATTACAACTATTCATCCACCAATTTCACATATTTATACATTAAATACCATCATATCCTCACATAAAACATATAAAGATCCCATCTTAGGCATCATCAAACTCCAACCACATGAACATCAACCACCAACAATATAAACATCATAATACATAATTTAGAAGATGGTTCTTGAGCTTTATGGATGAAAAAAGTCCATGAATCAACTCACGTATACCTTATAAGGAAGATTTTTGATGATTGACGGAGGAATTTCCTTGAAATTGGATCTTCAAGCTTAATTATGCAACCCTAGTTGTTTTTCTCTTTTAGTTCTCTTGGATGATGAACTTATAATATTAGTAGGGTTGTAATGTAATTAAGAGCTATATATTTCATTGGGTTAATTTTAGGGATGTGTAATGAGTGTTAAAAGACTTAATTACCCTAAAAATAACTCAAAATAGAGTGTTTAAGTCACTTGAAACCATAAGATATGCTTCACATATGATATCACATATATTTACATAGGCGCCGTATATGATATCGCCTAAATTTACATAGGCTCCGCATATGTTATCTCATATATCTACATAGGAGCCGCATATGCTATCGCCTATATTTATATAGGTGCCGCATATGCTATCGCATATGCTTTCCAGTGGCCATGTGCGATTGGTTAGGCGCCGCACTCTACTTCGCAAAGCCATAACTCCTAGCTCGGATGTCAGATTTTGACGAAATTGGTATCTTTGGAAAGCTAATTTGATTATCGATAATTTAGTGGGTAGAAATAAGCAGAAATACCACATTAACATCGAGTTATACTCGTTCAAATATGACCTTATGAAATTGAACACTAAAACTTGATGGATTTAAAAACTCTTAGCTTGTATTACCTTAAGTGACTCATATGAACATGCTTAAAACATCATAAGCTATCTTATCGCTAGGATACTCATTATAAGTCATGTGATCAAGTATGAATCATAGGATAGGAGATTTCATATGTCGGAAAAATAGTTCGTCTCCTAGCTTAGAAACATGCGGGGTATTACAATATCTCCTTCTTGGGAACATTCGTCCTCGAATGGAAATTAACTGAGGCGGGAAAGGTGATAAGATGAAGTACGTACAAGACATACACTACTGAAATATGGTTTCATGACTGACATGAAAAAAAGCTGAGCACAACATACAGAATATGCATATCTGATGCATGGGAAGCTGATTCTTGAATATAAGACTGAGGATTCTAATAAAGTGAGTTTTCTCAAAATGAGAATACATATTTGATGCATAACTGAAAGGCTGAATCCATGAATATCTAATGCATGATTACATGACTGACATGATATGTAAATGTATGAGTAAAGATACTGATAAATTATACTTTCTTTACTAAACACGTATATCTAATGCCTGAATATCAGACTGAGCTGACTCTTGAAAGCTTTACTGATTATGCCATGGAACTTGATAACTAATTTATAACAAACATAAAAGCATCAAGAAAAGGTAGGGTATCTCCCCCTTGGGACACTATGTCCATCTAGGAATATTTACCTTGCTGAGATACTGGGGTGATGCATAAGGCATCTACTAACTAGATTATAACTAAACATTGGAGAGCTGAGACTAATACATGATGCATGAACTGAACTAGACCTGCTAATGTTACTAACTAACTCATGTGAAAACATAAGCTCAAACGAGCGCAAGATATCTATTAATGCATACAATGATCATGAAAAACTTGTAACGTACCCGAACCTAGGTTGGGGAAACATTTTGGATCATGGTTAGTCTGGAGTGAATAGAGTTGATTCTGATGCTAACCACTATTAATGCTGGGATTTGTGGCCTTGTCACGCAAATCTCTACCTTTCTGAGCTAACACTCTACACCCTTGCATTCTGTGTCCTGGCTTACCGCACCCAAAACATACCTGACTATTAGCTCTGCATGCACCTAGATGATTCTTGCCACACACTCATAAATAGGATAAGTACGCTCACTTCTAAACTACTCTGGGCTTTGGAGACTGGCACCCCACCATGACTAGCATCTCCAAAGATGTGGGCACACTAGCTGAAGATGGAACATGGGTTGAATTTTTCTGACTATGGTGAGAATGATTACCACCCTGTGACCCATCCAGATAAAAGTTATAACTACCTGTTCTAAATCTCTTATTAGATCTCTCCCTCTCCTTAGATTTATCTACCTCTATCTGCTGAGCATGCATCATTAACCTAGCAAGGTCCATGTCCCTATTGATCATAGTTGTTCTACACTCTTTCAATACTAACCCGGATACACCAGTCACAAACTTACTCATACCCGCTCTGGGGTCAGCTATCAATTCAGGAGCATACTTAGCTAACTGGTTGAACATAAGACAATACTCCTTCACTGTCATGGAGCCTTGTCTCAGGTTCATAAACTCTTCTACCTTATCTTCTCTCATCTCTAACAGAAAAAACTTATCTAAGAAGGCATCCTGAAATATCTGCCAAGTCATGGGAGTTGCATTTTCCCCTCTACTCTTCTTCCACAACACTACCTAATTATGAGCAATATCTTTCAGCCTATAGGATGCTAATTCTACACTCTCCTCCTCTGACATATGCATGATTTAGGTGATCTTCTTTACCTCTTCTAGATACAGCTGTGGGTCCTTACCTGTTACTGACCCAAAGAATTCTGGAGGGTTCATTCTCATAAAATTTCTGATTCTGGCTGCAGCTAAATCCCTATCTTGCTGGGCTGGGGCTGCAGTTTGTCGGTTGCCCTGAACACTAGTGGTCACAGCCTAGGCTAGCGCCTGAAAAGCTGCCCAAAATTTTACATGTGACACATTCTCATTTAAAGGATCTACGGGCTGCGGGGCTGACTGATTCCCTGTTCTCTTCTTAGGATGCATGTTCTGCAAACAAAAGAGGAACAAGGATTAAACTGAGAGTTCAACTTGAGCTTTTGCTCACTGGCACGATATAAGTACTGAAAGAAGGAAAACTATTCCTAAAACATCTTATAGCCTCCTATACATAAATATGGCACGCAACACACCCATGTACAAGATACTACTAGATGCAGCTTTTAGACTTCCTAGGACTCTATTGAAACTTAGGCTCTGATACCAAGTTTGTAATGCCCCAATTTTCTAAACCGGAATGCTACAGGGTGCTCATGACCCCAAAGGACCACAAGCTAACCCATGATTGATATTTGTACCTGTAACTTCATAATATACATATAAAATGCAGAAACATGAACAAAAAGGCGTAAGGTTCAATATTAAATAATAAAATATCTAAAATAAGGTGGTATCACAGTACCAAAACAAAACTAAAATTACTAAAGTCTAAATCTGAAAACTCTATAATCGTCTGAAAGCCTCTAAACTGCCTGAATAAGGAGTTGAAGGAACATGTCTCCAACTAACTCCCTAAACTGAAAATAAACTGAAATATTAGAATAATAAATGTAACGATCATGTCCTTAAAAGATGAGGACTCACTGCTTACTGAACTGCTACTGCTGATCTGGAATCTGCACCTTTGAACCTATGGTGTAACATAAAAAGAAAGCACCATAGCGCAAATGCGTCAGTACAACTAAAGTACTGAGTATGCGTGGGGGTAGGCTAAATGCATGGTGTTTATATACATGAACATGCTGACTAATATGAACATGAGAATACATACATACATACATACATACATACGTAACTGCTACTGAACTAGTGGAGATACTGACTACTTGAGTTTGAACTCTGACAACATGAGTTTCATGATACTAAGATACTGAATGACTGATAACATGGATGCCTATGTCTAACAGTCCTAATTCTAGGGAAAACTATCTCAGTTGCAAACTATATCTGAACATCTAAGTATGAGATTAGTCATAGCTAACAAGTGATCTCTGAAAATAATAATAAGAATACTCGACTGAATCTGAGATTGAGATCAAGACTGTCTGTCGGGTGACCTGTAGATCTAATAATAAGCATCTGAATATGGGACCAAGCCTATCTGACGGGATGGTCCAAGAATCAATGGAACTATATAAGTTCCTTACTGAGATCGATGACTGTATCTGGTGTTCCTGATTCCTGATTTCTACTCTGAAGAATGATACTGAAACTGTAACTATAATTGTGACAGTGGGAGGTAGTAACCTAACCAACATGTGCCAATACTATACTGGTGGGGTCCAATCTTTGCCCTAATTAGAAGGGTGTTAATACTGTGCCACGAGTAGAGACCTCTACTATGGTCAAGCCTCTCTGACGGGTGACCCTGAACAGAAAATCAAGCCTAAGGTAATATAATAGTCAAGTATACCCTTAATCTGGTGGGTGACTCTTGTCCTATGTTGGCTACGCAGTTCTAGAGGACAGGGATTGCTACTAACGGCTCTGCCTTTATAACAGAAAAAATCGCCATCCCTGCACTCGCTCGGTGCTAGTCCCTACTCCCAACTGAAAGACTCTAAAAAGATTAATTGCGCTGAACTGACTAACTAAACTAAACTAATTTTTAAACTGATTAACTGAGCTGATAATATTTTCTGAGCTGAACTAAGCTGAATTCACTAAGTTCTATTGACTGATGGAAAAGATACTTGAGATCTGAGGTTTGACTGAGAGTAATGAAACTACTGGGACTACTGAACTACTGAGATTTCTGAGTTTTTCTGAGTCACGTGACTAACTGAAATCTATGAGGCATAGATTGACTGAGGATGTCTTGAAACATGACACTAGCTCTAGGCACACAGCTATAGTTTTCGGGTACAAGTACCCCCAGGACTCGATGGAAGGAAACTGACACACATAACTGACTTGATCATAAGAGTAGAGTCCACAATTCAAAATATCATAAGTAAGGATTTCATAATAAGAATGATTCTCAACAAACTATCACATGATCGGCAATACACACAACATGTATATACTTGCATGGCTTCAATAACATGGTCATTCCATATCACAAGAATATCATGAGTATCTCATACAACATCTTCAATTCAAGAAAATAACATGGAGATCACTTTGAACATAAACATAGAATATGGAATAGTCATTTAGGACTTATTATGTCATAAAAGCATGATTTCTATTCCCTTAGGTATTTTCACAAACACCTTACATGCACATCTTAGGCATAGGTGGATTCATCAAGATTACAAATATTCATCCACCAATTTCACATATTTATACATTAAATACCACCATTTCCTCACACAAAACATACAAAGATCCCATCTTAGGCATCATCAAACTCCAACCACATAAACATCTACCAACAACAACATAAATATCTTAATACATAATTTAGAAGATGGTTCTTGAGCTTTATAGATGAAAAAAGTCCATGAATCAACTCATGTATACATTATAAGGAAGATTTTTGATGATTGACGAAGGAATTTCCTTGAAATTAGATCTTCAAGTTTAATTATGCAACCCTTGTTGTTTTTCTCTTTTAGTTCTCTTGGATGATGAACTTATAATATTAGTAGGGTTGTAATGTAATTAGGAGCTATATATTTCATTGGGTTAAGTTTATGGATGTGTAATGAGTGTTAAAAGACTTAATTACCCTAAAAATTACTCAAAACAGAGTGTTTAAGTCACTTGAAACCACAAGATATGCTTCGCATATGATATCGCATATATTTACATAGGCGCCGTTATGATATTGCCTAAATTTACATAGGCTCCGCATATGTTATCTCATATATCTACAAAGGTGCCACATATGCTATCGCCTATATTTACATAGGCGCCGCATATGCTTTCCAGTGGCCATGTGCAATTGGTTAGGCGACGCACTCTACTTCGTAAAGCCATAACTCCTACCTCGGGTGTCGAATTTTGATGAAATTGATATTGTTGGAAATCTAATTCGATTATCTATAATTTCATAGGTAGAAATATGCAGAAATACCACATTAACATCGAGTTATACTCATTCAAATATGACCCTTACAAAATCAAACACTAAAACTTGATGGATTCAAAAACTCTTAGCTTGTATTACCTTAAGTGACTCATATGAGCATGATTAACACATCATAAGCTATATTATCGCTAGGATACTCATTGTAAGTAATGTACTCAAGTATGAATCACAGGATAAGAGATTTCATATGTAGGAAAAATGGTTCAGCTCCTAGCTTAGAAACATACGGGGTATTACATTCTCTAAAAAGAATGGAGCTAGGGTTCATCAAGTAGGCCATCTAGGGGCATGAAGACAAAGAATCTCTCAGTGAATCTTTATGTATAAGGCATGTATCTCTCTCCTCATAATTATTTTTGACTCTCTCCTTATTATTATTTCTCAAATTTCATGATTTTTAAACATTGATTTTGATTATTAAATGGTGGTTTTTGAAACAAATGTTAAGGGTTTTGATGCATAGTGATGAGTATTGTTTACTCTTGTTAAAACTCATGTCTATACTTTCTCTTGGTAATGGTTTGCACATGTGGGTGATTGTTGATTATGGTTTAATAAATGGGTTATTAGTAACCCTAAGCTTGATGATTTCTACTTTGATTTTGACATTGGTAAAGATATACCTTCAAGGTGTTTATGAAAACGTCTAACAAAAATGACTAGTCATATGTTAATGGTGTTTTGAACTAGATTGCCTAATAAGTTGTTAAATGGTATTATAAAGGCCTTTTTGGCCATGTAGTGAGTTAATTGGTAACTTTGGTGGTTTGCTTGGTTAAAGGGGTTAGAGTCCCTAAGTGTGAAATGGAATTGTGTTTGAACTAAAGCTTGGTGTAAAAATGTTAATGAAGAATGAATGGTTTGGTAAAGGTCTTGATGAGAACAATTTGACTTGAATAGTGATTTAAACTAAGGCATTGGCTTATTAAAGTAATATATTGATAAATGGTTCATAATGACCTTATGGTCATGTATGGTGTTGAATTGTAGCCTTGATGGATTGAATTAGCTAAGTGGGTTAGAGTCCTTAAATGTTAAACTGAGTGGATGTGAATGCATGGATAAAGTGTTAGAGTCCTAATGTCGACTAGTAATGGACAGGATATCTTGTGGTTAGAGTCCACTTGCTTAAAAAGATGGCTTATGGTTAGAGTCAACTTGTTTAATAAAATGTCTTGTGGCTAGAGTGCACTTGCTTAATAAGACAACTTGAGGTTAGAGTCCTATTTCTCAATATAATCAGGAAGTTCAAACTTTTTATCCTATGAAAGTGGGAGGTTAGTGTCCTCCACCTCATGTATTATGATTGGGTGCTTCGAAAAGCATGCTAAGCCTTGTTCCCATTTTTGGCCCTTTGTGTATCTATGTATATGCCTACATATATGCCTATGTTTATAAATATGATTTCTTGTGATGGTTTGACTTGGTTTTGAATAATGTCATTATTTTATCCTTACCCTTGAGTTATATTCTAGCGCTCCAACCGCTAATCATCTCCAGATGCTTAGTCCTCATACGATGCAGGGGCCAGAGTTTTTTCTTCTCTTCCTACGTAGTGACCAGGTATTCGTGCAGTTCGTGTGTTGACTTTGAAGTGGTGAGATTCTTTACTTTGGAAGGTATACATTTCATGGTATTTCTATCTTATGTCATAGACTTATTTTAGACTTAGTTTTTGGCTATTATCGGGGGCATGTCCTAACATATTATAGACATCAGATTTGTAGAGGTTTTGTAGATGACTTTGGACTTGGTTATGTTGATTTAGTATGTTGATATTACTATATTTATTAGAAACTTTCTAAGTGATGATTGTTAGTCTTGTTTTCTCTATCTTGTTATATGGTTGGAGTTCATCAGACACTTATGGATTGATATGATGGTTAGGTTAGGTTAATGAGGCAATCTCTGGTCCTTGTTGGGATCGATATGACCATACAGAAAGGCCCAATATTAGGTCATATCAAGTTGGTACCAGAGCCTAGGTTCATGGCCAGTTGGGTGTCCCCAAAGATTTGTCAAGTAGAGTCTATTTTATAGGTGTTTAGCGTGCCACACTTATAAAAAAGGGGCTACGAGACATTTAAGAATATTTCCTTTCTTATGGTTCTATCTTGAGATATGGAGTCTATGGTCTTGGATTTCTTTGATTTCTATTTTCTTACCTTTCAGAACACGCCTCCAAGAAGATCTAATATTCAGGAAAACCCCTCTGTCCCGACTGAGGACAATGTGGACGGAGCCTATCCAACTTATGGAGTCCAGACTCGATATAGGAGTTTGATTCCTGATGGTCCTGGAGTTCCACTTGTTCCCTCTAGTATTCCTCCAGTTCCTCAGGCTAATGTGATAAATGCTGAGTTTCGTCAATTGATTTAGATGATTTCTCCATTGCTGGCTTCTCAGGCTGAGTGTGGTACATCTATTACTCTATCTTTTGAGGCCACAAGGGTTGGACAGGTCATGAGGTTGAGTCCTTCAACCTTTACCGATGTTAAGGTAGAGGAGTATCCTCAGGGTTTTCTGGATTAGCTAGAAAAGATTTTTAACATTATGCATTCCATTAATATGGAAGAGATGGAGTTAGGAGCCATCAGCTGAAGGATATGGCATACCAAGTGGACAAAGAATGGGATCAGGCAAGGGGTTATGTTTATGAGTCATCTTTGTGGGAGGATTTCTGTAATGCATTTCTGGACTGCTTCTTTCCTCAAGAGTCGAGAAAAGTTGTAGCGCCCCGAGTCTGGTACCCCAGACGCTACACGGTAATCATAATCCCAAAGGACCACAAGCTAACCCTTGACTAATATCTGTAACTGAACACTAAATAGTACACTGTAAAAATGCTGAAAATTGGTGGAAAACTTTCCATAAACTACTAAAACTAAAATACAATAGAAAAAAAAACTGAATACTAATACAAATGTCTGAACATCTAGTCTGAAAAAGCCTCTAAACTATCTGAACTGTGGATTTGATGGGACAATCACCCAACTAATTCCATCTACTGAAATGCTAAATCTAATGCAATAATAAAATAAGAAACATCCTCAAATAATAAGGACTCACTGCTAAGTCTACTGCTACTGGCTGAATCTGAACTGCTATGGGTGCTCTGGATCCCGTGTTTTTGAACCTATGGTATAAGACACCATAGAGCAAGATAAAAGTATACGTCAGTACGTGGGAATGTACTGGTACGCTAGAGGAGGTAAGGCTGAATGCAAGGGTTTACATGCATGAGCAATACTGACTAAATAATCTTAGTATACTGAATGAGGATATGTGCATAAATGCATAAAACATAACTAAAATCATAGTGACACTGAATACTGAGCTCCACATGCTTCTTTACTAACATCTGAGCTTACTAATACTGGGATACTGAATTGCTGAATCTACTAATATTGGTAACTGAGTACTGAGGTTGAGATTAGTCCTATCTAGTAGGTGGTCTCTGAACTTAATGATAATGAGAATACTTAATTGAATTTGGGATCAGTCCTATCTAGTGGGTGATATCTGAATCTAATAATATTGCAAGTAATTTAACTGAGTCTGAGATCAGTCCTGTCTATCGGTGATCTCTGAATATACTGATAATGAAGATGATTTGACTTAGCCTGAGATCAGTCTTATTTAGCCGGTGATCTCTGAACTTAATGGTAATGAGGCTGATTGATTTAGACTGAGATCAGTCCTATCTAGTGGGTGATCTCTAAATCCATTGAACATGCTAATAGTTGACTATATCTGGCAGTCCTGAATCTGTACTACTAAGCTGAGTTCTTTTACTGAGACTAATTCTGAAACTGAGACTGTGGGAAGTATTCATCTAACCGACATTCCCAAAATATTAACTTGTGGGGTCTAACCTTTAACCCCATCTGGAAGGGTCTCAGTACCATGCCACAGGTAAAGACAACTTTTGTTGTGGAGTCAGTCCTATCAACGGGTGACCCCTGCAATCAGTCCTATACTAACGGGTGACCCCTGAGTATGTCAGTCCTATCTAGCTAGAGACATATCATACCTACGCTAGCTACTTAGTTCTAGAACTTAGGGATTTATCCTAAGGATCTCAGTCCTCCCTAACGGGTGAGCCCCTATCCCTAAGTTCGCTCGGTGCTGAATCCCACTCCCAACTGAAAGACACTGACTAATTCTTTTTCTTAGACTGTACTAGTCTGAGCTGAATCTGTTACTGATCGTACTGATTAACTAAGCCAAGATGAGTTCACTAAGTTTCATTGACTGATGGAATACTTCTGAGTTCTGAATTGATTACTGAACTAAAGCTAGAATGCTACTGATACTGAGAATTCCTAAGTTTTGGGACTTTCTGAGTTCTACTGATCTTGGCTTGATTGAGAGTATCTTGAAAACTGACACTGGGTCTAAACAAGCAGCTAATTTTTCGGGTATAAATACCCCCAGGACTAGATAACATAAATAATACAAGACAAGACAAATTATACATAACATGACAATATACTATCATCCACGACACAATCAATGTGACATCTCGTCAATCACTTGAAGATCATAAACATGTAGATATATAGGGAATGCATACTAATATCTCATAACTCATCCAACAATGTCTTGCATCAAACACTTAACATGCATTAAAGTGTACATAATTTGGGATTTCATGATAACATGTCACAATTCATTCACTTAGACTTTTCAACAAACACTTGGCATGCATGAACTTATACATAATTGGGGGTTTCTTGTCAACATGCTATAATGTCTCTATTTTCTTCACATAAGCATTTTATCAAACATGTGGGGAGAATGCTTGGTTATACCACAACTTCTACACCTAATTATCATGGATACATCAATCAATCATGAATTAAAAATCAAAAACACATAATCATGAACCTTAATACACATAAATCATGAAATCTCATAAATACATAAGCTTTATAATTTTTAAAAGGATTCTTGAACTTCTTAGGTGGAAGGAACCCAAGAATAAACATCTAACATACCTGGAAATCTAGATTCTTGAATTTCTTAAAGACTCTTAAAGGGATTCTTGAGATTGCTTTTGAAACTTGGGGGCTAGGGTTTTCTACCTTTGAGAGAGTGATTTATCTCTTCAGAGATATGAGTAATTAATGAGATAATAGGTCTTTTAGGATTTTAATGTCGTGTATAGGCTGATTTGGGGTTTTAGGAATTTACCAAACAACCTCTGAAATTAAATAACGGAATATAAAAATCCCATATATGCTGGTGTGATGCGGTGAAATCACGCCATCTTACTGAAAACTGGATAATTGAGAAACTGGTTGGTGGCGCGACGTGGTGAAAATCGTGTTGCCACCTTGGTTGCAAACTGGAAAGATGCCACGACATGGTGGAATTGCGTTGGTGCACTGGAACTTGACAACTCTGAAATTGAGCCTTGGCGCGATGTGCCATAATTGCGGAGGCTCACTAGATTTTGATGATTTCCATTTTGACTAACTCCGCGATGCGCTAAAGTACCAGGTGGTACACTGTCTTACTAAAATGGCTCTAACTCTTTGCCCGAGTGTTGGATTTGGGCGTATTTGGTGTCGATGGAAGGCTTATTCAATTTTCCACATGATAAAAAGTCAAAATCTTGAAAATACCATAGGTAATAAAATGGTATTCATCTATGAAGTAAGGTCTTTGATGTTCTAGGGACAAATTGAAGCTAGATAGAAATACGGGGTATTACAAAAGCAAAGATGGAGGAGTTTGTTAATATGAGGCAATGAAAGATATTAGTCAAGGAGTATGCCTTGAAGTTTCATCAATTATCTCAGTATGATTTGGAGATGGTTTCTAGCATGAGGTATAGAATGCGTAAGTTTTCTTCAAGACTATCTCGTGAGTTGGTCCTTGAGAGTAAGGGAACTTTGTTGATTAAATACATGGATATATATAGATTAGATGTGTATATGCAACAAGCAGAGAAAGAGAAAAAGAAACATTTTAAGATTGATGAGAGACAGATCAATAGGTCTCAGTTTTCTAAACAAAGTAGAGGCCAACAGTTTAGTGGTAAGTGGTCTAAGAGGAAGAATTGGATGAGTCCCTACTCTTATTCTACGTCTAGTGGTCCCTAATTGAGGCCATCGAGAGATAGACATTTTTAGAGTGGTAATGATTCTAGGGTATAAGGTCAGTGGGGCCCAATTAACACCAACTTACCCTCCTTATAGATTCTATGGTCAGCATCATCATGGCCAGTATGAGAAGGAGAGAAACGGAAGTTTTAGATGTGGTCAGATTGGGCACATGTAGTGAGAGTGGCGCTCTCTATTGGCTTATTGGGATAATAGGTCCCATATTGCTACTTCACCCGATTCTGTGTTGAAGGGTGATGTATCTGCTTCTACTTCTATTTTTGGTACCGGCACAGGCCAAAATTGGTTATAAGCTCTTGCTACTTTCCAGGAGTCTAAGGCATCTCCAGATATTGTTACAGGTATGTTGAAATTATTCTCCCATGATATGTATTGTTTACTTGATCCAGGGTCCTCTCTCCCTTATGTGATCTCATTTATGGCTATGCATTTTGGTTTTGGTCCTGAGTGTCTATCAGTTCTTTTTTCTATTTCTACCTCTGTAGGAGGCTCTGTAGTTACTAAAGGAGCCTATAGGGGGTGTATGGAAGCTGTTGGTAGTAAATAAACTCTGGTAGACTTGATAGAGTTGGACATGGTTGATTTTGATGTTATTCTATGTCACAACCCCATTGGAGTCATGATGGCACCTACCACATCCTACCGATAGGTAAGCCGATACCATAACCCAAAGCTATGGCAATTGGTTACCTTGGTAAGAACGTCCACATGGACCCTATATATGAATACAATAGATAAAACAACATTTCACAACTAAGTACAACCGATATTCAAACTCAAATCACACAACCAGATAGTATTGATACAAGAGCTTCTAAACATGACAAGAGGACTTTACAATCTTAGAATCTAAAATGTCTTAAATAATCTCAAACATTTGTCTTGAAAGAAAAAGCCAAATAAGGATAGAGGGGTAAAGAGGGCAACTCGATCTCCAAGAGCTCACCCTGTCTCCGAATAGTCAACTCATATGAACTATGTCAACGGCAGCAACTAGAACCTGGGTCTGCACCAAAAAGGTACGGAAGTGTAGTATGAGTACCAAAACATGGGTACTGAGTAGGCATCATCGTCCGACTGAGCTCGAATATAATGTAAAGACGATATAAAGTAAGACAATAATCTTAAAGTCAAGGGAAAGGATTGAACTTGAATCTGCTTTGATACCATTGTAACAATATCTATACTACTAAAGCAATAACATGGCATACTATCTCAATATACTCCATAATCGCCCTAACAACTTAGTATCATTTCGAAAGCGTAAAGCCATATACACAATAGCAAAGAATCTACTTGCCATAATTATCATCAACCATCTTTAGAACATCAACACAAGAACTTACCATGATATCCCATACCACCAGGAAGTACACAAAAGAGAGCACAACAAAGAACTCATCACGACGTCCCATACCACTGGAGAGTACACAAAAGAATATCAAACAAGAACTCTTTATGGCATCCCATACCAACAGAGAGTACACCAAAAGAATTCTACCAGTATTATAATAAAACACAACTACTCCATTAATTTATCAAAAATCATGGCACAACCCCGCCATGGCTCATTATCGAAATCCACTTTCAAATGCTCATACCGTAATTCAACATAAAGAAAAAAACATTTTCATAGCATAGGCATGTTGTCATTAATTCTATAATTCATTGATAAACACCGCGAAGTCCATACTAATTAACCTTATTTTTTCATAAATCAATAGATTACAAGTCTTATAATAACTAGTCATCAAATTAGGGGAAAACTACGAACCACCCATATTATAGGTTATTCATCAATCACAAGGCCATTTCTTAACTAGCATCTTCATGATATGAGTTATCAATTAAGCTATCTCGACCTAACATATTAAAAGATAATTTAACTAACCATCATGCAATACTAGGTCCATTATCACTAAGCATTTCACAACCTTAAGGTCTAGTTTCCATATTTTAATTAATTAAAATCCACCAACTAGTTTACTAGGTTTCTAGCCTCCAATAGTAACCCTATATTTTAGCAGTAACTAGCTATCACATAAGCCACCTTACTAGGCAAGATTTCATAATATAACCTCTTATTCAAGTCAAGGATACATATTAGGTTAGCCCTTGATTCTATGCAAGATTATTCATACACTAAGTCTTAACTCAAGATTAGGCATAAATTTCCTCTAGTTGCTACTTTAGCATCAACAAGGGTCACACCTCTTATATAGTGATTTGGAACAAGAAGTGAATAGCAATATACCAAGAGAGACCTCATGTCTCAAGCAGATAGGTGGTATGCCTCGCATGACTTAACCTTATCAATATCAATGCATATAAGTAAATTTGCTCCACACGGTATCATAATGTTCTTACCTCTTTCGGATTCACCGAGCATTATAATAATATCAACATATTACTCCATATTCACCGGGCATCATCGTAATATCACATATTCCTTCGGATTCACCGGGCATCATCATAATATCACATATTACTCTAGATTCACCGGTCATTATTATAATATCATATATTTCTCCAAATTCACCAGGCATCATCATAATATCACATATTCCTATGGATTCACCGGGTATCATCATAATTTAACATATTCCTCTAGATTCACCGGGCATCATCATAATATCATATATTCCTCCGAACTCGAACTGGGCATCATCATAATATCACATATTCCTTCGAATTCATCCAGCATCATCATAATATCACTTATTCCTCTGTACTCGAATCAAGCATCATCATAATATCACATATTCCTCCGTATCCAACAATATACATCCACATGCATAGCTAAACCAATAAACATACACAAAAGTTCACAATATAAAGATGTGGGGATGTAGGATACACTTGCCATTTTACTTTGCTAATGAGCTTCACACATAATATGAGTATCAACAAGAGCATGAGTATTTTCAAGACATACACCATAATCACATTTACGAGGTTAGTCAATTCATGATCATAAGATAATCCAATAATTGAGTGCAACCATCACAACTCCTATCTATATAAATAGTTTAGAAAATCACCACGTATCTAGGTCACTAAGCATTCACTTATTTAAGCTTAAGGTGGGTCAAGTCCTACTTCTAAATCCCAAGAATGCCAAACTCACTAACACTAGTCTAGCCTCTACCCAGAATTAGGCTAAGTTATCCATACCCTACTATAAGGTCTTACCAATCCTTTCTAGGTCTATAGGGAATGTCTATTTAAGAATCCATCCTAAGTCAACCCAACACCAAGGACATATCTTATCTAGGCATCATATAGTTCAATACACTCCTAAGGATAGAGAATCATACCATCATGTCTACTTAGAAAAACTATAGTGTTCGCACACTAGTCTTGAGACTACAAATAAGCTAACCAAGGTCCTAGACTAAAGGTCAAATATCATACCTTACAAATCAATAGCCTATAGTAATTAATAAATACCAAGTTCATAGTTTAATCAACTATCGTCTAAATTCCCCACCCAATCTTGCAAGATATCAATAATTATATTACAAACAAGCTGAATCTAGTCTACGGGTAAGCCTAACCTACCTTGAATCTAAGCAACTCATGAATAAATGAGCTTTTCCTTTCCTTTTTGAGAAGCTTCCTCTTCCACAAGTAATTCTATCAATAATAAAATCTAAGAATTACAACAAAAATGACAATACCTATTATAGCACCATTATGCCATGGGTTTCAAATGGACACCAAAAAACGAATTGGGTTTCACCCTTGGAAAGGAGTTTCCAAGACCAACCCATAACCTAACTATATTTAAGGAGTTAAAAAACTTAAGTAATTTGAGTCAATCACTCAGTTTTGGGGATATAATTAACCCATAATGATTTAGGGGTTTGAGTCAAGAAACCATAAAATCACTACTAAATTAGAGAAATTATTACCTTAGATAGTAGCAAGGATCAATCACATAAGCTAATTAAGCTCCAATTCAACCTAAAACACACACTTAGAAGGTTTTACACTTCATTAAGGTTTCTAGGTTAAGAGGGAGGCACATATTAGAAAAAAATTGTGCAAGATAGCACTTATATATAGGCCAACGATCCCTCTGATGGCACGGTCATGGCCCCCGTATCACTGAGGTTATGATATTGCAGTTGCACTTTCTTCACCTCAGTCACAGCACCTCGGTGCATGCTATGTATGGTTGAAGCTTAGAACTTGGTTTTGAGCTTCAGCTAATGCCTTGGGATGCATTTGGGGTCTAATTCAAACAAATGATATATGAAAACCTATAGTTTTTGATATTCCAGATGCGTTGGTAAAGGTGTATTTTGCATACAAGGCTATTTTACTAGAGTCTTTGCTTAGTGGTCCATTTGGACCAACGAAGACTTTAAATTAAGAAAAGAGGTTCTAAATCCCAAATGAACCATCAAGTAATTGAACTATCAGTCCACGCAAGTCATTAATGACTTGGGATAGCTATGGAGAATCTCTATCAGAGGAAGTAAGCAAGAATATGGATAATGACCTAAACGTTCATTACATTCTGGGAATAGATTGGTTGCACTCATTCTATGCTTCCTTAGATTGCCGGACACATAAAACCATGTTTGAATTCCCTAATGATCTAGTCATTATATAGGAAAGGGGTTATTTAGTACCTAAGGGAAGTTTCATCTCATATCTAAGAGTTCAAAAGTTGATATCTAAAGGGTGTTTATATCATTTAGCCTGAGTTAAAGATTCTAGCATATAAATTCCTTCTCTAGAATCTATTCCCATAGTTAATGAGTTTTTTGAGGTCCTTCTCGATGACCTTTCTGGTATTCCTCCTGATAGGGAAATTGATTTTGGGATTGATCTTGTTTTAGACACTTATCAAATTTCTATCCCTCCTTATAGAATGGCTCTAGTAGAGTTGAAGGAGCTTAAGGATAAATTGAAAGAGCTCTTAGATAAAGGTTTTATCCACTCCTTGGGGTGATCCCGTATTATTTGTGCATCAGAAGTATGGTTTCCTTTGAATTTGTATTGATTAACGTCAGTTAAAAAAGGTGACCATAAAGAATAAGTATCCCCTTCCTAGGATCGCTAATTTAGTTGATCAGCTTCAAGGTGCAAAGTAATTCTCTAAGATTGAACTTAGGTTGCGTTATTATTAGCTTAATATTAGGGAAGCATATATCGCTAAGACTACCTTCAGGACCTAGTATAGTCACTATGAGTTCTAAGTTATGTCTTTTTGGTTAAACAATGACCCTACGGTATTCTTTGATTTGATTAATAGGGTCTTCTATTCTTTCTTGGACTAGTTTGTCATTGTGTTCATTGATGATATCTTGTTTTATTCTAAGAGTTAGGTAAATTATGTCAATTACCTCTGTGCTGTGTTACAAACCTTAAAGAATCATTATTTGTATGCTACGTTCTCTAAGTGTGAGTTTTGGTTGAAGGCTGTGACTTTTCTTGGTCATGTTATCTCTAGTAAAAAGATCATGGTGGATCCACAAAAGTCTATGGCGGTTAAAAAGTAGCCTAGACCTTTGACCATTACTGATATTTGGAGCTTCTTGGGTCTAGCTGGTTACTATAGGAGATTTGTTGAATGTTTTTTGACGATAGCTGACCTATTGACTAAGTTCACCCCGAAGAAGGTTAAGTTCTTATAGTCGGATGCATGTGAGTGTAGTTTTGAGAAGTTGAAAGATAAATTGACTCTGGCTCCAATTTTGACCTTGACCGAGGGTAATGATGGTTTTATTATGTATTGTGATGCTTCTTGTATTAGTGCTGGTTGTGTGTTAATGCAGCATGGCAGGGTGGTGGCCTATGCTTCTAGGCAATTGAATATTTATGAGAAGAATTACCCTACTCATAATTTAGAGTTGTTAGTCATGGTATTTGTGTTGAAGATTTGGCGACACTATCTCTATAGGTCTCATGTTGACATCTTTTATGATCATAAGATCCTATAGTATATGTTTACTCAGAAGGAGTTAAATCTCACACAATAAAGATGGCTTGAGTTGCTAAAGGACTATAATATGAGTCTCTATTACCATCTAGGTAAAGCTAGCATAGTTGCTAATACTATTAGAAGGTTGTCCATGGGGAGTTTATCTCATGTGGATGAGGATAAGTAGGAGTTGGTGAAAGACATTCATCGTTTGTCTAATCTTGGAGTTTATCTCTATAATACCCCACACTTTTTCTAGCTTAAATTCATTCCTAGAATGTCAAGAAATAGCTTCCAAAATGAATAATATATATTTTGTATTGAATTTTCCAGATTTAGACCTTCCAATGTGTGGGAAATTGAATAAGCTTTCCATCGATACCAAATTTGCTCAAATTCGATACTCGGTTGAGGAGTTAGAGCATTTTCAAATTGACAGTGTGCCTCCTGGGCACTTGGCACATCACGGAGGTGGGAAAAATTATAATCGTCAAATTCCAGTGGCCCTCCTCAATAGACCCGCATCATGGGGAAATCCAATTTCCCATTTTTTTTAAAAAATAGTGGCCCAAGATATTGGTTCATCGCGCCAAAGGTAAAAATTGGAGTTCGAAGGGGCACCGCGATGGTGGCACGTCGCGGAGTCAGCCCAATATCTAATTATCCTAATTTCAGTGAGCCACCATGATTATGGTGTGTCGCGGTGGCCAGCCAAATTGGAAAATATTGCTCTTTTCCAGTTCCGTTTAGAAGTTTAAAAAGGGTATTTTGGTCAATTCCCAAGGCTCCAATCTGTCCAAAACATGAGATTAATCATATTCAAATCACTTTGTGCCCATTATTCATCATTCTCTTCAAAACCAAAACCCTAAAGCTCCAAAGCTTTTCTCCAAGAAATCAAAATCCTCCTTAGATTCTCCAAGAAAGCTCTAAATTAAGGATTCCCAAGGCAAGATAATCAAGAACTCAAATAGGAATCCATAATTTAAGAATCTCCATCTAATCATCAAGGAAGGTATGTGGAGTTTATGAACAAGGATCTTCTTCCATCCTTGTGCCCAAAACCAAGCTTTTACATTAAATTAATATGATTTTGAATGATATTACATGAGTTTTGAATTAGGGTTCATACCCATTATTGCTATTTGCAAAATTATGAGTTTCTAAGATATTTTGAAGATGAATTGCATGTCTATTTTCATATTTTCAAGCCTATTGCAGTAAATTAAAGATTTTGAGATGAATTGTCATTTTTTTCATTATCAAGCTTCATTATTATCATAGTTGACATGAGTTTGACATGGGTTATTAAGCCCCAAGTTTATATGTTGAGATTTTGAGAAAGATGATGTTTTAAGCATCTTATGAGCTGATTATATCAGATTTACAATAAAGTTTTGATCTTCTGATCCTCAAATAAGTTTTGGAATCCACTTTACAAATTTATTACAGATTATAGAAAGCAAAATAACTTCATTTACAGATTTATTTAGATAAATACATAATTGGTTTCATAATAAACCCTTATGGTAGTTTTAAAGTGGATTCTAACAAGATGAGCATAACAAATAAAAAGGTAGTAATATTTAGCACCGAGTTGGGTATGATTCCAAGGTTCATATCCTAGAACTACATGCCACTATAGATTTTAGATTAAAGGGCCCATAGAAGGCTGAGATAGTGATCACTTAAGCTAAGATTATACTCCATGGCAAAAGTATGACACCTCTCCCCAATGTGAGGTTTCTTCCTTATAAGGACGAGACATTGGACTCCATGTAGCTCACATGGCTTATGTCGGTTAAAAGAACCTCCCTTACAGAACAATTTTAAGAGAACCTCCCTGCAAGTTAAAGTAAAAGATTTATAGGAAAGTTTTTTGAAAACTAAGTATAAAGACTCATAGTTTACTCAGATTCTGTTTAACAGAAAGATAATAGTTACAGACTTCAGCTTTTAGATTTTAGATTTCAGAAGTAAGCTCTTTCTACATATAGACAGTATGATTTATAGGCAGAATGCAAGTGTAGCTTTCAGAACTAAATGTTGTGACTCATTATATTTGTAAAGTATGATTGATTTATTATTCATGATCGCAGTATTTTAGATATTCTAGATTATGTGAGTCATTTACATGTAGCATATATTGTTTTATAAATTATGATGATGAGATGTTGTTTTACTTATGTATTTCACTCCCATATACTCAGTACATTCTCATAGTATGATCCACATATATGTCTATGTGCTACATTGTCTCATAATGTAGGCTCAGGCACTCAGTATCAGTAGTATGAGTAGTCCGAGTATCTTCATCTATATCCTATAGTTGATGAGTCCTCATAGTTTGGGGACTTGTTCACCCAGAATTTATAGCTTATTAGTTTACATGATTTAGTATTCTTTTTTTAGACAATTCGAGTTAGCTGGGGGTTTGTCCTAGTGACTCTCTAGATATTAGTAGTGGAGGCTTGTCATACTACTAGTTGTGCTTCAGCTTATTCAGTATTGATGTTTCATATATTATGTTCAGATTATTCTTTGTTATTTCAGATAATTTCTGCATTCAATATGACTTTTATGTCTATGTTACCTTGATTATGAGATTTATATCTAGTAGAAGGCTAACAGGGTTAGCTTAAGGCTACTATAGTCTTGAGCACCGTGTGATGTCTCTGGATCAGATTTCGAGGAATTAAAAACTTAGTATTAGAGCCTATGGTTTTAAGAGTCCTAGGATGTCAGGCTAGCCGTGTTACATAGAGTCTTTATCATGGGTGTGAAGCGCACCATATTTATGAACAAAAGGATACAAATTGTACTTACGAAATCATCTTTTTCATTCATGATCTGTAGTGCTTACAATATCTCTATCTTCTTTTAACTCATGCTCTTATGTGAAAGTTGAATATGCCTCCTTGTCGAGCTAATGCCCACAGAAATAGTAACCAGCCACCCCAGCCCGCAAATTCTTTGAATGAGAATGTATCCCATACTGAGTTTAGGGCATCCTTTTAGATGTTGGCCCAAGCTGTGACTACTAATGTTTAGGGCAACCATCAGAATCAGGTTGCAGTCCCACTTAATCAGAATGGGGATTTAGCAGCAGCTAGAATCAGAGACTTTATAAGAATGAATCTGCTAGAGTTTTTTGGGTTAAAAGTAGGTGAGGACCCATAGTTTTATCTATATGAAGTAAAAAAGATCACCCATATTATTCATATTTCTGAGGATAAGAGTGTAGATTTAGCATCCTATATATTGGAGGATGTAACGTATGATTGGATAGTGATATGGAAGAATGGTAGAGGTGAGAATGATGTTCCTATAAGTTGGTAGGTATTTTAGAATACTTTTCTAGATAGGTTCTTCCTACGTGAGATTAGGGAAGCTAAGATAGAGGAGTTTGTGAATTTTAGACAGGGCTCGATGACAGTGAAGGAGTACTTTCTTAAGTTTAATTAGTTATCTAAGTATGCCCCTGATACGATGGTTGATCCCAGGGCTAGTATGAGTATGTTTGTTACTGGAGTGTCTAGCTTAGTAGTTAAGGAGTATAGGACTACCATGATTATGGAGACATGGATCTTGCTAGATTGATGATGCATGCTCAGTAGAGTGAGGCAGAGAATTTAAAGAAGAGAGATAGAAATAATAAGAGGGCTATGACAGGACAGTTTAAGTATGGTCAAAATAAGTCTCAAAGAGGAAATCATTCACAGTTTTAGAATCATTCTTCTATAATAGAACTATCTCATCTAGTGTTCCACTCCCAGACCTGGGCAGGAGTAGCGGGGTAAGTTTTCTATGTCCAGATCTCAGAATAGTGTGAGTAGAAAACCTCATTATCTTTCTTGTGCTAAGTATGGTAGGAATCATCTTGGTGAGTGCTTGGCTGGACAGAAGGGTTGTTTTGGTTGTGGAAAGTCGGGTCATGGAATTAGAGATTGTCTACATACTAAGCAGGGAAATAGAGATGACCGTACCTAGACTCAGACTACTAGTGCACCAGCTCCTGTAAGTCGCCCTGTCACTCCTCATGGCGCATCATCCAGTACCAGTGGCGGTCAGCGCCAATATTGGTTTTATGCTTTACCATCCCATTAGGAGCAAGAGGATTCACCAGATATTGTTACTAGTATGCTTCATTTCTTTCACCTTGATGTTTATGTATTTTTAGACCTTTCTCTTTTATGAACCCGTTAGTTGCAGTAAATTTTGAGATAAGTTTTGAAAATATCCCTGAGCCTTTCTTGGTGTCTAACCCAGTGGGTGAGTCAGTTGCTGCTAAGCAGATCTATAGAAACTGTCTTGTCACTGTCCTTTATAAAGTCATATTCGCAGACCTAATAGAGTTAGATACAGTTGACTTTGATCTTATTCTTGGTATGGATTGGCTCCATTCTTGTTATGCCTCTATAAGATTGTCACACCCAAGCGGTGAAGTTTTAGTTTCTAGATGAGCCAGTTTTTGAGTGGTCAAGTAATTCAGTATCTCCCAAAAGTCATTTCATATCTTATCTTAAATCTCGAAAGTTGATCTCCAAAGGGTGTATCTATAATTTTGTTCGATTTAAAGACACTAAGTTTGAGACTCCAACATTTAAGTCAATCATTGTAGTTAATGAGTTTCCAGATATTTTTTTTGAAGATTTGCCAGGGGTACCTCCCAAAAGGGAAATAGAATTCAGTATTGACCTTCTTCCAGATACTCAGCCTATTTATATACCTCCATATCATATAGCTCCTGTTGAGCTTAAAAAGTTGAAAGATCTACTCAAGAATATTTTATATAAAGGTTTTATAAGGCCTAGTGTTTCTCCATGTGGCGCTACTATTTTATTCGTGTGAAAGAAAGATGATTCTTAGCATAGGTGCATTGACTATCGTCAGTTGAATAAAGTTACAGTAAAAAAAGAATACCCTCTTCCTAGAATTAATGACTTATTTGATGAACTCCAAGGTGCCAGTTATTTCTCAAAGATAGACCTTAGATTCGGTTATCATTATCTTAAAGTAAGGGAATATGATATTCCAAAGATAGCTTTCAGAACTTGTTATGGTTATTTTGAGTTTCTAGTCATGTCTTTTAGACTAACAAATACCCCAGCAGCCTTCATGGACTTGATGAATAGAGTGTTCAAATAATATATGGACATGTTTATCATAGTCTTTATCGATAATATTGTTGTCTACTCCTGTAGTGAGGATGATCATACAGACTATCTTAGAATTTTGTTACAGACCCTTAGAGATCAGCAGTTGTTCACTAAGTTCAGCAAGTGTGAATTTTGGGTAAGGTCAGTAGCTTTCCTTGGTCATATCATTTCTAGTAAAGGTATTAGAGTTGATCCCCAAAAGACAGAAGCCATAAAAAATTAGCCTAGACCTTTTCCCCATTAGAAATTTGGAGTTTCTTGGGTCTAGCCGGTTATTACAGACGTTTTGTTGAGGGTTTCTCATCTATTGCGTATCCTATGTTTAGATTGACCAAAAAGAAAGTTAAGTTTCAGTGGTCAGATTCCTGTGAGAAAAGTTTTCAGGAGTTGAAGAATTGACTCACTTCAACCCCAATTTCAGCGTTGCCTGATGGTACAGATGGTTTTATGGTTTATTATGATGCCTTCAGAGTTGGTTTGGGTTATGTTTTGATGTAGAGAGGTAAGGTCATAGCCTATGCCTCTAGACAGCTTAAGCCCCATAAAAAGAATTACCCAACCCATGATCTTGAGTTACCTGCTGTTGTGTTTGCTTTGAAACTCTAGAGATATTATTTGTATGGAGTGCATGTTGATGTGTTCACAGATCACAAAAGCTTGTAGTTTGTGTTTACCCAAAGGGAGTTGAATCTTCAGCAGAATAGATGGTTAGAATTGTTGAAATATTATGATATAAGTGTGTTGTATCATCCGAGCAAGGCCAATGTAGTGGAAGACACCCTTAGTAGATTGTCTATGGGCAATCTTGCTCATGTGGAGAAATAAAAGAAAGAGAGTTTGGGAAGTTCACCAGTTAGCTAGATTGTGTGTGAGATTAGTTGACTCAGCTGAAGGGAATGTTTAGGTTCAAAGTAGTTTCGAATCTTCCCAAGTTTCGGAAGTAAAGAAGAAGCAAGATAAGGATCCTAGTTTGGTCAAACTGAAGGAGTTAGTTAAAGATCAAAAGGTAGAGGTTTTATCCCAAAAGGGAGATGGTGTGTTGAGATACCAGAGTATATTGTGTGAGCCTTATGTTGATGATTTGAGGCAGTGGATTATAGAAGAAACTCATGGTGTGTGCTATTCCATCCAATTAGGAGCCACCAAGATGTACCGCAACTTGCGGTAAATCTATTAGTGGAGTGGTATGAAAAGAGATTTAACAGAGTTTGTAGCTAAGTATGCAATTTGTCAATAGGTTAAGGTAGAGCACCGAAGACCTGGTGGTGCATTCCAAGAGTTTGGCATCCCTACTTGGAAGTAGGAAGAGGTGAATATGGATTTTGTGACTAGTTTACCCCATTTGCGTTGTCAGCATGATTCAATTTGGGTTATAGTAGATAGATTAACTAAGTCAGCATATTTCTTGCTAGTTCAGACGTTTTACACAACTGAAGATTATGCTATGTTGTATATTCGAGAGATGGTTAGATTGTACAGAGTTCCTTTATCTATCATCTTAGATAGGGGTAGTCAGTTAACCTCTCAGTTTTGGAGAGCCTTTCAGAAGGGTCTTGGTACCCAACTTCATCTTAGTTTAGCCTTTCATCCGTACACAAATGGTCAGGAAGAAAGAACCATTCAGACTTTAGAGGATATGTTGAGGTCATATGTTTTTGATTTCAAAGGTAGTTGGGATAAGCATTTGCCACCTATTGAGTTCACTAATAATAGCAGTTATCATGCTACTATTCAGATGGCTCCATTTAAGGCTCTTTATGGGCAGAGATATAGATCGCCAGTTGGTTAGTTCAAAGTGGGTGATGCCACTTTTATTGGGCCAGACATGGTGTTTGAGGCCATGGAGAAATTTTTTATAATTAAAGAGAGATTGAAAGCAACCCAGAGTTGTCAGAAATCTTATGCCGACGTGAGAAGAAGAGATCTTGAGTTTAAGGTTGATGATCTTGTATATTTAAAGTTTCACCCATGAAAGGGGTAAAGATTGGCAAGAAGGGGAAGCTTAGTCCCCATTATGTTGGTCCCTTACGAATTTTTAGCCGTGTTGGGAAGGTAGCGTGTGAGCTTGAACTACCCGCAGACTTATCCACAGTTCATCCATTGTTTCATGTTTCCTTGTTAAAGAAATGCATGGACAATTTAGCTATTGTAGTTCCTCTATAAAGCACAGATATTCAAAATAACCTTTCTTACAAAGAAGCCCCTGTAGAGATTCATGATCATCAGATTCGTAGACTAAGGAACAAAGAAGTACCCTTGGTCAAAGTTCTGTGGCGAAATCAGTCCGTTGAGGGTGCTACTTGGGAAGCAGAAGTAGACATGCGCACAAAGTATCCACATCTCTTCTCAATGAACTCAGATTTAGTCGAAGGTAATAGTTTTACTTCATTCAGTTCTTTTCCAATTTTAGATTCACCTCTATAGTTATCTTCATGAGAATTCATGCACTCTCAGATTAGTTCAGTAGCTCATTTTAATTGAGATTTAGTTATTCAGTTTATTTTAGTTGTACATGAGAGCTTATTGCCTCAGATTCCTCAGTATTTTCAGCTTATCTAGACACATTCAAGGACATATTGTAACAACAACAACAACAAACCCAGTGTATTCCCACCTAGTGGGGTCTGGGGGATAAGATGTACGCAGTCCATACCTCTACCTCTAAAGAAGTAGAAAGGCTATTTCCGATAGACCCCCAGCTCAAGACACGAGATACCACACAAATACATAGTAAGCGCAGAACAAGATTTCATAACAAAAATACGGCACCCATAAGTAATTGGAAAAAGAGGAAAGCACCCAGATTCGTAATAAAACATGGAACACGGCACACGGAATCATAACAAGAATAATACCCCCACCAAGTAATTCCCTACACTAGCGACCCAAACTGGCCCTAGACTTCTGCCCTAATTCGCGTCCTCCAGACCTTTCTATCTAGGGTCATGTCCTCGGTGAGCTGTAACTGCTCCATGTCCTGCGTAATCACCTTACCCCAGTACTTCTTCGGCCTACCCCTACCCTGCCTAAAACCATCCAACGCTAGCCTCTCACACCTACGAACCGAGGCATCCATGCCCCTCCTCTTCACATGTCCGAACCATCTTAATCGGACTTCCCGCATCTTGCACTCCACTGGGGTCACACCAACCTTCTCCCTGATAGTCTCATTCCGAACTCTATCCCCTCTAGTCAGCCCACACATCCAGCGCAACATCCGCATTTCTGCCACCTTCATTTTTTGGATGTGGGAGTTCTTAACTGGCCAACACTCTACTCCATACAACATGGCTGGACGGACTACCACCCTGTAGAATTTGCCTTTAAGCTTGGGCGGCACCTTCTTATCACACAACACCCCCGATGCGAGCTTCCACTTCATCCATCCCTCCCCAATACAGTGCGAGACATCCTCGTCAATCTCACCATTACCCTGGATCACAGACCCGAGGTACTTGAAACTATCCCTCTTACATACCTTCTGTGATTCCAACTTCACTACCACCTCATTCTCCAGCCTCGCGTCATTAAACTTGCATTCCAAATACTCTATCTTGCTTCTGCTCAACCTGAACCCTTTAGACTCAAGAGTTTGTCTCCACACCTCTAATTTGTCATTCACACCCCCTCGAGTCTCATCAATCAGAACTACATCGTCTGCAAAAAGCATACACCAAGGCACTTCCCCTTGAATACGCCGCGTCAACACATCCATCACCAAAGCAAACAAAAAGGGACTAAGAGTAGATCCCTGATGCAGTCCTGTCAAGACAATGAAATGCTCTGAGTCTCCTCCCGCCGTCCTTACCTAAGTTTTCACTCCATCATACATGTCCTTAATTGCTCTGATATATGCCAGCGGGACTCCACTCACCTCCAAGCATCTCCATAGCACCTCCTTGGGGACTTTGTCGGATGCCTTCTCCAGGTCGATAAACACCATTTGCAGGTCCTACTTCCTTTCCCTATACTGTTCCACCAGCCTCCGTACCAGGTGAATTACCTCCGTCGTCGAGCGGTTAGGCATAAATCCAAACTGGTTTTCCGAAATAGACACTATCCGTCTCAGCCTCACCTCGACCACTCTCTCCCAAATCTTCATAGAGTGACTCAATAACTTAATCCCCCTATAGTTATTGCAACTCTGGATGTCACCCTTATTCTTATAGAGAGGGATCATGGTACTCCGCCTCCAAGCCTCAGGCATCTTTGCCGTCTTGAAGATTTCGTTAAACAATCCAGTCAACCACCTTACACCAGCCTCTCCAACAAACTTCCAAAACTCCACCGGTATCTCATCCGGCCCCGTCGCCCTACCCCTTCGTATCCTGCGGACAGCCTCTCTAACCTCGTCTACCTTAAAACGTCTACAATAACTAAAATCCCGACACTCCTCTGAGTGCTCCAGTTTCCCTAACATAATAGCTCTATCCCCTTCGTCATTCAAGAGCCTATGAAAGTACGACTGCCATCTATTCTTAATGTGCCCGTCCTCCACTAACACTCTACCGTCCTCCTCCTTAATGCACCTCACTTGGTCGAGGTCACGACCCTTCCTCTCCCTAGCCTTAGCGAGTCTAAACAACTTTTTCTCCCCTCCTTTCCCCTGTAACCCTGCATACAAGCTCTCAAAAGCGGTCGTCTTAACTACCATGACTGCTGACTTAGCCTCCTTCCTAGCTATCTTGTACATTCGAGGACATATTATAATACCATAATTTTTTTCCTAGATTAAATTCATTCCTAGAATGTCAAGAAATAGCATTCAAATGAAGAATATTTATTTCGTGCAGAATTTTCTAGATTTATACTTCCCATTATATGGGAAATTGAATAAGTTTTCCATCGATACCAAATTTTCCCAAATTCGATACTCGGTTGAGGAGTTAGTGCATTATTAAGTTGACAGTGTGCCACCTGGGCACTTGGCGCATCGCGGAGGTGGGAAAAATGATAATCGTCAAATTTCACTGGCCCTCCGTGATATCCTCACATCACGGAGAAGCCTAATTTCTCAATTGTCAAAAACCAGTTGCCACCCAATATGATATTGACGCATCGCGCCAAAGGGCAAAATGGCAGTCCAAAGGGGCACCGCGATGGTGGCGCATCGCGGAGTAAGCCTAGTTCCCAATTGTCCTATTTCCAGTGAGCCACCATGATTGTGGTGCAACGCGGTGGCCAACCAAATTGGAAAATATTGCTCTTTTCTAGTTCCGTTTAGAGGTTTAAAAAGGGTATTTTGGTCAATTCCCAAAGCCCCAGTCTGTCCAAAAAAAAGGAATAATCATATTCAAATCACTTTGTGCACATTATTCATCATTCTCTTCAAAAGCATAATCCTAAAGCTCCAAAGCATCATCTCCAAGAAATTAAAATCCTCCATAGATTCTCCAAAAAAGCTCTAAATTGAGGATTCCTAAGGCAAGATAATCAGGAACTCATCCCCAAGAACTCAAATAGGAATCCATAATTCAAGAATCTCTATCTAATCATCAATCAAGGTATGTGGGTTTATGAACAAGGATATTCTTCCATCCTTGTACCCAAAACCAAGCTTTTACATTAAATTCATATGATTTTGAATGATATTACATGAGTTTTGAATTAGGGTTTATACCCATTATTGCTATTTGCAAAGTTATGAGTTTCTGAGATATTTCGAAGATGAATTGCATGTCTATTTTCATATTTTCATGCCTGTTGCAGTAAATTATAGATTTTGAGATGAATAATCATTGTTTTCATTATTAAGCATCATTATTTTGTTGTTTTGACATGAGTTTGATACATGGGTTACTAAGCCCTAAGTTTATATGTTGAGATTTTAAGAAAGATGATGCTTTAAGCATCTTATGAGCTAATTATATCAGATTTACAATAAAGTTGTGATACTTTGAACCTCAGATAAGTTTTTGAATCCATTTTACAGATTTATTACAAATTACAGAAAGTAAAATAACTTCATTTATAGATTGATTTAGATAAATGCATAATTGGTTTCATAGTAAACACTTATGCTAGTTGTGGATTTCCAACAAGATGAGTGTAGCAAATTAAAATGTAGTAGAATTTAGCACAGAGTTGGGTATGATTCCAAGGTCTCATACCTCAGAACTATGTGCCACCATAGATTTGAGATTAAAGGGCCCATAGTGGGTTGAGATAGTGATCACTTAAGCTGACGTTATACTCCCTGGTAAGAGTATGACACCTCTCCCCAATGTGAGGTTTCTTCCTTAGGAGGACAAGACGTTGGACTCAATATAGATCGCATGATTTATGTCGGTTAGAAGAACCTCCCTTGCAGAATAGTTTTTAAGAGAACCTCCCTACTAGTTAAAGTAAAAGATTTACAGAAAAACTTTAGAAAACTAAGTGTAAAGGCTCAGCATTTACTCAGATTATGCTTTACAGAAAGATAATAGTTGCAGACTTTAGCTTTTAGATTTTAGATTTCAGAAGTGAGATTTTTCTACACTTAGACAGTATGATTTACAGATATAATACAAGTATAGCTTTCAAAAATAAATTTTATGACTCACTAAATTTATAAAGTATGATTGATTTACTATTCATGATATCAGTATTTCAGATATTCCAACTTCTTGTGTTTGGCTTAGTTGTGTGTTGATGCATCATGGTAGGGTGGTAGCCTATGCTTCTAGGCAATTGAATATTCATGAGAAGAACTACCCTACTCATGATTTGGAGTTGCTAGTCATGGTATTTGTGTTGAAGATTTGGTGATACTATATCTATAGGTCTTATGTTGACATCTTTTCTAATCATAAGAGCCTACAGTATATGTTTACTCAGAAGGAGTTGAATCTCAAACCATGCAGATTTCTTGAGTTGCTTAAGTACTTAATATGAGTCTCTATTACCATCTAGGTAAAGCTAACATAGTTGCTGGTTCTCTTAGCAGGTTGTCCATGGGAAGTTTAGCTCATGTGTATGAGGATAAGTGGGAGTTGGTGAAAGACATTGATCGTTTGGCTAATCTTGGAGTTCATCTCTATAATACCCCGCACTTATCCTAGCTTAAATTTGTTCCTAAAATGTCAAGAAATAGCTTCCAAAATAAAGAATATATATTTCGTATGGAATTTTTTAGATGTAAACTTTCCATTGTGTGGGAAATTAAATAAGCTTTCCATCGATACCAAATTAACCCAAATCCAATACTCGGTGGAGGAGTTAGAGCATTTTTAATTTGACAGTGTGCCACCTGGGCACTTGGCGCATCGCGGAGGTGGGGAAAATGATAATCGCAAATTCCAGTGGCCCTCCGCAATAGCCTCGAATCATGGAGAAGTCCAATTTCCCATCCGGTGGCCCAATGCGATATTGGCGCCTTGCGCCATAGTTCAAAATGGCAGTCCAAAGGGGCACCGCGATGGTGGCACGTCCATGAGTCAACCTAGTTCCCAGTTGTCCTATTTCCAGTGAGCCACCATGATTGTGGCACGTCACTGTGGCCAGTAAAATCAGAAAATATTGCTCCTTTCTAGTTCCATTTAGAAGTTTAAAAGGGTATTTGGGTCAATTTCCAAGACCCCAATCCATCCAAAACACAAGATTAATCATATTCAAATCACTTTGTGCTCATTATTCATCATTCTCTTCAAAAGCAAAACCCTAAAGCTCCAAAGATTCTTCTCCAAAAAATAAAAATCCTCCATAGATTCTCTAAGATATCTCTAAATTGAGGATTCCCAAGGCAAGATAATCAAGAACTCATCCCCAAGAACTCAAATAGGAATCCATAATTCAAGAATCTCTTTCTAATCATCAATCAAGTTATGTGGGGTTTATGAACATGGATATTCATTCATCCTTGTGCCCATAGAGGGACTGTTCCCTTGCTCTTTCCTATTTTGGGGCGTGGGAGCACTAGCTGATGAAGGGACTAGTATAGATGAACAACTCTAAAACTGTGGACGGTTCCCTCCATGGGACCTAGTCTGACCATACTCATGCTGCTCGGATCTAGCCCTCTTATTTCCCCTTACTCTATCTCTCTCCCATATCTTGTCTGCCTCTATCTGCTATGCATGCATCATGGGTCGGGACAAATTCATATCCCTGTTTAGCATAGCAATCCTACACTTTTTCAGTACTAAACCAGACACACCTATCACGAACTTGGTCATACTAGTTTAGGTGTCAGCAATCAAATTGGAAACATACTTGGCTAAATGGTTGAACTTCAAGCAGTACTCCTTAACATTCATGGAGCCATGTCTCAAGTTCATAAACTCCTTTATCTTTGCTTCTCTCATCTCTAACGGGAAGAACTTGTCCAAGAATGTATCCTAGAACACCTGCCAAGTAATAGGGGCAACATCTTCCCCTCTATTATTCCTCTATGCAACAACCCAGTCATAAGCAATGTCTTTCAGACGATAAGATGCCAACTCTACACTTTCTTCCTTAGAAATATACATGACTTGAGTCATCTTCCTCACCTCCTCAAGATATAACTGCGGGTCCTCACAAGCATTAGACCCATAGAACTCGGGCGGATTCATTCGCATAAAATCACAGATCCTAGCAGCAGCTAAGTCACCTCCCTGCTTATGTGGAACTTCAACCTGGTTATTGGCCTGGACATTTGCGGTGACTATTTGGGCTAACGCCTGAAAGGCCGCCTGAAACACGGTATGAGACATAGTCTCATTTAAGGGATCAATAGGCTGAGGTTGCTCGTTATTTTTTCGGCAGGCATTCACTCTTTGGGGAGGTATTTTTTGGAATAATAGAGCATAAATTAATAGCTGAGAGAGACAATTGTAAGCACGATAGATTCTAAATGAAAGAGATGACTTTTTCCCTAATATGTCTTATATACTCTTGATCATAGATGTGGCGCGCTACACACCGATGATCAAGACTCTACTAAACGCCGATTGCCAGACTCCCTAGGATTCCTTAAACCTTAGGCTCTGATACCAAGATTATAATGCCCCAAAATCTCATCCTGAGATGTCACACGGTGCTTAAGGGTACAAGTAGACCTAAGCTAACCCTTTGAGCTTGTTACTACTTCTAACACTTGCTTTAGGATAAATAAGCTAAACAATGATACTTTATTGGGTCAACTATAATCCGAAATAACTGGACATAATGTCTAAATAGCAAAAACACTAATAATTTGGAACACAACTTCAACTGATAGTCTAGTTTGACAAAGTCTCTACTACTCAAACTAGATAACCATTGGGACAGAACCCCAACTGAATGATTATGACCTGAAAGAAAAACTCAAAACACTGTGAAAATAGAAAAGCTGCAAATATAGGTCTTCAAACCATCAGGACTCACCAACTGTGGAATGTAGATAAAGTAACTCGGAAATCACGGTCACTGCTGAGACTGATCACTTGAACCTACATTATGAGACAATGTAGCACACAGACGTATATGTGGATCAGTACTTTGAGAATGTACTGAGTATATGGGGGTGTATGCATTTACATAAAACAATATCAATACTCTTTAATAAAATCATGCATGCAAATAGGAATGACTCACATGGCTTGAATAAGTCTAAAATATAAAACTCATAAATCATAAATAGTGAAACACGTAACCCAAATCTTGTGAGTCATTATACTTAGCACTAAACTCTACACTCTCCTCTTATTCTCAGTACTTGAAGGTTAAAGGAAGCTTTAAACAATACTTTTAAACTCATGCTTTCTTTTTATGGAGAGTAAAACTTCTTTAAATCTTAAGGACTTAGAACTTTTAGGAACTTTTAACACTGGGAACTCTGAAACTCTTTTAGACTCAGGAGTTTCTTCTAACCGACATAAACCATGTGAGCTACATGAAGTCCAATGTCTTGCCCATATTGGGGAGAGCTGTTCTACCCTTTCCATCGAAATAGAACTTTAACTTTAGTGATCACTATCTCGACCTTAGGCCCATAAATCTCAATCCTACGGTGGCACGTAGTTATGGGGAATGAAACCTTGGAATCATATCCAACTCGGTGCTAAATACTACTCCCATACTCAGGTCAGAACTTTTTGGAAATCCACCTTAAAATAACTCAAGGGTTTGTAATGAAGACCAAAATATATTCCTCTTTGTTTTAAATCATAATCAAAGATGGATTCCGATCTTAGCTTAGACCCAAGGGGTCAAATCTTTAAATAATATCTGAAAATAGCTTAGTTATAGGGTACTCATGACCCAAACAGTCTTGAATAATAAATCTTAAAATGGGGGTCTATTGAACCAAACAGTAAATCTCAAGTCAACATCTCAAAATGCATGCTTAAGAATGCAATTACTGATAAGGTATCTTAAAATCCATAAGTTTCATCAATAAGCATAGAAATATATGCAAAATCATGCTATTTGACTTTCAATTAATGGAAAGTATCAAAACCTTACAACTAATGATAATGGGTGAAAAATCCTAACTCAATTTCATGTAAGATCTCATAAATTGCAAAAAACTTGTAATTTAAAATAAGCCTTTGGGCACAAGGGCGAAAGTATTACCCTTGTTCAAACCCCACATACCTTAGATTGTTAAATTAGATGAGCAAGCTTGCTTGAGACTCTTTTTAGAACTCTTGAGAGAGGGTTCTTGAAGCCTTTGACTTGAGAACTTTGAATCTTAACTCAATTTGCAGAAATTATGGTGAGTTCTTGAATATCTTAGAGAAGGAATTTGGGTTTGTTCTTGAGGAAGAAACCCTAGCTTTGAGATGCGTTTGGATGAACAGAAGTCATCTGGTTCATTTGGGTATATTAAGATGTAAAAAGGTTGGAAAAAGACCCCAAAATTTCCTTTTAAAAATGACTTAAAATCACTGAACAAAATATACAATGGTGGGTGCGATGATCTATCACTGAGTCGACGGTCCATCAGTCCTGACCGTCGCACCTGGGCAAGATTTTGACTTTCTGCCTTGCCTGCGACGGCTGGGTCGATGTTCCATCGGTCTTGACCATCTATCCAGCGATGGACCATCGACCTTACCATCGCGCTTAACCAGAATGAGGTCTCACTGCCTTCTGTACAAAGGTTTGGGCGACGGTTCATTGCTAGCTTGACGGTTCGTCGGACCTCTTCGTCGCACCTGGGCAGTTCATACTGCTTTCTATAATTCGGCCATATCTTGCTCTTTCGATGTCGGATTTTGACGAAATGGATATCGTTGGAAAGATAATTCAATTTCTTATGTGGTAAAAAGTCATTTTTAGGAAAACTCTATATGATTTAAATATTAATCACTTTGGAAGTTATTTCTAAATCTTTTAGATATGGAATAAGGCTTTACTTGACATGTTCTAAAGGCTAAGACTATGAGGAAACTTTACGGGGTATTACAATCTGTTGAATTAGATTGTTCATATGTTGCATTATATGATTCATCTATTGCATCAGATGGTTTATCTGTTGAAAAAAAAATAGTACAAGGATTTTGTTTTATAAAAGAATAGTACTATCATTGTTTAATATCAAATACATCATTTTTACCAAGAAAAATAACAAATCAACTCAGAAACACTAACACAACACATACACACTAAGAACATCAATGTTGACCAATAACTACAATAACAAGAATTACAATACAACAAAAAATTATATTTCACACCAAAAAGAGTAGAGAAGAAATGCTAGAAATTAGGGTTTTCTTCAGTCCACACTTTTAATTTAAGCAAGAAATATTAAAATTGTTAACCAATACTAGAAGAGAAGTTGGCTCAAGTCCCTCTTTTTCTTCATAACTAAAAAAACATAATTTTTTACCTGTGAAAGAATAAATGGGACGACGAAGAAATCAAAGTTGTTATCGCCAAAGAGCACTATTTGTCAGGTCGATTGACGATTGAAAGTCAAAAACAAACTCGCCCAGCTATTTATCGCCAGAACTTAAAGTCATCGGGATTGAAGGGAGTAATTTTGTAGAATTGTTGGTTGGGAGAGAGTTGAGAGAGACTACCCCTCCCAAGAAACATATTTTTACAAATATTTTTTATAAATAAATAAATAATTCTTTTTATAAAAAATAATCTTACCCCAACCCCCATCTCCCCTACCCCTGCACCCCCATAAACGACAATACCCCTTGCCCTCCCCCCCAAAAAAATATATAATTTTTTTAAAAAAAGTAAAATTTCTTTTTTTAGAAAAAAAAATTTTACCTCAACACTCATCCCTTCCCTACCCCCATACCCCACATTCCACCACTCACCCCCACACCGCTCCTAATTTTTTTTAAAGAAAAATATTTATTTTTTAAAAAAATTATTTTAAAAAAAAAAATTGTTACTCCAACCCCATCACCTCTAACCCCCCACCCCGCCCCCATGGCATACCCATTTCCCAAAAAGTTATCTTTTTTCAAAAATTATTTTTCTTTTTTTTTTAAATCTTACCTTAACCCCATCCTAACCCCAACCCCCTACCCCACACCCTTCCCTAAAATTAAATTTATATTTTAAAAAAATAAATTTTAAAAAAATTCTTACCCCCACCCACTCTCTACCTGCCTCCCAACTTCCCAACCCCATATAAATTTATTTTCTTGAGTTGGGTTTACAAGGGGTAAATATCAATAAGTTAATATTATTTAGACTAAGCGGGTCAAATTGGGCCGATCAAGACCCAATCAATTTTTTACCCATTTCAACCCAAAGTGAATTTGGGCGGTTCATGATCCAACTCGATATCCAATTCAACCCGTTTAAAATTTTTAATTTCAATCCAACCCGCCTATTAGACACCCTTAGGAAAGCCTATGATGTCTTTCGCATGTGCATAGTCATTTGTTAGAGTGCAAGTGATTTGTGATATTCCTTTATTTTAATGTTGATCAGTTTTTAAAGAAAGGACGTCTTTGTGTAAGGGCACTTGATTACGATACTTGATCACTTTTTAATCTTGGTTAGATTCTATGAGCATGTTCAAAGTGTGGTAACATTTAGAAAACATTTGATAATCATTGTTCACACTATGAGCTTTTGATAGGTAAGGCTTCTACCATTGTTTTCAACACAAAAAGGACAAAGTGGTTTTCATAAAAGAAGCATGTCTCTAAGCTCCCAAGTAGTACCATTTGAAGGCATTGTTGATCTTATTATGTCTGCATTGATTTAATAAAGGATGAGCAAAGATTTAAGTTTGGGATGTTAATAAGTGAGATATTTGTAACTTATTTGGCCTAAAATGGTAAGAAATTAAGTCCTCGATGCTAATTTTACTATGTTTTAATGTTAATTTGGTTTAGTTTCGGAGTTGAGACCAAGAAGCAGTTGGAAGATCAAAGAGAAGCAAAGAAATGGAAGATGGGGTCTAAATATGCAACGGAGCATCACCAAATCAAATCATCGCATCATTGAAGTACAAGGTTATTGCCAAATGGTTCGTTGCATTACCAATTACAAAAGATCAAATCGGATCTACATTTGACAAGATGGAGACAAAAGAAGTAATTTGATGCATTTCCCAACTGATCGATGAATCGTATATCCATCAAAGTAAGAGATGTCAACCCCTAGAGCTCATGTTCAACGTCATTTCAATGACTCTAGGGTACTTTGGCACTATAATTTCCTTGCAGGTCATTTTATGAAGTTCCATATATTTTTATTATTTAGAATATTCCTATAGTTTCCTATAGTCATTTCTGACTTACTAGAGTTGATAGTTCAGTTACTTGGTAGTTTTTTTTATTTTAGAACCAATTTCCTGTTTTGAAGTCTTTGCTGGTAAAAACTGACTATCTAGCATAAACTTTAACTTAATAGCCTCATATGATAATTTTGATAGTTCCATCCACTTTGAATAATCAATTTTATGCTTGGGCGGACCTTTTGTTTGGGTCCTAAGGTTTCCAGACTCATTTTGTGCTATTGGTCAAAATTCAAGATACGTGGCCCTTAGGTGTAAGGTCCAATTTTCATCAAAACAACCATAGACGGAAACTTCAACAACACCATTGAGTTTGTAATGTCAAAATTTGATAGGGTAGATTAGTTATTTTACATTAACAGGATTTTGGATGAATCCTGATAAGTGAGTGGAGACTTGAAATTTTCCAAGTCTCACCTAGTGCATCACTCAGCTGGTTCATCAACTAAAGCTGCACTTGGGTCGCTTTATCAAAGCCTCCTTAAGTGGCCAGATGATTGCTTATGCATTCAAGCTTGCCATCTAGGCCGCTAAAGTGGAGCCCAGTCCGCTAAAGAACACTTAATCGGCATTTGGGAGGCCATTAAATGCCTCTTTTGCCTTATTTCTCCCTATTTTCCACAAGTCTCATGAGCTTGAAGCCCTAGAGAGTGTGGAAAAGTAGGAGAGTGTTCATTGGGAGATTTTTGGGTGTTATTGAGCTTGGATTACTCATTTTCTCATCGAAATTTTGGTAAGTTCTTGTCAAATTCTTGGTTAATTCTTCAATTTATTCCCAAAATCCCTAGATTCTTACTGAGTTGATTAAAGTATCATTTGATCTCTAAATTTATCCATTCTTAAGGGTAAATGATCCTAGATCATAGTGGGCGTGTTGAAGGTTTTGAAAGTACGATTCCGCAACCAGACTCCACATGAGATTTTGGCTTGATTTTGTACCCGAAGCATAAAAATGCAATATAGGTACCGTTGTTCTTATATTGATGAGCAGATTACCATTTTGATAGTGTGGCATCATGCAGAAGATTTTTAAAAGAGTGAAATTGATGATGCAGCAAACTTCAACGAACATATTTGGTTCCTTCTTCATTTTACTAGTCTTTCTATTTTTTAGAATATTGCATACTTACTTGATAGTACTTGTATTCTTTTGGATTAGAGGCTTTTGTACTGATGTTATCGTGGGATATTATTACACCTTTTATTTCTTCCCCTTATTTTATTTTCTTATGACTTATATCTTGTGATTTATCTGCTTGTATATTTCTAGCATTTACGCTATTTTTCACCAATTAGCCTATTACTTATAGTTTTAGCCTATGGTTTCGAGTTACTTACCAGTGGTTTAAAGTATGTACCATCATGACTTGAAAATTGGATCATGACAAATTGGTACCAGAGTGATAGGTTTGTCGGTATTGTTGGTATGAGAGAAAGTGTCTAGTAGAGTCTCGCAGATTGAAACGATGATGCCCGTTTCTTATCTTCTAGAGGCTATAAGATATTCCTATGAGATCTTCACTTATTTCATTCATTTTTTTCCTAATAGGTTGTGTTGGTTTCTAAGATTCTTTGGTTTCAGTCATTTTTTCCAAAGAGGCTAGGCCCGTGCTACTAGGAATGAGGACCACAAGTCTGCGACTAGGGATCTTAACGGAGAATGTGGACAACTTAGAAGTAGGGTCCAGTATATATATGTAGCCTCGACTATAGATTAGGAAAGGAATCCTTTACCAAACCCTATTCCTACACCCATACCAAAGATTCCTCCACCCCAACCATTGGTGGGCTAGGGGCAGCCCAGGCTCCACCGAGGTTTATTTTGTTAGCACTGCTCAAAGATGCATTGGTTTAGCTTTTGTGTTTGGATATTAGTTCATCGTGTAATGGTGCTCGGTCTACGGATCAGAGTGGTACTGAGGCAGGGGAACAACCTATAGTTGTGGCTCCTAGGGTTGAGATTCCTCCAGTTTTGGTAGTTGGTCAACTAACAGTTGCCCATCCTTCTGTGTCCGTTGAGGAGCAGAAGATGTTGGGTATATTCTTGAGATTGACTCCGCCTAGGTTTTTTGGGAAACATGCAAGGATTATTATAAGTTCTTAGTTGCTTATGTGTATAGGCTCTGTAATTTGGGCATAGGGGTACATATGGGGTCGACTATACTATTTTCAATCAGATTTGACAGCTCGACATTAGTGGAAGGGTTATCTTGATTCCATACTAACTGGATCTCCCTAGTTGACATGGACTCTATTCTCTAAGGTTTCCTTTTAGATGTATGTGCCTCGTAGCCTTAGAGACCATTTAAGGGATTAGTTTTTTAGATTGGACTAGGGATCTATGACTGTGGTAGAGTATGAGACTCAGTTTAATGAGTTGTCTAGGTATGCTACATCTATCTTATCGACCAAGTATGAGCGAGTTCAGTGTTTTATTTTGGGGGTTGAGACTTTCTCTTTGCATAGCCACACCGAGTTTGGTTTTTGCTGAAAGGTTCGTTATTAAGGTTTCTGATAATGCCAGGTTTTTTAGGATATATATCACTAGGCCCAAAGGGGCAACGATAAGAGGTCGTGATATCGTGATAGTTTCAGTAGGAGCAAGAGTGGCTCATGATTTAGAGGCAACATTTCTCATGGTAGTGACACGACCCAATTTCTCAAGTCATGATGAAACCTACTATAACCCACCAGTAGGTAAGCCAACATATAGTCTAGAACTACTAGTAACTGACTACCAAGAGAAATGAAGGGAAAATGCGGAATAAATATAGTAAAAAGGCTAAAACACATAAGATAGTCCCAAAAACCTAGTGGAATCAATACAAGAGTTTTAATACAATTAGACTACATGAAATACTAAATGAATATACTGATACAACCTATCTCTAAATACAACATAGAGATTTTTCTAGTACATAAGAGGGGGAATAGCAATACTCCAATTTCCAGGAGCTCTTCCAATGTCTCCGAACCATAGCTACTCTGAACGACGCACACAACAATGAAGAGAACTTTTACTATGATCTGCAGGCTACAGAAATGTAGTATGAGTACAAAGATGTGGTACTCAGTAGGCAACTACTAACTGAGCTCCAAAGATAATGCAGCTATAAGTAATATGCAAGAAAGAACATAAGCTACACTTAAATCTCCGACAACTACACAGTAAATCTAAGGAGACTATAAGGACAAACTATCGTATTCTTGCCTTACTGAGGAACTTAAATACCAAACTATATATCACTGACCAATATACGAATAAAGAGTGAAAGAAGGATATATAGTAGTATACAAGGCCAAAGAATGGATATACAACATAAATAAGTGAAAGAAAGGAGGGATATACGGTAATCCATAACCACAATAGATGGATACATTGACATAAACATGGCTGACTCAAGGTACTACTTAAGACATTACACTAACATCCCAAGGACTCCTAATCATAGTAGGAACTAGAGCTAATATAATCTGGATCTCTAATCCATAGATCTAAACATGAGATAATTACCATAATGATACAATCGTAAATAAAGGAATCGGAATATCAGGGTCTAAAATCATAATTCCTAACCAATGGATAATCATGCATAATTATATAACCGTAAGATAAAGGAACCAAAATCATACCTCAAATCTCAATACGAGTACAATAATCAACATGTCATGAACTAATCATAAAAACAATAACTATATAAAGTAATCAGCTTTCCTAGACAAACAATACCTAACCGATCCTTTCATAAATCCCCCACCGCCCTAGGCCCAAAAAGTCCAATCTACACACAACACACCACAAACCACACTCATCACCTATACCTATTCAACCCCATATAAGGCTGATGGATATAGGTTCATACTGGTGATAGGCAATGCACATGCATAAACTAATGTGAGGAGAATCCATAATACCTTAACACTATACCATCTTCAATTGCCGGACTTGGAAACTCATATCATCAATCGCCGGACTTAAACCAAAACTCATATCATTAATCACTGAACTTAAATTGGAACTCATATCATTAATATTATTAATCACTCGACTTGAATCGAAAGTTATATTATCAATATCATCAATCGCCAGACTTGAACAAGAACTCATATCATCAATATCATCATCAATGTACTTTACCCAGTATCATATATATATATATATAATGCACAACTAGGATCATGGATAAAAGAGTATAAGTTCATAAATTCATTACTCAGGGTAAACACTAAGACTAAGTCATCGTAAAAGGATAGAAAGGTTTGGAATCTCTTATGACGGGGTAAATAATAGTAATAAAATAGTGGACCAGAATCTATCTAGATCAAATCCTTAAATTATCATTTTTAATAAAGGCTCATAAGTTATTGATTAAGATGGTACAATTCCCATTGTGAAGAAATCTATTTTAAAAGCGAAAAGTGGGAATAAATCCTTTTTTAGGAAAAAAGTAATAAAACTATATTTTAGTTGGAATCATACTATTTACCATTTTAGCGATCATAAATGTACCAAATTTATGTATGCCATAACTAGCATCTAGAGAAGACAATCATAAGCATCAAAATGGCTACAAACTATGGCCAAGTCCTTTACAAGGATAAACCATTCCCCGAAATTCAACCAATAGCATAATCATGGCCTTGGGCCCAATTATTTATACATACGACATAACCATAATATCATAATCTGGGATAATCCACCGAGTATCGAAGTAACTTTATAATGAAGGTTCATTAGTCTCAACTATGTCTAACATGCTTACAACACAATAGACTATACCAATATACTCACATTAAGAACCATCCCTTTCACTCATACTATGAACCATACCAAGAATCATAACCATAAGTAATCCTATTAGCCATATCAAGAATCCATATCAATAATCATATCTTTGAACTATATCTTAAGTGTAGACTAAATTAGCATTAACCTTTCAATATCCCACTAATATACTCATTAGACATATATAATCACCTTAAGCCCCAAACCATACATTAATAAGGGTATATGATGCAAAAATAAGTCTATAAAGTTAACACAAGTCTTGGCCTAAGGTGTGCCAGAGGAACCTATTTCTAATACCCGAAATCTATATTTAGGCAACTTTTTTTTCTGGGACTAGGCTAAGGTATCTAAATTCACTCCTAGATGTTAACTAATTCATAATTATCCCTAAGGTAGCAATTCTTCCTAAAACATGAGCAACCAAAGTCAATTCCACCTAAATTGCAGCTCCAAGATAGCCTAAATAGTCCAAATAAGTCTAATCATACTAATCACGCTTCCAATATCTAAATCCTATCCTATATCTTGCATAATATCATAATCATTCTACGAATTAGCTCAAACTATTAATAAGGTAATAGGATCATTGAAGTATAATAAGTATTTCACCTTACAGTTCAATTACCCTATTAACCTCCAAACTCATAAATTCAGCTAAGTCATGGTGTTCTACCCAATATTACATCCTAATATCCCTACATATATAATACGCTCTCTCATAAAGAATAGTAGACAAAAGCCTACCTCGATGTCGAACTAAAATTCCTTAAATCATCCACAAATCATCTGTCTTCACTCCATGATTCGGAAAAGCCTTCACTCTATCAAAATCATAATCTGAACGTCATTAGGAGTAAGATGACACCTACATTGCTACATTCAAGATGGGTCCAAAAATGAACCCCAAAAATGGGTTTAAAAATAAAAAAGGTAAACTATAATTTTATTTTAGAAATATGTTCTCCATACTAATAAAATTCTACCTCTAAAAACCCATGCAAAAATGAGTTAAGATGAGATTCAAATTAAAGAAAAATTATTTTTAAGCTTTACCAACAAAAACCCCAAAAATTCATTTTGAAATTAAGAATTTGAAGTTGTTTTGAAGATAAAATAGAGTGGAAATGATAATTATAAGATTTTAAAACTTACCCATGGATGAAATCTCAAAAACTCCTTTAGAATCACCTATATCTAAGCTCCCTATCCCGAAATATGGTGAAAATGGGGTTTTAATTCTCAACTTGGGTGAAAATAACGAAAAAATAAAATAGACATTGTTGGGAAATGGGGAAAATAGAGTTCTAAATTCGTATACAAATATTATACAACAAAAAAATGAATCAAAATCAGAGCTTCCTAGCTTCTAAAATATCAAAAATACAAACTTAGGGTGTTCTACTTAGCAATGGTCACTTAAGTGACACTCTGATCGCTTAAGAGACTTGATCAGAGGGCAAAACTATCGCTTAAGCAAACTTTTGGTCGCTTAAGCGACCAGGTAAAATGGTCAAAGTCTGCTTTTGTGAAAAAACTTGACACGACCCAAAACCAAGACTTTTCGTTCGGGAACGTCGAGTCCCACAAGGACCGAAGATCACCCCGTATACCCAACCTAAATGCCACATCATATCACAATTATTGGGTGAACTCCAACATATAATAAGGTAGCGGAACAATACTAGTGACCAAAGCTTAAGAAGCATTTGATAAATCCATTAATATTATCAACACTAATCCACATACCCAAGTCCACAGTCATCCACAAAGCCTCTACCAATTCATTTTCTATAATATGTTGGGACATGCCCTCGGCAATAGCCAAATACCAAGTCTAAACAAGTCTATGACACAAAATAGAAAGACTATGAAAGGTAGGCCTTCCGAAGTATGGAAGCTCACCACTTCAATTCCAACTCTCGAATGACTCGAACGACTCGAACAACTCAAACAACTCGAATGCTCGATCTCTGTATTGGAAAAGAAGAAGAAGCTCCAGCCCCTATGTCGCGTAGGGACATAGAATTCAGAGATAGTTAGCATTTGAAGTGCTAACATGTCACCCAAGGATAAGTATAAAATAGAGTCATTATTCAATAACAAGTCAAGACATCATATTCAACCATATTCACATAATTAAGCATACATGTAGACATATCATATACTACACAAAGGAATAAGACTTAACCACATTCTTGAAGCACTCAATCATGAAACATAAAGTGATGGACTCCGACCTTTCATTATTATAGATTAGATCATTTCTTATTAGACAAAGGACTATAACCATAAGCCATCTCATGAGACAAGGGACTCCAACCACAAGCTCGTAGGCAAGGGAATCAAGCCTCAGCTTTTTCATTAGGTATGGGACTCTGACCTCTTGTATTCTCATTTGGCATGGGACTCCAACCTCATGCATTCTTATTTGGAATAGGACTCTATCCTCATGCATTCTCCTTTCACATGGTACTTTAACCTTATGCATTCTCATTTCGCATGGGACTCTAACCTCATCCATTCATTAGGCATAAAACTCCGACCTTATGCATGTTCATTAGGCATGGGACTCCAACCTCAGCTACCTTTAGGCATGAGACTCCAACCTCATGCTTCTTGGGAAAGGGACTCTAACCTCAAGCCATCTTATTATTATTATTAAGCAAGGAACTTTAACCACAAGTGCTCTTATTACCATTACTAATGGACATTTGAATGCTAACTCTTTTTGTTCATGCATTTACACCCATACAACTCATCTCAACACTTAAGGACTCTAACTTATTTGACTAATTCAAAACCACATATGGCCACATGGTCTTAATGGGACCATTCATCCATCACACTCCTTAATAGAAAAATGCCTTAATTTAATTCATCATTCAATTCAAATTTATGGTAACCCAGACCCTTACAAACCATTCACACTTTATTAGCAATCTTACAACACATTCTATACCATACATTAGTTCAACACACAATTCAAGTTCAATTTCATGCTAGGGACCTTAACCACTTATTAGTCAACAAACCAACAAGGTCATTAATTACACAATACATGGCTTACAATACCTTTACAATATCATTTATCAACCATTCATACTTAGTAGGCCACTACCCTAGTTCAAAACATCACCATCATGTGACTAGATAATTCACTTAGACATTTTCACAAACACCTTATGGGCATGCCTTTTACCAAGGCCAAAATCAAAGCAACGTTGTCAATATTAGGGTTTCTCAAGACCCATTTGTTAAGCTACAAATAACAACCTCCGATATGTTCAAAACACCAACAATATTATGTATAAACACAAGCCTAAGCAAGAACACACATAACTCATCACTGAGCATCAAACCCTTAGCATTTGATTTCAAAATAATCATTTATAAGTCTTAATCCATGTCTAAAACACATGGTGCTTGAGTTAAAAACAAGGGAAAGAGTCACATGTTTTATACAAGTTGATTCAATAAATAACTTGACACCTCTTTTGCCTCTAAATAAACCCTCTTCAAACCCTAGCCTTCAGTCTTGTTTCAAGAACTTTTAAGAATGTTTTGGAATGTTTGATCAACCACACAAGTGTTATGAGAGGCTAAAATAACTTATATAGTGAGGGGACATTAGGGTTTTGGGGTGGAAAATGACTATAGGGTCCTTAGTTAAAAGATAGAAATTGAACTCGTGGTAGAGTACAACTTACCTAACTCAACCGTACCATAGGGAACGAGGGTTACCCTAACTCGTGCCCTAGGCTTCACCTAGATCCCATATACTGGTTACGGTATAATTAAACACCCTTGAATTATATCTAAAGGATACGGATCATTCCCTAAACCGTACCCACCACCCGTACCAAAAATAGTCCACTCAAGACAATTCATAAAACTTTATATGACTAGGCTTGGTAGGACTCGTACAGTAGGGTATGGCTATAGGAGGCCTAAGTCGTATCTAGCATAGTATGATGCCCTCTTAGGCTGCTCAAAGTACGAGAGAAAAGCTCTTGACTCGTATCCAAGGGGTACGAGTGGTACATTGAGTCATACCTAGACAAAATGCCTCAACTAAAGAAATTTTGCCAAGGTCGAAAACGTAGGTGTTTCAAAACCAGCACCAACAATGTCAAATACTTTTTTTGACCCTCAGAACTCATCTGAAACCCTATGAACATGATCTAATAGTGAAATTTGATTGCAAAACATGTTCCAAATCCAATGGAAGCATAAAAATTTAATCCGAGATCATTTTGACTAAATTTAGGGCCCACACCTATAGTTTCTTTTTTATATAATCCACCTAATAGCCCAAAATAAGTTCAATAGCCTCAAGACCTGAACCAAGGTTCCCACTTAGCCTAAATTCAACATTCCAAAGTTGATGGCACTATTGTAATTATCATACGAGGTTTCTTACTAAGATTTTTGGGCTAAAACCTAATCTTAAACAGTGAAAGCTCCAAAATAGAGAAATAAGCCTAAAATCCAAATGAACTGTCCGATTACCGAATTGATAGTTCCAACAAGTCATAAATGACCTGTTGTCATTATGGGAAGGTTTAAAATGCCAGAAATACACTCAAATCAAGGAAATTACTGAGAGGATCATTACAATATCCACTACCGCAAAAGCCAATGGATAGAAAGATCATCAAAACTAAAAAAAAATGTGGTACTAGTACCGCATTCTCCGAGTATGACTTCCCAGATAACCTCCAAGAAGAGATAACAGTTCCAAAGGATTTTGCCACAGGTATCCCACTTTCAACCATCTTCCACACTTCACTCTCAAATAGCTAAAACTCTACCTCAACCACAAACTGGCCTCCAACTGAATCGAGGAAGGCTGATGCACCCAAATCCAAATTGTGACACACTGATACCATATTGAGACCAGAACAATCAAATGAAAACTCATCCAAGATAAAGGCAAATCAAGGCATGAGCATGTAACAAACTCCAAATCAAAATATAACCTTTTTTTGCCTTTCCAAACTTGCTAACACTCCAAACCAAGCAGAAAGTCACCCAAGTCTGGTCCACGCAATCTCATCACACTAATTTAAAAAAAATTGAATTTGATCCATCAAAAATCCATATCGGTAAGAATGAGAATAAGATCATAAGGAATCACCTGGGCACACAAATAGAGATAACCAAGGTCTGCAATCTATGCCAATGCTACAACTAGTCTGGATGACAACCAAAATTGAAATCCATGATTCCAAAACACAACTACATACTATTGAAAAATCCGCTTCAGGATGTCCCATCCATTGAGAATGAAGCCATATCAAATCCAACTCAAGCATACTACTCCCCCTGAGTATATCATCCAAAAGTCTCAATAAATATTGAAAACCTAAGGTCAAAGCTGAAGGAACCAATACAGTGTTCACGGACTATTAGTTGAACACCTATCAACCATAATCCATCCAAAATCAAGAAGACCAAATAGGTAACCATGGAGTAGGCTCAGCCAAACTATAAATAAATCCCCAACTGAGACAAACTTAAAAATAAAGGTTCCACCCAAGCTTTACAACTCTAAGATAAAATCTAAAAACTAAGGTTGAATCCCTCGATCTCAATTACCCAATCCAAACCTAAAGATGGGTAAGAATTTATACTCTAAATCTATCATAACATCTAAATCGCCATTCCAAGGCATCAAATCCAAAATTGAGCTAACAAGCTTGAACAAAGGACAAATACTCAAATCGACCTTAGTATTCAAATCAGATATATCCTTACTAAAGCATGTCAAAATTAAAATCAAAACATAGCTGAAGAACAAAATCACCATGGAGGATAAATCACTAGTTGAAAACATAAGAAATCAACTCTATATTTATTGAAGGGAATATGCCACCAAAATATGCTCAAGGATTCCCCAAGGCTGTAAACACACTAGTAATAGAAAAAACTCTAGCAACTAAGAGAAATACAATTTTAGCCAAAAAAAACAAATCAATCTAATACTCTATCTCAGCAAATAATGCCCATAGGCACACATCACCAAGTAGAGGCACTCCACCAAGTCTTATTTGGCCGAACAAATTTTGAAATGAGGATTTCCTAAATCCACCAAAGTAGGACAATCAGAACTTAATCAACCCATGAATTACCTCACTAAGAAAGAAAGTACCAATATCGACAATAATTCAAAGGTAAAGACACTATCAGAAAATGAACCAAGCAACTCAAGATTAAGAATTTCTAATTTGACAACTTATGAAGCAATCATAGAAAAGATCACCTGTCTCCAACTCTCTAATTCTACTTTGACAAGAACCATATCACGATAAGAAGAGAGTATCCAACCCCACACCAATACAAAGAGCAACCCACCACTAGGAGATAACCTAACAAATAAGAAAGGCGAATCCAGTACTTTTTTTACATCAAAACCACTATTGGGTGATGAACTATCCAAATTGAAAGAACAAACCCCAAATTTGTAAACCTTAAAAATGAGCTACATAAAGAGGGATTGCTAATGAAAAAACTTTGCCACCCAGGAGGCAAGTCCAAGAATCACAAACTCAAAAGCGGTTAATATAACTAAATTGTCAACTCTAGAACCATAAAAAAATCACAAAAGGTCAACATACCTTCAATTCCATAATTTATTCAACAACTGATCTAGTATTCCAAACATAAGGAGAAAATAACTAAAATTCACCTCCCTACAAGAGAGAAAATATCCAACCAAGCTAGTTTGCCAAGCCAATGAATAAGAACAACAAAGAAGGAAAAATTCTAACTAGATACCAACAATCTAGTCATCTACCAAGCAAGGATCAATTGCATCAAACAATGACAACAATAACAACAATAATATAAACATCATAATAAGTGAATAGGAGATACCAAAAATAAAAATTAATAGCAAGTACCTCTCTAGGGCCACAATAAGAATAATATGCCAAAGTAAATAGGACTCAAACCCAAATACTACACCCATAAGGGAAAAATATCAATATAAATCTACTCCATCCACTACTAAAAGAAATCATGTACAGGTTTGTCATGAACTCTATATCAAGGTACATAACAACTAATATAAACCTACTAAGGCATATGATCATCGATAGGCATGAGAACCCTAATCCATATTAATAAAAGGTAAAGGGAGGAAATAAAAACACATCTATCATGATGAAATCCTATGTCAAAGCCTAACGTGCCTGAGGGAGAATGAATCTGAGAGGTTCCAAACTCATACTGAGTATTTGAATCATCAACTGAGGCGCTAAGCATAGTGACTCTATCTGAAGGTGACACAACACCATGAGATCGATCCCATATTTGGGACACTCTATGGACTAGTTATAGGCCTCTCCACAATCGTAGAAAATCAATGCTCAAACCTAACAAGGAATAAAGTTGATCCCAACTAGCTGACCAATTGATGTAAAGGTCACTCCCTAATAAAATGACCATCCTTCCCGCTATCATAACACATATTTGACACTTTAGGCTTGCAGAAAACATATTTTAACTCCATCTGAGTAAACCACTCATGTCTTGGGCATTCTCTATGCCAACAACCAATCTCACCATAATCAAAATAAGCTTCCGAAATATTCTGAGGTTCTTCCCCTCCATATCCAAAATGGCCACCATGGCCTAACGTGTCATATCAAACACTCTGCGAGGTCCGATGAGAACTCTGCCCATTGCAACTACCACAACTAACCTAGGAGCCACTCATAGTCTAAAACGCTACCTGTATAGAATTAATAAGCTACAATTAAAGCTTATCTTTATTTTGAGGATCCTAACTCTTGGATGGAATAAAAGTAGCATTGCAATAATGACATAGCCTCTTGCCGCCACCTCCATAAATCCTAATACATGCTCTCTCAGTAGCCCTCATATGATCAACAACCTAAGAAAACAAGACCTAGTTGCTATCAAATACTCTAATGTTATATAGAGTGTCAATGCTAATCCTCTAATAAAACTATGTCATTCATTGAAGGATACAGAATAGAAATATGCCTGACCCACTCAAGAAACCCAATATTGTACTCTAAAACTATCAAAAAACCCTTTGGAACACCAATAAACCCAACTCTCGCCTCAAAACTGCTCGATGAATTGGATGTTATTCCTAGATTTGAGGTATCCCCAAAAAGACTCGGGATCCCCAAATCTCAAAAGGTGAAAGCAATCATAAATTCAACTGGAGCATGAGTTCGCCCCAAATCATCTGACTGATACTGAAGATCTTTGACATCTACTCCTGACTTCCTAGTTTGATGCTTTACTAAAACTCTAGAACATATGCAGAAGTCCCATCCATATCTATTGATAATCCTGCATCATCCATCTAGGATAGAATAGAGTCAAAGAATGTACTTGAGGCTCATATAAATATGGACACACGACAAGGAGTCAAGAATAAAATTTTCTAAGAATGCCATTTTGCCTCCTAAAGATATGTAATGAACATCTCTGCACCAATTCGCAAGACTCTACCAAACCCTTAGATCTTATACCAACACATTGTTAAATCTAGGATCAGATACCAATTTGTTATGACTCAATTTCTCAAGTCATAATGGAACCTACTATAACCTATTAGTAGGTAAGTTAACCCAGAGTTTGGAACTACTAGTAATGGGCTACCAAGAGCAATGAAGGAAAAATGCAGAATAAATATAGTAAAAAGGCTAAAATACTCAAGATAGTTTTAAAACCTAGCAAAATCAGTACAAGAGCTTCTAATCTAATTAGACTACAACATGAAGTGCTAAATAAATATAATAAAACAATCCATATCTAAATACAACACTAATATTAGTTTATTACATAAGAGAGAGAATATAAATACTCTAAATGGTTGTATTTCATCCTATTCTTCAAAACATAGCTTGTAACACCTCGTATTTTTGGGCTAGAATTTGAACCTTCGTTCTATTATGTATAAAATCAAATCTCATGATTTATATTTGAATACATATGTCATAATCTTTATCTTACTTTGAAAAGTGCATATGAGGTGAAAAATGTTCATAGAAATCACTTTGAGCAAAGTTGAGCTAAGAGTCTTTGATTCGACTAAATTTAGGAATTTAATTCTACAAGGGTCAACTTTGAATGTGTATAACATTTTATATATGTGAAATTTTTTAGTTCAATACCCACCAAATTATATAATTTAATTATCTTCCCAACTATACTAATTTTGCCTTAATCTGATACCCGAGCGAAAAGTTACGCCCATTTTTTTTAGAGATAGTAAGCCTTCGTAATAGGAACGTAATGCGTTGGTCTCTCCTTAGGAATAAGGGTAGAGTCATGGAGCTCTCTCTCTCAAAATAAAGGATGATATGCGGAGCTTATTCCCCTATAGTTTTAGCTTCTCAATAGCCAGGGGGTAATTTGGTCCTTTTTCCTCAATCCCAATCGTCCAAAGCATGATTTATATCACTAAGAATGGCATTATGTGCCCATCTTCATCAAAATTTCTCATGTGAAAACTCTCTCCTTCCTCAATAACAAAGTTCAAGATTTCTTCTCTCAAGAGCACAAATATTCAAGCTTTCATTTCAAGATTTCTTCAAGAATCTGTTCAATTAAGGTATGTGGGTGTTTATCAATGAGTCCCTTTCACCCATTGAACCTAAAAATCTCTACTTTGATCAAATATAATTTTTTCCTTTGTTATAAAGTTGCATATGTTCAAGATGAGTTTAATTCATGTTTTCCCTTAGTAGTTTGAACATAATTCATGTCCATGTATGATTCCATGAGAAAGTTAGGTTATCTCATGCTTCACATTTTAGTTTCCCATGTCATATTCAAGTGATTTTTATGTTAAATCCCCAAACTATGAATTTGGCCATGTAATCATGTTATTTTCATCATACTTAACATATACCCATGTTCAAGTTCATGATTCTCACATGTTTGATGAAATGTCTATGTTTTAGATCTTTGAACCATGATACTATACTATATTTTTAAAGCTTTGTTATCATAATTTATGGTCATTCAGTGTTGGAGGTTTATGAACACCCGGTACCTATGTGTTTTACATGATTTAAGATTTTCAAGTAATGATTCAGTTAAACTATGGATATTATTATTTTATTTAGTTGATATAATTATGATGAGCACTATCAGAGATAATGTTCAGTTATACTTACTCTAGTCTAGTACTAGTGTCAGTTCAGTTGGGAGTAGGATTTAGCATTGAGTGAATGCAGGGATGGAGCCTCCACCATCAGTTTATATAGAGTCGTTAGTAGCAGTCTATGAGTTCCAAAACTACGTAGCCAGTGTAAGATATGAGAAGTCACCTGTCAGTTTAGTCTTGACTTCCTCTCAGGGATCACCCGTCAGTTTAGGCTTGATACCTTGGTCCTTCGGGACATCAAATTAGTGGATCCACCCAACCAGTATTAGTACTCATGGCACGGTATTGACACCCTTGTAACTGGGGTAACAGGTTGGACCCTGATTAGCTCAGATTGGGGTATGTCGGTTACATGATACCTCCTATAGTTTCAGTTAGTACTCTGTCTATACACGTTTAAGTTTGCTTGACCAAGTAATCAAATTTTCAGATATTCAGATATCGATTATTCAAATTATTTTAGTACATTCTTTGCTTGTTTATGCATTCTCAATTTTACATGTTCATGTTTTTATGCTCAGTATCCATACATGTCCCTCAGTTCAGTTTTACAACATATTCAGCTTTACCAGAGATTTACATACAGTATTCCTATTTTTCCTACTTCCCAACTTCAATTCTACTTATTCTATAAAAGTAAAGATTTTAAGAAACTAAGCATAGCGATTCACTAGCCTATCAGATTATGTTTGTTACTCATGCTTTATGATACTTCAAATTTCAATTATTTCAGTATCTTGGTGAGTCTACTTGTACTTAAAATGCATGTTTTAAGATTATGTACCTATTTAGTTTGACTTATGGCATTCATCCCCACTTACTCAGTACATTCCAGAAATACTGATCCACATATATGTCTATGTGATACATTGTCTCATAATGTAGGTACCAGTTGTAGCCTACATATCATAATCAGATAGTTTGCAGCTTCCATCCAGCAGGTGATGAGTTCTCCTAGTTTGAGGATCTCCAGTCAGTTGTAGTTCATATACTTTATTTAGATTTTTCATATGTATTGATTAGTGGTAGCTAGAGGAATGTCCCAGCTATCTATAGTCAGTATAGTAGAGGCTTCATAAACATTTAGTCAGAGTCAGTCATGTATTTTAAGTTCTTTCTTCAGATTTAGCGTGTTGTAAACCTTTATAGTATCACATGTATTACAGTTTTCTTATGATTATGCTTTCGTTTAGAAAACTTAGCTTATATAATTAATTTAATTTAGATGCTCAAGTATCATGCCAGTTCATGGGTTAACTTAGGATCAGTTATAGTCTTAAGCACCTTGTTATGACTATGTAGTAGTCTCGGGTTGTGACAACTTGGTGTCAGAGCACAAATTTCAAGTGTCCTAGGGTGTCTATGAAGCCATGTCTAATGGAGTCTTGCAGAATAATTCAAATACGTCTGTAGCTTTCTTCAATAGGCTATAAAGCATTTCAGAAATATTTCCCTTCATTCATGTCTCGAATTGTGTTGTAGAAAAGTTCACTAAAAAACTTATACAGATTCTCATCTTGCTCTATTTATGTAGTTCTGCCTGGTTTTTGAGGTAACAAAAATAGTCAAGTTCAAATTCCTACAGATAGAACTTTCTCGAAAAGTCCCCGCAAACAGTTACGGGATTACATGCAGGCTCAAATGTATCCCACCAGTGCTTTTATGTTCCAAAGTATGAAAGATTTCGTTCATGTTTATGAAAATTGTGCATTAAGCCAATGTCATTTGTGCCCTCGGATCTTTTCCCAAAATCCTATGATAGTATATGATCTAGAGGTAGAAGATTGAACCTAGAAGTTTAACAACAGTAAAGTGGGATAGTGTTTATATGGATTTAGTAGATTATGTATCCATAGGGCTAGTTATATGAAAGGTGAATCAATAGGCTTTAAGCAGTGCATGCATGAATTTAAGTATGTTGATTCAAAATTAAGTATGATGGTGTGGGTGTGATTTAGAGGTCTGCCCAAGGTTATATAGGATTGTAGTATTTCTATCCTTTTAAAGTGTGTGTGCTTAAAACCCTTGAGTTGATAAGTGTGAATGAGGCTAGTAATGTAGCATGTGATGTTTTAACTAGCTAAGTTACGGGATATAGGTTGTTGATGTCGGATGTTCAGGTGTGCTGGTAATTTTCATGGTTTAGAGAAAAATATAAGCTTAGAGATGTGACATTAGTAACCTATGATGAAAGTAGTATAGTTCATTAAAGATTGGGAATATCCAAGTTAAGTGTTAGAATCTTAGTTTAAATCTTTGATGATTGAGATAATAGAAAGAAGAGTTGAAATTTTAGATTGTGTAAACTTGTTTAGTAAGTGTTTAAGTTGTTATATGATGACTATTAGGGCTATAGAAAGTTAAGAGTTCTATCTCAGAAGAAAGTACTAGCAGTGGGTTTTACACTTTAAGATACAGTCTTTCAGGGTGAGTTTCTTATTTATGTGTGTTGTTATATCCCGAACTCTAGAGTAAAGTGATTGTAGTTTAGTTTAGAGTTTATTAAAGGGGTATACAAACTTAGAATGATGGCTTAAAGTTAAGGAGGAGATGATAGAACAAGTAACCAAGTCAGACTCTCAGAATATAGAAGTGATACTAGTGTATTGTAGAACGTCATAGGAGAGGAAGATGTTTGACCCATTCTTATTCCAGTACAAATTTTTGAACTTTAGTTATCATGTCATCTACTCAAGCCTTACAAGTCAGATCTCTAATCATAGATCATTTATCCACTTATATAGAATTATATAAGTTGCCAGTTCCTAGTAAAAGGAGTTCTAGTTCACTCAGAAGTACAAATCATATTCCCTAAATTCATGAATTCCAAACTCAGGTCATGCAAATCATGACTCATTTACCCATGCTTTATAGTATGTTCAGTTCCAGGTACTCATGCTACATTCTTAATGGTCAGTGAAATTCAGATTATGTCATGTATGTCCTCAAATTAGATCTCTTTGATGAATCCATGATGTTGATATTTTATTCCTCTGACCTCAGTTAAGTGTCAAATTTATGCATACTATTCTTTCATGTTTCAGGTCATTATGTTCTGACTTTTCAGTGGCCTATCCTTATGAAATGATAGTGGTGATGAACAAATGTCTAAATGGGAGAGAGTAAATGTTTCATGTTGGGGAAAGATTATTACATGCTTCTTTTATCTAAGGCTATAAGGTTGAAGAAAGATTGAGGAAAAGCTTTTGGTAGATGTCATGGTTAGTTGAGAATTCCACGTGTGTCTTCTTAAGAATAGTGCAAGAAAGTTATTATTGATAGAGGTTTAGAGAATATGAGAAAGATGTTTTTATGGGTATTTTCCTAGAAGTTTGTATGTGATTATAATGGTAGGCTTGAATGTCATATTGGTATATAAGTGGATGGGTACATTGTGCGCTAGTGAACTCCTAGTAAGAGGCTAAATTTAGTTGTTGAAGTGGTAAGAAGAATTATTCTTGAGATGAGAAGTTATGTAAATGCATTGGGTATCAAATCATGGTTTAAGTAGTATTATAGTGTCATGTGTGCACTTTATAATTTTGAGTAGGTTTGAACATAGTGAGAGAATTCAGTTCAACTGAGACTTTAGAAGATAGAGTTATCAATGTCCATGTGAAGATTATAAGTAGCCTCAAGTGAAATATAGCATTGAAGGGGAATGTTTAGTTGAGGGGGTATTTGAGGAGTATGTCTAAGCTTGAAAGTAGTAGTTGTGTTGCTTAAGGCATAGTAATTCTATCGCCTATAGTCCATGTTATAGAGTTGTAGCAATGTTGCAAGTCCTTATTTAGATATCTCACTTAAATCATGCCAAAGATTCTTTGCTCCCTAATGTTATTAGAACTTCTAAGAAAGAGTGTTGAGAAAACACTCCAGTTGAGTATAAGCTTTCAGTATGATTTAGTCGGTATAGCCAACAATTCAGTTTAGCAATCAGACAGCTAAGCTCCTTTAGATTTCTTTCTTTCCATCTAGTCTTACTATCCAAAGTTTCATGAATATGGCTTTCCATAAGAAAATTCATTCGCATTCATGAAAGTTGTGAATTTAATCCAATCGATGCATCATGTTTTAGATTCAGCTATTTAGTCATGATTTAGTTCATAAGTGTCCCGTTTATGCCCTCCGTTTTCCAAGTATTCTAGCTCAGACATAGTAATACCTCTTGTACTACCTTAGTATTGTTATCTCATGATTCATTATTTCATACTGTACTTGGTGATGCCATGAAGTCCTTTTCTTTTGATCCCTATACGTATTTTGTTGAGGAACAATTCCTAATGAGAAGTTACATACTTTATTCCATCCTTAGTAACTCTTGAAATTTTATTGCATCAATTATAACTCCATTGTTCTATTTTTATGATTGTATCATGAACATTTCAAGTGAGTTCTAAACTCTCAGCATGAACGGTGGAGTTATAAATAAAAAATGCAAACTTTGTTTATTTCCATATTTTATCTTCCTATTCCCTCTCTCGAGATCAAAAGGTCGCCAATATATGTATTTTATGGGTGATCAATTCATAAAATAATTAAAACAAGAATAAACAAACAACCAAATATGATAAGCAAAATTAAATGAATTTAATCCAAAACAATAGTACTCATGTTTTTGACTTTAATCCCGGAAGAAGATTTTTAGCCACTAATATTCATAATCACGATCCAAATAATTAAATACATGATATAAAAAATTAAAAATTAAAAATTAAAAATTAAAAATAAAATTTAAACCTAATAAACCATGCCGTCTCTCTAATTTTCTCCAAAACTGTGTCCACGCCTCAATAATTCCCCTGTAGCGTGTCCTATTGTGACCAAATTTAAATTGATATTGTCCAAGTTCATGTTGACCAGCTGTATCTCTCTCTCTATATATATTATATATGTTTAACTAATCCAAAAAGGAATTGGAAAAAATATTCCCACAAACCCTTGATATGCGTGCCATTTTTGAATGAATTTTGGACAATGTCCTTGTTGTGTCGGCAGCTTTAATTGCTGTGCAGAAATTTTAGCAACGCGATGCGTCGCAAAACGCATTGGAACATTGACGCGTTGAATTCGCATTGTCTCAGTGAAATTTGATGTCCAAAAATCTGATTAAGTGTAGAACCTCTTATTCTTTATCCATGCCTTTTATGGTGTATTTTCAATGAAGTTTGAACCTTTAAATCATCAACATATCACTGCATTTAATTCGAAAATAATATCATACACCACATATTAAAGATCAAAACAACACAATATTCTCAACAATAAATCAAAATAAGAGCTAGGATAAGGCAAATTTGCAATGATCTTCCACTTATTATTCTAACTCTAGACTTAATCAAATTGAACTTTGCACATTACAAATAAATTATTCCACTCATAATTACACTATTAAAATATTTAAAACAAATGAAACACATTAGAATCCACCGAAGCCAACTAGACACACACCTAACTCAAACTAGTAAAACTAGTTTTTCGGGTTGAACTCTAAATTACTAAATTAAGCACAAACTTGTTTGAAAAATACATTAAACATTGTAAATGCACACTTGGACACTTAAATGCTTATTTATATCAATATGAACACATTAAGAACAAAAAATGCTCTCAAAACAAAGCAAAATAAGCTAAAATAATGATACAAAAGTGCATAAAATCACCTCAGATCATTCAAGTTCATGATTCTCACATGTTTGATGAAATGTCTATGTTTTGGGTCTTTGTACCATAATTCCATACTATAGTTTTAAAGCTTTGTTATCATAATTTATGGTCATTCAGTGCTGGCGGGTTATGAACACCCAATAACTATGTGTTTTACATGATTTCAGATTTTCAATTAATGATTTAATTAAAACGTGGATATTATTATTTTGCTCAGTCGATATAATCATGATGAGCACTATAATTATTAAAAACATTAATTATTATTATTGCCATAGAGTTGTACAATAATTATTACAAACCAACAATGAATGAAATAAAATAAAGACTAAGAAGGGCTAGATTGGATAGCACTTAGCGACTTTCGAATCCATGGCAACTCTGTCTCATCTGACTGTTCATCTTTAATCTTTGAGCACAAAGAAAACAACAAAACACATCCCGAATCCAATATATACCTTCCGAGACACATAACCAACCCTTGGCGCTGTCAAGATCCTAAGAATCTCCGAGATCCCAGGCAGGCTCACGTCAAATGGTTTATGTGACGCGCAAAGATTATTTCAGATTCACAAACAACAAACGTTCTAGTGGGGAAAACATTTAACAGCAAGAGAAAATATGTCATATTGATAGAAGAAAATACCATGACCACACCAATAAGTCACGAAATATGCATAAAAAATGAATAGAAGGCTCATGTCATCAAACACTTAAAGTAAGTAAATCGAAGTGAGATAATAGTCATGTAGAATAACATAAAAGAAACTTAATGCACCGTTAGAGAAAACTAACCGATTAACAGCACAATAACAAAAGAAAATTGGACTTTCAAAAGTAGATAAACAGTTGTACGAGAAAACAAGAACTAGCAAACCTAAAGTATAGGCAGCAAGCAAAATTTATTACTCAGGTGTAGTGTAGAAGAGTGTAAAAGTCACTGAGTTTTTGTATAGGGAGTAGGACAGGATGATAAGAGGTGTCTTAGAATGAGGAGGCTCACTTTATATTGTGGAAATAATAGTGTTAAAAGGGAAAAAATATTTCAAAATCAAATTAGCAGCAAAAAGGAAAACACAATATTCTAAAAATCAATCAGAATCAATTAAGCAGGAGGAAATTATTTTGAATTCCTATGAATAGGCACACACAATCTTTCAAAAGAGGTAAGAAAGTCCTACCATAAATATGCTACTAAAATGAGACAATTATTTATTGTATTATAATAGAGCAAAATAGGCAACACATTCTCAATCACATATATTCACCATAAATATTTCAACACCAAAATTCACCCAAAGAATAATTAAGGCAGACTTATTCAGTTTCCATAAATAAGCAAATTAAGATAGTTAAATCAAAAAGGGTAATACGTTAGTCAGAATAACCAAATCGCGATGTAACATAATTACATAAAATGTCCGGCCTAAATTAAAGACGAGACAAAGGTTTATTAATAAAATATTTATCAAATTTAGAACCAAATATGATCAAATACTTAAGGAAAATACTAAAATCTATTATGCCTCTTGGAATATATACATACATATGCAAGCTTTCCTGAGTATAAGCATAAAAGATTCATGTAATACTCTCAAAACATACGGCGGTTTCCTGAATCATACATAAACAGAGTGAAAGAATAAAATTTCCAAATTAATACATAACATTCAATGTCAAGCATTCTTAAGTACAATCACATAGGAAATTCCACGAATGGACATGTGAATATCAGTTTCCGAACCAAAGCAAGGAAAATTAGGGCATTTAACAAATTTTTAACGAACACAGATCAAAATTCAGAACCCAACTAACCAATCTCAGATCGAATAATCATTCAATAAAAAAAGAATGGGCAGAAGTTATTTGAGGCTTAATCATAAACATTAAAATACAGAATTAAACCTGTGGATGGGTTTTTGAGAAACCATCGCTTTCCGACTAGGAATGGGTCATTATCGCATAGAGTTGCACGGGGAAGCAGCAACGGCAACTGCATGTGATGGAGAAAGAGGCCGGCGGCTGCAGGAGTCGGTTTCACCTCCTAGGGGCGGTAGCTGTTGTTGGTGTTGCAGGCGGCAGGCTGGTACGACATGGGTTTGGCTTCACCGGGGGGGATGGTTCGCCGGTCGGTGGTGGTTGTTGGTCTGGAACGGAACGACGATGAAGAATGGCGGGGGCCGCCGACTGGTTCCAATGGGTGATGGTCATAAAAGAGAAAGGAGTGGCAGAGAGGAGAGAGAAGGGCAACTCTAGTTTTAAGAGAGAGAATGAGTAGAGTTAGTGCGGCTGAATTGGAGGAATAGGAATTAGGGTTTGAGTTGTCTTGGTTTTTTAAAAAAGGAAAGAGATTAAGGACTAATCTCAGCCCTTGGATCAACTTGATCAATCACTGAGATTTAAAGTTGTGGGATATTTAAAATTGGGTCACAATTTAGATTAAAATTGCCATAAAGATAGCCAAAAGTTGAACAAAATTGAGAATGAGTTGAGTTTGGACTCCTATTTTAATAAGTGTGATACTGATGTAATAAAAATAATAATAAAATATCGATATTAAAGTAAACTACGCATGTAAAATTAATGTTACATAAAAAATTATCATATAAAATTATCTTTACTTTAAAATAAATTAATAATAATAATAGTATTAGTAATAATAATAATAATAATACGTAATTTATTTGTAAATTGTGAGTGTGCATATTCATGAAAAATGACTTACGAAATATTAATAGAATTATGCAAATTGTTATAGTTAAACTAATAAATTGTAAAAATGATGATAAAAGTAATAAAATAATTTTGTATATTTAAAATCATGAATATGACACATCAATATCTGTTCGATACAAGGATAATGTGTAGAAAATATTGAGATTCAAAATTAATAATTTTGATAAGATAACTGCCAAAAAGAAGTATCGGACGGTCAAAATTGGGTGTTAACAGTTGCCCCTTCGTTGCTTGAGAATAATGAATATATTGTCGAGTAATGAAAGTTGAAGTAGTAAACAATTTTATCCGACCGAGAGAATAATTCATTAGAATAAAAGCAAAAAGAGAGTGGTTTTTTTTAAAATAATGAGTCCGAGACTTTTAGTTTTAAGTTGCCTACATATCTCGGATTTTGTGAGTATCAGGCCGTGTGTAGTTCTAGATTTAGGTACGAACAATACTCCTAAAGAATGTTAATGACAAAGGATTGGCATTAACGACGATATCATGGATCGATGAGATGGAAGTGAACGAGACTTGAGATAATGACGAACAGAGAAGTATAAGAACAAAAGGTAGGATTTGAATAATCGTAGCACGAATAGACTAGATTAGAGTGGTTTTGAAATGTAGAATGCGATTAGGACATTAAAACATAGGACAAAGAGTTATTTTTCAAATACGAGAGAAAGGAATCATATTTTGCTTATCGGAAATTTCATAGTCACTCAATTTAAAGTTCAACGAGGAACCCAATGTCGTCTTTAAAGTTCTACAGAGATCCTAGTATTATTCATCTAAGGTACTAACGGAACCCAATATTATTCAAATAAGGTCCAACGGAAACCTATGTTGTCAATACTATTCATTTAAGGTTCTACAGGAACCTAATATTATTCAAATAGGGTCATACAAGAATCCATGTTGTCAAATTTATTCATTTAAGGTTTACAGGAACCCAATATTGTTTAAATAAGGTCCTACAGGAACCCATGTTGTCAATATTATTCATTTAAGATTCTATAGGAACCCATGTCGACAATATTATTCATTTTCAGTTCTACAGGAACCCATGTCATCAATATTATTCATTTAAGATTCTACAAGAACTCATATCGTCAATATTAAGGTTTTACAGGAATACAATATTAGTCAATTAAGGTTCTACAAGAACCCATGTCGTCAATATTATTCATCTACGGTTCTACAGGAACCCAATATTATTCAAATAAGGTTGTACAGGAACCCATGTTGTTAATATTATTCATGTAAGGTTCTACAAGAACCCAATGTTATTTAAATAAGGTCCTACAAGAACTCATATTGTAAATATTATTCATTTAAGGTTCTACAGGAACCCAATATTATTCAAATAAGGTCCTACAGGAACCCAATGTTATTCAAATAAGGTCCCACAAGAACCTATGTTGTCAATATTATTCATTTAAGGATTTATAGGAACCTAATATTATTCAAATAAGGTCCTACAGGAACCTATGTTGTCAAATTTATTCATTTAAGGTTCTAAAGGAATCCAATATTATTCAAATAAGGTCATACAGGAACCCAATATTGTTTATTAAGGTTTACATGAACCCAATATTTTTTAATAATATAATATCAATTTCAATATCGTCAAAGTTAAAAGATAGAACAACTTAGCTCTTTTCCCTTATTGGGGATGTAATCATGACCTCTTTGATGATATTACAGCATCGTTGCTGAATTTAGCACCTATTGTCCACACTTAAAGAAAAATAGTCGGTTAAAAAAAAATATTGACTCGTACCTTGCTCGATTTGACTCCTTGATCGTTGTTTTTGCTTCATGGACCGTTGGGACTTGTACTTTATCTGGAGTCTTTTCGGATATTGAGAATATTTGTCATATTGCAGATTTAATTGAGAGAGATGTTCAAAGACTAGACAACCTTTAAACAAAATAAACAAGCCCAAACGAAAGTTACCACATATCACATATAAGTTCAAAATATAAAAAACATAAAATAAAGGCATTCTAGGATGAAAACTAGGGCTTAATAATTAACTTAGGCATAAAGATTTGAGCTCCTAATGCACACAAAAGATAGTAATAGAACATGATGTTGAATTTAAAATAAAATTGTAATTGTAAAAAGATAAGAAGATAGGGAATGAACAAGGTCGACTTTTATTGAACATTGGATTTGTTGATTCAAACATCACATTGTTGATTCATCCAACTCCATATAGAAAAAAATGACAGAATAGAAAAAATAAATATTTTATTATGATGAGACAGAACTCATTAAGTGATCACCTACGTATCCCTCATATAGGAGAATCAGATCGATCGTAGTTCAAATTACATAAGTAGGAAAACATAAAAAAACTACAAATTGTAGAACTTAAAGGAATTTTAAATGTTTGAGAGTCTGGAGTAGAGAATCAACATGATGTCCTCTTCACCAATGTCAACAAGTGCAAGTCAAGCTTAGAAAATCAATCAACATCAAATCAGTGTCGCTATTAGCAAGATTGATAAACATTGCTTGACTGTCCATTTCTGATGTTCAACTTTGGTCAACCTTAGAAGAAAGGATTTACGATTAGAAACAAAGATTACGCATGGGAGTCTAGAATGAATATTCTACTTATTTGAACATAATGAGTTATGCTCATTCATAGTAAATAGAAGTTATGAGAGCTCTATGTAATTTTGAGATTGTGAAAGTTAAAGTACGACATGAATATGATGATATTCATGTCCGAGAATTGTGGTAGGACAATAGTATGTAAACGTTGGAAGCATTTGGAAGAGGATATCCTAAAATGATAAGTTGCACTAAGAGATTGTGAATGAGACTGGAACTTTTCTTCAAAAAGCAAGAGTTGTACCAAGGGGGAATTAATATACTAATAGATAGTTAGGAGGATAAATTGAAGGAAAGCTTTGAATAGCCCCTAAGAGTGTATTGTAGCGGCCCTACCATGAAAAGAATTTTAAGGGTAAAGAGTTCTAAGGTGAGGAACACTAAAAGTAAGGAGTGACTAAAACAAGAGTGAAAACAACATGATAGTTAAAATATCAAAACATACATAGAAATGCAATATATAATAAATAATATTATTCATCCTTATGGGACCGTGAACACCTTTGGACTTTAAATGAGACTAACATTCAACGCATCAAGGGTGTCAAGGCATCCTAGGTTGAATGAGATGCATATTCCTTAGTAAAAGAAATATGTAGCTAGGATCTAAGGGACAAGAATGAGCTTATGACATGGTCCCTTCGAGTGGACAACTTGACAAAGGGAAAGCTTGTGACTGTCGAGGCACCGCTGATCGATCGATCTACAAGGCATTTTCCGAAGGGTGTTTTAGGAAAAAATGTCCATGCAACCATGCAATTATTCATAAAATAAAATAAAGGAGGTTTCAAGTGGAAGAAAGTATGAGCGAAATGCCAGTTATATAAAGCAGCAACACATAGCATATAAGAAAATACAATAACATGCTTAGCAATAGAAAAGTAAATAAACATTAAAGCTCATAGCCAACAAAATAGGGAAGAAGGAAGGGTATAAGCATGGAGAAATAAAAACACATAAAAGGGAAATGAGAAGAAACTCATACGTAAAAATGAATCATGCTATAAACAGTAAAAGGAAAAGATAGAAGGTAATTATGAAAAATAAAACAAACAAAGTGAGAAAATCCCACATAAAACACAAACTCATAACGGTTAGAACCTAAGATCCCCAGTAGAGTCGCCATTCTGTTGTTTCCCATTTTTCTCAAAAAAAGCAGAATTCAACTTGACTATTCTTTTGGGATAGTTTAAAGGGGAGTGAAGAGTCGCAACCTAATGAATTAAGGTGCGTTAGGGCACCATTCTAGGCTAACTACGAACCTATTTTGTTATTTAGTCTTAGTTCACAAGAAATTTAGGTAAGGAGTTAAATTACCTCGAAAGAAAGATGTTAGGAACCTTTCGAGGTCCACAAAATTGTTCCCGATCGAATTCGTACTTTACATGGGGATTCTACGTGATCAAATAAAGATCGCTTAACACAATGTTAACTAAGTGATAAAGTAATGAATAAAACAAACTTGTTGTTTAATTATTCCTATTTGTTAATTATTTATGTGATAAAAAACACAAGAAGTAATAAAGGAACAATATAGGTGAGAAAATAATAATGACACGCATTATAGAAAAAAGGACTGCTTATAAATTAAATAACTACCCCGAATAGATAAGTATATAAAGTAAATAAAAACTATTTCGAAAGAAAACCAAGAAATAATTATGGTTTTATTCATATCAGAACCCCAACTTGCTTATCATTATCCGACCCATTAGCCGACAGCAGAATTCGTAGACAAGTGACAATGTCATACGTCGTGTAGCCAATATATATGTTAGATATCATCACTTTCGAATATCTACCCACCCCGATGTATGCTAGTTTTATTTACCTTAAATCGTTCTAAAAGAAAGGATAAAACTAACGTCTCTAAAATGCCTATCATCCAAACCTATTGTCCAAGAGGCATTGGACTTTACTACTTTGAATTTTATGGTCTAGACAAATACATCTAGATTTCCTAGTTGGCTTCAAAGTGCAAAAACCAAATAGGATGTCATGTAGCTCATACTAGTTTCAATTAGGCCTCTTGGTTAATTTAAGAATTGGTTAAAGTGATTTGACATATTAGAGAAACAATTACTCATTTATGTAGTTTAAACCTAAAAGCATGATGCCCAACATTGTCGAGTGATTAATCGAGTTCGGGAAGAACTCATGAATATAAATTAGAATCAGCATTATTTTAAACAGAATGACAAGGCTACTATGACTATAGATAATTGTCAAATCATTGCGAAATAATATTGTAATATTGTGAAAACAAAACATGTCAAAGTCAAGTATGTAGGTTATAAATTAAACATGTTAAAAGAATTAATCAAAGTACCAAAGAATGTTCTGATATATTTTTAGAGACTAGCCAATAATTTAACATGTTGAACGTCTGTTTTAAATGTTGAAAATAATATTTTAAATGCCAAAAATTGACCTTTGTTGCCGGGAACACTATAAAAATGTTACAGAAGATCTTTTTAATGTTTTAAATTTGCATTTTAATGCTGAGAAATGATGTTAATTTCGAAAGCATTATTTTAAAAATTGATGCTAGATGTTAAAAATAAATTAAGCGCATTGTCAGTCAATTTAACGTACTCGGAGTTGATTAATTTCTGAAGTTAATTATTAATCCTAATCATGCTTTTTAGGTGACAAACAAGTAAATTAGTAAATCCTAAATTATATTTGCCTAAGTGGTTCACATAGCACGTAAACTACATAAACCCTGCCGCCCAAGCAGTCCCTATATTTTTTTTATTATTGTTCTCATAGAGTTATACAATAATTATTACAAACCAACAATGAATGAAATAAAAGAAAGACTAAGAAGGGCAAGATTGGATACCCCTTAGTAACTCTCGAATCCATGGCAACTCTGTCTCATCTAACCGTTCGTATTTAATCTGTGAGCACAAAGAAAACAACAAAACCCATCACGAATCCGAAATATACCTATAGTGACACATAACCAATCCTTGGCACTGTCGAGATCCTAGGATCTCCAGGATCCCAAGCAGGCTCACGCCAAAGGGGTTATGTGATGCGCAAAGATTATTTCAAATTCACAAACAACAAACGTTCCAGTTGGGAAAACATTTAACAACAAGAGAAAACATGTCAAATTGACAGAAGAAAATAACATGACCACCCCAATAAGTCACAAAATAATTGCATAAAAATGACTAGAAGACTCATGTTATCAAACATTAAGTAAATCGAAGTGCGATCATAGTCATGTAGAATAACATAAAAGAAAGTTAATGCATCATTCGAGAGAACTAACTAATTAACAACACAATAATAAAAGAAAATTAGACTTTCAAAAGTAGATAAACAACCGTATGAGCAAATAATAACCAGCAAACCCAAAGTTGAGGCAACAAGGAAAATTTAATACTCAGGTGTACTGTAGAAGAGTGTAGAAGACAGTGAGTTTTCATATAGTGATTAGGAGAGGATGATAAGAGGTGTCTTAGAATGAGGGAGGGGCTCACTTTATATAGTGGAAATAATAGTGTTAAAAAAGGGAAAAAAAGATGTCAGAATAAAATTAGCAGCAAAAAGGAAAACACAATATTCTAAAAATCAATCAGAATCAATTGAGGAAGAAATTATTTTGAATTCCCATGAATAGGCACACAATTTGTCAAAAGAGGTAAGAAAGTCCTACCATAAATATGCTACCATGAGATAATTATTTTATTGTATTATCATAGAGCAAAATAGGCAATACATTCTCAATCACATATATTCACCATAAATATTTCAACACCAAAATTCACCAAAAGAATAATTAAGGCAGACTTATTCAGTTTCCATAAATAAGCAAAGTAAGATAGTTAAATCAAAAGGGTAAAGCATTAGTTAGAACAACCAAATCATGATATACGATAATTACATAAACTGTCCGGCCTAAATTAAGGACGAGACAAACGTTAATTAATAAAATATTTTCTCTTCAGATGTAAAGAAAATCAAATTTAGACTGAAATATGATCAAATACTTATGAAAAATGCCAAAATCTGTTATGCCTCTTGGAATATATACATACATATGCAAGCTTTCCCGAGTATAAGCATCAATGATTCATGTAATACTCTCAAAACATATGGCGGAATCCCAAATCATACTTAAGTAGAGTGAAAGAATAAAATTTCTAAATTAATACACAACATTCAACGTGAAGCATGCTTAAGTACAATCACAGAGGAAATTCCACGAATGGATATGTGAATATCGGTCTCCTAAGCTAAGCAAGGGAAATTGAGGCATTTAATAAATTTTTAACGAACACTGATCAAAATTCACAATCCAGCATTACCAATCTTAGATCGCAAAATCTTTCAACAAACAAAAGAACGTGTAGAAGTGATTTGAGGCTTAATCATAAACATTAAAATATGGAATTAAACCTGTGTATGGGTTCTTAAGATCCCATCGCTTTACGACGAGGAATGGGTCATCATCGCATAGAGATGTACGGGAAAGCAGCAACGGTGAGTGCATGTGATGGAGATAGCAGCAGGCGGCTGTGGGAGTGGGTTTCGCCTTCTAGAGAAGCGACTGTTGTTGGCGTTGCAGGAGGCAGGCTGGTACGACACGGGTTTGGCTTCACTGAGGGGGATGGTTCGCCAGTCTTTTGTGGTTGTTGGTCTGTAATGGAGCGACGACAGAGAATGGCGGGGGCCGCCAGCTGGTTTCGATGGGTGATGGTCGGAAAAGGGAAAGGAGTGGCGGGAGAGGAGAGAGGAAGGGCGGCTCCTGTTTGAAGAGAGAGAAGGAGGAGAGTTGATGCGGCTGAATTAGAGGAATATGGATTAGGGTTTGAGTTGTCTTGGTATTTTAAAAAGGAAAGAGAGAAATTACTAATCTCAGCCCTTGGATCAACTTGATCAATGGATGATATTTAAAGTTACGGGATATTTAAAATTGGGTCACAAGTTAGATTAAAATTGTCATAAAGATGGCCAAAAATTAACAAAAAATGAGAAGAATGAATTGAGTTCGAGATGTTATTATAATAAGTGTGATACTGATGTGATAAAATAGTTATAAAGTGTGGATATTAAAATAAACTATGCATGTCAAATTAATGTTATGTAAAAAATTATTATTTAAAATTATCATTACTGTGAAATAAATTAATAATAATAATACTAATAATAGTAGTAGTAGCAGTAACAGTAGTAATAATAATACGTAATTTATTTATAAATTGTAAGTGTGCATGTTTATCAAAAATAATTTATAAAATATTAATAAAATTATGCAAATTGTTATATTTAAACTAATGAATTGTAAAAATGATGATAAAAGTAATAAAATAATTTTGTATACTTTAAAATCATGAATATGACACATCAATATCTGTTCGATACAAGGATAATGTGTTGAAAATATTGAGATTCAAAATTAATAATTTTGATAAAATAACAGCTAAAAAGAAGTATCGGGCGGTCAAAATTGGGTGTCAACATTCGATTAAACTTGGTCTAGTCCAGTACCCGTGTCAATTCAGCTGGGAGTAGGATTTAGCCCCGAGTGAATGCAGGGATGGAGGCTCCCCCGTTAGTTTAGGCAGAGTCATTAGTTACAGTCCCTGAATTCCAAAACTTCGTATCCAACATTGGATATGAGGGGTAACTCGTCAGTTTAGTCTTGACTTCTTCTCAGGGGTCACCCGTTAGTTTAGGCTTGACACTCTGTCCTTTCGGACATTAGATTAGTGAATCCACACAATCAGTATTAGTACCCGTGGTACGGTACTGACACTCTTCCAACTGAGATTACAGGTTGGACCCTGATTAGTTCAGATTGGGGCCTGTTGGTTACATGATACCTCCCACAATTTCAGTCAGTACTCAGTCTATACACGTTCAGGTTTGCTTGACCAAGTAATTAAATTTTTAAATATTCAGCTATAAGTTATTAAATTATTCAAATTATTTCAGTACATGCTTTACTTTGTCATGCATTCTCATTTTTACATGTTCATGTTTTCATGCTCAATATCCATACATGAACCTCAGTTCAGGTTTACAATATGTTTAGCTTTATAGGAGATTTACACTCAGTATTCCTGTTTGTACTGCTTCCCAACTTCAGTTCTAATTATTCTACTAAAGTAAGGATTTTAAGAAACTAAGTATAGTGATTCACCATCTTATCAGATTATGTTTTTTACTCATAATTTAAGATACTTCAGCTTTTAGTTATTTCACTCTTTTGGTGAGTCTAATTGCACTTAGCATGCATGTTTTAAGATTATGTACCTATTCAGTTTTACTTGTTGCATTCACCCTTACTTATTCAATACATTCCAGAAGTACTGATCCATATATATGTTTACGTACTACATTGTCTTATAATATAGGTACTAGTTGTAGCCTACACATCAGAATCAGATAGTTTGCAGCTTCCAACCAGCAGGTGATGAGTTCTCCTAGTTCGAGAATCTCTAGTCAGTTGTGGTTTATGTACTTTATTTGTATTTTTCATATATATTGATTAGTGGCAGTTGAAGGCATGTCCCAACTATCTATAGTCAGTATAGTAGAGTCTTCATAGAAAGTTAGTCAGAGTCACTCATGTAATTTAAGTTCTTCCTTTAGATTTAGCATGTTGTAAACCTTTTTAGTATCACATGTATTCCATTTTTCTTATTGTTATGCTTGTTCAGAAAACTTAGCTTATATAATTAATTTAATTCAAATGCTTAAGTATCATGCCAGTTCATAGGTTAGCATGGGATCATTTGTTGTCCTAAGCACTATGTTACGACTAGGGGGTAGTCTCAGGTCGTGATATATCTTCTACGCATGATACACACAATAATGGTGAGAACCTATACTATGATTTGTATGCTACAGAAATATAGGATGAGTACCAACACGTCGTTGTTGGTAATAAACTGCCGACTGAGCTCCAAAGATAATATTGATATAAATAATATGCAAGTAGGAATTTAAACTGCACTCAAATATCTAGTGAGTACATAGTAAATCTAAAGAGATTATATAGAAAAACTATCCTATTTTAGCCATACTTAGGAACTTAAACACCATATCATATATCACTAAGCAATATACAAATAAAGAGCAGAAAAAAGATATCTAGTAGTATACAAGGACAAGGAATAGATGTACAACATGAATAAGTTAATGAAGGGAGGGATATAAGATAATACCATAGCCACTATAGATGGATGCATATACATAAACATGGCTAACTCAAGGTACCACTTAAGTCATTACACAAGCATCCCAAGGCCTTCTAATCATAGTAGGAACTAGAGCTAATATAATTAGGGTCTCTAATCCAAACATCTAAACATGAGATAATTTCCATAATGATGCAACTGTAATAAAAAGAATTAGAATATCAACGCCGAAAACCATAATGCCTAACCAATGGATAATTATGTGTAATAATATAACCGTAATATAAAGGAACTAGAATCATACCTCAAATCTCAATATCAGTCCAACAATAAACCCGTCATGAACTAAACATAATAGCAATAACAATATAAAGTTATCGGCTTTCTCAGATAGTTAATACCTAACCAGTCCTTTTATAAACCCTCACCACCATAGGCTAAAAGGTCCAATCAATACACACCACACCACAAGCCACACTCATCACCTATAAATATACAGCCCTCCATAAGGATGATAGATATAAGTGAATATTGGTGATAGAAAATACACATACATGAATGAATATGTGGGGAATCCATAATACCTTAACCACTATACGATCATCAAATGTCGGACTTGAGCCAAAACTCATATGATCAACATCATCAATTGCCAGACTTGAATCAAAACTCATATCATTACTATCATCAATCGTGGGACTTGACCAAAAACTCATATCATTAATATCATTAATTGACGGACTCAAACTGAAACTTATATCATCAATATCATTATTTGCCGGACTTGAAACAAAACTCATATTATCAATATCATCATGAATACACTTTTCCCAGAATTATATATATAATATATGACAAGGACCCTGGCTAAAAAAGTATAAGTCCATAAATCCATGGCTCAGGGTAAACACCGATACTAAGTCATCATAAAAGCATATAAAGGTTCGAAATCTTTTATGATTGAGGAAAATAGTAGTAATAAAATCATGGACCAAAAGTTATCTTGGAAAAATCTCAAATCATCATTTTTAACCTCAAAGGCTAATAAGTTATTCATTAAGATGGTACATTTACCATTTGAAGAAATCCATTTTAAAAGTAAAAAGTGGAAATAAATCCAATTTTAGGAAAAGAAGTAATAAAATTATATTATAGTTAGAATCGTACCAGTGACCATTTTAGTGTTCATGAATGTACAGAATCTATGAATGTCATCACCAGTATCCAAGCAAGGAAATCATAAGCATCCAAACGGCTACAAACTATGGCCACATCCTTTGCAAGGACAAACCACTCCTCAAAATTCAACCAATAGCATAATCATGGCCTTGGTCCCAATAATTTATATGTACGACATAACCATAACATCATAATTCGAGAAAGATCATCACAATCCATCGAGTATCATAGCAACTTTATAATAAAGGTCTATTAGTCTCAAGTATGTCTAACATTCTAACAACTCAATAGACTATACAATTATACCTGCACTATGAACCATCCTTTTTACTCATATCTATGGACCGGACCAATAATCATAACCAGAAGTCATCTTACTAGCCATATTCAAAATTCATATTAATAAACATATCTATGAATTATATCACTAAGCATAGTAGGAATTAGCATTGACCTTTAAGTATCCGTTTAACATACTAATTAGACATATACAATAACCTCAAGCTCTAAGGCAAACATTAATAAGGGTATATTATGCATAAATAATCCTATAAAGTTAACACAAGGCTTAAACTAAGGTGGGCCAGAGGGACACACTTCTAATCCCCAAAATCTATAATTAGGTAAATTCTATTCTGGACTAGTCTAAGGTATCTAAATTCACTCTTAGATATTAAATAAGTCATAATTAGCCCTAAGGTAGCAATTCCACCTAAAATATGAGAAACTAAGTAATTCCACCTAAATTGCAGTTCCAAGATAGCTTAACCACTCCAAATAAGGTTATCATAGTAATCACACTTTCAATGCCTAAATCCTATCCCATATCTAGCACAATATCATAATTATTCTATGAATGAGATCAATCTATGAAGAAGGTAATAGGATTATAGAAGTATAATAAGTATAATGAGCACAATAAGTCATAATTTTCTACCTAATCTTACATCCTAACTTTTCTATCTAACAAGCAACATATATAATACACTATCTTATGAATAATAGTAGATAGAAGCCTACCTCGATGTCGAATCAAAACTTCTTAAATATCCATAAATCATCCATCTTCAATCCATGATCCTAAAATGCTGCCACACTATTAAAATCATATTCTACACGTCATTAGGAGTAAAATGAGACTTATATTGCTATATTCAAACAGATTCAGAAACAAAATCCAAAAATATGTTCAAAAATAAAAGAGGCAAGACTATAATTTTATTTTAAAAACACGTTCCCCATACTCATAAGAATAAAACTGAAAATTCATGCAAAAGTGAGTTAAAAATGAGGTTCCAAACAAAGAAAAATTATTTTTAAGCTTTATCGATAAAAACCCTTAGAACCCATTTTGAAATAAAAAATTTAAATTTTTTTGAAGATGAAATCGAGGGAAAAATGATAATAATAATAATATTACAAAACTTACCCATGGAATAAATATCAAAAACTCCTTTGGAATCGCCCAAATTCGAGCTTTTTAGACCTAAAAATGGTGAAAATGGGGTTTTTGATTCTCAACTTGATTGGAAATAATGAAAAATAAAATATAAGTTGTTCAGAATGGGTGAAATAGAGTTATAAATTGATATACAATTATTATACAAGAAAAATACATCAAAAATCATAAAAATTGGAGCTTTTTATCTCCCAAAATGTCGAAAATACAAACTTGGGGTCTTATACTCGGTGATGGCCACTTAAATGATAGTTTGATTGCTTCAGCAACCTGATCAAAGGCTAAAAATGTTGCTTAAGTTAACTTTTGGTCACTTAAGAGACCAGGCTAAATGGTAAACATTCGCTTTCGCGAATACACCAACACCAGTAATGTCAAAAATTTATTTTTGACCCTCGAAACTCATTTCGAACCCTATAATCATGATTCAATAGTGATATTTGATTGTAGAACACATACTAGATCCAATAGAATTATGGAAACTTTAATTTGAGATCATTTTGACTAAATATAGGGCCCACACCTATAGTTTAATTTTTCAAATAATCTGCCCGGTAGCCCAAAATAAGTCTGGATGCCTCAAGACTCAAATCAAGGGCCCTTCTAGAATAAAATTAATATTCTGGAGCTGATGGGGCTATCAAAATTTTCAGCTAAGGTTATCTATTAGGAGTTTATGTATGAGACTAAATCCTAGACATCGAAAGCTCCGAAATAGAGAAATGAGCGTAAAGTCCAAATGAATTATTCGATCATTGAATCAAGAATTCTCAGAAGTGATAAATGGGTTGTGTTTTAATGAAGTGTGGTCAAGTTATTACTTATATATTGAGGTAGCTGAAGGTGCACAGGTGCAATTACCTTAATTATTATTTAGAGTTGGTAGTGATAGTTTTTGCACTTAAGATTTGGATACATTATCTTTATGGAGTGCACTGTGATATCTACACCGATCATAATAATCTTCAAAATCATATGACCCAATGAGAGCTTAATTCTAGGCAGTGGAGATGAATGGAGTTTCTGAAGGATTATGACATCTCTATTTTTTTTCATTTGAGAAAGAAGAATATGTTAATGGATGCTTTGAGCTGAAAGGCTTTGAGTATGGGTAGTTTGGATTTTATTTTGTTTTCTAAAAGTCTGTGGGAGCAGGACATCAACTCCTTAGCCAATTTGATTATGTGACATGATATTTCTTATTCTAGAAATATCCTTGCTAGTGTTAAGTGAGGTCAACGTTATTTGAGTAGATTGGAGTTTCTAGTTTGAGAATAGAGGACTTTATGTCATCCGTGATCAGGTGTTGAGTAGTGAGTCCATGCGTTCTATAATAGATTCTGAGAGTATTCTGAGGTATGATGGTCACATTGTGCCTGAGGGTTGGTGACACTTACAGCTCTAGATAATCTACCCATCATAGGATAGCTAAGATATATAGGGATTTGAGGTAACATTACTAGTGGAGTGGCATAAAGAGAGATATGGCAAACTTTATAGCTCATTCTCAAAGTTGTCAGCATGTAAAGGCTGAGCATTCCAGGGTTAGTAGCCTGGTTCAGAGATTACCCATTCTCGAGTGGTAATGGGAGTGGATAACTATAGACTTCGTTAGTTATTTACCTTGTATCTCCCATGGTTCTGATGGTATTTGAGTTATTGTATATTATTTAATCAAATTGGCATATTTCCTTCCTATTCAAATGTCTTTCAGTATCGGGAGGTTAGCCCATGTATGTGTTTTTGAGATAGTTTGGATGCATGGTGTGCCTATATCTATCATTTCAGATTTAGTCTTGGTATTCACTTCTAGATTCTAGAGATATTTTAAGAAGGAGTTGGGTACTCACATGGATCTTAGTATATCCTTTTACCCTTAGACCAAAAGACAGTCGGAGTGGACTATTTAAGTTCTTGAGAATATGTTCTAAGTCTGTGTTATGGATTTTGGAGGTCAGTGGGAGCAATACTTAGCTTTGGTTGAGTTCTCATTTAATATTAGCCACCATTCAAGTATTGAGATGGCACCATTTGAGCTATTTTATGGTAGGCAATGCCGATCTCTAATTGGCTAGTTCAAGACCTCTAAGGTTAGGCCAAATGGTACTGACTTGCTTTCGAAGTCATTGGATAGATTCAAGGTAATTCATGATAGGCTAAGGGCAGCTCAGAGTAGGAAGAAGGCTTAAGCTAATCGTAGGCTGCGTTCCTTGATGTTTGTAATTGGAGACCAGGTAATCCTTCATGTATCTCCCATGAAGGGAGTGATGAGGTTTGGGAGAAAATGCAACATCAATTCCAGATACATTTGACCTTTTGAGACCCTTCACACAGTTAAAGATATAGCTTATGAGTTACCCATGCCTCCTGATTTTGCCTTTGATCATCCAGTCATTCATGTTTCAATATTGTGGTGTTACATTCTAGATGAGGCACGTGTTCTTCGGTGGAATTTGGTTCAGTTGGATAAGAGGTTGACCATTTTAGTGGAGTTGGTGTTCATATTATCCAGGGATGTCAAACGGTTGTACTCTAGGGAGATTCCAGTAGTTAAGGTTTAGTAGAGACACTGCCCAGTAGAGGAGGCTACTTAGGAGATTAAGAGCGATATTTAAACCCAGTATCCTTACCTTTTTGAGCCTTTAGGTACATTCTAACCCCTTTTGTGGACGAAAGTTCTTTTAGTAGTGGATATTATAATTACCCTCTAGATCATTCTCTACAGTTCCACATATTTTTGTTATTTAGAACTTTCCTTTAGTTTCCCCAAGTAAATTTTGACTTACTGAGCTTAAAGATTAGTTATTGGCCAGTTAGTTTAGTTTCAGAGACAATTCCTTGTTTTGAAGTCTTTGTTAGTAAGGATTGGTTTTGGGGTATAAACTTTATTTTAACGACCTCTATGCCAATTCTAGTAGTTCCATCACCACCAAAGTGTCAATTATAGGCTAGGGGTACCTTTGGCCTATGTCCTAAGGATTTCGGACTGATTTTGGGCTAGTGGTCGGAATTTGAGAAAAATGGCTCTTACGTATAGGGCCCACTTTTCATTGAAAAATCCCTATATGGAAATTTTTACTATGGTATTGATTTTGAAATATTAAATTTTTTAGGGTAACATTGTTCATTTGCATTCACGGAATTTTGGATAAATCTCAAGGGGTAAGTGGAGACTTGGAATTTTCCAAGTCTCAACTGGTGCATTCGTTAAAGCAACACATAGGTCACTTTAGTGAAGGATGCTTAAGCATCCAGCTAGTCACTTAAGAGACCAGGAAAGCTAGTTGGGCCGCTAAATCGTATCCCAGTCTACTAAATTGAAGGACACTTAAGCAACTCTTTGACTGCTTTAGCAGAAGGGTCAGACCCCAGTGGGTACCGCTTAAGCGGTACTTAGCCATTTTAGTTGTGATCGCTTAAGACTTCAAGTGGCCACTTAAGCGGCACCTAGGAGGCCATTAAATGCCTTATTTTTGCTTGATTTTCTCCCTATTTTCACAAGTCTCAAGATATTGAATCACTAGAGAGTGTTGAAAGTTGGGACAATGTTCATTAGGAGAGTTTGGGGTGATGATAAGTTTGGATTACTCATTTTCTCATCAAAATCTTGGTAAGTTCTCGTCAAATTCTTGGTTAATTCTTTAATTTATTCCCAAAATCCCTAGATTCTTGTTGAGTATATTGAGGTATTGTTTGAGCTCAAAATTTACCCGTTCTTAAGCATAAGGGGATGTGTTGACGATTTTGAAAGTGCGATGCTGCAATCAGGCTCCACATGGGATTTTGGCTTGATTTTGGAATCGTAGCATAAAATTACAATATGGGTAACATTGTTCTTTTATTGATGATTAGATTACCATTCCGATAGTGTGTCATCATGAGGAATCTTTTCGGAAGGGGAAATCGACAATTTTGTAGACTTCAATGGACTTTCTTTGACATCCAGGTAGGTTAGGTTTACCTTCCTTGTTGATTGGGCTTAATTATTGTATGGATTTGATATTAAGCTAGTTTTGGGATAGGAATTAGGTCCTGGAGGTATGATTATTATGGTTGAATCTTTTAGCCAATTAAGGAATCGGTATAAGGCATAATTTTCTTATTTTCTCATTCTTTAGGTAGAAGTTCTATCCTAAGACTAAAATATGGCATATTTAATATCTAGTAGTGAAATGAGATACTTAGATTAGTTTAGGGTAGACATTTTCTTAGATCAAATTTTAGGGTAAGAAGTGGGTCCTCCCGACAAACCTTAGGCAAGATTGCTATTAGTTACTTGTAGATCCAATATGCCTTGCACATTACTTTAATTATAATATTTATCCGAGGAGCGTTAGATGCATGGTATTTTATCCTAGACTGGTACTTGTGAAATGACATTAAAACCAGTTTAAGTCCAATGATTTATGACCTAAAGACCAATTTGATTAAGACTTTATTTATGATATAAGTTCTAATTAAAGTTTGGCTATGATTTCTTCTTACCTACTGGTGGGGTAAAGTAGGTGCCATCATACTAAAAAATCGGGTCGTGAAAGATTCTTTGCCGAAGTGATTACCCTTTCCTCAGTCGATTTAGATGGGGTGGCAATTCTATAATTTTAAAGCCCATATTCGCTGAATATATTTAAGCCATTTTGGGAGCTTAAAACCCTATCTCTTTTCATACGTTGAATCTAAAGCTTGTAATTGAAAACCTAGTTGGAATCTTAGTTACTAATTGCTAATTTCTTAATAGGAATTTGGAATTTATTTGGAAATAGTTGGATTTTATGGATTATTTGAATGGGAATATAGGCATATTTCCTATTTCTCTTATTATGAGTAGCTGATTTCGCAAGCTTGGAGTTATCCATTATTCTGTAGGTAGTGATTATTGACCTTTTATTTGGTTTAAAATTTCATGATTTTAGCTTAATCTCTATGTTTCAACTCAAGGATTGAGGTTGCAAACTCTATTCATGCTTAAATCTTTTGTTCTGCTTGAAAGAGAAGACAAGAGTGGAGAGATTTAGTTAACAAAGACTTGAGAAATTCTCATTTAATAGGTAGTGCTAAAAATAATTAACTAATATGAGGTCATTGGTAGCTTGGTATTGTATACATATAGAGGTTTGAAAGAAACCCTTATGAAATTTGGTGGTAGATTGAGATACTACCTCCAATAGCTACGACCACGACTAGTCATAACTATCAGTCGATTCTAGGTGCATTTTCATACAATCCAAAGTTGAAATTGATAATATGAACACAAACTCTTTTTGTACTATTCCCCAATTTACTTTATTGCATTATTTTTAGTATTACATGCAAACACTTAGTCACTTAAAGCACTCAAAGTTGAACCTATTAACCTTCATTCCCTGTAGAATTGACTCCAAATCCGAGTTGTCTACAAATTATAATGCTAGAAATTGCATACATATTGAGGTGTATCTTGAGAATTATCACTAACCAAATCATCAATCCAACACTTAGCAAAAAATAAGGCAACTATTTATTTTTTCATTAAATAAAACAATGTCTCCAATATTCCAAACGATAATCAATAAAGAATTAATTAAAACTTAATCAAATCCTGTCACAACCCGACCCCGGGACTAGTCGTGACGGGTATCTCAAGCCCACTGAGGACCGAAGACCACCCTCTTAGCCTAGCCAACCAGACCATAATTTAAATAACAGCGGAAGATAACCAATCATATAAGTATGATAGATAAGGTAACCAAAGGGATACTAGAAGTCCAAAACAATAACCATTCCCACACTCTATCCACAAAAGCCTCTAAATCAAATATAAAAAAAGGTTGGGACATGCCCTCGGTTATGACTAAAAAAGAAATCCAAAATATGAAAAAAACCCCGTAGGATTTCGATACTCATAAGGAAAATAATGAAATGTCTAGCCTTCCGGAAGATGGAGGCGCACCACTTCAACTTAGACCAATCGACAAACCAGAATCCACCTAATGCTACACAAGGGTAAAAGGGGTGTCTTCGTACCCTAAATTATGAAACAATGTAGCATCCTAGGATGGTTAGCGGGGTGAGCGCTAGCATGTAACTCAGGATAGGGATAAAATAATGCCATTTTCAAAAACAAAACCAAATCTTAATGTACATGTTCACATAAATAAATATATATAAGATGTCGAGATAGGGTACAGGGTTTAAGCATGAGATTTAAAACCATTAACCTAGACTGTGTATTTCCACCCATCCTAAGGCACCCACAGGCTATATGGATTCAACTCCCTCTGCTGAAAGGGTCCCAATGCGTGTTAGCCGCATGAACCTAGAAAATCTGAGGAAGGGCTAGAGACACTGAGGCTCTAACAATTCCAAAATGTGTATGTATAAAGTGTGAACTGTGCACACGACCACCAAGGCCCCCATGCCAGCAAACGTGGTTTCCAGTATCAGTCCCACTAAGACCTCCACCTTCTACGATGAGCTATATAACCCCCTTTAAGCCTAATTAAAACATTTACACACAACCTATCCATTTAACCAAGGAGTCATCTATTAAGGCATTTACCGAATTGTATCCTTATACCAATTTATTATGATTGCAAGCCAATTCCATTATGCCAAACCAAACCAATTGTCCATTAGACACCGAAGTTCCAATTTGAAATCAATCCATAGACACAAAGGCCTTTCAAAATCAGTTTATATTCATTTAAATTTTATGCAATGCAAGTTTCCAAAAGTGGATTAAATCATTTGTATTTTTCAGGTTCAACACCAATTTCACAAGTTGGGTTGGGGTTAAAGCCAATTCTAAACCTTTAAAACAGTAGAATTTGGGGAAACCTATCTTCCCCTTCCAATTCCCACACCCACACATTTATCCAATCACAAAAACCATAATTGTAAACATGAAAATCATAATCAAAACCTGGTGAAAACTAACCAAGTAGTAATCATACAAAACCCTCCACCCCTCATTCAAAACCCTCAACCCATCATTCAAAACCCAACAATTAAATTCACATAAACCATGAAAACACACATTGTTTTATATATAACCAAGTTAAGGAGGAGATACATGCTTGGAAATACAAAGAATTAGGAGAAGAAACCACCATTAAAAGCCTAAATGATTACCCCTTTGAAAACCCTAGATTTGTTCTTGACCTTGGAATTTTGAGAGAAAAGATTGTTATGTTTGTTAATTGGTGGAAATAGGGCTAACGAAAAGGTTTTACGTAATGAGAAGTAATAGGGTGGAAGGAAAAGACCACAATGCCATTAATGAAATCATGCATTAATTTAACTCTCATTCTCTATGGGTCTCGTAATGACTCATTATGACCGATCATGAGTCATCACCATGACTCGTAGTCTGGGCAGTACCTAGGACCATCTCTACTGGTTTAGTCATGAGTCATACCCAATGATTCATGACCTCACCTCACAACTGGTAGGGTCATTTTCATAACCACAATAAAAACAATGAATCATCTCATTGGTTAGACCATGGTTTGGCACTATACGACTCGTAAAAAGTCTTCACAACCCATCACCTGAGCCATATTTAGGACAGTGATGACTAAACCCAGAAATTTATAGTGTCCAATACCGGGGGTATTACAATACCCCCTCCCCAAGGATAATTCATCCTTGAATGAGGGGTCAAGGAACCCAAAAGCATGATAACAAGAAAGAATGCAACCACAAAACCATGAATAAAATCTAAAAGCGATAAGAACGAAAAGGAACCCATTCCTCAAACATTTCTATCCAACTCAGGGAATTAGAATGAATACTAAGACTTTATGTCCTCTTCAGCTTCCCAAGTAGCTTCTTCCACCTTTTTATTTCTCCAAAGGACTTTTATCGAAGCCACATCCTTAGTCCTCAACCTACAAACTTGCCTATCCAAAATCTCAACTGGGACATCCTCATAAGACAAGGAATCTGAGATGCCAATATCTTCAAAGAGACAATCAAAGAAGGGTCACCCACATACTTTTTCAATATTGTCACATGAAACAGGGGACAAATGGAACCCAAACTTGCAGGCAACTCCAATTCATAAGAAACCTTCCCAACTCTCCTTAGAATATGATACGAACTAATATAATAGGGACTGAACTTTCCTTTATTCCCAAACCTCATCACTCTTTTTGTAGGAAAAACTTTCCAGAATAGGTAATCACCTACTTCAAACTCCAACTCCCTTCGCCTTAAGTCAACATAGACTTGTGGAAACTTTGGGTAATCTTAAGACTCTTTTAATCACTTTTACCTTCTTTATGGCTTGATCAATCAATTCAGGATCAAACAACCTAGTCTCACTAACCTTAAACCATCCAATAAGATATCTATACTTCCTACCACAAAGAAACTCAAAAGGGGATATCTGAATACTCGAGTGATAACTATTATTATATGAAAACTCAAAGAAAGGTAGGTGATCCACCCAATTTCCTCTAAAATCAATCACATAAGCTCTTAGTATATCCTCTAAGGCGTGAATAGTATGTTCCACTTGTCCATCTATTTGAGAGTGGAAAGTGGTACTAAGGTTCACCTTAGTCCTCAAACCTCTCTGAAGTGAACGCCAAAAGTGATAAGAGAATTGCGTACCTTGATCTGAAATAATGGACACTGGTGCTCCATTTAATCTAACTATATCCTCAGTGAATAACTTAGCATAATCATCTCTAGAGTAGGTATTACTCACAGGATAGAAATGAGCGGACTTAGTCATCCTATCCAGAATGGACAAAATTGAATCATACTAATTTTGAGACCACGGAAGACCGATAATGGAATCCATATTAACCATCTCCCACTTTCATATAGAAAACTCTATCTCCTAAGACATATCACTGGGATTCATGTGTTCTACCTTCACTTGCTGACATACCATACACTTAGCCATTTCCCACTTCAATATGGGTAACTCTATCTCTTGAGATATACTACTGGGCCTCAAGTATTCTACATTCACTTGTTGATATAACATACACTTAGACATATAAATCACCATATTTATCTTCATATTATTCCACCTATAGATCTTCTTCAAGTCATGGTACATCTTAGTTGAACCTGGATGAACTGTATACCTAGAATCATGAGCCTTAGTAGAGATCCTCGCAACCCATCAACATCAGGTACACATACCTTGCCTTGGTACCTCAAGATACCATCACCACCAATCTCAAATGACATAACCTTTTGCTGACCCACATCATCCTTAATCTCCATAAGAATGGGATCCAAAGTTTGCTCCTCCTTCACCTCAGCATTAATAATTGATTTGACCACTTCTTGAATAATAACTTCCCTATTTTTAGAGTCCAAAAGACAAACTCCCAAGTTAGCCAACCAGTGAATATCCTTCACTAATCCTTGCTTATCCTCATCAACATGAGATAAGCTCCCCAAGGACAACCTGCTAAGAGAATCAACAACTACATTGACTTTACTTAGATAAAAGTGAAGGCTCATATCATAGTATTTTAGCAACTCAAGACACCACCTCTACTTGAGATTCAACACATTCTAAGTAAACACATACTTGAAGCTCTTATGATCGGAATAAATGTCCATATATACCCCATACAAATAATGGAGCCAAATCTTTATAGCAAAACCCATAGCCAATAACTCCAAATTGTGAGTCAGATCATTCCGTTCATGATCTTTAAGCTACCTAGAAGAATAGGCCAGAATCTTACCATGCTGTATTAATATAGAACTAAGACCTACATGGGACACATCAAAATACACCACAAATCTATTAGTATCCTTGGCAAAGGTTAGAACTAGCACCAAAGTCATCTTATCCTTCATATTCTCAAAGCTACCCTCACAAGCACCATAAGAACTTTACTATTTTTTGAGTCAATCTTGTCAACATAGCAGCAATAGAAGACAAACTCTCCACAAACCTCCTATAATACCCAACTAAGCCCAGAAAGCTCCAAATATCGGTTGGAGTCATGAATCTAAGACACCTCTTAACTGCCTTAACTTTCTGTAGATCCACCTTGATCCCCTGATAGAAACAACATGCCCTAGAAAATTCACAACATTAAGCAAAAACTCACACTTGTAGAATTTAACATTCAACTTTTGATCCTTAAGATTCTACAACACAATTCAGAGGTTATTGGCATGATCCTCCTTACTCTTAGAATACACAAAAATATCATCAATGAAGATATTAACAAATAAGTCCAAAAATTGCCTAAAAATCCAATTCATAAGATCCATAAAAGCAGCCGGAGCATTAGTTACCAAAAATTCATAGTGACCATACCAGGTTCAAAAAATATTCTTAGGGATAACAGTCTCCCTAATCTTCAATTGATGATAACCCGAGTAAAGATCATCCTTGAGAAATATCTAGTTCCCTGAAGCTGGTCAAAGAGATCATCAATCATAGGTAGTTGGGAATAATTCTTCATGGTAACCTTATTCAACTAACAATAGTCTATACACACCCAAAGAGACCATCTTTCTTACACAGAAAAAGAATTAGAGAACCCCATGCAGAAACACAAGGACGAATGGAACACTTATCAAAGAGATCCTTCAATTGCTCATTCAACTCCTTCAACTTAGTCAGAGCCATTCTATAGGGAGGAATAGAGATAGAACGAGTATCTAGTAACAAATCAATCCCAAAGTATATTTCCCTATGGGGAGGAATTCAGGGAAGATCCTCAGAAAATACTTTAGGGAACTCATTGACAATAGGGATAGAATGTAAAGAGGGACCTCAAAATTAGAATATTTAACCGACATAATTATATAGACATCCCTCGAAAATCAACTTGTAAACTCTAAGATAAAAAATAAATCTCCCTCTAGGCACTAAGGAATTCCCCTCTTATTCGATTATCAGTTTACTAGGGAATTGGAAATTGACTTTTTGTATCCTAAAATCAAAAGAAGCATAGTATGAATGAAGCCAAGCCATCCCTAAGATCACATCAAAATATACCACATCAAGCTCTACCAAATCCACCAAGGTCTCCTTATGAAAGATAGACATCACAAAACCCCTATAGATTATTTTATCCATAATAGAATTACCCATCAGAGTAGAAATAGAGAAAAGGTTAGAAATATTTTTAGGACCAAACCAAAATACAGCCACATAAGGGGTCACATCAGAAAGGGTAGACCTCGAATTAAGCAAACAATACATATATCAAGAGAAAACCTTTAACATACCAGTAACAACATCAGGAGATTCCTCAGATTCCTGACGGTTAGCAAGATCATAAAGACGATTTCAACCAGTGATGGTACCAGAAGTGACACCCTATGGTGCAGAAGCAGAAGAAGTGGTGACAAAAACTTTTTTAGCTTCAGTGGCTACCTAAGAAATAGGGTAATACCATTGTATGTAACCAAGATGACCATAATTATAGAATTGATTTATCCTCTCATTACAATAACCTCAGTAAAGCTGACCAACAAATCTATAAGGAGGATAAGTGGGGCTGACTTAGCTCTATTATCCTGAGATTGGCGCTCGATTCCTTAGGACCAATACTAGTCTAAAATAAATGATCATCAGATGGATTCGAATAAGAAGCACTAGCCAAAGAATATGAACCAGAATTTCCTAAGTCTTTTTCTTGCTCCATTATCTACCATCCCTTCCACTATTCTGTTGATTCACTCCCTGCTCTAAATATCTTATCTTCTTATTCTACCTCTCTCCTAGCCTACCTATTTTTCTTCATTCTCTACCTGCTGCATATAAATCACAAGTATGGAGATATCCATGTTATTGTTCAGCATCGAAGCCTTACACCCCAATACTAAGTCGCGACATAAACCAGAAGTAAACTTCCTTATTTTAGCCCTCATACTAGACACCAATTTCGGTGCATAGCGAGATAACTAATGGAACTTCAGGGCATACTCTTTCACACTCATCCTACTTTGCCTCAAGTTCACAAACTCTTCGACCTTGGTGTCCCTCAACTCCTGAGGAAAGAAATGATTAAGAAAAGCATAAAAAACTTCTACCACATTGCTCGCTTAACTAATCCCACTCCTCGTACCACTGATAAGCACCATTTTCAATTGATAAGTGGTAAACTCCATACTGTCTACATCAGTAGCATGCATGAACCTGAAAGTTTTCTCTATCTTATTTGTGAATCCTTGAGGATTCTCCTCAAATTTAGAGCTTGTAAAGGTTTGGGGATTCAAACTCATAAACTACCTAACCTGGGGAACCTCAGATGAAGGGGAAACAGAACCAATAGGACCAGACTAACGAGAATGAAAGGCCACTAATTGGGTAAGCAGATAATAAACTGACAGAACTGTGCATTAGATATATCCTTTTGAGGTGACTGAGCTTGAGTGTCACCGGCTGAGAAAGGTCTAGTGGGGACCGGTGGAACCCAAGTGGAGCAGCACAATTAGGAGTAGGAACTCTAGACAGGGTTTGCACTCCAAAAGCAAGATGAGTCCCCTCCACATTGTCTTCAGGTAGGACAGTGGGCCCGATCTTCTGGGAGGCATGATCAGAAATACAAGTAAGTCAGACATTAGGTAAATTTCAAGACATCAGACTCTGTTGCCCAAATTAGAACACAAGAAAGGAAAACATTCCTAAAATACTCGTAGACTTCCCCATATAACTATGTTGTGCTACACACCCATAAAAGGAACTTTACTCGACATGGCTTTATGGATACCCAACGAACCTGAACCTATGCTCTGATACCAAGTTTGTCAGAACCCCACCCAGGGCCTAGTCGTGATGAGTATCTTAAGCCCACTGAGGATCGGAGACCACCCCTCTTAGCCTAGCCAACCAAAACATAAAATGAATAACATTAGAAGATAACCAAACATATAAGAAACATTGATAAGGTAACCAAATAGGATACTAGGAATCCACAATAATAACAATTCTTACACATTATCTATAAAATCCTCTAAATCGAATACAAAGTTAGGCCGAGATATTCCCCCGACTATGTTCGAAAAGGGAATCTAATATATGAAAAAAACTAATAGGATTTCAATACTCATAAAAAAAGTAATTAAATACCCAGCCTTCCAAAAGATGTAGGCTACCAATTCAACATAGACCAACCGATGAACCAAAATCCATCTAACACTGCACAGGGGTAAAAAAGATGTCTTCAGACCCTACATTATAAAATAATGTAGCGTACTAGGACGGTTAGCAAGGTGTGTGCTAGCATATAACTCAGGATATGAATAAAATAATGCCATTTTCCAAAACAAAACTAAATCTCAATGTACATGTTCACATACATGCATATATATGTATATAAGATATGGATATAGAGTACAAGGTTTAAGCATAAGACTTATAACTGTTAAACTGGATGTGTAGCTTTAACCGTCCTAATGGCACCCACAGACTATATGGGTTTAGCTTTTCCTGCTGAAAGGGTCCTAGTATGTGTTAGCCACACGAACTAGGAAAATCTGAGGAAGGGCCAAACCTACCAAGGCCCTAACCATTCAAAAATATGTATGTATAAAGTGTGACCTATGCACACAACCACTATGGCCCCCACGCCAGCAATCTTGGTGTTGAGTATTGGTCCCTCTGGGACCTCTACCTTCTACGATAAGCTATACAACCCCCTTTAAGCCCAATTAAAACATTTGTAGATAACCCATATATTTAACTAAGGATTTATCCATTAAGGCATTTGCTGAATAGTATTGTCATACCAATTTATTATGCTTTCAAGCCAATTCTATTTTTCCAAACCAAAACAATTAGCCATAAGACTCAAAAGTTAAAATTTAAAATCAATCATGGCCACCAAGGCCTTTCAAACCCATTTTATATTTGTTTTTCCTTTTATGCACTGCAAGGTTCCAAAAATGGATTAAATTATGTGTATTTTCCATGTTCAAAACCAATTTCACAAGTTTGATTGGGGTTAAAGCCAATTCCAAACCATTAAAACTATAGAATTTAGGGAAACACATGTTTTCCTTCAGATTCCCACACCTATGCATTTATCCTATCCAAAAATCATAATATTAAACATGAATATCATAAAAAAAAACATGGGGAAAACAAACCAAGTAGTAATCATACAAAATCCAACAATTAAATTCACATACATGCTTTAAAATACCAGGAATTTGGAGAAGAAACCACAATTTGTAGCCTAGATGATTACGTATTTGAAAACCCTATCTTTGTACTTGACCTTTGGAGTTTGAGAGGGAAAAGAGTGTTTATATTATGTTAATTTGTGGAAATAGGTCTAAGGGAAAAGTTTTAAATCATGGAAAGTAATGGGATGGAAGGAAAATACTACAATGCCCTTAATGAAATCGTGCATGAATTATAACTCCTAGTCACTACGGGTTTCATAACGACTGGTCATGAGTCGTCAGCATGACTCGTAGTTCGGGCAGTACCCAGGACCACCTCCACTAGTTTGGTCATAAGTCACACCCGATGACTCATGACCTCACTTTATGACTGGTAGGGTCGTAGTCATAACCATAATAGAAAAATAGACCATCTCACTAGTTAGACCATTGTTGATTACTATATGACTTATGAAAAGTCTTCACGACTCATCACCTAAGCCGTACCCTAGATAGTGATGACTAAACCCAAATATTTGTAGGGTCTAACACTTGGGGTATTACAAATCCCCTACAACCTAAAAGTCACTGTCCCAAAACTACTACATTGTCAATAAACTTGTTCAAGACAAAACAACTGAAAATGTCTAAGTCTAAAATAATGGACCAAAACCTGAATAAAGAACTCTTGACATCTCGAAATATGTAGCTCACCCTTGTGTTCGAATATTATTTGCATCATAGCTATGGTTTTGAAATACTCATCGAAATATGCTCTACACACAATAAAAGAAGAGAAAGTGTAGTATCAGTACACTAGAAATAATGGTATATTGGTAAGGTCATCGACCAATAAAAAATAAGAAATATAAATACTTAACCATAATTTAGTAAAACAAGTCAACCATGAACACCTACAAAGTAACCTTACTTCAAGTTCATAACATTTAACCCGATTCCACATCATTATAAAGTTTAGTCAATACAAGTCCACATGGATAAAAAGTCAAATTAAAGCTATGACTACCAACAAAATTCAAAGTCAACAGCCATAACTCAAACAACTATATCAACCATGTCTCAATTACACAGGTAAATAGACAATATAGAGTTATTCTACAACTTACAATTGGCCCAACCCACTCAAGGATCCATAAGAACAACAACAATGACAATTGTCATGCAACGTGGTTTACATAGGAAATCACCTTTAGCAAATAAGCACATAAACTCGATTAACTCAAGGAACCAATATAACAAGTCAATAGTTAGACCTGGTTCACTCAAGGAATCAATATACTAAGAAACACATATTCTCTGGTTCACTAAAGGAACCATCACACTCACCTGTACTTTATACATACATACTGTGGGTCTTATGGCACCCACTAGCCATGACCTGCAAAGGACGAGCTCATTTCTATGTTCCAAATTTCAGAGATCAAGAGTCTACCAGCCTTATACAAACTATTCCCACAATGATGTACAAATATCAAGACATCCCATAATAACGATAGATATCACAACAATCACAATCATAATGATAACAAATAATGCTTGAAATAACCAACAACTTTCACATAAGTTCATTTTTTGCGATTAATACTTGGGATATCAAAAAGTCATTCATTTTTCTTAAACCTGCATCTTACAAACAATATAGAGGAATAGTTTTGTCATGACCAAAAAGTTGACATCATGACGGCACCTACAGCAACCCAGCCTTAGTAAGGCAGGTAAACAATTACACAAAAAGTAAAGAATGCAAAATATAAACTAAAAAAATAATGAGACTTCTAGAACAAAGTCAGGTTAAAACATATTTATATAGCAAAAATTTGGAATGACATAAAAATAAAACCTACTAAATATGATGTCATAAGTATAAGAGTATCTAAAATATAACCAAACATTTGTATACATAAAATCCATATCTAAAAAAGAGTAAAGACAAAATTAGGACAAGACGATGCCCAGAATCAGCTCCAAACTCTAAAGCATGCCAGTACCTCAAACGTAAAGTCTGAGTGGCACAAATCATCTATCGTATTGCATACTCGAGCTAGGATCCACACCAAAAGGGCAAAATAGGGGTGAGTACAATTCACTTGTACTTAGTAGGTATCAAAATCCTATAGAGAAAAGTTAAAAATAGCAAAAGTAAAAGATACTATGAGCACATCACCCGTAAATAAAAAAGTTCCCAAATGGTAGCTCACACTGTCGCCCCTAACAGTTCTATAATATAAGATTAATACAGAAACAACTAAATATAATACATATATTAAAACTAAATACACATCAAGGTTATATAAGGAAACTTGAAAAATACATATGCAATCCAATACAATGATGATGTGATCAGGATGCATAATTAAAAGTCATAACATAACTTTTTATATACATCTATTGAGCCTCAATGCTCCCAATATATGACCTATAGAGGGTTGGAAACCCATAAACTACCTTAAATCTTAAATCACCTCTCCAACTAGTGTTTATAGATCAAGGTTTTACAAAGTGCCACATTCACCTCTTTGGTTTTGTTCACAAATCAAGATTTTATTTTAAAAATGTCTAATTTTGTTTTGAATTAATGTTTATCAATGGTAAAAATATATTATGAATATATATATGTATATATATATATATATAAAATTAGAATGAAATTATAACACCCCGAGAGTACACCCTGGGCGCTACATGGTGCTTATGACCTCGAAGGACCATAAGCTAACTCATGACTGATATCTGCTGTGAGCACTGGATAATAATACTGAAATAAATATAGAATTAAGATAAATTGCCATAAGGTTCAAAATCTAAACACTGATAAACAATAATATCTGGTAAAACATCTAAAAACTAAACACTGTCTGAACTGGTCTAGTCTGAAAGCCTATAATTGAACTGTCTGAATATGGAGTTGATGGGATAAGCCCCCAACTAAATCCAACTACTGAACTACTGATAAAATGAAATAAAAGAATATCCCTGATAGATGAGGACTCACTATTAAATCTTCAACTACTGACTGGATCTATCTTAATGCGGTTGGGATTATGAGCGTTCGAACCTATGATATGAGATATCATAGCGCAAAGAAAGAGCATACAATTAGTATGTGGAATGTATTGGTATGCTAGATCAGGTAAGGCTGAAAGCAAGGGTTTATATAGATGAATAATAACTAACTAATTGATATAGAGTAATCAACTATGGGAGTACATTGATAATTGATACTACGGAAATCACAGAGTATACAATGCTGTACATATATGTATAGACTGTAACTGAGCTTTTCTGAAGCTGAGCACTAAGTTTGATAACTGAGTAACTGATATCTGAAGTTACTAATAATTGATGTACTGATACTGATTGACTGTGTCTAACAGTCCTGATTTTGTAAAACTAAACTGAGTTTTAAATTGAAAACTAAAATTAAAACTGTGGGAGGTAATCATCTAATCGACATGCCATTCTCTAAAATAATTAGGGTCTAATCTATAACCCAAGCTTGAAGGGTGCTAATACCGTGCCACAAGTACTAATGCTAGAAAACCAGGATGCCAAGCCTAACTAACGGGTGACACCTGGGCGGAGCCAAGATTAATTCGACGGGTGGCCCCTGGGATATAGTCAAGCCTAGTTTGATGGGTGACTTCTTATCCTGTGATGGCTATGCAGTTCTGGAGTGTAGGGACTGCTACTAATGACTCTGTCTCTCTGATGGGGAATTCCTCATCCCTGCACTCGCTCGATGCTAAATCTTACTTCCAACTGAACGGCACTGAATGGAGTATACTGAACTGGACAGAACTAACACTGAATTTAATGAGTTTTCCTTGAGTTCTATAATTGACTGGTGTTTCTAATTGGTACATGACTAATACTATTCTCTAACTGACATTGGATCTAGGTAAACAACTAGATTTTTGGGTATTAAATACCCCAGGACTCAATTGGATAAAAAGAAAGACATAACATGATAAAGGCATCACAATACTTGCTAACAATGCACTCATTTAGGCATTTGTCAAAACACTTGATATACATGAGCTTTTGCATGAATGGGATCACATAATAACATGTCATGCTTTGACTAGTCAAATCACATAAGCATTTCATCAGACACTTGTAGGGGATAAGCTTGTATATATACTAGCCTATCATGATTTCATCATTTAATTCATATGGACATTCTATCAAATATTTGGGGAGTACTTCTTAATGCACATAATCATGGATAACATATAAACATGGCAACTACAATGCCCAAACTTGTAATTTTCATAGGTTCAACATGTAATTCATAGAATTCCCCTTAAATACTATTCTATTTTCATGAATCTTATCATAATCATGGATTGGCAACCAAATTAGCATCATAGATGCATTAATCACTTTGTAATTCAAAGGTTTATCAAGATAATCACATATTCATCACACATACTATTCAATTTCATGAAAGTTGCACTTAAATCATAAATTTAAACCCAACTAATATCATGAACATGAATTCAATCTAATTCAAATATGGAAATCATAAATCTGAGATCTTGTATGCTTAAAAAGGGATTCTTGGACTCTATGGGTGAAAGGAACCCATAGATGAATAACTAACATGCCTGAGTGGATTAATCCTTGAAGGTTTTTGGTGAGATTCTTAAGATTGCTCTTGGTTTCTTAAAGTTAGGGCTTTTTTCTCTTAGGAGAGAATATTTTAAATCTTGAGAAACTGAGTGAATAATGAATTATTAGGTCATTTAGGGTATTAATCCCGTGTTTAGGCTGATTTGGGGTTTTGAGAATTGACCAAACAACCCTTGAAATTAAATAACGAAAGTTCAGAATCCTGATTTTCACCCTAGTGCGACGCGGTACAATTGCTCCGGTTCATTGGAAAGTGGACAACTGGGACCTGGGATGATGGCATAATGCGCCGCCATCGAGGTGCCTCACTGGATGGGAAATTATGCCTTAGCTCAACACGCCATTATTGCGGAGCAACACTGGAAAAGTGATAATTGGGTAATGGGCTGGTGGCGTGACGTGGTAGTATCATGTTAGCTCACTGGAAAATAACAAATGTCATTTAGATGTACTCCGCAACACGTTACTGTCCTGAATGATGGTGTTTAATGACTAAAACTTAAAATAGCCATAACTTCTTACCCGATTATCGAATTTAGGCGAATTTGATATCGTTGGAAATCTAATTCAATTTCCTACACAATAACAGGCTCTAAACCAAAAAATAATGAGTATTTAGAAAGATTTATATTCGATCACTCATGTATTGAGAGTTAATCTAGGCTAGGGAAGTATGAGGTATTACAATATCTCCTACTTGGTAATATTCATCCTCGAATAAGACTGATTAAGACGAAGAACATTGATAAAATGAGTTTACATACTTAACATGCACATCTGATGCATGGAATACATGACTGAAGCTACTAATAATGTGAGTTTTCATAATAAATATGCATATTTGATGCATGGAATACGCGACTGAACTGATTTATAAATGCATGACTGAATATATAATGGTAAGGAATACTAGGTCTATAACTATAAATTAAACATGGAACGGAGTAGGGCTAAGGAAGATCATTACCTTAAACTGAGAATACCAATGAACTTGAGATCATTTACTGAAAATATATGAATTGGAACATGAGAACATGACTGAGTCTGAAACATGATACATAAATTGAATATCATGAACTGAACTAATTTATTAAATATATGTCATACAACTGGAATAATGCACGAGGCACCTACGAATTGATTCGTGACTGAATATCTGAGATCTGAAACTGAGGTATGATACATGAACGGGGCTGAACTCGTAACTACTAGGATGCTCTATCTTGGAACATATGTATCCATGAAACTTCAAATAGTATGACTGGGTGGAAAGATGAGGAAAACCGTACAAAATTATCTGCTTGACTGCTAAACTGAATTCCTGACTTTATGAACTAACTCATACTAACAACTTATACTCAACTGGAGCATTTCTTGACACTCTTTCTATAAATATCTACTGACTTTAGGGAGAAAGGAGATCTTGGCATGGTCTGAATAATACATATGAATTAAAGCCACAGTATGGCAAAAATTTTGTAATCTGGGCACTAATAACTCTACCTACTGAGGTCTGAGCTGGATTGAATTCTCCCACTATGTTCAAGAATACTCAAATCTCCGAAACACATTTAGTGACTTACACATCAACATGATATTCAAGCCTATCTTCATAACTACAGCCTTATGTAATACTTACATGTAACAATCTTTTCTTAAAATGAAACATCTACTCTCTCCCTACTACGAAACTACTTATCTACATCATTTAATAAAGAGAGTTCACTGAAGGTTAAAAATGAGGACCTGAAGCATGAATGGACACTATACTGAACTTGACCCTTAACTGAGGCCTGAGGAATAGAATATTAACATCATGGATTTATCAAGAGATCTAGACTGAGTATATACATGACATAAATCTAAATTTAACTGATCATTAGGAGTATAGCATTAATCATAGGAACTGAGCCTATTGTAAGGCATGAGTACATGAGTCATGAGTTGCATGACCTGAATTTGGAGTTTCTGTATTCATGGAACATGATTCATAATACTGAGGAAACTGGAACTATGATCTTAGAGCTGACATGTAAGGCATAAGTTAATATCGTGATAGCTGAAGTTTAAAACTTTTCATTGAGGTAAGGACTGGTTGGGCATCAACCTCTCCCATTGCTTCTCTACACATACTGACATTACTACTAAAATCTAAAAGTCTAACTTGGTTCCTTGTTCTACCACCTTCCCCTTAGCTTAAAGCTATTATTCTAAGTCTGTGAACTCCTTAATAAACTCTAAATCGAGCTAAGACCACTTTAATCTAGAGTCTGAGATATGACAATGCTCATAAACACTAAAATCATTCTGAAGGACTACTCTTGATAATGTAAGGTCCATTTCTAGTACTTTCTATTGACATATGATTCTTAGCTTTCTATTGCCCCAATAATCATCATATAGCAACCTCAACACTGACTAACTTAGAATTCTCAACTTCTCTTTCTAGTAGTTCAATTGAGAGATTCAAACTTAAATCAACTAAAACTGAGGTACTACCCCTTCATTCAATAACTGGTTTATCAAGAAACTAAAATGGAACGACTTTATTACTGAAATTAACTAAAGGGATTTTCTAAAATACTATAACTGAGCCATTCCTGTATACTTGTCTGGCTGGAATAGATTTTCCCATTGAGGTTAGCACTAAGAAAGGTTCTGTTAAGATTTCTAGTCTGAATTTAAAGTTGAATGCTATGCAATGAGTTACAAAATATAGACAAGCTCCTGGATCTAATAAGCTATGAATATGTAAATAGAAGATCTGTAACATACCAGTGACCACGTCAGGAGAACTTTCCTGATCTTGTCTGGACTGAAGGGCATAAAGCTTGTTTGGGCATTGCCCACTGGTGGCACTGGAACTAGCACCCTATTAATAAAACTTACAAATTTTATTGAAAACCTTAAAACATCATTACAGTAGCTTTACAAGAGATTGGGCAAGAGAGAATTTCTAGTGTATGGAAATTTTCGGATGCCTACTCTAATGAATTGCTTCGTCTTATATAGGCGAAGGAACATAATCATATACATCTGGTGCATACATGTGTAAGGCTAAGATTGTGCCGACAATATTAAGTGCTACTTTTAGAAAAGTAGATGCTTTTTCATTAGTGTGTCTACTCAGTGTTTAACAACAAGTCTGTCTTTAGCTTTTTGAAAAGCAAGTTATCCTTTTCTCAAATGGAAAGTAGTAGGGTCACCGATTCCAATCAAGAACAGTGAATTGCCCTTTCAAGAGATAATTTTGGTTCTTTGAACCTCTATCTCTCTGAAGGGTCGTGTTCCTATTCTCAGTAGGAATCTAGGTAGGCCTGTGCAATCCCTTTGGGATTCAGCATATCGCCATTATTGTCACTGCTTCCTGTAGAGGAAGCTTCTTCAAGAAGTTGCAACACTTCTTCTTCATTATCTTCTTGGCTTTCCATGTCTTGCAAAGCCTTCCTTAATCTTTCTTGAAGAACCTTCTTGCTTGGGAAGGTCCGGGGTGTTAAAGCAGATTTCCTTGGATCAGGAGATGGTTTAGTTGTAATGGGCTTAGGAGTCCATCCTTTAACTTTTATCTCTTTGGAGAGGTATTTAATTCTGTCTATTTCTCCTTTGGCAAAATTCCAGGAGATGATATAAGAAACCCGTTTTTTTAATAAAAAATTTGCACATTTGAATGTGCTCTGGGAGAGTTGTGCATCCTTTTTTGGTGCAGAATTCTTGAAATCGAGAGAGGAATTGAGCTGGGAGAATTTCTTTGATTCCTCCAAAGTGCATCCACCATTCATAGAACCATCGAGGTATCACTGATTCTATCATGGCTGGGCAATATTTGACAAACCAAGTATGTCCTGGATGAACATATAAGAAATTGAACCAAGCTGACCTATAGTTGAACCAATTATAGGTCTGTGGACTATGTGGCATAGATAGAACATTAGGGGTATGCAAATGATCAGCATACCAGTTAAAAGGGGTTAATACCCTTTTGATAGTGAATCGGGAATAGTCAATACGATCTGGATTCCGTTCGTTCATTGTATGTTCGACTTCAATGGAGTCGGTATCCACTAATATAGCTTCGTAATATCTTCTGGTCTTAAGTGGATTTTCTGTATCCACAAAATTCATGTCATTATAAACTGGTCTTATGAGGTGCTCTAAAGGATATCCTTCATATTCCTTATCTAGAGCCATTATGGGCATCACCTGGGTGGTGACAAATTTAAATTCTTCCTTTACTGAAGAAGGCGGTACTGTTTTGGCCGCTGCGGGATCTACGGCTTGATCAAAGGTCTCTGGGGCCTTCATGGCATAACTTTGTTTGGTTTGTACCGATGAGCTGGATGATTGTCCTTTTTCCAAGGGAAAGTTAGTCTTCAAATCTACCAATTTTTTGGGCATTAGTGGAGCGAGTTTTGGAAATTCTGTCAGAGCAGAATATCTATTTTGGAGTGGCGACTGTATTTCTTCCTTGAGTGTAGGCCTCTGGGGGACTGTTGGTCGCAATGGATTTGCCAATGCTGAGGGAGGATCAAATGGTCGAACCATTCTGGATTGTTCCTGCTTGGTGCTTATGGGGACTTTTCCCAGATTTGTTGGTCTCATGGCCCTGTAAAAATTCTCTTGTTAGAAAATCGGAGAGGGAGTTATTTTCTCCTTTGATAAAATCAATTTGGAAATCAAAGCTAGATAGGAGAGCTTGCCATCTAGCAAATATCTGTTTTTAAACTAAATTTTTTACATCTTTTTGCAAGATTTCTTTGGCTGACTTGCAGTCAACCCGTAATAAAAATTCTTTGTTTACAAGATCATCTTGAAACTTTGTGATGCATAGCACTATAGATAAAACTTCCTTTTTCACAGTGCTATAATTCTTTTGAGCTGGGTTCTAAACCCTAGAAGTAAATCGAACAAGTTGTTCAGGGGAATTGGCGTCGACCCTTTGTTTCAGGATACCTCCATACCCTATATCTGAAGCATCAGTTTCTACAATCATAAAAGCTTCAGGGTTTGGAATACCTAGACAGGGAAGGTTTTGTACTAAAGACTTAATTCTTATGACTGCATTGGTTTGGTCAGAACTCCACGGGACTGGAGTTTTCTTAAGACGTTTATACAAAGGTTCACAGACCTGTCTAATATGTTGAATGAAATCTGCAACATAATTAAGGCTTCCTAAAAACCTTTGAAGTTGGGTTTTATCCGTGATTTCATCAGGAAATTTGGAAGAGAACTCAATGGCTCTACAAATAGGCTTATAACTACCTTGGTGCAGATCATGACCTAAAAATCGAATAGAAGTTTGGAACAACTTCATTTTCTTGGCGCTAACGACCAAACCATTTAGTTTAACAATCTTGAAGAAAGTATTAAGGTTCTTAAAATGAGAATCAATGTTTTCAGAAAAGATTAGCACATCATCAATATAAACAATTGACATGTAAGAATAAGGATTGAAAATATTTTTCATAATATTCTGAAATTCGGAGGGAGCATTCTTAAGCCCGAATGGTAAGACATTCCATTCGTAGTGCCCAAAAGGGACGTTGAAGGCAGTCTTATATTTATCTTTATCAGCAATTTGGATTTGCCAGAAACCCGACTTCATATCAAACTTGCTGTAAAGATTGGCTTTAAAAGTCCTTTTGAGGAGATCCCTTTTGTTGGGAATCGGATGTCTAATCCATTTTAAAATAGCATTCAAAGGCTTGTAGTTTATAACAAGCCGAGGAGTTCCATGTTCCTTTTCTGCACTGTTGTTTACATGAAATGCAGAGCAACTTCATGGAGAATTGGAGGGTGTAATGATCCCATTGGTGAGAAGATGGTTAATTTCCTTTTTGCAAATTTCCATAATTTCTTGATTCATTTGGATAAGTCTGGCCTTAGTAGGAATGGAGTGTTCCTCAAAGCCAGAGATATAAGGAATTTTGACTAAATGCTTTTTGCGTTCCCAGAAAGCATTAGGGAACTCGGAGCAGATTTCGTCTTCAAACTTCTTTTGGAGAATGGCAATTTTGGTAACCATTTTCGGGTTTTTTAAAGTGTGTTCAATATGTTTGAGCTGAATATCTTGTTTAAGAAAACAGATATGAGAGGAAAGTCGGTTAATTTTAAAAAACAGTTTCCTCTTTAATTTTTCGTCCTTCTTCTTGAGATAGAGGGCGCAATAATGGGAAGAACAATTCGTTACCCAGAAGGGTGGTACGAATACCATCGTAATCACTCTAGAAAGGTCGAATTTGGTTAACGAAGGTTATTCCTAAAATGATATCTTCAGTGATATCCTCGGTGATGACAAAGTCGTTAACAAGGCATATGCCATTGTTGCAGACATGAGCTTTAGGAAGCAGATAATAAATTTTCAATTTCTCGCCGGTGGCTGAATAGAGTCTAGAGGTACTTTTTTCTAGATACCGAGTAGGGATAAGGACTTTGACAATACAGTTACTGTCTGCGCCTGTGTCAAAAAGGGCGACTCTATTTAAAACAAAGTCTTTGTCGATGACTATCTTAACGACAATATGTTCGCTGTAAGCCTTAATAGCAGCTACAGCTCTGCCGGAAGTAGAAGGAGTGTCTTCGCCAGGGAAAGTACCAGGTTCTTGGAGATGATCATTCGGGATGATCGGTAGATCTGGAGAGGATTCGGGTAACTGCTCAGGAGAAGCAGATTTTAGGACTTGATCTGTAAGAATGTTAAGTTCTACATGGTCAAGTCGGCTCTTAAGGTTTCTAACTTCACTTTTGAGAGAAGAAATTTCTCCTTTGAGGTCAGAAATGGTAGGCTCCGTAGGTGTGCTAAATTTAGCCATAACCTGTTTCATGCTAAAAGGCTGAATAATAGGTTTAGGGGGGCTCTCTTCATGAGAAAGCATAAGTATTTTGAGTTCATGGAGATACTTGCTCCGTTGCTCATCGTTAGGAATATGTTCAATTATGTCAAACAGGATTTCTTTGGGATTTCCTGAGATGACATTAATCGTTTTGTTTGAGCAAGTACAAAAAGTATCATTACAGGCACATTCTTGCCCTGACTGAGATTGATCAGATTCGTAAGCGGCGTTGATAAACTCTTCGTCGCTAAAGTCTTCGTTTGAAGAGGAGTAGGAGTCTGAAGCTTCGGAAGAATCTTCCATAATAGAGAATAATTTCTCTTTAGCTTCATCTGGTAGATCAAGTTGGTTGATCTTATTTTTCTTGCTGGATTTGCAATCTTTTGCTCTATGGCCAGTTTTGCCACAAGTCCAACAAGTATCTTTGGTTTTGGAAGCTTTGGAAGATTTCCGATTAGTCTTTCTACTAGGCTTATAGGACTCTTTTTTGGAAGTCTGTTTGCTAGGGGAAGTCTTTTTGCCAGACCTAAAGGATTTTCTTTTATGCTTTTTGCGAGAAGATAAATCTGTAAACCTATAATCTTGACAAAAGGTTCCTAGACCATATTTGGAGGTACTATTTTGTTTAAGCTCTTTTTTCAGCCTAAGATCGGTACAGAGATCTATACCTACGGTAGTAATGAAACTTGTTAAGTCTCCATAGGTGAGTATTCCATAAGGGATTTGTCCTTCAAATCTATCCTTAATTTTGGTTCTAACCTTATCGGCGAACAGAGGAGGAAGACCACTAATGAACCTTTCTTTCCAGAAGTCATTGTTGCAGTCTGGTCTGATCATAACCTTTTCAAGAAAGGTGTCTTTATACCACCTAAAGTCTGCTAGGTCCTTGCAGCGAAGATTGTTAAGAATTTCTAGGCTTCTATCCTGGAAAAGCTTAGGTTCTCCTATGAAATGTCTTGCTATGTGGTAGAGGAGGGTGGCGCAAGCATCTTCTTTTGCAACTTGCTCAAGAACTTCTTGGCCATTTTCAATCTTGACCGTAGTCTCGGTGGACGTAGCATCATAGATGAGATTCCTTACCTCATCGATGATATAGTTATCCCACCAATGTTTCATCATACCAGTAAAGCCTAATACAATCATGGTGGCAACTCCTTTGTCAGAAGCTCCCTTGATTTTATAGGCTGTAATTGATACGGCCATCTCATGGAGTTGATTATAAATCTGGTGTTCAGCCAAACCGTCAATATTCCATTTAGTTATACCTCTGCCATCATGATTGAATGTAGAGAGGTAGGGATTTTCTTCGAATTGGACATCTGGAGGGGAAGGTTTTTTGTAATATTTTTTCCTAGTTGAAAAACGTTCATTGGTGAGTTTAGAAAGAGAGTTCTTTTGGGCACTGGACTCTCCTTGCTGAGCTACTTTAAACTTCAAAAGTTTGGTGTTGATTTTTTCCAAAATTTGTTCCGAGAGTTTGAAGTCTTCATTGAGCTCCGGGAATTTCTCCTTTTGAAATTCGGGTATCTTAAAGATAGGATTAGAAATAGGTTTAGAGATTGCCGTGCTCTTAACCAGTTGGGGGAACTCAAAAGGGAGGGTAGTCCCCTTGTTTTCTCCTATTTGTTGGGAGATGGTGTGGAGAACTTGATTAGTATAATTGTTTTGGTCAATTATTCTATCAAGGTCTCTATTTGTAGGGGCCATAGTAGGTCTATCATGCTTCTTCTTGAAAGGATAAGCACTGAGAACTTCGTTATGATAAGGAATTTTTATTCCTTCTAGCGGAGGAGTCACTGATTCTATGACTTGGTGACTCTGCGTATACCATTTGTTAATGATAACGTTAAGGGATTCATTCTGGTTTTCCATCCTACCAGTGCATTCGAACCATTTGAAGAATTCGATGTCACATCAAAGTCTTTTCATGTCAGCTATCCATAGCCGTCCAAACTCCTTTTGTTGTTCTTTGGAATAGGTACTGGCGTACCATTTTCATTTGATAACGTCCTTAGGGAGATACCATAGGACTTTTAAGGCTTGGAGGTCAGGAATGTATTCTTCCTCTGATTTGATGACAAGTAGGCAAGGGTCAGTCCTAATCTTTTGATGGGATGTGGAAGGGGGAGGTTCCATATCCGAGGCTGTAGGACTGCCAGGTGCGTAAAGATTTTTGGGTTCATGATAACGCTCAATCTACAGCTCTCGTAGGAGTGTAAAGTGGTCGTTAGCCAATATAGAACCCAACTGGGTTGGGTATCGATCCCACAGGGAATAGCTTGGTCAACAAGTAAGCAACGATTACTAGACTTTTAGTGCAAGTCTCGTAAAAAGGGGGGATTGTAATGTGTAACCAAAATATTAAATTAAAAACTGAAAATAGCAACGTAAAAAGAAAGAATGTTTAGTAGGTTATAAAACAATGAGAATTGAGGCGTTGGGGTTATGTCTACCTTCTGAGTTATACGTCTCTATTGGCTATGAGTGTGTAGAATTCAGACATGTATGTGCTTATAGAGAATTGTATTCGATGGTAAATCCAGGCGTCTTTCGACCTATTCGAGTATTATTTCACTTTAACTCTTTTGAGCTTAAAGCGTGTCTATCGGTACGAATTCTCCAAGAGGTTAATCCAGTTACGACACTAACTTTTTAATAGGGGATGGGACCCTACTACCTTGACACTATCTCTTTTCCAGGCAAATAACCTTTCTTTCGAACAAGTTAAATGTTATACTGGTGTATTCTTGCGTTTGCAACCACAAAGAATTTAGATTAAGATGAAGAGAATAATGATATAAGCAGCATACGTGTCACGAACTCACAAGCTCATAGTAATAGATAGTACCTCATTCGGCTTTCATAACCCCAATAGAGAAGTTTAGTTACCCATGAATGCGAAGGAGCTCACGGTTGACATTGTTATTATACCACAATACTGATTAATTTCGTGTAGCACAGGTGGTAGGCGTTTAGGCGTGAATTCCTGGGCAAAGTAACGATTCTCTTATTGCGGAAATTAAGAATAGATGAATAGAAGAAGAAAGATAGAATTAATGGAAAGATTAGAATTGTTGGAAGAGTAGAAAAGATTAATAGTTGAAGAATGTATATGGATTCATTAAAAATCTCTAGCATGATAGGGTATTTATAATACCCATATCCTAATCCTACTAAGCTAATGAAATACTTAACCAAATCCTACTAAGCTAATGAAATACTTAACCCAATTGTACTAGGTTAATGTAATATTATCCAAATCCAAATAGACTAATGAAATACTTAACCCAATTGTACTAGGTTAATGTATTATTATCCTAATCCAAATAAATTACTGCTAGTCCCCAAAGTCTTCAGAAATGCTGTTTTAGCCTGGGACAGATTTTCCATGCATCACTTTTGGTCCTTAGGCGTCCAAGCTTCCTTTTCTCCTTCCGTGAGGCTTTCTTTGGAGTCAAGTAATCCATAAAATGCTGAATTCTGCATCATTTATACCTGAAACTTTGCTAATCATGTTCGTTAGCTCACTTACAGGAAAAAGGACTAAAAGTGCATGAAATATATAATTTGTTCTCAAAACTAGGCTAAAATATGGGCAAAATCTAGTGCTATACGCGTGTAAATTCACCTATCATCAGTTCATTAACCCTAGTGTGTTGTTGATAATAAATTTTTGGGACAGGACCAGAGAAGTCAACTCCTCGAATCTTTCCCTTGTCATTATCGTGTTCATCACTTCCTTCCGGGGGTTTGGAGGTGGAAGCACGGGTGGAGACCGACCGGCGGAACGAAGAATGCCGAGAGGAGTCAATCCGGAGGAATTTTAAATCAATAGATCCATCGGGGTGTTGGATAACCCGTTCGATCTGAGATTTTTCCGAATAAGTACGGATAGGTTGGGTAATGGCATCAAAATGCCATTCGTTGCCGTGAAGAATATCATCCCAGACTAGAGCCTTAGGAACAAAGACTGTGCTGCGGTCTTTGTTTGCTTCCATTAGGGTGGTGACCCCTTTAGGGCTCGTGAATCTAGCTTTAGGTGCTAGAGTGGTTCCATAAGGTGATAATATACACGGTATATGATCGCTATTTCTCTGGTGTTTTCCTTACTATTCATGTTTTTTGTCTTAACATTAAGGGTTAAACCATCTATGATGTTAGGATCATTGATATCAACAGAGAAATTAGGATAACAATTAAAGTATACCGGACCATCGGCGAGGTTACTTTGGATAACTCCTAAGAGAGAGTCGTCAAAGTTTAATAGACGAGCATCTCTTAAGATAGCACAGACAGGAATATCTAAACCCTGTCGAAAAAGTGGCTTTATAGCTACTTGAACAAGTCCAACATGCAGATAATGAAACTGATTTTTAAATCTGTTTATATCTAACTCATTGAACAGTTGAATAATTTCTAAAGAATTATTAATGGCAACAGTAGACTCAGAAGTCTTAATATTATGTTTTTTCAAAAAACTAAACTTTCCGATTTGATAAATCGTATTGAAAGATTCTTCTAGAATACTCCAGTTTTGAGGATCATTTTCAATTGTAGCAATTGGAGTTGCTTGAGAAGATAGGTTAACAGTGTTTTTAATATGATTGTTCATATTTTTAAACATGCTGTCTAGAGACTAACAGAGAAAACATACATGTTCACATAAGCAAACATATCACAGTAAACAGGTATGAAAGAACTTAAGACAAATTATATTAACACATCTATGGCTTAAGGGATCTAACGTGTTTTAATGGCTTTACACAGGATTCTTCTAGTGTTATCTTAGTGACGGGACTACCAACAAGGTCTAACGCTCACCTTAGCTGCGACCACACTTTCAGGCTGACCAATGTCTAAGACCGGAAATTAATCGGTTCCTTCAAACACTTAGACAGAAGACTGTTACCCCATACTTGGATTAAAACCCCATTATAAGACAAGATATATTAAAATAATTAAAGATTAAGTAAATTCATACTTGATTAAAGTAATATGTTCTTATAAGAATGGAACGACTTTATTACTGAAATTAACTAAAGGGATTTTCTAAAATACTATAACTGAGCCATTCCTGTATACTTGTCTGGCTGGAATAGATTTTCCCATTGAGGTTAGCACTAAGAAAGGTTCTGTTATGATTTCTAGTCTGAATTTAAAGTTGAATGCTATGCAATGAGTTACAAAATATAGACAAGCTCCTGGATCTAATAAGCTATGAATATGTAAATAGAAGATCTGTAACATACCAGTGACCACGTCAGGAGAACTTTCCTGATCTTGTCTGGACTGAAGGGCATAAAGCTTGTTTGGGCGTTGCCCACTGGTGGCACTGGAACTAGCACCCTATTAATTTGGGAGACTGGACTGAGCTGAAGGATGGCTGGACTGACCCTGTTGGTGCAAATCCCTTCCCTTCTAAGCCATTACTCTATACTCCCGCATTCTATATCCTGGCTTGCCACATCCAAAACATACATCACTGCTAGCTCTACATGCATCTAGGTGATGCCTACCCCTTTCTTTGCAAAGTGGATAGGTACGATCATTGCTTATACTATCCTAGGTTTTGAAGCCTTGTGCCCCATATGACTATTATTCCTGAACCTTGGTACTGGCACACTAGTTAAGGATGAAGCCGGAGCTAAAGATTTTGGATAAAACTGGGAACGGTTACCGCTCTCTGACTTAGGCTGATTGAAATTAAATCTAATTGTTCTAGCTCTCTTGTTCTCTCTCCCTCTTCTTAAGCTTCTGTTACTCAATCCGTTGAGAATGGAGCATAAGCCAAGAGATGTCCATCTCCTTAATAAAAATCGCAGTTCTTCACTCCTTAACATACTATCTAATACCTTAAACACAAACTTACTCATTCTGGACCTACTGTCTGCTACTACATGGGGAGCATACCTGGCTATCTAAGTAAATTTAAGGGAATAATCTTTTACACTCATACTTCCTTGACTGAGATTGATGATCTCTAATACCTTGTATTCTCTCAGCTCTAAGGGAAAGAATCTATCTACAAAAGTAGTAGAAAATTCTTCCCACTCTATGGGCCCTGCATCTATGCTCCTGTCTACCTTCCACTGCTTAAACAACATATGACTTACATCTTGTAGCTGATAGGTAGCTAACTCAGTACTTTTATTGGAAGTCACTCCAATAATATCTGTGACTTTCTAAACCTAATTGAGGAACTCCTGTGGATCCTCTTCTAACTTAGATCCTGGGAATAGGGAGGATTCATTTGGGTAAAGTCCCAAATCCTAGCTACAGCAGTATTGGCCACTGGGTTGGTCTGAACAACATATGACCGTTCATTTTAAGTTATTACAAAATTGTCTAGAGTAGTTAATGCAGCTTAGAATTCTGCATGGGAGACATGCTCATCTAGGGGATTTTCCTGAATGGGCTGAGGTGCTGACTGATTTCTGATTCTCCTTTTGTTAGTATTTTTAGGAGATTTGTTCTGTAACCAAAAGGAACAAAAGGATTATACTGAGAATTAACTTGATTTTATGCTCACTCGCATGACATGAATACTGAAAGAAGGGAAACTTTTCATAAAACATCTCATAGCCTCCTATCCATAAGTGTGGCGTGCTATACACCCATGATAAGACTTTGCTAGATGATGCTTTCAGACTCCCTAGGACACTGTTGAACCTTAGGCTCTGATACCAAGTTTGTAATTCTCTGAGAGTACACCCTGGGTGCTACACGGTGCTTACGACCCCAAATTACCACAAGCTAACCCATTACTGATATCTGCTGTGAGCACTGGATAATAATACTGAAATAAATACGAAATTAAGATAAATTTCCATAAGGTTCAAAATATAAACACTAATAAACAATAATATTAAGTAAAACATCATAAAACTAAACACTGTCTGAACTGGTCTAGTTTGAAAGACTCTAACTGAACATTTTCATTATGGAGTTGATGGGACAATCCCCCAACTAACTACAACTACTAAACTGTTGATAAACTAAAATAAAAGAATATGCCCAATAGATGAGGACTCACTACTAAATCTACAATTGCTGACTGGATCTATCTAAATGCGGTCGGGATCTTGAGCATCCGAACCTATGATATGAGACATCATAGAACAAAAAAAGAGTATGCGGTCAGTACGTAGAATGTACTTGTATACTAGATGAGGTAAGGCTAAATGCAAGCGTTCATATGCATGAATAATAATTGACTAAATGATATAGAGTAATCAAATATGAGAGTTCATGGATAACTGATACTATGGAAACCACTGAGTATGCAATGTTGTACATATATATATAGACTGTAATTGAGCTTTTCTGAAGCTAAGCACTGAGTTTATTAACTGAGTAACTGATATCTGATGTTACTAATAACTGATGTACTAATAGTGAATGACTTTTTCTAACATTTCTAATTCTGTAAAACTGAACTTAGTTCTGAACTGAAGACTGAAACTAAAACTGTGGGAGGTAATAATCTAACCGACATGCCCTTCTTTGAATTGATTGGTCTATAACCCGTAACCCTATTTGAAAGGTGCTAATACCATGCCATGGGTACTAACAATGGAAAAATAGGATGTCAAGCCTAACTAACGGGTGACACCTGGGCGGAGCCAAGCCTAATCTGATGGGTGACCCCTAGGAGGTAGTCAAGCCTAGTCTGATAGGTGACTCCTCATCCTGCTGGCTACGTAGTTCTGGAGTACATGGACTGCTACTAATTACTCTGCCTCTCTAATGGGAAAGCCGTCCTCCTTGCATTGCTCGGTGCTAAATTCTACTCCCAACTGAGCGACACTGAACGGAGTATACTGAACTGGACTGGACTCTCACTGAGTTTACTGAGTTTTTCCTGAGTTCTGTAACTGACTGGATTCTACTAAATGGGACATGACTAATGCTATTTTATAACTGACACTGGTTTTAGGTAAATAGCTAAATTGTTGGGTATTAAATACCCACAGGACTCGATAGCATAAAAAGAAAGACATAACATGATCACAAAGGCATAACATTACTTGCTTGCTAACAATGCACTCATTTAGACATTTTGTCAAAACAATTGATAAACATGAACTTGTGCATGAATGAGATCACATAATAATATGTCATGCTTTGACTAGTCAAATCACATAAGAATTTTATCAAATATTTGTAGGGCATAAGTTGTACATATACTAGTCTGTCATGATTGCATCATTTAATTCACATGAACATTCTATCAAACACTTGGGGAGTACATCTTAATGCATATAATCGTGGATAGCATATAAACATGGCAACTACAATGCCCAAACTTGCAATTTTCATGGCTTCAATATGTAATTCATAGAACTCCCCCTAAATACTATTCTATTTTCATGAATCTTATCATAATCATGGATTGACAACCAAATTAGCATCATCGATGCATTAATCATTTTCTAATTCAAAGGTTTATCAAGATAATCACATATTCATCATACATGCTATTCAATTTCATGAAACTTGCACTTAAATCATAGATTGAAACCCAACTAATATTATGAACATGAATTCAATCTAATTCAAACATAGGAATCATAAATCTGAGATCTTGTATGCTTAAAAAGGGATTTTTGGACTTTATGGGTGAAATGAACCCATAAATGAATACCTAACATACATGAGAGGATTAATCCTTGAAGGTTCTTGGTGAGATTCTTGAGATTGCTCTTGGTTTCTTGAAGTTAGGGTTTTTGCCTCTTGGGAGGGAATGTTTTAAATCTTGAGAAAAGTGATTTAATAATGAAATATTAGGTCATTTTGGGTATTAATCCCACATTTAGGATGATTTGGGTTTTGAGAATTGACAAAACAACCCCTGAAATTAAATAACAGAAGCTAGGAATCTCGATTTTTCACCCAGTGTGATGCGGTGCAATCGCGCTGGCTCACTGGAAATGGACAACTAGGAAATGGGATGATGGCGCGACGTGGTACCTTACTAGATGGGAAACTGGGCCTTGGTGCGACACGCCATTATCGCGGAGCAATACTGGAAAAGTGACAATTGGTAAATTGACTAGTGGCGTGATGCAGTGGTATCACATTAGTTCACTGAAAAATGACAATTGCCATTTAGACGTACTCCGCGACGCTCTACTGGCCTGAATGACGGTGTTTAATGACTAAAACTTAAAATATCCATAACTTCTTACCCGGTTATTGAATTTAGGCAAATTTTATATCGTGGGAAATCTAATTCAATTCCCTATGCAATGGCAGGCTCTAAACTAAAAAATACTGAGTATTTAAAAAGATTTATATCGGATCACTCATGTACTGAAAGTTAATCTAGGCTAGGGAAATATGGGGAATTACATAAATGCTCACACAATATTAGTATGAAGATAGAAATGCATTCAATAAATATGTAAGTGAGCTCAGAATAAACTCAATATGACAATAACTCATGATATTTGTTCTAGTTGGGCACTACCTGAATAAATAGGTATGTAAAACATCAATAATATCATTTTAACCCTAAACTCGAGTATTCTCATCATGATAGAGAGAAATAATGCTCAAAAGTCCTAAAATATCTAGTCAAGTCTTTTCATAAGTATCATACTAATAATAATAGCATAAAATGAATAAGTAAGTTCTATGTTGACAAATAAAGCCCCTGCACAGGCAATACGGAATATATGATATCTCGTGTCAACAAATAATAAGCATATAAGTCCCTAAAAGGTCATACAATAGTAATAGAGATCTTGAAATAATACTCCCATGGCTAATTTACCCAACCCATAGCATTCTTTACTCATTTATTAAGTACCTATCCCAGTCTGAAGAAAGTTAAACCATAACCTACCTCGTTGTGACAAAAATTTGAGCCTAGAACCTTCAACATGGAGCCTTATCCTTTTGAATGGTCTCAAATGAGCTAAAATATTTAAATATAGAATCTACACATTAAAAAAAGCTATTGATACCTATACCGACTATATTTAAGAAGGGTTTAAAATTGTTTTAAAAATCAAGATCACAATGAAAAGGATAAAATTAAAATTTTATTTTAGAAATATGTTCTCCAAGATTTAAGGAGTCTAAAATTGAAAATTCATACAAAAATAAGTTAAAATCGAGTCTCAAATTGAAGAAAAACTATTTTAAAGCCTTATTAGTGAAACCCCCCAAAACCCAATTTTGAAGTTAAGATTAAAGAGTGTTTTTGATGATAGAATCAATGGAAATTAATGGAAATAAGAGTTTGGAGCTTACCCAAGAACAAATGGTGAAGAAAAACCTTAAAATTACCTTAACCTGAAACTTCAAGGTCCAAAAATAATGGAAATTGTAAAAGTGGAGTATTTATATTATTTTGTGAATAGTACCTCACAATTGCAGATCTCACCTCTTAATCACAGGGGTCAACACTGTCCGATAATTAAGTTTTCCATCGTGATTATGTATTTGGGCCTCGCAGTTGCGATGAGTCAACCCAACACAGTCCATCGATTAACCTATTGAGATCGTGGTAGGACCACCATGCAATCCTGATAAAGGCTATTATCAAGGCTTACAATAGCATCACGTGTCTATGCCAACAACAATGAAGGGCCTAATGCACCAAATAATGTTGCACCAGTCGTTGGGACATTTGGAGAAATTTTGTCAATTGAACTTCGAGATTCGTTTGAGACCCTACAGAAGACAACCATATATGCTGCTAAACTAATTCAACGTTCTGAACTCAATGGCAATCTTGTACTTTTGAAAAGAAGTTATTTACAACAAATTAGCCCCCAGTACTCTATTTAGGCATTTTTAATAGTTTCCTAGATAAAGGGTCAAAATTTAAAATAAAGGCTCCAAGCCTAAACTACCCACACTACTAAATAAAATTGACATTCCGAATCTAATGGAATTGTCCAAATTGTCATCCGGTGCTTAAAACAAAAAATGTTGATCGAAGTCAAACCAATGGATTTTTAAAGCCTCTAAGAGTCTCAAACTCTCCCAAATCATTTATGGATGTATCGGGGACCATGGCAACCATCCCCATACCTCATAATCAACATATAGCAACTACGGAGAGGGGCAAGATGATAAAAGTACATAAAAAGGAAATTTCATATAATAGGTTGTCATATTATCCACCATTAAAAGACTAGTTCATCAAACTAAAAACAAATGAAGTACCTAAAGTAGTAAAAAGATAGGGGAATCTACAACGCATGTTTGAATTGACCTCACGAGTAGCCTTCTTAATAGGTTGATGTATCCTCTAAGATTTTACCGAAGCAATACTCTTAGACCTCAACTTCCTTGTCTGCCTATCTAGGATAGCTATAGGCTCCTTCTCAAAGGAAAAATTGCGGTCTAACACAATATAATCCCATCAAATCACACTGGCATCATCTAAATGGTATCTGTTCAATATGGATACATGAAAAATAGGATGACTAGCTGAAAGTGTGAAGGCAAAGCTAGTTTATGCACCATATTAGCATACTTCTCAAGAATCTTAAAATGGACAATAAACCTCGAACTCAGCTTTCTTTTCATCCCAAACCTCATCAAACCCTTTATAGGTGAAACTTTTTGCCGAACTAGATCTCCAACCATGAATGATACATAACAAGATCGATGGACAAAATAAGTCTTCTTCTTACTTTAGGAAGCCAGTAGCCTTTATTGAACCAATGTCACTCAATCCATCAAATCCTTTAACAAATTTATACCCCTACGTCTTACTGCAAATAAATCAAACCATTCTATGAGAGATCTACTCCTTCTCCAATATAAAGCCTCAAAAGGCATAGTTTAAATATTGAATGATAATTGTTGTTATAGAAAAACTCTGCTAGGGGAAAGTATTGGTCCATATGACTTCCAAATTCCATAACACATGCTCGTAGCATGCCCTCTAGAACTTGAATAGTCCTCTTAGAATGACCATGCATCTGAGGGTAAAAAGTTATGCTCAAATCAGTGAGTACCTAACTTACTCTGAATAGTACTAAAAAAACTTGAGGTAAACACATTACCTCTATCAGATACAATAGAAATAGGGACACCGTGCAATTGAATAATCTTCCTAATAGAGATTATCCAACTTCTCTACAGTATAGCTCGCCTTTATAAGAATGAAATTTGTTGATTTGGTCAACCGATCCATAATCACTCAAATAGATTCAAACTCACCTAAGGTCAGGGAAGGCTATTTATGAAATCCAAGGTGATTTATTCCCAGTTCCACTCGAGAATGGGCATCCTTTACATCAAACTACCAAGTAATTGATGTTCATACTTAACCTATTGGAAATTCAAACACTTAGGCACAAATTCCACAATATCCTTCTTTATACCACCCTATTAATAATGCTACTTCAAGTCATGATACATTTTCACCGATCTAGGGTGAATGAATTTCTAGAACAAGGAGCCTTCTCCAATATCAATCTAACCTATTGACCAACTCTTGACACATAGGCTCAACATCTAATCCTCAAAACACCATCAAAATTAAGAGATGTTTTCTTAGCCTAACCATTCAACACCTTATCACAAATTACCCTCAACCTATTATTATTAAATTAATTAGCTTGAATCTGCTCCATCAAAGAAGATCTAGCCTCAACAAAGGATAACACATGCTCGAGTGACGAAATATCAGGACCAACTAACTGTTTTGCTAAAGATTGAACCTCCAAGCCCAAAGGTTGCACCTGAGTCAAGAGATGAGCTAGACTCCCCATACTAGTTAAATTTTTGCTCAAGGCATCCATAACTTTATTTGCCTTTCTATAATGATAAAGAATAGAGATATCATAGCCATTAAGAAACTCAATCAAACGTCTTTATGTCATATTAAGATCTTATTGAATGAAAAAATACTGAAGGCTATGATGTTCTAAGAAATCTCATAATGGACCCAATACAAGTAATGTCACATTAACTTGAACACATAGATGACTGTTGCTAACTCTAAGTCAGGTGTAGGGTAATTCTTATCATAAGTCTTCAACTAACAAGAAACATAAGAAATCACCTTACCCTCCTACATCAACACAATACCTAATCTAACTCCTAAAGCATTTCAAAATATGGTATATCCCATGCACTGCTTAGGTAAAGTCAACATTGGTTGCAACGTCAACAACTCTTTGAGATTTTTTAATCTCATTTTACAAGTATCCGATCATTGAAATAAAACCTTCTTATGAGTCAACTTGGTCAAAAAAGCGATAATAGTTAAGAAACCCTTCATAAAATGCCAAATAATAAATTGCAAAACCCATAAAACTCTAAATATATATAGGAGAAGTAGGTCTTGCCCAATCACAAGTCATTATTATCTCGGTTAGATCAACCATAATGTCATCCTTGGTCGACACGATACCCAAGAAAGATATAGAATCCAACCAGATCTCCCACTTAGAGAGCATAGCATATAACTTCTTATCACACAATCTGTAAAGTACAGTCCTCATGTGTCTCACATGATGGACCTCATTCTTGGAATAAAACAAGATATTATCTTTAAATACAATCATAAAAGAGTTGAGATACAGTAAATATACCCAATTTATAAACTCTATAAATGTTGCAAGGGAATTGGTCAACCTAAAAGACATGGCCAAAAGCTCATATTGGTCGTATCTAGTCCAAAAAATTATCTACGGAAGATTCAAAGATCTAATCCTTATTTGGTGATACCCATATCTCATGTTAATCTTGGAAAACACTAAAGCATCTGATAACGCTCAATCTACAGCTCTCGTTTGAGTGTAAAGCGGTCGTTAGCAAATATAGAACCCAACCTGGGTTGGGTATCGATCCCACAGGGAATAGCTTGGTCAACAAGTAAGCAAAATTACTAAACTTTTGGTGCAAGTCTCGTAAGAAGGGGGATTCTTGTCGTGCAAGTAATTAAATAAAGTATCAAAATAAAAGCTGAAAATAAAAAGAAAGAATGTTACGTGAGTTGTAAACAATGAGAATTGAAGCGTTGGGGTTATGTCCACCTTCTGAGGTATACGTCTCTATTGGCTATGAGTGTGTAGAGTCTTGACATGTAATTGCTTATAGAGAATTGTAGTCGATGGTAAATCCAAGCGTCTCTCGACCTAAACAAGGACTATTTCACTTTAACTCTCTCGAGCTTAAAGTGTGTCTAGCGGTACAAATTCTCCAAGAGGTTAGTCCAGTTACGGCACTAGCTTTTTAATAGGAAAGGGTGTCCTACTACCTTGACATTATCTCTTTTCCAGACAAATAACCTTTCTCTCGAACAAGTTAAATGTTAGACTGGCGTTGGTCTATGCGTCTTCTTTTCTAGACAAGTAACCTTTCTCTCGAACAGGTTAGATGTTAGAATGGCGTGTTCTTGTGTTTGAACCGCAAAGGATGTAGATTTAAGATGAAGAGAATAATGATATAAGCAATATACGTGTCTGGAACTCACAAGCTCATAGCAATAGATAGTAACTCATTCGGCTTCCATAACCCCAACTAAGAGGTTTAGTTACCCATGAATGCGAAGGATATCACGTTTTGCATGGTGGATGGCGTGAATAGTAGGTGTTTGGCGTGTGGTTTTGGTGATTCCTTAGCAAGTAACGATTCTCTTGTTGTGGAATTTAAGAATAGAAGAATAGATTAGAAGTGTTTGTAGTGGAAGATGAGAAAGATGGAAGAAAATTAATAGTTTAAGAATGAATTTCTTGAATGAAGGGAGGAGTTGCCTCCACTAAGGGAGGACTTGATTAAAATCTCTAGCATGATAGGGTATTTATAATACTCCTATCCTACTCCTACTATGCTAATGAAATAAATAACCAAATCCTACTAAACTAAGGAAATACTTAACCCATTTGTACTAGGTTAATGTAACATTCTCCTAATCCAAATAAACTAATGAAATACATAACCCAATTGTACTAGGTTAATGTATCATTGTCAAAATCCAGCTTTGTGTATGTAAGTCCCCAAAGTCTTCAGAATTGTTGTTTTAGCCCGGGACAGATTTTCCATGCAGCAGATTTAGTCCTTTAGGCGTCCAGCTCCTTTCCACTTCGTTCGTGAGCTTTCTTTTGCGTCAAGTAAGCCATAAATTGCTGTATTTTGCATCATTTATACCTGAAACTTTCCTAATCACATTTGTTAGCTCATTTACAGGAAAAAGGACTAAAAGTGTATGAAATAGATAATTAGTTCTCAAAACTAGGCTAAAATATGGGCTAAATATATTGATATAGGCGCGTAAATTCGCCTATCATCAACACCCCACACTTAGAGCTTTGTTCGTCCTCGAACAACATATCATGTCCTTCTAAGCATTGACTTAAGGTTTTTACAGAAACAACACAAAACATTCTTCAAGACAAGCACAACAATTAGCAACGAAGAGTAGCTTTCCGATTATAAGTAGAAACAATTTAACCTCAAGCATAGACTCGTGATAGTGATCAACTCGCATGCAAACGTTAAGGTGCATAGAATCATATACAACTAGCCAAGACTCATCAACCATGTGTGTCTCACAATATAGTACCCATAATCACTCACAAATATAGCATATTTTTCAAACATGGGTATCACAAGCATATTTTCCTTGCACTCACTCTCACAAAGAATTCATATGTAGCAACTAATGACCATAAGCTTGCCTTTAATGTAGTACTCTACTAAATGTTGGAATGTTAAGATTAGGATCAAGTAGGTCTTTAGATGGTTGTAATGTAGGCTAAGGGACGGGTAGGACTATTTTGGCCAGAAATAGTGACTAAGTTTCTAAGCACTTTAATACATCACTTTGAGTCATTGAAACTTTTTTCTCTTTCAACCTTTCTTTACTATTTTATTCTACCACCCTTGTTCTCCTATTTTGTTTTTCAATTTTAAGCACAACTCACTTTTCAGCTTTCTTTTCCTTTTTCTTTTCACAAAATACCTCTTATGATAGCACTTTCTTCTTTTTCATAACACATTCAAGCACCATTACAATTTAAAGCATCCTACTCAACCAATTTCCTCTTATGTTGTCACATGACTTTTTCACTTTAAAGCACTTAGGAATTTGGATCAAATTACGGTCTTGAAAAAAAAAATGGATTAGGCTTACATACAAGGTTGTCAAAGAAATAGGCTAAAGGCTCAAAAGGGTTTAACTAGGATGATGTCCATGGGTAGGTAAAACTGAAGGTAAACATGTATAGGTTGCCAAAGAAATGCCTAAATCATATCCTAAACTTACATTCCTTATTTTCGCTTTGCATACATACGAGGCAAGTTCTAGCATCAGCCACATACATAGAATATACTATTAATCTCACACACACAAGGCACATGGTCGACTTGATTGGTAGTAATATAGACTCTCGACCCAACAAGTGAAGGAATTGAATCACACAATATCACATAATGAGTCACAACTAGAGCCTAAACGTCTCAATAGTCACAATTGTAGCACATACTCTTGTTCTAATCTCATGCTGCCTATCCAAATAATTTCATGCGTAGCTAGAAAAATTTTACTCCTAAAAAAAATAAAAAAACGTCACACGAAAAAAAATCACAAAAAAAATTTGGACTCAAAACAAAATAAACAAGCAAACATACAAACATAGCATGCAGATTCTGTCGACACCCCACACTTAGACTAGACACTGCCCTCAGTGGAAAATAAAGTCGAAGAACCTGATTAGTCGGACCCTTCCTCAATGTCGGGGGTCATACCCCCTTCGTCCGAATCATCGTAAGAGTCATCGTCAGAGTTCTCCTCAGCATCAGAATCAGGCAAGCGTCTATCATCATCAGTTGGCACGTCATCATCAAGAGGTTCCTCGAAATATACTCCCACTCCACACATCTCCCGGGCATGTCTGTTCATTGGGTAGTCGTGGTCCAGCTGTTGGAGCTCTTCAGCAGTTGGAATACGTCCACCACTCATCATAGTGAATCGTGTCATGCCATAGAGATGACGGAAGAAACTCTCGTCACGAGCGTGTCTCTCCGCAGTGGTAAGGTTGACTCCATGCGTTGTTTCAGCATCTTTGACCTTGGTGAGGTCAACCTTCTTTGGGGTATGTGGGAGTTTGTGGTCAGCTGGTTCCTCTTCTATATCCTCCTTCTGCAACATTGCTGTCAACAAATTGCCGAATGTGAAATGGGACCTGCTGTGGAGTCTGGCTTTTCTCATGGTAGATCGAATGATTGCCCCAAAGTTGATAGGGACATTCGTCATCAACGCATAAACCAAACACACTCTATCTCTCGATATCTTTGTGTATTGCGTCCCAGGAATAAGGCATGAGTTGACAATGCGCATCCAGATTCTTGCTTCCCTATTTAGGGGAGCATAGGGGAATGTGTTGTGACGGCCTGTTTCCTTATGTCTGCCCCATCTTGCCATTGATCTGCTTCCACAAAGCGTGTGTCTTATTGCTCTGTAAGGAGGCCTGATGTACAGCTCTTTGTATGGTGCAGTGTCGACCGAAGGTAGGCCTAGAAACGAGTTGATCCAATCCGCTGTAAGCTGTAACACTTGGCCCCGAATTTTGACTTCGTTGCCTGTTGTGTTTGGCGACCAGTTGGCATAAAACTCTCTTGTCAAGTCAAGATTGCACTCTCCCATGTCACGGAAGATGAAATCCAGCTTCAGAGCCATTATCTTAGCCAATATTTGCGGCTCCTTCTTTGCTAAGGTCTCCTTGTTGATTAAGTCGACGTGCACATATTTCTTTTCTTTGTTGCTGCTGTACCATGTCTTGGCGTCTTCCTCAAGAACCCATTTGATTCCGAACATTCTGCGTGGTAGGTGTGCTGAAGATGATTCTCCTTGGTCTTTTCGGCTTCTCTTTTTATCCTTTCGGGTTGTGGTAGCCTTCTCCTTGCCTTGCCTTGCTTTCGGTGCCATTGTACCTGAGACTAAGAATAATGTTAGTTGCAGCACAATCGCACTTTATACAATCTACATTCAAGCACTAGGGGTACCACCCCACACTTAATCTTGTTAGCACAAATCAGTGAAGTGAAAGTGGTCGAGTACTCAGACTTCGTCGACATACGTTTTAGGATTGTATTCCGACAAGAAAATCAGCATTACATCACTTATGAGCAGCCACTTGGACGTCTTTCATGGTGCATATAGCGACACTACAACATAGGAGTTACCGCATGGAATTGCTATTCGTACAACAAACACTACCTCCTACGTCGATAGTCACTATAACCTTATCCCGATGGCCGGGATGGTTAATCATGCAAGCATCCAAACAACACTCTCAAGCAATATTCATAGCCACATATGTTCAGCAAGTATCATAACAATGCCATTGAAACAAAATTCAAGTCGGAAACAAGTCAAGAATTCCATACGTATATATACAATCACACGATTTTGCAACAATTATCCACACACATGAACATCACCACCAATTTCTTATGATTTAGCATTTTGTAATAAGCATAGCAACGTAGTACTTACGATAAATAGATGAAGAATAAGAGAGAACTTACTTGCTTGAAGAGTGTGGAGAAGTTTGATGTGGATTGGAAGAACAAAGGAAGAAAAATTTGAGAGGATTTGGAGTGATATGCGGCGCCCTTAGGGTTGTTTCTAATGTGGTTGTGTAAAAAAAACAAGTCCCCTTTATATAGGAAGAGTATGGGTCGGGTTATGACCCATTTACAATCGGATTTGGGGACAAAATCACAGCATATGCGGCGCATATCCCTCGGCATATCACTTACATATGCGGCGCATTGTCCATGGCATAATGGGACATATGCGCCGCATATCCTATGGCATATCTAGACATATGCGGCGCATATCCTATAGCATTTGGTCTCAGTATCTCAAATGCCATAGCATAGGCGGCGCATAGTCAAAAGCACACCTAGGAATAGGCGGCGCATTGTGTATAGCACACTAGATTCCGAGTCCTTAGGTTATAGAATAGGTTGTGCATCGTTCGTGGCCTATTTTTACCAAGGCCTAGCCTTCCTCGAAGCCTATTATGACGTGAGAAAGGCTCAATTCATCGCCTTATGCATCACCATTCCTAACTTACCGACTTTACCATACAATGCGACCAAATCGTCAAGTGAAATCAATCTCCTCGTTGCATACTTCTTGCACCTATATTTGCTCAAAACACAATAAAAACGATTAGTACGATGGGTTGCCTCCCACCAAGCGCCTTAGTTTTGGTCGTGGCACGACTCTTATTTTTGGATTTTCATTTATCAAAAAGAAAAAAAAAAGAAAAAAAAATTAAAACGACGAAACGATAAAACGATAAAACGATGAAACGATGGGTTGCCTCCCATCTAGCGCCTTATTTATTGTCGTGGCTCGACATAGTTACCTCGAGTACTTAGACTTCGTCGAGGTAAATGGTGGATCATTTTCTGAAAGGATTTAGACGACAATGAGGCTTACCTGTGGGCATGCGATCTTTTTCGAGCTGGCTCATACGTTTCTCCGGAGAGTCACCAATTATATCATCAATAGTCCAACCCATAGCTCTCTTGTATCTCCTCAGAGCAGAGATGAGAGCTTCTACGTGCTGTTCACTTAAATCATCTGCTCTCTCAGGAAGTATATTTCTACTTTCCAGGAACACATACTTTAGATAATCGGGAAGCTCTTGCGATTCTAGCATTGGTGGCTCGTCAAAGGGAGTATTCGTTGTTGGTCGATTCTTGAGTTCACAATCCGGTTTCTTAGGAGTATAAGACTTTATTTCTGTTAGAGCACTCATAAGTTCTTCATAACCTTCATTATCTTCATGCTCAACTTTCAGTGGCACAGCAGACAATGGCTCAACAGTAGGTTGTTTCTCTATAGATAATGCTTTCATATCCTCATAATGAACATCAGCTACAGATGACTCATTCATATCGCTGGGCTGCTTCATTGTTTTGCATATATCAAACCGTACCACTTCGTCAACCACTTGCTTGCCTTTTGCTGAAGTTTCCAGCACCTTACCACTTTTGGTAGTGATGGCCATGCATGACCCATCATTCTTTGGGTTTTGCACAGTATCGCTTGGTAAGGTGCCAGCCTTTCTTTGATTAAATGCTGCTGAAAGTTGGCTCAATTGCTGCTCTATTTGCCTGATAGAAGTGGAATGAGAATCAACTAGTTGCTTCATGGAGGACAAATCATCAATCACCTCCTTAACTCCCGCGCTCGTTGCTTCCACTTCTTTCAATAACTTAGCCATCATGTCTTCCATACTCCCAGAATTAGATGTGGTGGTATCACGTCTACCTGGGGGAACGTACAAACCACTCTTTTCATTATATTTCTTCCAACTACCTTGGTCTTTGTTTCCAGATTTATCATAATGGTTCCGACCTTGGTTTCCTTGGGCATTCCCACGGAAACCCGTCTGATTGTTCAAGTAGTCGGCCTCCGCTTCAGAATTAGATTCGTCTCTTCCTTTTAGCGCTACAGCTTTCACTTTTTCGGTCTTCCCTGATAATAAGTGCTTTGTCAGAAGATCCATCTGCATTTTCATGTGAGCCATGTCTTGGTCACGATCTTCTTGTCTTCGCCTCTGCTCTGCAGTCATGCCAAAAGATACAGTAGATCTTGCTACCTCAGAATCCCTGGTATGCCAAGCTCTACTTTGCTTCGTCATCCGATCTAGCATATTGCTTGCCTGCACAAAGGTGAGGTTCATAAATGATCCACCTGCCGCATTATCAACCACTGGCTTAGTCACCGAATTCAAAGCTCTGTATAATATCTCCATCAAGTGGACATTGGTCATATGATGGTTTGGGCATCGCATTAGCTTCGTCTTGAACCTCTCCCATGTTTCGTGGAGAGCTTCAGAGGGAAGCTGACGAAAGTTGCTGATTTCATCTCTCAATTGTGCTTTTTTGGATGGCGGAAAGAATCTTTCTAGGAAAGCGTCTTTCAATTGCCTCCAATGAGTAATAGAATCAGGAGTCAGCCCATTCAACCACATAGTTGCCTCCCCAGACAGAGACAATGGAAATAGACGTAATCGAATTGCATTCTGTCCAACTCCAGGATTGTCGAATGACTTGCATGTAGAAATAAAGTTGATCAGATGCATGTTCGGATCATCGCCTGCTAGTCCACCAAATAATCCCTTGAGTTGCAAAAGCTGAATCATGGCGCTAGTGATATTAAACTTTGCTCCGGGTGCCAATGGCGGAAGAATAATAGCTCCGGTGGCACCAGGTCCATCAAGATCATCCTCATCATCATCAAACGGTATATGCACAGCTCGGCGTTTGGGCCTATATCTTGCTTGACGATCTCTTCTGTTTGCTGGTGTCGCCATCTCAGCAGTATGCTGTGGGTTTAATAGCTCTTCATCGCCCAGATCCTCATCGTCAAGATTTGTTGCTCGCCTACGGTTATCAATATTTTGTTGATGCACTTGAGCAGCCATCCTTTCAATTTCACGTTGTGCCTCCATTGATGCACTGAATAAACCTAAATAAAACAAAAACAACAACTAAAAGTAAAAGTACGAGAATCTTTGACCAAAGGGTCTAGTAATTATCACGAACTTGATTGACACTCGTATTCCCCGGCAACGGCGCCAATTTTTGATAACGCTCAATCTACAGCTCTCGTTTGAGTGTAAAGCGGTCGTTAGCAAATATAGAACCCAACCTGGGTTGGGTATCGATCCCACAGGGAATAGCTTGGTCAACAAGTAAGCAAAATTACTAAACTTTTGGTGCAAGTCTCGTAAGAAGGGGGATTCTTGTCGTGCAAGTAATTAAATAAAGTATCAAAATAAAAGCTGAAAATAAAAAGAAAGAATGTTACGTGAGTTGTAAACAATGAGAATTGAAGCGTTGGGGTTATGTCCACCTTCTGAGGTATACGTCTCTATTGGCTATGAGTGTGTAGAGTCTTGACATGCAATTGCTTATAGAGAATTGTAGTCGATGGTAAATCCAAGCGTCTCTCGACCTAAACAAGGACTATTTCACTTTAACTCTCTCGAGCTTAAAGTGTGTCTAGCGGTACAAATTCTCCAAGAGGTTAGTCCAGTTACGACACTAGCTTTTTAATAGGAAAGGGTGTCCTACTACCTTGACATTATCTCTTTTCCAGACAAATAACCTTTCTCTCGAACAAGTTAAATGTTAGACTGGCGTTGGTCTATGCGTCTTCTTTTCTAGACAAGTAACCTTTCTCTCGAACAGGTTAGATGTTAGAATGGCGTGTTCTTGTGTTTGAACCGCAAAGGATGTAGATTTAAGATGAAGAGAATAATGATATAAGCAATATACGTGTCTGGAACTCACAAGCTCATAGCAATAGATAGTAACTCATTCGGCTTTTATAACCCCAACTAAGAGGTTTAGTTACCCATGAATGCGAAGGATATCACGTTTTGCATGGTGGATGGCGTGAATAGTAGGTGTTTGGCGTGTGGTTTTGGTGATTCCTTAGCAAGTAACGATTCTCTTGTTGTGGAATTTAAGAATAGAAGAATAGATTAGAAGTGTTTGTAGTGGAAGATGAGAAAGATGGAAGAAAATTAATAGTTTAAGAATGAATTTCTTGAATGAAGGGAGGAGTTGCCTCCACTAAGGGAGGACTTGATTAAAATCTCTAGCATGATAGGGTATTTATAATACTCCTATCCTACTCCTACTATGCTAATGAAATAAATAACCAAATCCTACTAAACTAAGGAAATACTTAACCCATTTGTACTAGGTTAATGTAACATTCTCCTAATCCAAATAAACTAATGAAATACATAACCCAATTGTACTAGGTTAATGTATCATTGTCAAAATCCAGCTTTGTGTCTGTAAGTCCCCAAAGTCTTCAGAATTATTGTTTTAGCCCGGGACAGATTTTCCATGCAGCAGATTTAGTCCTTTAGGCGTCCAGCTCCTTTCCACTTCGTTCGTGAGCTTTCTTTTGCGTCAAGTAAGCCATAAATTGCTGTATTTTGCATCATTTATACCTGAAACTTTCCTAATCACATTTGTTAGCTCATTTACAGGAAAAAGGACTAAAAGTGTATGAAATAGATAATTAGTTCTCAAAACTAGGCTAAAATATGGGCTAAATATATTGATATAGGCGCGTAAATTCGCCTATCATCAGCATCCTGATGCTAGATAAATAAATCATTAATGCGAGAAAGAGAATACTTATTCTTGATGGTCACCTTGTTTAATTGACAATAGTCAATACACATATAAATAGAACCATCCTTATAATTCAAAAATAAGATAGGAGCACCCCAAGAAGACACAATAGGTCTAATGAAACCCTTTACTTAATAAATCCTGCAACTGTTCCTTTAATTCCTTTAACTCAGTTTGGTCCATCCTATAAGGAGGAACAAAATTGAGCTTAGTCCGCGGCTTAACATCAATAGCAAAAACCATATCATGATCCAAAGGCATATCATGCAAATCTATAGGAGACACATTCTGAAATTCCCTAACAACTTAGATAATTCTAAAATTCCCTAACAACTTAGATAAAAAAAAAGTGTGAAGCAACACAAGTATTACAAATAAAAGCCAAGAAAGACCGACATCTTTTTTCTAACATGTGGTGAGCGCATAAGATATAACTCCCTTTGGATTAGAATTAAGACTACCCTTTAAAGCTAACTTTGGCACAACCACAAAAGCAAAAGTCATGGTCTGACGTAATAGTACAAAATAGCATGATAGGAAGCTAACCAATCCACATTATAAAAATCATCCATATCTAGTATAATCAAGTCTACCTAAGTCTCACGTTCCACAAAGGTCACTACTTAAGATTGGTACACCCGATACACCAATAATAAATCTCCTACAAGGCTAGAAACATGAAAAGGCACAATAAAGTACTCATATAAAGCATAAAAATAGTAGGAAAATATTTAGATACATAGGAGAACATATATCCAAGGTAAAATAACATGTAAGTAGACCAGTAACAAAATGGGACAATACCTAAAATAACTATAATAGAGGCCTCTATCTTGGGTCTCCAAGATATAGTATAACACTAACCATGTCTGTTATTAGACTGAGTGACCCCATATTCACCACTATGACATCCCCTATATCTATATTAAGAATCTCTTGAACCATCTCTACCACTCTATGAACCACCTTTGACTATAGAAATAAGAGTAGGATAAAGTTAAAGTTATAACCCTGTTAGGGAGGACCAGACACATGCTAAGAAAAGTCCTTTACAAAATGACCAGCCTCGTGACATGTATAAAACTCTTGGTTGCCTGACTCAACTTATAGAATCCCAGATGTACAAGGATGACATCTATAATACCCCCATTTCCTTAACCTTAATTTTATCTCTAGAAGGCTAAGAAATGACTTTTTAAGTGTGTAAAATTTAAGACATATAGAATTTTCCTAATTTTGACTTTTTATCATGTGGGAAATTTAATTATCTTTTTAATGATATAAGTTTCGCCCAAATCCAATAACCGGGCAAGAAGTTATGTCTAATTTAAGTTCTAGTCTTAAAACAACATCATTTTAGTGCTTGGTACATCGCGGAGAGGGTCTATACGACAATTGTCAAATTCCAGTGGAACTTCGTGATAGTGGCCCGTTGTGGAGGACCCATATTTCCTAATAGTTAATTTCCCGTGGCCTAGGCGATTGTGATGCGTCGTACTAAAGTTCCAGGTCCCAATCAGTGGGACAACGCGATGGCTCCACATCGTGGTGACTCCCTGATTCCTATTTGTCAATATCCAGTAAGCCACTGCGATAGTACCGCGTTGTAGTGGCCCATAAAATTGGTTCCCAGTTTAATTTTTCTAGCTTTGTATAAAAGTTAAAATGGGCACTTTTGACTTTTTCCAAGCATATTAAACTATGCAAACACCAAATTAAAGTCATTTACAAGTATTGTATGAAGTTTTCTCTCAATAAAAACCCTAAGTATCCAAAACCTCATCCAAGAATCTCAAGAATCCACCATAGATTTTCTAAATTGAGTCAAGATTCAAGGTTCCCAAGTCAAGGGCTTCAAGAACCCTCATTCAAGAGTAAGAATAGAGTCCCAAAAGCGAGAATTCATCCAAAACTTCTAATTCAATGTATGCGGGGTTTGAACAAGGAAACTCCTTTCATCCTCGTGCCTAGAAGTTGTTTTAAATTACAAGAATATAGGGTCTCACATGTTTTCTTATGAAAATTAAAGTATGGGTTTGTACCCTTTGTTGTTGTTATAGAGATTATGAGAAGTTCCATGTTTTAGAAATTGAGATACGTGAGTATGTTGAGATTTTAATGCATAATGCTGAAATTCCAGATTTCTATATGACTTATGAATCCTTATGATCTCTAGTATGCATTTTGATGAGACTTAACTTATGATATAAATATAGGCCACTAAGCCCTACTTGAGAATTATAATTTTATGAAATTCTGTGCTATAAACATCTATGATTTGAGTACTTTGAGATTATTGAGAAATATTTGACCGTTTTGGTCATAATAGAGTTGGAATTTACAACAATGTTCTATTAAAATGAATAGTAATACATTTTGGTGTTCAATATAGACCCTTGAGTTATTTGGGGTGGATTTCCTAAGAGTTTTGAGCTGAGTATGAGAGTAGTATTTAGCACTGAGTTGGGTATGATTTCGAGGTCTCATACCCCAAAATTACATACCACCATAGGACTGAGATTTATGGGCCCGAGGCCAAGATAGTGATCACTGAGTTGAGCTTAAACTTTCTAGCAAGAGTATGGTGCCTCTCCCCAACATGACGTTTATTCCTTAGGAGGACAAGACGTTGGACTCCATGTAGCTCACATGGTTTATGTCGGTTATAAGAAACTCCCGAGTGTCCAAAATTATATAATCCTATGTTCTAAGTGTCCCAAGTCTAAAAGAGTTCTAGAGTTCCAAAGTGTTGAAAGTTCCTAAAAGTTTTGAGTCCTTGAGTTTTAATGAAGTTTTACTCTCCATTAGATAAAAGTATGAGTTTGAAAGTATTGTTTAAAAATTCTTTAGCCATTAAGTATTATGAATAAAAGGAGAGTAGAGATTTTATAGTTAAGTATAATGACTAACGAGATTTATATTTCATATTTCACTATTCATGATTCATGAGAATTTTAGTTTAGATTTATTCAAGAAATGCCAGTCATTCATATATGCATGCGTGATTTTATAAAGAGTAATGATAATGTTTATTCAAATGTATGCACCCCTATATACTCAGTACATTCCCAAATGTTGATCCACATATACATCTATGTGCTACATTGTCTTATAATATAGGTTCAGGTGCTCAGTCCCAGCCTCGTCAGTGATTTCTGAGTACCTTTGTCTACATCTCCACAGTGGTGAGTCCTTATGGTTCGAGGACCTATCTTCAGACATTTTAGTATTTAGATATATTATTGCTTCCAATTTAGTTTGAGTCAGTTGGGGACCTATTCCAATGGGTCTCTTGTCATGGAGTAGTATAGGCTTTGTCAGACTAGTTATCAGATTGTTAGTATGTTGAGATTTCCAGTATTATGGTTGTTTGGACTGAGTATTTTCTTCGTATTTTCTATCATTTGATATGACAGTACCAGTATTTTATTTATTTTATTTTGAGATAAGTTATTATATGTAGTAATAGGTTCAAATGGTTAGCTTGGGGCTACCTGTAGCCTTAAGCACCGTGTGACGCTTTGGGATGAGATTTTGGGGCATTACAAACTTGGTATCAGAGCCTATAGTTTAGGTATTCCTAAGGAGTCTAACAAGTGATGTTAAGTAGAGTATTGATCATCGGTGTGTAGCGCGCTACATTAATAAGCAAGAGGCTACAAAACATTTTAGGAAAAAGTTGTTTTTTTCTTCAAATTCTATCGTGCCTATAGTTGTCCCCCTCATCTGATAATTCGTTCTTTTCTATTTTAGAAAATCCTTCTTGAAGAGATAACACCCGTAGAAATGATAATGAATAACCCCAGCCTATCGATCCATTGAATAAGACTGTCTCATGCTGAGTTGTGGTTGGCCTTCAGGCGTTAGCCCAAGCAGTCACCGCTAATGTTCAAGCCAATAACCAGGCCGTAATTCCATATTAGAAAGGAGGTGATTTAGATGCCACTAGGATTCATGATTTCATGTGGATGAATATGCTAGAGTTTTATAGGTCTAAGGTAGGTAAGGACCCACAGTTATACCTTGAGGAGGTGAGAAAGTTCACATAGGTGATGTATGTTTCTGAGGAAGAAAGTGTTGAGTTGGTGTCTTATAGTTTGAAAGACATAGCGTATGACTGGGTGGTTGCATGGAAGAAGAGTAGAGGGAGAGGTGATGCCCCTATTACTTGGCAGGTATTCCAAGATGCATTCTTGGACAAATTCTTCACACTTGAGATAAGAGAAGCAAAGATTGAGGAGTTTATGAACTTAAGGCAGGGATCCATGACTGTTAAAGAGTACTACTTGAAGTTTAACTAGTTAGCCAAGCATGATCTTGATTTGATTTCTGACACCTGATATGTGAGCAAAAGCTAACTCATTTAATGCCTTTTAGCTCAAAATAATTGCAAAGTCTTAAGCAAATTTTGGTTATTTTTGATCATTTTCTTGTGATACTATAGTTGTATCAAGGATGGGAGGAAAACATAGGAAAGATGAACAAAATAAGTAAAATCTGGTACAAGTGAGCTGATATGAGTCTGATGGCATTTCTTGCAAGCCGTCAGAGATGTGGTAAGCTACCAGAAAAAGGCATCAGAAAGAACAGTGAAGAAGATTTGTTGGATGAAGGTGGCGACATTCTCAATATGTCATCACAAGTGTGGTAAGCCGTCAGAAGACGCCTTCAAGTGGCATAGAACATGGTGAAATAAGCTGAAGGTCTGACGACATTTGCTACACGCCGTCACTTTTTTGGTAAGACATTAAAGGACATCGTCAGAGTGAGACAAAATAGGTTATGAAGGCACGACTTCTGATGACATATTTGAGACGCCGTCAGAAGCCTGACGATCTACACCAATATGCCATCACCTAAATTTGAGCCCAACTATGATTTTGTTATTTTATTACCTTAATTAGGCTTTAGTATAAATAGAAATTTTAAGGGCTTTTAAATTATCAAGTTTTCAATATTCAGAACAAGAACTTTGGAGAGAGAAATATGTACATTGTTCTCTTTTGCCAATTATTCTTAGTTTCCATTCTTATTAACTATTCTTGGGTTTCTAACTTGGGATTTAATTGAAGAAATTGCCTTTTGTTTTTCTTCTATACGTAAGTTGATTATTATCATCATAAATTCAACTTGTGATTTCTTTCATCAAATCATGAGCAACTAATTTCATTAGCTGGGGTTATGGGATACAAGGATTAGGTTTTGATATGATGCTAGGTGTTTAACGGATTCAAGGAGTAGTAGAACATCTTGAAATTCTGTTGTTTTAACTAAAATCTAGTGGTTGCAAACATTAGATTATGCCTTAGGTTTTATTTGCTTATAACGGAGAAATAGACTAGAGAACGAGAATTATCACCAGGGATTCGAAAGCTACCAACCTTCTGTTTAATGATTAATACCGTAACAGGATTAATATACCTGAGATAACATCCAATTGGAAATAGATAGGTTTTCTAAGTTTGAGAGAATTAGATAATAAATTGTCTAGTGAGGTTGAGAGATAAGCTAGGTAGTATAGTCGTCAGGGATATTCTGCTGTTTCCACTTATTCTGAGAATCTCGAGCATTACCTAGTATCTGTCAATTCCTGAAACCCATGGTGAAAATAACTCTAATTTTCCATCTAGATTGATTACAAACAAGAATATATTGAAGTATTGAAAGAGAAAATTAACTCTCTGTGAACCTTAAACCCCTATTTTATCCTTTTATATCGATTGTTTGAATACAAATTGTAGCTTTAGTTTCAAACTAGTTTAATCGCCACTCACATTATTCCCTGTGGATTTGACCCCGACTTTGAAGTTGGGTAAATATATTGACGACGATCGCCTTACACTAAATTGAGGTGTAAGTTGAGCGTTATCAAAAATGACACTGTTACCAGGGAACAATTTGGCGTATTGAGTTAGTTTGAAATTTTAGCTTACTTGCTTGGATTCAAACTTGTAAATATTTGTTATGATTTCCTTTGTTCTTGTGTTATGTAGATTTTCTTTATTTTTGTTTATTTCTTACTAAGGCATCATGGAATAAATGTAAGTTTGATGGTTGAAAATCTTATCTGGATGATCCATGTCCATATTATGATGGACCCCACTTTTGGCAAGAATACTCCCCGGAGAAAGATGTCTGCACCATCTCCATCTACCGGGTGTATAATTGTTCTTTATGTGGTGGTCATGATGGACATTGGAGTGATTGCCCAAATGCCCCTTCCCCCTAATGCGCTAACCCAGGTTCTAGTTCTTCTTATGAGTGTGACAGGTCTTATGGTCAAGAAAAGGAAGAACGAAGCACTGGAAAGAGTGACATTGAAGCTATGCTTTAATAAATGTTGGATCGTATAGACACAATGAATGTTACCATATGTGATATACGTCAAGACATTAGGGCATTTAATAAGGGAAGAGAAAGGATAGAAGAGATGGATATCGAGGTCAATCATCCAAAACACTTTTATACATTATATTTAGATGATATCTTATCTGTGGAATTATTTAAAATAATGGAAGAGTGTGACGATGAAGAGCAAGATTCCTATACTGATGATGAGCTTGATGTTGATCAACCCTTGGAGATTTCCCAACCAACTGAGCCAACCATGAGGGATGATTCTAAGATTGAGGGAATGGTGCTAGAGGCAAAAAAAAAAAAAGCCAAGTCAATGTCTTATGAAGACTCTAGCCCAATTCAAAGTAAAAATGTTGAGAAGATGAATAAAAGTGAGTGTGTAGAGGATAGTGTAAATTTGAAGTAGGATTTGTTGGGCCACACTCAAATCATTTTTTCACATTATGTTTAGCTGATATCTTGTCTGTGGAATCATCTAAACTAGTGAAAGACTATGAATATAAGGAACAAGAATCCTATATTTTTTATTTTACACTTGATAAGCAACATAAAAACACACCTCACTTTAAGGTCGAGTTGTTTACCATGCATCATTCATTACTCGGCTTTTTAATCTTTGTACCACATCCCTATGAGCGAGGCAAAAAGATGGACTCTAAGTTGAGGGTGAAATTCATATCCTCAAGGTGGAGGAAAAAACTGAGTTGGGTCATGCCGCAACATTAAAATAGGCACTTCTTAGGAGGCAAGCCAAGGTAATTTGTTGTTTGTATTCGTATTATATGATTGACATCAGATCTTCGCACCCATGGTGCCACAGGTATGTTTCTAACTCTCTTGTTTTTATTTGATGTGTTGGGAACAATGCATGATATTAAGTTGAGGGTGGGGCTACTTGTAGTTGTTGATGTCCTTCTGGGTTTTTTGTTGCCGTGCTTCTTTTCCCTGGAGTCTTGTTCCTAGTAGAGACGGCATGTTTAGGCGTATTATGTTTTGTTTTATGATGTGTTGTAGTTAATTGGGAGAAAAATAAGTATCTAGGATAGTTTACATATTTTTGTTGATTTTTGAGACTGATAAACACCTCTCCGTTGGTCTATTTTATAAATGTATGATATACATTTATGTGTGACCACTGTGCATCTTGTTATGACATTAGTACTAGTGACATGATATCCACTGCTAAACAATCGCATGAACCGGATAGGTAGTATGTTGTGATGGACCTTTGTGCCATGTGTGTGTGAGATACTACTTAGTTCCCTTTGTGTGTTAAATCCAGAACTTTCCCGATTAGTCTTACTTTGGTTGAAATATAGGGGTTAGGAAAGGATCATAGGTCGTTGTTGATGTTAGTCCACTTTTAGCCTAAATGACCTTCCCTGTTATGCATGATATCTCTTGATCCTTATTTTGATCCTGAATTGACCATTTCTTTCTATGACACCTATCACCTTCCCATTTATATCATAATGAACCTATTTTGGCCCTGGTCCTTCTTGGACACTGTGCACCTTGACTTAGGTAAATAGCCTAAGTTGAGGGTGGCTATCATAGGGGTGCGTGATGTAAAATAAGTATGAGAAATGATCGAATAAAATAAAAAAGAATAAAAAGTAGGGTGTTGTGGAAAAAGAATAAGAAAAGAATAGTTGTGAAAAAAAAATGAATAAGAAACGCCACATCCATCCTGAATAATGTGTGATCAAGAAAAAGAGAAAAAAAAGAAAAAGGTTAATAAGTGAATCCCAAAAGTTAAGGTAGTGCCAAGGAGGCTTAGTCATTCTAAATGACATTGAATATCATACCAGCCCTTAGGCTACATTACAAGCCGAAGAAAAGACCTATAGTGATCCTAACTTACCTGTCTGGAACCTTGGTAATGAAAATAAGGGCAAGCATATGGTATTTGACATATATTGATTGGAATTTCTTTTTGAGAGTGAGTGTCTCTTGACCATCCCCGCATTGACATGCTTGAGTTCATATATGAGTGAGGAGGGACTTCTTTGTTGTAAGGGCACATCGGTTGCATTGCTTGCTATTTACTTTTTTGGGTAGTGTAACTTGTACATATTAATGGTTATTATTGCTGAATTGATGCCATATCTTGATTCCTTTGGGTCACATTGTTAATCTTCATGGATATGCACTATTGGATTGAACGTAGAGAGGGGCATGAGTTTTGAGCTAAACTTGATAATCAACGGTGATAGGTATCTTATGTGTCTCTTGGTTAAGCATCATAGTATGGTGTTATGTAGTTTCTTGAGGACAAGTAAATGTTTTAAGTTGAGGGTGTTTATGTGTGAGCAAAAGCTAACATATTTAATGCTTTTTAGCTCAAAATAATTGCAGCCTTAAGAAACTTTTGGTTTTTTTTGATCGTTTTCTTATGATATTGTATTTGTAGCAAGGATGGGAGAAAAACATAGGAAAAATGAACAAAATAAGTAAAATCTAGTATAAGTGAGCTGGTATGAGTCTGACAGCATTTCGTGCAAGTCGTTAGAGATGTGGGAACCTACCAAAAAAAAGCGTTAGAAAGAACAGTAAAGAAGAGTTGCTGGATGAAGGTGACGACATTCTCAATATGTCATCACAAGTATGGTAAGCCGTTAGAAGATATTGTCAAGTGGGACAGAACATGGTGAAATAAGCTGAAGGTTTGACGACATTTGCTACATGCGTGACTCCTCTGGTAAGCCATTAGAGGAGATCGTTAGAGTGAGGCAGAACAGGTTAAGAAGGCACGACTTCTGATGACATATCTGAGACGTCGTCAGAAGCCTGACGATCAACACTAATATACCGTCACCTAAATATGAGCCCAGCTGTGATTTTGTTATTTTATTACCTTAATTAGGCTTTACTATAAATAGCAATTTTGAGGGTTTTTAAATTATCAAGTTTTCATTATTCAGAACAAGAACTTTGGAAAGAGAAACACGTACACTGTTCTCTTTCGCCAATTATTCTTAGTTTTCTTTCTTATCAACTATTCTTGGGTTTCTAACTTGGGATTTAATTGAAGAAATTTCTAGTTGTTTTCCATCTAAACGTAAGTTGATTATTATCATCATGAATTCAACTTGTGATTTCTTTCATTAAATCATGAGCGGCTAATTCCATTAGCCAGGGTTACGAGATCTAAGGATTAGGGTTTGATATGATGCTAGGTGTTTAACGGATTCAATGAGTAGTAGAACATCTTGAAATTCTGTGGTTTTAACTGAAATCTAGTGGTTGCAAACATTAGATTATGCCTTAGGTTTTATTTGTTTCTAATGAAGAAATAGACTAGAGGATGGAAATTATCAACAGGGACTCGAAAGCTACCAACCTTCTATTTAATGATTAATGCCGTAACTAGATTAATCTACCTAAGATAACATCCATAATAGTCTAAGTTTCTTGAGTTACCAAGTCACTCTAAGTCATTAGTCAAAGAGTTTGAGTTGAGTTCAATGATTTAGGAGATTTATGAAGCATGTGTTGTTATTGATGATTTATGGAAATTATATTTTAGGAAATTCAAGCAAAGAGAGTCATTATTGTTTGCATGCATGATTTTATATTAAATTTATGATATTATTTAAAAATGTTGCATACACCCCCACATACTCAGTACATTCCTAAGTACTGATTTCCATACTCTTCTGCGTTCTATATTTTCTCGTGATGTAGGTTCAGGTGCTCAGTCTCAACAGCGACAGAGATCTTTGAGTACCATTATCTTTATTTCTGCAGTTGGTGAATCCTCATGGTTTGAGGACCTATGTTTCTTATTTTGTCTTGTTAATAGATGGGTCTTTCCTTTCAAATCAGTATGAGTCAGTCGGGGGATCTATCCCAATGGTTCCTTAGTCTTATGTAGTAGAGTCTTTGTTAGACTAGAGTACCAGTATGTGCAGAACTTTAGTATTTTGATTGTCCAGAATAGTATCTCTTCATATTCCAGTGTGTTCATGGCATGATTATTCTTTCTTACTCTAGCTTGATTTTCTTCATAGTGAGTTCTGAATGTGATGACAGTCTTAAAGGGTTAGCTTGATGCCACGTGTGGTCTTAAGCACCAAGTGACATCTTGGGATAGGTTCTAGGGTCATTACAAGCTTGGTGTTAGAGCCTAAGGTTCAAAGAGTCCTAGGGAGTCTGATAAGCCGTGTTACATAGAGTCTTGATCATTGATGTGTAGTGCACCACATCTATGAGCAAGAGGCTACGGGTCATTTTAGGAAAATGCGCTTCTTTTCTTTAAAAGTCTATTGTGCCTATGACTATTTCTTTTTGCTGTTAATTTGTGCTCTTTTACGACAGAAAATGCCTCCTCATGGAACTCGTAGAAATAATGAACGACCTCAACCCGTTGATCCTTTAGGTGAGACGGTGTTCCACGTAAAATTCTGGGCAGCTTTTTAGGCACTAGCCCAAGCGGTTACCACCAATGCTCAAACCCGTGCGCAGGTTATAGTTCCACCTCTGCAAGAAGGTAATTCAATGGCAGCTCGAGTTTATGACTTTATACGGATGAATCCGCCAGAGTTTTATGGGTTAAAGACAGGTGAGAACCAGCAGATGTATCTTGATGAGGTGAAAAAGATCACCCAAATTATGCATGTAACGAAGAAAGAGAGTGTGGAGCTAGCTTTCTATCACTTGAAAGATATTACTTATGATTGGGTGAAGATATGAAGGAAGAGTAGAGGGGAAGATGCCGCTCCCATGACTTGGTAATTGTTCCAGGACGTGTTCTTAGGCAGATTCTTTCCCTCGGAGCTGAGGGAAGCAAAATAAAAGAATTTATGAACTTAAGACAGGGCTTAATGACTTTTAAGGAGTATTATCATAAGTTCAATCAGTTATCTAAGTATGCTCCCAGTATGATGACTGATTCTAGAACTAGTACGAGTAAGTTTTTGGCTGGTGTATCTGGTTATGTTCTGATAGAGTGTAGGTCCACTATGATTAATAAGGACACAAACCTTTCTAGACTAATGATATATGCTTAGCAAATTAAAGCATACAAGGTGAAGGAGAGAGAAAGAGTTAGGGAAAATAAGAGGGTTAGATCAGACCAGTAGGGATATAGTCAGACAAGATTTTTGGGAGGGATCCGCTCTCAGTTCCAAAGTCATTCACTTGTGTCAGTACCTTCATCAGCTAGTACTCCCGCATTCAGAATTAGGCAGGAGCAGGATAATAGTCCTACTATGTCCATGTCCCAAGATAGTGTGAGTAACAGACCTCGTCCTCCCCCATGTCCAAAGTGTGGTAGGGACCATCCTTGTGAGTGCTTTGTTGATCGGAGGGTTTTTTTTTGGTTGCAGTAAGTTAGGCCACAGATTCAAGGATTATTCATATGCCAGATAGGGGAGTCATGATGTTCGTCCCCAGAGTCAGGCTATTAGTGCTCCAACCCCTTTAGTTTGTCCTAATCCTCCTCAGGGTGCCTCATCTAGTACTGCAGGTGGTCAACGCCAGAATCTCTTTTATGCTATACCACCCTACCAGGAGCAGGAGGATTCACTAGATGTTGTTACTGGTACACTTTGTGTCATTCATTTTGATATGTATGTATTGATGGACCCTGGGTCAAGTCTTTCTTATGTGACTCCGTTGGTGGCTGTGAATTTTTAAACTAGTGCTGGAAAGATTCTTGAGCCTTTACTAGTTTCTACACCAGGGGTTGAATCTGTTATTGCTAAACAAGTAAATAAGAAGTGTCCTATAAAAGTCCTTGACAGAATCATGTTTGCAGATTTGATTGAGCTAGATATGGTTGATTTTGACATTATTCTAGGTATAGATTGGCTTCACTCTTGCTATGCATCTATAGACTATCGTACCCATGTAGTTAAGTTTTAGTTTACCAACGAGCCAGTTTTTGAGTGGTCCAGATATTCTGTAGCTCCCAAGAGTTGATATCTTACCTTAAAGCCAGGAAATTGATATCCAAGGGTTGTGTCTATCATTTGGTTTGAGTTAAAGACACTAATTTCGAGACTCCGACTGTTCAGTCTATTAGCGTTGTCAATGAATTTCTTAATGTTTTCCCAGAAGATCTCCCAGTGGTACCTCTCGATAGAGAGATAGAATTCAGGATTGATCTTCTTCCTGATATGCAGACTATTTCTATTTCTCCATATCGTATGGCCCTCACAGAACTTTAGGAGTTGAAAGAGCAACTCAAAGATCTTCTTGATAAGGGTTTCATAAGGCCCAGTATATCTCCTTGGGGAGCAACCATTCTATTCATGCAAAAGAAAGATGGTTCATTGCGTATATGCATTGACTATCATCAGCTCAATAAGGTCATAGTCAAGAACAAGTACCCTCTTCCTAGAATTAATGACCTGTTTGATCAGCTACAAGGTGCCAATTATTTCTCAAAAATAGATTTGAGATCTGGCTATCATCAACTTAAAGTCAGAGAGTGTCATATTCCAAAGACAACTTTCCACACCCGTTATGGTCATTTTGAATTCCTGGTCATGTTCTTTGGGCTAACAAATGCCCCAGCAGCTTTTATGGACCTTATGAATTGGGTGTTCAGACAATACCTGGATATGTTTGTTATTGTATTCATAGATGACATTCTTGTGTACTTCCAAAATAAAAATGATCATGTAGATAATCTTTGAATTGTCTTGCAGACCCTTAGAGATTATTAGTTGTTCGCTAAATTTAGCAAGTGTGAATTTTGGCTAAGGTCAGTTGCCTTCCTAGGTCATATTATTTCTTCTGACGGTATTTGAGTTAATCCTCATTAGGTAGAAGCTGTGAAAAATTAGCCTAGACCTATCTCTCTGTCTGATATTAGGAGTTTCTTGGTCCTAGCTGGTTACTACCGTCATTTTATGAAAGGTTTCTCTTCCATTGCTGCTACTTTGACCTAGTTAACCCTAAAGAAAGTTAAATTCCTGTGGTCAGATTCCTATGAGAAGAGTTTTCAAGAGTTGAAGATTTGACTTACTTCATCCCCTGTGATGACCCTGCCTAATGGTGTAGATGATTTTGTGGTGTATTGTGATTCTTTGAGAGTTGGTTTGGGGTGCGTGTTGATGCAGAAGGGTAAGGTTATAGCCTATGCCTCCCGACAGTTGAAACCTCATGAGAAAAATTATCTGACCCATGATCTTGAATTAGCTGCCGTGGTTTTTTCCTTAAAAATCTGGAGACACTACTTGTACAGCGTTCATGTTGATGTCTTTACAGATCACAAGAGTTTGCAGTATGTGTTTACTCAAAGAGAGTTGAATCTTCAACAGCGGCGATGGTTAGAATTGCTAAAGGACTATGATATAAGTGTGTTGTATCACCCGGAAAAGGCTAATGTAGTGGCGGATGCTCTTAGTAGGTCGTCCATGGGCAGTGTAGCGCATATAGATGAAGATAAGAAGAAGTTAGCCCACGAAGTGCATCTTTTGGCTAGGTTAGGTGTTAGATTGCTTGACTCAGCTAAGGGTAATATTTGGGTTCAGGGTAGTTTAGAATCTTTCCTAGTTTTGGAAATAAAGGAGAAGTAGGACATGGATTCTCGTTTGGTTGAACTAAAAGGGTCCGTCAAAGACCAAAAGGTGGAGGTTTTCTCCTAAGGGGAAAATGGTGTATTGATATTTTAGAATAGATTATGCATGCCTGATGTTGACAATTTAAGGAAGAGAATTATAGCTGAAGCCATGGAGCGTGATATTCTATTCATCCCAGTGCTACCAAGATGTACCGTGATTTATCTGAAATTTAGTGATGGAATGGTATGAAGAAGGATATAGAAAGTTTGTAGAGAAGTGTTCAACTTGCCAACAAGTTAAGATAGAGCACCAAAGACCCGGTGGGATGATACAAGAATTTAGCATTTTTACATGAAAGTGGAAAGAGGTGAACAGGGATTTCGTGACAGGTTTACCTCTTTCTCATCATCATCATAATTCTATATGGGTCGTTGTAGAGAGGTTGAGTAAGTCTATACATTTCCCGCCAGTACATACATTTTTCATCGCTGAGGACTATGTTAAGTTGTACATTCAAGAGTTAGTCAGGTTGCATGGAGTTCTATTGTCTATCATCTGCGATAAAGGTACCCAATTTACTTCTCATTTTTGGAGGGCTTTTCAAAAGAGTCTCGGTACCCAAGTTCATCTTAGCTCTTCTTTTTATCCGCAGACCGATCAGGCTGAGATAATTATCCAGACTTTGGAGGATATATTGAGGGCATGTGTTCTTGATTCCAAAGGAAGTTGGTATGAACATTTTTCATTGATTAAATTTGCGTATAACAATAGTTTTCATGCTAGCATTGGAATGGCTCCGTTTGAAGCTTTGTATGGGAGGAGATGTAGATCACCCATAGGTTGGTTTGAAGCGGGTGAGGCTGCTGTGATTGGACTTGATTCTGTATTCGAGGATATGGAAAAATGTAAGCTGATTAGGGAGAGGTTGACGACAGCCCAGAGTCTTCAGAAGTCATATGCAGATAAGAGAAGAAGAGCTCTTGAGTTTGAAGTTGATGATTTAGTGTACTTGAAAATTTCTCCCATGAAAGGGGTGAGAAGGATTGGAAAGAAAGGAAAGCTTAGTCCCCGATATATTGGCCCTTATAGAGTTTTGCAACGTGTAGGGAAATCAACTTATGAGGCTGAGTTGCCTGCAGAGTTATTAGCTGTCCATCCTGTCTTTCACATTTCTATGCTCAAGAAACACATTGTTGATTCTGTTTTTGTTGATCCGTCAAAAATCTCTGATGTTCAGGATAGACTTTCTTATTATGAAGTTTTGGTCAAGATATTAGATTATCAAGTGCGTAGACTAAGGAGCAAATAAGTTCCCTTGGATAAAGTTTTGTGGCAAAATCAATCAGTTGAGGGTGCTACTTGGGAAGCAGAAGCAGATATGAGAGTTAAGTACCCCCTATCTCTTCTCTGTGAGTTCGAATCAAGCCAAAGGTACCATTCTTCTTAAATTCAGTTCCCTACTAATCCAGCGTATTCAATTATATAAATGTCTATTCTATAATTCATGCATTCTATGAAGTATTCAGAAATCTAGAGAAAAGTAAGTCGATTGAGAAAATTGTTCCCATAAAGTAATTCCAATTTTGTCTTTGGTCATGAGCCTAACTAGCAACATTCGAGGATGAATTTTTCCAAGGGGAAGATATTGTAATACCCCGATTGTTCCTTAAGCCTAAATCTGTCTTTTGAGTCGATAGGGTGGCTTCCAAAGTGATTGACTTTTATATTATGTAGATCATTGAATAAGGTTTCCATCGATACTAATTTCATCAAAATCTGACATCGGACGAGAAAGTTATGGTCGTTTTACTAAGCGATATCGGAATCGCCTAGGCCTGACTATAGACTTAAAGGACCGCCAAGTCCTTGGTGGACCGTCAAGCCAAGGCATTAACCCCTTTTTTTGGCCATCGTGCAATGGCCAAAATGGTGGGCCACCAAAAATTTGATGGATCGTTAAGGGGACCATCAAATCGAGGAAGAATGTCCTGTATCTGGCCCCCGAGTGACGGATATCTGGTGGATCGTCAGTTTCCTGATGGATCATCACTTCCGCCATCACATCGAGGCAAAATGGCCTAGTTTTGGAACTCGAGTGATGGATGATCTAGTGGACCATCAGTTACTCTGATGGACCGTCAGTTTAACCGTCACAGACCCGATCGACAATTTTTTAACTCATTTTTTAGGGGCATTTTGGTCATCTCCGCCCATTTTGGTCTTGTATATATGTATATCCAAGTAGAGAAGAGAAGTTTATTTTTTCTTCTTTCTCTTTCATAACCCTCTAGAAACTAGGGTTTTTTCCAAAATCCTAAATCAAATCTTCTCCAAGAAATTTAAGAATTTTTCCAAAGATTTCACCAAGTTGTTCAAGAATTAAGTTCTCCAAGTCAAAGACATCAATAAACTTAGCTCAAAAGTGTAAAGAAGAGTTTCCAATCAAGATTGTTCATCTTAAAAATCATAATCCAAGGTATGTGGGGTTCGAAAAAGAACATTTCTTTCATTCTTGTGCCCAAAGATTTAATTTCTATTGAATTTCATGATTTTTGCAAAGTGGGTTTATACCCAAATTACTTAATCAAGGATTTATGAGATTTGACCTAAATAAGATTGACATATATGACTGCATCATTGTCCTATTTCTTAAATTGAGAATTTATGCTTTTCCATGAGAAGTTTGACGATTGAATATATATTGATATTTAGTTTGAGGGTCAAGAATGAGTTCTATGATGTTTTATTGAAGTTTTGATACTTGATATGATTTGATAAGAAAGTGTACTTGAAAATAAGAAAGATTATTTTGAGATTGAGTCGAGTTAGGAATCCACAAGTTGATTATGATTCATAAATGAGATATATATTTATATTTGGGTCTTCATGATAGACCCTTGAGTTGATTAAGGTGGATTTCCTAACAGATTCTGAGCTTAATTCTGGGAGTAGTATTTAGCACCGAGCGGGAAGTATGGGTTTAGCTCATCCTACTTTCCCAGAACTACGTGCCACTATAGGATTAAGATTTAGGGACAAAGGCCAAGACAGTGATCACTAAAGTTAAGGTTCTACTCCAATGGAAAGGATAGAACAGCTCTCCCCCACGTGGACAAGACGTTGGACTCCATGAAAGCTCACATGGTTTATGTTGGTTATAAAAAACTCCCAAGTCTATAATAATCTAAGTTTCTTGAGTTACCAAGTCACTCTAAGTCATGAGTCAAAGAGTTTGAGTTGAGTCCAATGATTTATGAGATTTATGAAGCATGTGTTATTGTTGATGATTTATGGAAATTAAAATTTTCAGGAAATTCAAGCGAAGAGAGTCATTATTGTCAGCATGCATGATTTTATAATACATTTATGATATTATTTAAAAATGTTGCATACACACCCACATACTCAGTACATTCCCAAGTACTGATTTCCATACTCTTTTGTGTTCTATATTTCCTCATGATGTAAGTTCAGGTGCTCAGTCTCAGTAGAGACAGTGATCTTTGAGTACCTTCATCTTTATTTTTGCAGTTGGTGAGTCCTCATGGTTCGAGGACCTATGTCCTTAATTTTGTCTTGTTAATAGATGGTTGTTTCCTTTTAGATCAGTACTAATCAGCTGGGGGATCTCCTTAGTCTTATCTAGTAGAGGATTTGTCAGACTAGAGTACCAGTATGTGCAAAACTTCAGTATTTTTATTGTACAGGACAGTATCTCTTCATATTCCAGTATGTTCATGGCATGATTGTTCTTTCTTACTCTAGATTGATTTTTGTCGTAGTGAGTTCTGAAAGTGATGAAAAGCTTAGAGGGTTAGTTTGAGGCCACGTGTGGTCTTATGAACCATGTGACATCTCAAGATAGGTTCTCGGGTCGTTATAGGTCAAGTTTCAGTTTCCTGATAAACCAGTTTTTGAGTGGTCCGGTAGTTCAGTATCTTTCAAGAGTCATTTTATCTCTTATCTCAAAGCTAGAAAGCTAATATCCAAAGGTTGAATCTATCACCTAGTTAGTGTCAAAAATACTAAGTCCGAGGCTCCAACTATTCAATTAGTTAACATTGTTAATGAGTTTCCTGATGCTTTTTCGGAAGATCTCCCAAGGCTACCTCCCGATTAGAGATAGAATTCAGGATTAACCTTCTTTCCAAAACTCAACCTATTTGTAATCTGCCATACCATATGGCTCCTGCAGGGCTTAAGGAGTTGAAAGATCAACTCAAAGATCTGTTAGATAAAGGTTTCATAAGGCCTAGTATCTCTCCTTGGGGTGCACCTGCTCTTTCGTGTAAAAAAAGATGTTTCTTTGCGTATGTGCATTGACTATCATCAACATAACAAGGTCACAGTCAATAATAAGTATCCTGTTTCAAGAATTGATAACCTATTTGATCAGTTACAAGGTGCAAGTTATTTCTCAAAGATAGACCTTAGATCCGGCTATCATCAACTTAAAGTGAGGGAATGTGATATTCCAAAGACCGCCTTCCAAACCCGTTATGGTCACTTTGAGTTTTTATTCATGTATTTTGGGCTAACTAATGCCCCAGCAGCCTTTATGGACCTCATGAATCGAGTGTTCAACCAATATCTTGATATTTTTGTCATTTTTTTCATACATGATATCCTTGTGTACTCTCGTACAGAGAACGACCATGTAAATCATCTTAGAATTGTCTTGCAAACTCTTAGAGATCACCAGTTACTCACCAAATTCAACAAGTGTGAATTTTGGCTATGATCAGTAGCCTTTCTGGGTCATATTATTTTAGCCGAAGGCATTAAAGTTGATCCTCAAAAGATAGAATCTGTAAGAATTTAGCCTAGCCTATCTCTCTGTATGACATTAGAAGTTTCTTGGGTCTAGCTGGATACTACTGCCATTTTGTTAAAGTTTTATCTTCTATTGCATCCCTCCTGACCCGTTTGACCCAAAAGAAAGTTAAGTTTCTTTGGTCAGATTCCTATGAGATGTGTTTCAGGAGTTGAAGACTCGACTCACCTCAGTCCCTGTGTTGACTATGCCGGATGGTACAGATGTTTTTGTGGTGTATTATGATGCCTCTAAAGTTGGTTTGGGTTGTGTGTTGATGTAGAGAGGTAAGGTTATAGCCTATGCCTCTAGACAGTTGAAGCCACATGAAAAGAACTACCCAACCCATGATCTTGAATTAGCTGCTGTGGTTTTTGCTTTGAAAATCTGGAGACATTATCTGTATGGTGTTTATGTTGATATGTTTACGAACCACAAAAGCTTTTAGTATGTGTTTTCTCAGAGGGAGTTGAATCTTCACTAGAGGAAATGGTTAGAGTTGCTAAAAGATTATGATATAAGTGTGTTGTACCATCTGGGCAAAGCCACTATAGTGGGAGACACCCTTAGCAGGTTATGTATAGGCAGTGTTTCTCATGTAGAGAAGGATAAGAAAGAGTTAGCTTGTGATGTGCATTATCTGGATAGATTGGGTGTTAGGTTATTTGATCCTGCTGAGGGGAGTATTTTAGTGTAGAGTAGTTCTGAATCCTCTTTAGTTTTAGAAGTGAAGGAGAAACAAGACTTAGATGCTAGTTTGGTCAGACTGAAGGAGTTAGTTAAGGACCAAAAGGTAGTGGTTTTCTCCCAAGGGGTAGATAGGGTGTTGAGGTTGTAGGGTATATTGTGTATTTTTTGTGTTGATGATCTGAGGCAGAGAATTATAACTGAAGTGCATGGTGTGTGATATTCTATTCATCTTGGTGCTACCAAGATGTATCGTGATTTGCGGGGGATCTATTGGTGGAGCGATATGAAGAAGTATATAACTGGGTTTGTAGCAAAGTACGCAATATGCCAATAGGTTAAGATAGAGCACCAAAGACCTGGTGGTGTGATGCAAGAGTTTGGTATTACTACTTGGAAGTGGAAAGGGCTGAATATGGATTTTGTGACTGGTTTACCTCTTTCGAGGCGTCATCATTATTCTATTTGGGTTGTTGTAGACAGGCTTATTTCTTGCCCGTGCATACATCCTATACAACTGAGGATAATGCTAGATTGTATATTTGGGAGTTGGTCAGGTTGTATGGAGTTCCCTTGTCTATCATCTCAGATAAGGGGTACTCAGTTTACTTTTTAATTTTGGAGGGAGTTCCAGAAGGGTTTTAGTACCCAAGTTCATTTGAGTTTCGCTTTTCATTCGCAGACAGATGGTCAGGATGAGAGGACCATCAAAACTTTGGAGGATATGTTGAGAGAATATGATCTTGACTTCAAAGGTAGTTGGGATAAGCATTTATCATTGATTGAGTTTGCGTATAACAATAGTTACCATGCTATTATCAAGATGACATCATTTGAGGCTTTGTATGGTAGAAGATGTAGATCACCCATAGGTTGGTTTGAAGTGGGTGAGGCTACTTTGATTGGACCTGATGCAATGTTTAAGGCTATGGAGAGGGTGAAGTTGATTAGAGAAAGGTTGAAGACAGCTCAGAGTCTTCAGAAGTCATATGCATATGTGAGAAGAAGAAACCTTGAGTATGAGGTCAGCGATTTGGTGTACTTGAAGGTTTCACCCATGAAAGGGGTGAAGATTTTTGGTAGAAAGGGAAAGCTTAGCCCCTGTTATGTTGGCCCCTATAGAGTATTGAGCCATGTTGGTAAAGTATCCTATGAAGTTGAGTTGCCCGCAGAGTTGTCAGCCGTTCATCTATATTTCATGTATCCATGCTTAAGAAGCACATTGGTGGTTCCGCGGTAGTAGATCCTTCAGAGAGCGCTGATATTCAAAATATTATTTCATTGGATGAGATTCCCATTGAGATTCTAGATTACCAGATCCGTAGACTGAGGAACAAAGAGGTTCCCTTGGTCAAGGTCTTATGGAGAAACCAGTCAGTTGAGGGCGCTACTTGTGAAGCTGAGGCAGACACGTGAGCTAAGTACCTGAGCCTTTTTTCCGCGAGTTTAGATCAAGCCAAAGGTAATATTCTTTCTTAAGTCAGCCCTTCTAATCTAAAGTTTAGCTAATCCTCTACCCTTATTAAGTTCATGCATCCTCTAAAGTATTCAAGAGTTTAGAAAGACAGAGTTAGTTTAGCGAGTTCTTTCAGCTTTATGTACTTAATTTCCTCTGCTTAGCTTAACTAGCGATATTTGGGGATGAATGTTCCCAAGGGGGAGATATTGTAATACCCCTGATGTTTTCCTTAAGCTTAATTTCATCTCTAGAAGGATAAGGAATGACTTCCTATGTATGTAACACTTAAGCCATATAGAATTTCCCTAATTTTGACATTTTATCATATGGAAAATTTAAATATCTTTCCAATGATATAAGATCCGCCCAGATATGATAACCGGGCAAGAAGTTATTCCTAATTTAAGTCCTAGTCATAAAACAACATCAATTTAGTGTTTGACGCGTTGCGGAGAGGGTCTATTTGACAATTGTCAAATTCCAGTGAAACTCTGCAGTAGTGGCGCGTTGCGGAGGACCCCAATTTCCCAATAGTTAATTTCCCGTGTCCTAGGCAATTGTGATGCGTCGCACTGAAGTTCCAGGTCTCAACCAGTGGTACAACGCGATGGCTCTGCATTGTGGTGACTCCCTTATTCCCATTTTTCAATATCCAGTGAACCACCGCGATAGTGGTGCATTGCGGTGGCCCACAAAATCGGGTTCCTAGTTCAATTTTTCCATCTTTGTACAAAAGTTAAAAATGGCACTTTAGACTTTTTACAAGCCTCTTAAACCATACAAATACCACATTAAAGTCATTTACAAGCATTCTATGAAGTTTTTCTCAAGTTTTCTCTCAATAAAAACCCTAAGTATCCAAAACCTCTTCTAAGAATCTCAAAAATCCACCATAGATTTTCTAAATTGAGTCAAGATTCAAGGTTCCCAAGTCAAGGGCTTCAAGAACCCTCATTCACGAGTATGAATAAAGTCCCAAAAGCGAGAGTTTATCCAAAGCTTCTAATTCAAGGTATGTGGGGTTTGAACAAGGACATTCCTTTCGTCCTCGTGCCCAAAAGTTATTTTAAATTACAAGAATATAGGAAGTATGGGTTTTTACCCTTTGTTGTTGTTCTTGAGATTATGATAATTTTATGTTTTAGAAATTGAGATACATGAGTTTGTTGAGATTTTAATGCATAATGCTGAAATTCCAGATTTCTATATGACTTGTGAATCCTTATGATCTCTAGTATGCATTTTGACGAGTCTTAACTTGAGATTGAACTATGGACCACTAAGCCCTACTTGAGAATTGCAATTTTATGAACTTCTGTGCTGTAAGCACCTATGATTTGAGTACTTTAAGATTATTGAGAAATATTTGACCTTTTTGGTCCTAATAGAGTTGGAATCCACAATGATGTTCTATTAAAACAAATTGTAATACATTTTGGTCTTCAGTATAGAACCTTGAGTTATTTGAGGTGGATGTCCTACGAGTTCTGAGTTGAGTATGGGAGTAGTAATTAGCACCGAGTTGTGTATGATTTTGAGGTCTCATACCCCAGAAGTACGTACCACCATAGGACTGAGATTTATGGGCTTGAGGCAGAGATAGTGATCATTGAGTTGAGGTTATACTCCCTGGAAAGAGTATGACGCCTCTTCCCAACGTGAGGTTTCTTCTTTAGGAGGACAATACATTGGACTCCATGTATCTCACATAGATTATGTCGGCTAGAAAAAACTCTCGAGTGTCCAAAGTTATATAATCCCGAGTTCTAAGTGTCCCAAGTCTGAAAGAGTTCTAGAGCTCCCTAGTGTTGAAAGTCCTAAAAGTTCTGAGTGCTTGAGTTTTAAAGAAGTTTTACTCTCCATGAGATAAAAGTATGAGTTTGAAAGTATTGTTTAAAGTTCCTTTATCCTTCAAGTATTGAGAATAAGATGAGAGTAGAGATTTTAAAGTTAAGTATAATGACTCACGAGATTTATATTTCATGTTTCACTATTCACGATTCATAAGAATTTTATTTCAGATTTATTCAAGCCATATGATTCATTCATATATGCATGCATGATTTTATAAAGAGTAATAATAATGTTTATTTAAATGCGTGCACCCCTATATACTCAGTACATTCCCAAGTGCTGATCCACATATACATCTATGTGCTACATTGTCCTATAATGTAGGTTCAGGTGCTCAGTCCCATACTCGTCAGTGATTTTCGAGTACCTTTATCTACATCTCCAAAGTGGTGAGTCCTCAAGGTTCGAGGACCTATCTTGAGACATTTCAGTATTTTAGTAGATATATTATTGCTTCCAGTTCAGTTTGAGTCAATTGGGAACCTGTCCCAATGGCTCTCTAGTCATGGAGTAGTAGAGGCTTTGTCAGACTAATTATCAGATTGTTAATCTGTTGAGATTTGCAGTATTGTGGTTGTTTGGACCGAGTATTTTCTTCGTATTTCCTATCATTTGATATGACAGTACCAGTGTTTTGTTTATTTCATTTTGAGATAAGTTATTATATGTAGTAACAGGCTCAAAGGGTTAGCGTGGGACTACTTGTAGCCTTAAGAACCGTGTGACGCTTCAGGATGAGATTTCGGGGCGTTATAACATCTTTGACCAAATAAATAAAAACTAGAACCTCCACCCCCATGACTAGATAACTGGCTACTTAAAGTTACAAGAACTGAAGGCCTGCCACTTGATCCCTATAAAGTTATGTTAACAGGCCTACCATGATAACCACAAGAACCTCTACCAATGAAATCCCTACCTCAGATACAAGTCTACTAAACTGACACTATCGACGTACCTTCTTCGTGCCTCTATAAGTAGCCTAAATAATTAACTAAATCAACTTAACTTACTCTGTAATGCTCTAAAAAGAAGTTTCCGATACAACTATCTGAGTTGTAGACAACTGATAAGAACCATCTAATACCTTGACAAAATTCCTAATCCTCTCTAAATCAATGGAGATACTGATAGCAAAAAATTTAGATAAAGCATAAAAGTGTGCCTCATACTCAATAATAGCTATGGAGCCCTTCTCTATGAGATCAAACAAACTATAAGGCATAAACCTCACTAGAAAAGCCTAAAATATGGGTCTATGACATAACAGGAGAACCCAATGGTTTACAACTAGAAAGAGACCTCCACCATTACTTGGCCACATCGGCCAACTGATAATTCATATAAGAAATACCATGTGACTCAAGGGATTCGATGTTATGCAACCTTTCCTGGAAGTCAATCAAAAATTCATATGTGTTCTCTCTGATTGTATCACTAAAATTGGTAGGAGCCACGTGAAAAAACTTCCTGAACCTATTTTGAAGATCAAAATACATAATAGGACCCAAAATAATAAAAAAAGAACAAGTCTAGTAGGAAGTGAATCCACACGCGGGGGTACCACAAAAGATAGTTGTACTTCTAAAGTGAAAATACCAAAAGCAAAACTTGGTACCGAAGGCAGAGCACCAATCAAAGTCTAAGTATTACCTAGTACACTCAATAGAACACTATCTAAATAACTTAAAAGAAAAATCAATAGATTTTGTAACACAGGGGTATCAACTAAACCCTACAGGACTTGATCTAGCCTCACACCCCTAACTGATAGTCACCTTCATAATACTCAACCTTAGGCTTGGAAGAAAACTCCTTAACACATTGTCCAACTGAGAGAGCTTCTTATGTCGGTCTTCTATCTCTAGTTCGATGACAACCCCTACTTTACCCCCTGACTGGGGCTCTAATATTGGGTGTCAGCTCTGTGTCCTACATCTCTAGGTTTATTACTCTCCATCTACATAGATAAAATATAACAAAAGTTTAGAATATAAGGTGTGAACAACCCTCACCATAAGGAAACAAATTAGAGAAGTTTTTTCTAAAAATGTCGAAATAGCATCTCTAATATATATACAAATTTCTACATACTGATCTATGAGACTATATAGACATCCTTTTCTTATACTTATGAGACCGGTGAACTTTGCGGTATGATACCAATTTTTCATGGCCTAAAAGATGAGGTCATGATGGAACCTATAAAGACCCATCCTTTGTATGTAAGCTAATTTCCCAAAAAAGGAAAGAGTTCAAACTATAAACTAAACAAAGTAATAAGAAGAGTCCTAAACTTATCTCTGAACTGTATAGTATACTAGTACCTCAAATGTTAACTCTGAGTAGCACGAATTAGCTATTGTATCTCATACTCAAGCTAGGATATACACCTATAGGGCATAGTATGGAAATGTATGATTCACTTATACTCTATAAATCATAGGATGACTGAGAAAATCAAAATGCGATACAAGTAAAATATATTATGAGCATGTCACCTACAAATAGAAAGTTCCCAAATGGTAGCTCGCAATATCTCCGTTAATAGTTTTATAATATTGGATCAATATCAGAATATCTAAATACGAATACATATATGAAAAATAAGTAAACATCAAGGATACATAAAGAAACACAAATGATACATACTTAATGCAATGCAACGATGATGGGATCGTGATGAATGATTGAAAGTCATCGCATGATTTTTTGTATACACCTATCAAGATTTAGAACAACTAAAATAGGACCTATGGGGGGTTCATAGCCTATATACCACCTCAAATATCACCTTATCTCTCTGGAAAATATTCACAGATCAAGGGTATAACAAAGTATCACATTCACCTCTCCGAATGTTGTTCACGAATCAAGGGTTTTTCATAAAAATATCTTTTTTCTTTTGAATCAATGTTCCTCAATGGTACTAATGCATCATGAATATGTATATATGAAATAAGGATGAAATGGTCACACCAAATGAGTGTGAATATAGAAATCCATTTAATACATGTAGTAAACTCAAAATCAACTCAATGTGATGATAATTCATGATATCCATTCTCGCTTGATACCACCAGAATAAATAAGAATGTAAGACATCAATAGTATTATTTTAAACCCATAATCAGGTATTTTTATTATGATAGAGACAAAAAATTCTCATAAGGTCTTAAATATGTATTCAAGCCCCTGCATGGGCATTACATTGATTATAATAGCTTATAATGAACAAATAAGTCCTATGACGTCAAATAAATCCCCTGCATTTGAAACCCACAATATATGATATCTCATGTCAACAATAATAAGCATATAATACCTCACGAAAGCACACAAAAATAATAGGAATCTTGAAAAAGTTCTTCCTTGGCTAATTTTCCCAACCCATAACATGCTTTGCTCATTTATTAACTACCTAACCCAGTCTAAATAAAGTTAAGCCATAACCTACCATGTAGTGACAAAAATTCAAGCCTAGAACCTTTAACATGGAGTCTTACCCATTAAAACAGTCTTAGAATGAGATCAACTATTCAAATATAGAATCTATGCATTAAAAAGAAGCTAATGATACTCAACTGACTATATTTAAGATGGGTCCAAAATGGGTTCAAATAATGAGTTCTAAAACAAGAGAGGTAATTATTTTAGAAACATGTTCCCCAAGATTAAAGGACTCCACAATTGAAAAAACACACAAAAATGAGTTAAGATTGCTTAACTTGAAGAAAAACCTTTTTAAAGATTTTCGACAAATATCACAAAAATCCATTTGGAAAATCAACATTAAAGAGTGTTTTTTGATGATATATTCAATGGAAATAAATAAAATAAGAGTTTGGAGCTTACCCTAGCACAGATGGTTGAGAAAACACTCAACATATCCTTATCCAAAGCTTCAAGGTCCAAAAATGGTAAAAATCACACAAGCGGCATATTTATACTATTCTCTAAGTAGTACCATGCAATTACAGACCCCACTTTGTGATTGTGAGGGTCAATGCTGATTAGCAATTAAGTTGGTCATTACAATTGCCTATTTGGGCCTTGAAATTACTTTGAGACAACCCGACTCGATGCACCGATTAACCTATCACGATCATGGTATCCCACCACGTGGTCATGATGAAAGGATTCATGGAGGCTTACGATTATGAAATGTGTCAATGCAATTGGGATAAAGGACCTGATGCACCAAAAAATATTGTACCAACAGTTAGGATCTTTGGATAAATTATCCTGACTGAAGCCTCGAGATTCATTCAAGACCCTACAAAAGTAAACTATAAATGCTACTAGGATATATTTGACACTTCAAACTCAATGACAATGTTTGATTTTTGAAAAGAAGACATTCATAACAATTTAGTCCTCGGGACCCTATTTAGTCATTTTTACTAGTTTTTTGAATGAAGGGTGAAAATGCAAAATAAAGGATCTAAAAGTGAAATACCTATGCTACTAACCCAATCGACATTATAGATCCAATAGAACTATCCAAGTCACCATTCGGTGCTCACAATACAAAATATTGACCAAAGTCAAACCAATGGCTTTTAAAGCTACTAAGAGTCTCAAACTTTCCTAAATCATTTTTAAATAAATAGAAGACTGTGCCAAGCATCCTCATACCTCATAATCAGCATGTAACATTTAGAAGAAGGGGAAATATGGTTAAAACATATACAAATGAAAATTTCGCATAACAGGGTTTACAAGTTATCATTCAGGCATAACATAAATTGGGTTTCAAATACATTGAACCACCACCTACCTTAATTCTAGCCTAAAATACTTTAATGAATATGAGCTTTCTCCTTTCTCGCAACCTTGGTTGATTATGGTCTAAAAATAGAAATATAACATATATCAAGAAAATAAAATATAATAGCAAGGATTAAAGCTAATCCCAAATCCCAAAGCTAATTTTATGATCATTCCTTCCATTCTAGGGTTTTACTACCATAATTTTACCTTATACTTACCAATTTCATGGTTACAATAATGAATTATAGTCATGCAAGTGTGATGACCCTCCAACTTATCTTCTTTATTTTTGCTCATTTTAGACATTTAAAGCTTTTCTATAGCTTCCCCAAGTCATTATGACTTTCTAGAACTGACGATTTGAATACCGGGCAGTTCATTTAGTTTTTAGATCCAATTTCTTATTTTGAAGTCTTTGCTGGTTCAATTTGGCTATTGGGCAAAAGCATTAGCCAAATGACCTCGTATGCCAATTTTGACAGTTTCAAAAGTTTTGGAACTTTGATTCACGATAGATGGATCCTTGGTTTGGGTCTCGAGTCTCCCAAACTTATTTCAAGTTATTGATCAAAAGTTACGAAAAATGGCACATTGGTGTGGTATCCACTTTTCATTGAAACAACATTGAATGGATATTTTCACTATTCCATTAAGTTTAAAATATTGAATTTGATAGGATAACATAGTTTGTTTATGGGATTCTGGATGAATCTCAAGGTGTTAGGGGGGACTTGTTCCAAGTCTCAGTTGGTGCTGGAGAATCGCTTAAGCACCCAATGGGTCGCTTAAGTGAAAGCCACTTAAGTGGCATGTCGGTCTCTTAAGCCACCTCGCTAAGACCATCAGGTATTGATTAAGCCATGACTTTAAAACTTAAGTGAAGGCCTCTTAGTTGGACAAAGGTCTCTTAAGAGTCATGCATTCCAATAACAAGTATCTCTTAAGAAACAGCTGGTCGCTTAAGCGATGCCTTCTTAAACGACTCGGTGTCTGCTTTAGCAGCAGTTGTACACCTAGGGAGACTATAAAAATCCCACTTAGTCTGATTTCTCCTATTTTGCTTTCATATTAAAGTGTGTAGAACCCTAGAATATATGAAAAACTTAGGAGAATCATTAGTGAGTGATTTTGGAGTGTTCGTAGGTTCGATTAATACGTTTCTTATTCGAATTCTTGGTAAGTTTCATCAAATTCTGTGGTTAATTTCTCCATTAAATTTAAAAATGCTTAGAATATTGGTGAGTTGATTGTAGAACCATTTGATCCTAGAATTCACCCATTCTTGAGGGTAAATGTTCCTTCATCGTATAAGGGATATTTTGTCAGTTTTAAATGTGTGTGATTTCACAAACAGACCCATATGAGATTTTTTACATGATTTTTGTATCCAAAGCATAATAGTGCATTATGGGTACCATTATTCCTTTTTTGATGAGTAGATTTGTATTTTGATAGTGTGGCATCTTGCGAAAGCTTCTTAGAAAGGGAAATTGATAATTTAGCGGATTCTTTGGCTTATTCTTTAGTGTCCAAGTAGGCTAGGTTTACCTTCTTTATAGATTATACTAATTTAAAGTAGAATTATGAAATTATGCTGGATATGGGATGCAGTTTAGGTATTTGAGGTATTATTAGTATGATTATTATTATTTGGACTATTTAGGCTATCTTTGAACCATAATAGATGGAATTGACATAGTTTCTTATATTTTAGGTGGAATTTCTATCTTAGGGCTATTTGTGGTTAATTAACATCTTGAAGTGAATTTAGATACCTTAGCCTAGTCTGGAGTAGAATTTTCCTTAAAAATAGATTTTGGGGATTAGAAGTAGGACCCTTTAACCCACCTTAGGCAAAGACTTGTTTTAACTATTGTAGAATTTTTTACGCATGTTATACCCTTTGAAATACTTATTTTAGGACTTGATAAGATTAGATATTTAATGATTATATTTGTTTGGTATATAGGAGTTAGTGCTAATTTTGGTAAACCCTAGTGGTTTATTGATGAGGAGTTTCAGTTCAAGTCGGGCAATTGATTATGATATTGCTATTGAGTTTTGATTCAAGTTCGATTTGATGATTTTATTGATAAGATGAGTTTTTTCTTAAGTCCGGTAAAGGATGTTATGATTATGATGATGTGAGTTTCGGTTTCAGTACAACATTGAGAATTTAGAATGATATGATACTGTATGGATAGTTTCAAGGTTATGGATTCATATTCGATTAACTTATGGACCTTCAATTATTTACTTTCCTTTAATTGTAGCCTCCAGGATTATGGATGCTGGAGGCCCACATTGGGTTATTTACTTTTTCATACTTATTGGCTTATAGGGGCCAGTTTTGTAGTATTATTTATGCTTTTTCATATTATGCCCGTTTTAGTTATTTATTTTAGTATTGGAGCGTATTTCCAGGTTTTCCCATTTACCTAGATTTAGTTTATTTATCTTACATCTTTATCATATTCATAACATGATTTAGCTCAGTCAGCCGATGATGCTTACTATGTATCCATAGTTTTGGTACTCGTACTACACTTCTGTACTTTTTTGGTGTAGATAAGAGTACTAGTAGCCATCACTGACATAATAATCGTGTTAAGTTGACTTTGGAGATAGGGTGAGCTCTCGAAGTCAGAGTTGTCCCCTCTTTCCTTATATTATCTATGTTTGGTCTTTCATTTTTTAGACTGATTGTATTTGCCTATTTTAGTACTCATGTTCATTTATAGTAGCTCTTGTATCGACATTTTATGTCGTGGAATGGTTATGGATGTTTTATCTGTGTTCTAAACTATTATTACTATTTTATGGTTTTTAAAAGTCATTAATTGTTGATTCATGTCTTTTAGGCCATTTTTCACCAAATTAGCCAATTATTTTTAGTTCTGGGCTATGGTTTGGCTTACCTACTAGAGGGATGAGGTAGGTGTCATCATGACTCATAAACCGGGTCATGACAACAAGAGTAATTTTTCAAATTTTAATCAAAATCCAATGGTTTACTCTTAGTTTACCTTATTTCACCAGAAAAATCAGCTTACCTTTATGAAGACATTTGGTGGAAAACAAGTGAAAATCACCCAAAATCGCCTATGCCCTTCCCAAAATTAGTTTAGAAAATAATAAACTATTTTGGGATAATATCTGCATAAATTTGCGTATATCCCACTATAGAGACCCAATTTTGCAATAACGACATCCCTAGTGCAATTTTCTTACTATGGTAGGATTGAACGACTTTGAATTCTGCTATAGAGAAAATCCCTTTGCTATAAAAACATCATCATAGCAATCTGTCACCCGTTATTGGGGTTGTGGTAAGGCAAAAACTCAAAATTGCTTCAAATTTTGCTTTTTTTTTCTTTGCAATGCACCCTCAAACCATGACATTCAAGACTAATCCCTCTACATGAAGTTGAATATTAAGAGTTCTACTTACCTGAATTCAGTTTTGGAATATCTTACGGATTTCTTATCGTCTTAACTAACATAAAAACGTGTAAAAAATTATTCATTACCCAATGCATTCTCGGATTGCTCAAGAATATACCTCGTTCAAATTTTATCCCAGACTTACATAGCCTAAAATTTTTAACTCTCAATTCGAGGAAAATCTTAATCCAAATTTATATACATTAGACTTAACCATAATGATGGAAAGGATCATTACACATTTTCTTTTTCTTTAACAAAAATTTGGTCACCATTTCCTATCCTAACATAGATTTTCAACCGACTTTAACTCCTCGAACAGACTTTTGCCACAAGTCATGTGGTTAGTGTAACCTATATCAATAAACTAAATATTTATCGAAATCTTATTTGAGATACATGTTGCAACAAAAAGATGAAGTTATTTTTCTTTGTCAATAATATATGCATCTTCTTTGTCATTCTCAAACATACTTTTGCAAATCATTACATGCTGGTAGCACTTTATTTATTCTTTTACAACCAATTTTTCTAAAGTGTTGACAAGTTGGGTAATTTTTAAAAATGTTACCCCTACTTTGAGTTTTGTCGTTTGCTGCTAAGGCTTTTTCAACCATATTACTATGCCTCATAGTCTTCTTTGCTCCTGCGCCCGAAAAGAATTTAACAACTTACCAAGGTAATCCTAGAGAGCTCCTGTGTGCTTTTTGATGTAGTTATACATGCTCCCTTTTCTAGGCACTATCACAAGAATTTTTTTCAACAATTTTTGAATCTTTAAATTTAGTGCCTAGCAATCTTTTCTTGTTAACTATGTCAAACAATTTTTCTGAGTATTGGTCGTCTCAGTCTTTCATTATCTATAACTCAAATTCCCTTATCAAATTGAGAATCCACATTTCTCAAATTCTTTAATATCACACATATATTTTCTAAAGATAATTCCAAATTTCTTTTGGTGATATAAGAAACATAATTCTCATGAAAATTGGTATTGAAAAAAGTAGCAAACAGAGTTGCTTTTGCCTTCGACTTTAAGGTTTTTTGTGACTTAGTTTTAGTTGTGTTGGGATAATTTAGCATCGAATTAATTTCATAATCCTCTTTTAAGGCTTTCTAATAATCAAGGTACTGCAACTAAGTTTTCATTATCACAAACTACAATTAGCCATTTTCACATGCCAAAATAGGATTAGTCATTGGTGAAATACTATTTTCAGAATATATCTCTTCAATTACACGTTTCTTAAGAAAATGATTTTGATACTGATAACGCTCAAACTACACCTCTCTTACAAGAATGTAAGCGATCGTTATCAATATATAATGCAACTAGGTTGGGGTCAAATCCTGCAGGGAATATGGTGTGAATTTGAGTTATCTGCGGGTTAATCAACTGATAGTTAGCAATTTCTTATGAATGGGGATTTTTTGAAAGGTAGCAAATAATTATTTCTCAATTAAGTGTTTGAAATCAATATGAAAAGGGAAACCAAAGTTATGTTCACTACGGGTGTTGGGATTTGACAGACGCTAGTAGCGGTTCAAGATTCTTGTGGTAGGTAGGAACAACAGACTACCCTTGTCGAAGTTATGTCTATATGTTTCTCAACCTATTTAGACATTTAACCACCTAATTTTTTCGAACTTAGGGAATTTATATTTCATGTTATCAAAAGTTAATTAATCTTGTTACAACATTAATTATTAAATGAAAGTTTGATGCTTCTAAGTCCCTGTTGATAATTCGCTTCTTACTAGGGTTGATTTCTTATCTCAAGCAAATCACTAGTAAGCAAGGCCTATTGTTTGAAACCAATAGTCAGAATATAAAGTAATGGAATTAACAAGAAGTTTCTACCACCGTTAGAATCTTAAACACTTATTTACGTTAAAAACCCAAACCCATAGATCCCACAACTCGGGTTAAGAGAATTTAGATACTCATAATATAATAAGCAAGACAACAGGTTGAATTCATAATTTGATAGATGAACTTAGAACAAGATGAATAGCAACAACTAGTTCTCAGATTTGATCACAGTAGAAAATCCCAAAACAATGGTAACAATCTCTTGAAAAATAATTGTCTTGTTAAAGTCAGAAAGCTAGAGAGAAAATTTTTTAGTAAGCATGTCTAGTTTCCCCTATTAAAAAACCCTAACATATGCTTTAAATAGTTCAACCTAATTATGGAAACAAAATCACAGATCACAAAATTTTCTTGGACAGACGACGACGTGTGTTATGGCTTATCAGGAGTCTGATGCCTTATCAAGAATGTCGTCAGCTCCTCTTCACATTTGAACAAGTTCTATCATCAGCTGATGATGAAGTCTGACGGCATATCAGATATTTGACGACTTATCAGAATTGTTATCTCTTCTTTACTTCAAGTCCCATTCCCTGCGTAAGCCTAACAGCGAGCCTGACGGCTTATCACAGGTCATCATTACTTCTTCCAGTTGAATCCCATTCTCTATCTAAGGCTGACGGCAACTCTAATAGCTTATTACAAGGTTGATGACTTATTAGACAAGTTGTCAGGTATACTTCCCTCTCTACTTGCTCAGAAATCAACTCTTTTACTTTCATTATTGTTGGTTCTCTTGCATCCTGACTATTATTGTGATATCAAAGAGAAATTAATCAAAAAATAACAAAAGTTGCTTAAGACTTTGCAATTATTCTCTGTTAAAAGCCTCAAATATGTTAGCATCTGCTCATACATCTGTCCCCCTAACTTAAAATAATTGCTTGTCCTCAAGCAACTAAAACACAACCAAGAGGATACAAAGTACATTCGACTGTCAACCATCCATATTATCTCCAACCATATTCACCATCTCTAAGTTCAATTAATTTAAAAAACAACTATACATATTATTGAAGAACAACAATACGACACACAGGAATCAAGATATGGCATAAATTCAACAACAACAACCATGCATGTATCAAGATTACACTATCCAAACAAGTTATCAACTAGCAACGTAACTAGTGTGCCCTTACTACAAAGAAGTCCCACTTCACTTATATCAGACATCACATATGTAACCATGGGGCCAATCAAAAGATGCTCACTCTCAGAATGAAGTTCCAATAAATGTATTCCAAATATCATAGGCTTGCCCTTTTTTCATTACCAAGATTTTTAGACAGGTCAGCTAGGATCACTATAGGTCTTCTCTTTGTCTTTTAATGTAGGCTAGGGTCTGGTATGATACTCCATGATATTTAAAGTGACTAAGCATCCATTACACTACACTAGCTTCTGGGGTCTCACTTATTAACCTTTTTCTATTCTTCTCCTTTCTTGATCACACATATTCAGGATGGGTGCGGTCTTTTCTATAATCTCTTTTTTTTTTCACAACTTTTCTTTTTTTCCACCGCACCCAACTTTTTATTCTCTTCTTTTATTATACCTTTCTCCATACTCATTTTACATCATGTACCCCTATGATATCCATCCTCAACTTTGGCCATTTGCCTAAGTCAAGGTGCACAGTTTCCCAAGGAGGACCAGGGCCTAAACAGGTTCATTATGATATAAATGGGACGATGATAGGTATCATAAAAGAAATAAGCTACTCAGGCTCAAAATAGAGATCAAGGGATATTATGCAAACAGGGAAGGTCATTTAGGCTAAAAGTGGGCTAATATCAAAATGGCCTATAATCCTTTCCTAACCCCTATCCTTCAACCTAGGTAAGACTAACCGGGCAAGTTCTGGATTCAACATACAAAGGGAACTAAGTAAGATCTCACATGCATATGGTACACAAGTATATCACAAGTTACTACTTATCCATTTTATGCAAGTATTTAGCAATGATTATCAAGTCCCTAGAACTAATACCATAACAAGATGCACAGTGGTCACAATTAGATGCAAATCACACAATTAAATAATCAGACCATTTGAGAGGTGTTCACAAAATAACAAAACTATGTTAACCACCTCAGGTACTTGTATTTCTCCTAGTCAACTATAAAATTTTACAACAACAACTTACCCTACACCCTCAACTTAAAATCAAAGAAAAACTAAACTAAGGGCTAAGGTATACCTAGAGTAGATCAAGCACGGGGATCATGGGTTGCCTCCCATGTAGCACCTAATTTAATGTCGTGGTATGACTTAGGTTATCTTGACTACTCAGAATTCGTTAAGATACTATGCTGTTACCTCTTTCCCATATTCATACAACACATCCACGATTGAGAAGACACTCATCTCCTTTTGCTGTGTCATGGATGAGCACATTTCGAATCTTACTTCTTTGTCATTGAACCTGAACTTTATCTCATGCAGCTCCATGTCCACTACCACTCTCCCAGGCACAAGAAATGGTCTACCTAAAATGATTGGAACCTCAAAGTCCACCTCACAGTCTAGGACTATAAAATCAGCAGAAAGTAAAAGGTCAGCAACCTTTACCCATACATCATGTAATATTCCTACTGGCCACTTTATAGACCTATCCACTGTCACCAAATTCATGTTTTTCAGGTTAGGATCCTCCAAACCCAGCTTTATATACATGGCTAGCGACATCAGATTTATGCTCGCCCCCAGATCACATAGGGCCTTAGAAAAATTGAGACTTGATTGTACATTGAATAGTGAATGCTACTGGGTTTGCCTTCTTCTGCACCAAGGATTTTATAGAAATAGTGCTATAATGATGGATATTATCCTCTGGTTCATAGCTCATCGCTCTTTTCTTTATCATAAAGTCATTCATGAATTTAGCATACCCTGGTATTTGCTCGAGTGCCTCCACCAAAGGCACATTTATTGTTAACTGCTTCAACATTGCCATGAATTTACTAAATTTTGTGTCGTCAACATTCTTTTTCAATCTTTGAGGAAAGGAAGTTGGTGGTTTTGGGAGAGTTTTCACCACTACTTCCTTTTCCTTCTCTTTTCCTTTTTCCAACTATTAACCTGCTGATGATAGAAGTGATATCAATGCCATCCAGCTTCTTAGGCTCTACTAGATTATCTTTTTCAAGATCACTATCTACTTCAATCACATCTTCAACTTCACCTTTGCCCACAGAAGGGCCAGGTAATATCTTACCACTTCTAGTGGTAATAGCCATACATGAGCCATCATTCTGTGGATTCTGAATCATATAACTAGGTAACATTCCACTCTTCTACTGGTTCAGCGCTGCAGAGAGTTGGTTCATTTGTTATTCTAGCTATTTAATCGAAGTGGAGTGCAAGTTTGCCAACTGACTCCTAGATGACAAATCGATCCTTATGGTAGTCACCCCTGAGTTGGTATCCTCCGCTCCCTTTAACAATTTAGCCATCATGTCCTCCATGGACATCTTTTCAAAAAATTTTGTAGCAGCCTCACGATTTCTAGGAGGGACATATAACCCACTCTTATCATTATTGCTCCTCCAATTACCTTGCTCCTTGTTCTTATATCCAGCCTTTTCATAATAAGTAAGACCTTGATTTCCTTAGATATTGCCTCGAAAACCCCCTAATTATTTACATATTTTGCCTCTTCTTCTGAGTCAGACTCTACTTGGCCCTGCAATCCCACAACCTTCACTTTCTCAGTTTTACCTGATAGTAAATGCTTGGTTAGCTAGTCCATATGTGTTTTTAGGTGAGCCATTTCTTAATTATGCTCCTTATATTTTATGTGTTGTTCTGTAGCCATACCAACAAAAAAATAGGGCTTGCTACCATAGAGTCTCTGGTATGCCATGCCCGACTCTCTTTGGTCATTCTCTCTAATATTTTTGAAGCCTCTGGGAATGTAAGATCAATAAAATGAACCGCCAACCGTATTATCTACAATCAGTTTTGTCATAGTTAAGAGCCCTGTACAAAGTCACTATTAAGTGTATGTCTGTCATGTTGAGGTTCGGACACTGAATCAGATTCTTTTTGAATATCTTCCAGGTTTTATACAAGGCTTCAGTTGGGAGCTATCTAAAGTTACTTATCTCATCCCTCAATTGTACCCTCCTGGAAGGTGGAAAGAACCTTTCTATGAAAGCTCCTTTCAACTGCCTCCAGTTGGTTATAGAATTGTGTGTCAACTCATTAAGCCATAATGTTGCCTCCCCAGAAAGAGACGATGGAAAGAATCTCAAATGGATAGCATTCTGACCCACTCCGGGGTTATCAAAAGATTTACAAATTGTGGCAAAGTTCACCAGATGAACCTTAAGATCATCCCCAGGAAGGCCACCAAACAACCCCTTCAGATGAAGGAGTTAAATCATAGTACTCGTAATGTTAAATTTCTCCCTAGGTGCTAACGGTGGAGGAATAATTGCATCGGTTTCACATGCTCCATCCATTCCATTATCATTATCATTGAGGTCATACTGGATCGTCAAATAATCTTGCCTTCCTCAGAACAGTTGGTTCCTATTAGCATTATGATGTACTGGTGCAGCTATTTGCTCTGCACGCCTTGGGTTACCAGGTTTTAACAACTCCTCATCTCTCAATTCTTTATCCTTAGGATTTGGATGTCATACTTGTTGACCTTTATTCTGCACATTCAACTGAGCTCTAGCTAAGGCTGCTAACCTGTCAGCCTCTTACTGGTCTGCTATTCTACGATTAGTTGTGGTTCTGGATTAAATGGTAATAATGGTTCTCTGAAACTTTTGGTTCTTGGCATACACCACAAAAGTCCTACAGCAAAAAAAAACAACAAATAAACGCAAAACTAGAAAACGTGACTAATAGTCAATTAGCGTACACAAACTTCAATTTACAACTGTATTCCCTGGCAACGATGCCATTTTTGATAATGCTCAAATTACACCTCTCTTACGAGAATATAACCAATCCTTCTCAATATATAACCCAACTAGGTTGGGTTCGAATCCCACAGGGAATATAGTATGAATTTAAGTTATCTGCGGGTTAATTAACTGATAGTTAAAAATTTCCTGTGAATGGGGTTTTATTGAAAGGTAGAAAATAACTACTTCTCAATTCAGTGTTTGGAATCAATATGATAAGGAAAACCAGAGTTATGTTCACTATGGGTATTGGGAGTTGATAGACGCTAGTAATAGTTCAAGATTCTTGTGGTAGGCAGGAACAACAGACTATCCTTGTCAAAGTTATGTCTAAATGCTTCTCAACCTATTTAGACATTTAAACACCTAATTCTTTCGAACTTAGGGAATTTATATTTCATAATAGGATGCTATCTCAAGTTAATTAATCTTGTTACAACATTAATTATTAAATGAAAGTTTGATACTTCTAAGTCTCTGTTGATAATTTGCTTCTTACTAGGGTTGATTTCTTATCTCAAGCAAATAACTAGTAAGCAAGGCCTATTGTTTGAAACCAATAGCCAAAATATAAAATAATGGAATTAACAAGAAGTTTCTAGCACCGTTAGAATCTTGAACACTTAATTACATTACAAACTCAAATCCATAGATCCCACAACTCGGGTTAAGAGAATTTAGCTTCTCATAATATAATAAGCAAGACAACAAGTTGAATTCATAATTTGATAGATGAATTTACATCAAGATGAATAGAAACAAGTATTTCTCAGATTTGATCATAGCAGAAAATCCCAAAACAATGGTAACAATCTCTCCAAAAATAATTGTCTTGTTAAATTCAGAAAACTAGAGAGAGAAAAATTTACCAAGCACGCCAATTTTTCCCCATTCGAAAACCCTAACATATGCTTTAAATACTTTAGCCTAATTATGGAAACAAAATCACAGATCACAGTATTTCTCGAAAAGAGATGATGTGTGTGATGGCTTATCAGGAGTCGGATACCTTATCAAGAATATCGTCAGCTCCTCTTCACATTTGAACAAGTTCTGTCTTTAGCTGACGATGAAGCCTGACGTCTTATCAGACACGTGACGACTTATCAAAATTGTCATCTATTCTTTACTTCAAGTCCCATTCCCTGCGTAAGCCTAACAGCGAGCCTGACGGCTTATCACAGGTCATCGTTACTTCTTCCAGCTGAATCCCTTTCTCTGTATAACGCTAACGGCAACTCTGATAGCTTATCACAAGGCTGAAGACTTATCAGACAAGTCATCAACTTTACTTCCCTCTCTACTTGCTCAGAAATGAACTCTTTTACTCCCATTATTGCTGGTTCTCTTGCATATTGACTTTTACTATTATATCAAAGAGAAATCAATCCAAAAGGACAAAAGTTGCTTAATACTTTGTAATTATTCTCAGTTAAAAGCCTCAAATATGTTAGCATCTACTCACACATCCGATACCAATTGTTAATTTTTGAAAGAAAAGAAATGCAGGAAAATAATAGAGGAGTAAAAATTAAATAATAACAGTTTAATACATTCGAGAACACATTCCTTTGACTAACAAATGATACATAATTAAAGACTAAAAATCTAATCGAGAAATATCTGATGTCTTAGCTATCATCAACTGAATTATAGACAATAGAAATAAACTCTAAATACAAAGTACAACCAATCGACTAGGTCAAACTTAAGAAAATTATTGTTATAAAAACATTTGTACTTCTAATACAAATATCAAAAAAAATTCCACACACCAAATACAGTGTTAGGTTTGTATTTAAAATCCCAAATAACTAGTATAAGTATGAGTTATATAGAAGTTTATGTATTATTTTATACAAGATAGAATATGAAATAAATAATATTGAATTGTTTTAACTCTGCATAACTAATCTATGCATTACTAATATCTGCATATCTCTAACAAGCAACCAAACGACTAAGTTTCAAATTTTGGACTATGTTATATCAACTATTTCAGTGCTTGACCCTCCAATGAAATCCTAATATCAAAAATAGATTATACTTTTTCTAGATGAGATGAAGTTGCGCGGATGATAAGAACTCTTATTTCCAACTCTAAGGTTGTTGGTTTTAGTTACCTGAAGAACAAAAATAGTGGGAGCTTGGGAGGAATTAAAAAAGATTTTTTTGCTATGTTTTGTCGAAGTGTGATGTGCTTTATCAATTGATATCTGATCAGATGTTTGATAAGCCAGACAATCTTATAAGCATGACAATTAGTTAAAAGAATAAAATGTTTGGAGAAGCTATACTCTTGAAAACATTTTTGGACTATCCTACATAAGTTGTAGCAATGTTTATGGGAGACACCTTGAGCAAAACTTTTTCACCAAGATTAAAGTCCATATATCTTACCTTATGGTATGCATACTCTTTATGCCTACTTTGAGTAGCAAACAACTTTGTTTGAATGAAACTTATATTTTCTTAAGCCTCTTTTACCAAGTTAGTGGCCAAAGGTTTGACATCGCGAGTCTTAAACTATCCAATAGGTGACCTACATTTTATTCCATAAAGTTCCTCGAATGGTGCAATATCAATGATGGAGTGATATTTATTGTTGTATGAAAACTCACACAATGAAAAAATGGGACCCAATCACCATACGAAAATCAATCACACAAGCCCTTAACATGTCCACTAGAATCTGAATTATCCTCTCTGACGGCCAATCAATTTGAGAGTGAAAAACCATGCTAAATTTATGCTTGGTGACAAACTACTTATGCAACCTATCCAAAAATTTTGAAGAGTATTTTGCATATCTATTAGGAATAATGGTAAGTGGCATTCCATGAAGTCTGACAACCTCCTTGACATAGATTTTAGCTAACTGCTGAGATTTATAGTCTACCCAAACTAGCAAGAAGTGAGCTGATTTCATTAGCCAATCAACTATCACCCAAATGGAGTCATATTTTTCCAAAGTCTTAGTAAGACTCGCTACAAAATCCATAGCAATGTGCACCTATATCCGCATAGGTATAGGTATTCTCTGAAACAACCCTAAAGACCTTTGTTGTTTATACTTCACCTGTTGATAATTTTGACACTTGGACACATAATTCACAATGTCTCTATTCATACTATGCCACCAATAAAGTTGTCTCTAATCACAGTATATCTTGGTTGTATCGCAATGAATAGAATAACTCAAAGCATAGGCCTCTAAAAGTATATCACAAATAAAATTACCAACCCAAGGAACACATAATCTTGTCTTAAACCATAACACCTCTCTCGTGTCAGGAGTAGTGTTCTCCACATCCCTATGCACCACTTTATTTTGGGGTGCATTCAGTTTCCAATCCTTAAATTATTTGGCCTTAATCTTCGCTACAAATGTTGATTTTACCTCCACACTAGCCAATACACCACCCATATCTACAGCCCTAAATTTTATGCTCAGAGATGCTAGAGTTTGAAATACTCTAGCAAAAGGATGTCTGGTCACCCTCAAGAATCACAAACTACCCATACTTACAGTTTTTTGGCTCCATACATCTACCACTACATTGGTCTTACCCAGATGATATAGAATAGTTACATCATTATCTTTCAATAATTCCATCCATATTTGCTACCTTAGATATAAATCCCTTTGAGTAAACATGTGTTATAGGCTACTGTACTCTATGAAGACCTCATATTTAACACCATAGTATCTGTAAATCTTTAATGCAAACACCACCACTACCAACTCCAACTCATGTGTTAGGTGGTTCATCTCATGAGGCTTCAACTACCTCAACACATAAGCAATGACATTCCTATTCTACATCAACAAAACACCCAATCCAAAAAGTGAAGTATTCCAAAGCACTATAAAGTCCTTACCTTCAACCGGTAGCAAGAGGATAGGCGTTGTAGTCAATAGTGTCTTGAGCTTTGGAAGATTTCGTCAAATTGATCTGATCGAAGAAATGGTACTTTCTTATGAGTCAACCTTGTCAAGTGTTTTGAAATGTATGAAAAGTTCTTGACAAACCTATGGTAATAACTACCACAACACATAAATATCGTTACCTGGGTCATTGTACTAGGTCGAGTCCAATTTTTAAATTCCTCAATATTTTGGGGATCCACCATTACCAGCTTTATGGAAACCACGTGCCCCAAGAATTAAACTAAAGACAACCAATATTCATACTTTGAAAACTTATCAAATAGCTACTTCTCCCATTGAATCCCCAAAATTATACAAGGAGACCTTTATACTCCTCTTTACTATTAGAGTTGACTAGAATATCATCAATAAAAGTGATAACAAAAGAATCCAAGAATGATTAAAAGATACCATTTATCAAGATCATAAAGAGTGTAGGTGCATTATTTAGCCCAAAAGACATCACCAAAAACTCTTAATGGTTGTACCGAGTTCTAAAAGTCATCCTATGTATATCCTGTGATCTAGTTTTTAATTGATGATAACCCGACTGCAAATAAATTTTTGAGAACATTGATGCAACTTATAAACAGTAAAATTTATCATCTATGTGAGGCAAGGGATATTTACTTTTGATAGTAATCTTATTCAACTGCCTATAATCAATGCACATTGTCAAACTACCATCCTTCTTCTTAACAAACAAGACTGGAGTTCCTTAAGGTGAAGTACTTGGATGAATAAAAGCCTTGTTAAGTAATTCTTGCAATTGAGTTTTGAGCTCCTCAACTCTACGAGAGATATTCGATAAGGAGAGATTGATATAGGAAGAGTGTCCGACTCTAGTTCAGTAGAAAAATTGATATCTCTATCCAGAGGCATCACTGATAGATCTAAAGGAAACACACCTCGAATTTGGAAACTACCAAAACTAATTCTATAGAAGGGACCCCGCCTTCACATCCCAGAGATGAACTAAAAATGTTGAAGACCCCTTCTCCACTAACTTTCTGGCCCAAACAAATGATATAATTTTCATTGATTTAGCCTTATACACTCTCCCCCACTCTAGTTTACCCATTCTTAAGATAACTAGACTTGTTGTCTTAGCATTACAATTTAAACAACGTGATATAAAGATAAGCAGGTCATACCTAGAATTATATCAAAATACAACATATACAGAATAATCATGTCTATCCAAGTCTGAAGACCCAAAAATAATATAAGGAAAGAATGGTAAACATGGGTTACTACCAAAGACTCACCAATAAAAGTATACATATAAGGAAATCAAGTTCATTACAAACTAGATTAAGACCCACCATAAATTGGATAGATACATACAAATAAGTAGACCCGGATCAAATAAAATAAAAGCCATTCTATCACAAAAAGAAATGGTACCTGTGATCACTGCATCAAAAGCCTCAACATTAGTTTTTCTAAAAATTGCATAACAGTAAAATCAGTCATTAATCTGAGTTAACTCTTTCCTAGATTGCACTTCTCCCCCTGCACTGCTATTTTCAAACCACCCTAACCACCTATCTAATTTCCTCATCCAAACAATAGATGACCCTTACCCTTACCTCTTCCATTCGTATCTTCTAGAAATATAGCTTGAGTCTGTTATTGTACCTTGGCATTTGTCTATCTCATGGGACACTCCCTTTTAAAGTGACCAACAATGCCATAATAGTAACTCCTTGCTCTAGAAAATCCTAACTAGTAGGAGAATAAGAAGCCCTTTATCCCTTAATCGTCAGCTACTGATAAGAAATCTTAGGTGGGAATAGAAGATGGCAAGGCCGACTGAATAGGTAGGTCCAAATAGGTCTGTGACAGTGGACCTTAGAGTTTGAACTACTAAATTTCCCAATATTGTGGGACTTCTAGGCTAACATCTTAGTCTGACCCACTTGTGTTACCCCTTCCAACTTCTTCACATAGTCAGAAACTTCATTGAAACCCTTTTCTACAGAGTCATTTGCACTAACAAAACCTGAAGATCATAATTCAAACCCTTAACATAGAGATAAATCTTCTCCTCCTTAGTAGTCAATAGGTGAGTGGCATAGTGACATAAGGCATAGAACTTATCCTCATAGGCTGCAGCTAACATGTCACCCATCTTTAATGCTAAAAGCTCATAACACCTGCCAAACAACGTCACAATACATAAAGGGTAGTGTTGTGAACCCCAGTTAGTGCTACCACCTCAAGCCCCATATCCTACGTCTCTACTATTTTTACTTTCTCTAAACCATCTCGAGGGAGGGGAGGCAAAAATAACCTTTTAAGAGTACATCCAACCAATTCGAGCTCCACCCCTGGAGCGTGTGGCTCATTCTTTCCTTTCTCTACCTCTCTCACTCACATGTTCTTTTTCCCTTACAACTTGCTTTATAGTTGAAACGGTTTGTGAGGAGCTAATGGTTGGGTTCTAATTGATCTAGTAGCCACCATTTGTTGACAAAAGAATGATGAAGATTAGATACTAATTTGGATCATCATATACCAATTGGAATCAAGTTATAGCATGAAAAAAACATGTATGATGGATTTCCAAAAGTCTTATAGCCTTTTAAGGAAAGTACAAATATCTCAGTACCATTTACGAGGCTCTATAGGATCTATTTTGGTGTGATAAGATTGACGAACTTAGACTATGATACCAACATTTTTAATACCTAAACACGTTATGAGTGGCACCAACACTACTCACCTGATTGTATAACCATCTATCCCAAAATACCAACTCATAATTAACACTTAGATGAGATCGAGAATCAATCCATCAATAGATAAATTTAAAACCAAACCAAAACATAAGTACAACTAAATGAGGGAACCGATAGTCATCATACCAAAAATACTAAAGATTGTCAAGAAGAGGATACAACCCCAAAAACTAAAATAAAAGCATAAGTCCTAAAATGAGAGCAATATCATACAGAAAAGATTTTATGGTAGCCCAAATATGTTTTTGACCCTAAAATCTAAAATCAATAGCTGAAATCACAGTGGAGGTCTTGTAGGAGCCTCTAGAATATACACTACACTCATAAAAGTAAGAACGTGTGTAGTATCAGCACATAAGAAAACAATAGTTTATTGGTAGGGTCGTTTGTCCAACCCAAGATAAGAATATGAACATATAACTAAATTATAGTACTGCAAGTTAATTCATGCTCAAACCAACATACACTTAGAATAACAAACAACAACTAGGTTGTTTAAAATAAAAGCCAGCAAGTCAACAAAATATAACCAAGTCACATTCAGTTAAGCCAAGTCAATACATGAAAATGATTATCAAGCACAAAATATATTCCCTAGTTCACTCATGGAACTATCAAATTCACCTAACCCTTGTACATATACGCTAAGGATAAAACATCCACCCTTTGGCCATGACTTGAAGGGGACATTTTTTTGTCCATGTACTAAATCCTAGACACAAGTGTTTGACAATATTATTTCATCAATAACTCATGAGAATGTTCCAAATACCAAAACATTCCACATTTAGCAATGAGATAGGTCAAAATCATACAGTAACAAAAAATTATTTGCATTGACCACATCAAACAACTTGCACTAACAAGCCATAGTACAAAGTAGTTAACATGCACCTAAATCATAAATTGGATGTAAACTACAATACTATCTCCTAACTCGAACAACCAAGCTTGTACAAGTCTCTAAGTTGGAGCTTTGCCCTTCCGTGCAATTTTAGCTTGCTTTTGGCCTAATACATGTTTATAAACACATTATCAATCAAAAATGAACTATCATATTGGGAATTATAACCCACATACAGGGTCATGTTCGTGATCATTCTCTTCTCCTTCTATGGTTGTCCTACCATAATTCAGCTAAAACCACCAATTTCTTAGAGAAATTAGTTAATTAATGAAATGCACAGGTAAATTAAGAATTATTAATAAAAAATTATTTACTTATTACTTAATTTGCTTTTGTGCACTAGAAAATAACCAAAATCAGCACTAAAACCCTCCTAAACTCCATATATTAATAATTATAAGGCTTAATTATCTATTACTAGTTAGCGGGAAAAAATCCTTACTTTAATGGAGCCAAATGATGAAAATCTGGTGGAAATCACCCACAATAGCCCCTCCTTTGCCCCAAAATGAGTTATAGAAAAATAAACTTTTTTGAAGGAATAATTAATTAAATCTGCAACTTTTACCGCTTAGCAGGCATTGTCCAGGTCTAACCTTTGCTATAGCATAAATTTCTATGGTATAATGACACATTGCTATAGTGACATTCATGTTTCTATATCATCATCGATGGGATAGAATGTTTAGTTTCACTCAAAAATTCAAAATTTTGCTACTTACCTTAAATCTAGTAAATTTCAAATAACACCCTTTACGCTAAGATTAATTTCACAAGTTCTAGTTATCCAAATTTAATTTCATAAATTCCAATGGTTTTCTTATCATATTTACTAACTATAATCAATTCAAGCACCGCCGAACTTGCCTAAATCATTCTCGAATTTCCTTAGACCATAACTTGCTCCGATTTTTCTTTGAAACTAACTTATCATGAAATTTATATTTTAAATTTGGATAGAATTTTAACATGTAATTTTCAAAGGGAGGTTTATACATAATGGCATAACTGATCATTACAATCAATCTTTCTCAGGGTGTGTTCACGACAAATGAAAATATTTTCTAGAAGAATAAGTGGGTTTCTTACCTATTTTCTTATGTTCAGAATGTATGTAAAATATATTGTTTTAGACGAATTTGTATATAATATTGATAAATACTATAGAGAGTTGGAAATTATGTATGAGGGCTATGGGGTGGGGATGAAAAGAAGGTGTGCTGGAGGTGGGAGGGATAAATTCAATGTGAAATACCACTTGAAAATTTTTTTCCCTATTTCCACTAGAGAAGTCACTGTACTCATTTTTAAGAAATTTATTTTCCTAGAAATCATAATATCCAAATATATTGACCGAATGAAAAAATCAGAAAATATTTTCTTGAAAAATATTCCCTCCATACCAAATACACCCTCAATGCCACTATAATCTATTTTTGCTTAAATAATCCAGTTTTAGTACAAAGCAAGGATGCTTCAATCACTCATATAAATCCCACATTCTCAAAATGTGATGAATCCTTATAAAATAAAATAGTACTTAGTGCTCGAGTTTGAGCATCCTTACTGATGTTTCTTCAGGAGATAGATTGTTCAAGGATTCTCCAAACATATATCTATATTCCCTCTCTATGTGGATAATAAGATTTAAGAATGGAATGTTTTTATAAAACAAGAAGTTGTATCAACTCCTATTAGATTTTGGTCTATTAGGATATCTGTTCTTCCATATCCTATTCTTCCATCCTGAATGGTCATAATATGGTGAATTGTAAGGTATAATTGTGTTGGAAGATTGTACATATTTGAAAAACTGATTGACATTGTTGTTATGGATGGTAGAGTACTCCACTAAGAACTTCAGATCTTATTTTGATGGAATAAAAGCTGAGTTCTAGCGCACACGCAAGTGACCGTGGACGTCCAAGTGGAAAAGTGGCCTTTAAAAGTCAAGTATAGATCCCACAGGGACTTGTACTTAGCTAAGTCTAATTCTAGCCCCACAACTATATCGTTGAGCGGGGATACGAGAATTAATTTAAATGCACCTAAATTTCATCTCATATATTAACTAAATGGGAAAAATTAGGTATATTCCTATCCTAAATGCAAATCCTAACTTCAATCTCTTGAACGTTTAAGATCTCACTCCAAACATCCCATGTTCTAATTTATTGTTTCTCCTTATGGGCTTACAATAGAAATATAGATTTATCCTAAGGTTTGGAAATTTGTAAAATAGTAATAACAGGGATATATGAACACCTAAACATGATAATAAACATAAACTAAATCTAATATAATCTTAAGTATTCATGTTCTTGGCCTCAACCCTATATGAAGGTGTTAGCCACTCATGGATTTACAACGAATCGGAATAATGAAATTCAAGTATAAAAATGTAGAGTAAATTAAAAAAAAAAGATTAAGAACCTTAAAAGAAGCCTCCTCAAGTATATTTTGGCCCAAAAATTTGCCCAAGGCATGTACAATAGAAGTGTCCAATTTATAGTATGAAGAAAGATCCCGTTTCTAAACCATGGGCATGTCACACCCATGTCTTGGTGCATTAAGGGCTCCAGGAATTTATTTTCCTAAAAATTTATGGCCTCAAAAATTCCAGACTTTACCTTCTTGAACTCCTTGCTTTTGTCCTTGCATTCCTCACTTCTTGGGTGTCTTCCACTTCAAATTCAGTTTGTTTAGATTCCCCACATTGGGTTTAACATCTTACAAGGCCTCCTATAACATTAAAACAAGATGAATTAGTTCACACAACACAATAGAATCAAATAAGATACACTAGAATAATACATAGATAGTCTAGTAACACTAGTTTTCTCGTCTAAACTCTAAGTGACCAAATTGATTATAAACTTATTTTGAACACACCATAAATATTATAATCAAGTATTTTAATACCTAGATGGCCAATTATATGAATACCAACCCATTACGCACATAAGAAGCCCTCAAAAAAAGGCTAAACAAGTATAGATTATGACACTTAGGTGAATAAATCTACCTAAGATCGTCAACCCACACTTAAAGCGTTGTTCTCCCCCAAACAACTCTTTACATCAAACATCATCTAAGGAAGACTCCAATACCATTACCACAAGAAATATCATCAACGTAGTACAACAAAGACTACACGCATAGCGAGTTCCACATTAAGCATGTCATATGCTCATGGACACTGCTTCAAAACACTCTACCCTCACGAATTGACTCTACCAAGTTGGTAAACTATACATATTACATATTCAAAGAGATCATACAAGTCACTTAGCTATCATCAAACATGTGCCCTTGCCAAAAGAAAGTTACCCATATTCACTTAAATAGATGCAAATTATCACAAGAATAGGTATAGAATTAAATTTTGCTCACTCTAACAAAGAATTATCATGTCACATAAGAGAAATAATTGGTTTTCCCTTAGTCTAGTACTCGACTAAAATCAGAATATCAAAGGCTCAAGATCAAATGGGACTTTAGGGGTTGTAACATAGGCTAAATAATATTGGAACAAACTGCGGAATCGAAACACTAAACTAAGATATAAGAAATAAATGATAAAGATAGATAGATGAAAGCAATAAGATAGACACAATGAATGAATGGATAGAGAACTATGGGTATATAAGATCCTTAAACCTCTACTCAATACCAAACAAGGCACCAAAATCTTACATTGACCACAAGGGAATCGATTCGCAAGCAACCAATATTTCTAAATGAAGTTTCAACACAAGCTAATCTAAGATTGCAAACTCACTCACAAGAGAGTAATTTGTAATTTATCATCAAAGTTGCATACTAAATGAATGAAAACTCCTATTTATAGTCTAGGTTTAATTAACACAATTTATGGGCCCAAAAAATGACTCATTGGGAACAATAAAGCATGCAGCACACTTTGGCATTCGCCTGAGCACTTTAGGCGCAAATGGGGCATATATCAGGAGCATAATGGATTGTTTTTACCTTCTCTAGAAGACCTAGAGTAGGTTGAGAGCACCTCTAAATTAGATGGGGTACATGTCACTTTTTGAGGTCATTTTACCCTCGTGTTGCACTCCTTTGGCCTCTTCACAGTCTCTTGGCCCTCTTTGAAGGTAATCATTATCCAATTGGCACCTTTTGGTAGCACCAAGGAGTCGTCAAGCACCTCTAAACTCATAAACATCATATCCAAAGGTCTAGAGGCAATTTGGAGTGTATCATCTTCTCCTTCTTGAAGAAGATTCATTCTTGAATCTAAAACCTTAAAGCACAAGAGAAGATCAAACGACCAATATATCCTCAAAGCATGAAGGTTATTACAATGGTTAATATCAATATATCCATGCCAAGGAGGTATATATTTGACATACAACCAATGATTCTTTATCAATAAATTGAATTCAGCATACACTACACAAAGGTGTTGGCTATAAAAAGCATTAAGAAACAAGGAAACTACCAAGGTCTTAAGACACAAGTGTTTCATTATTTTACCAAAATACCATACCCAAGAACTCCTATCTCTATCAAAAACAAATCAAACATCAACAAGGACGTCATCAAATACAAAGAGGTAGAAAAGAAAGGTATAAAGAAAATGAGTCTCATCCAAGGTATTTCCATACTTAATAGTAGTAATGTACTCAAGAAAGCTAGTAATCAAGCCACTAGAAGTTGGAGAAAGCAAGGATGGAGTAAATTCATTAGGATACACATCACCCTTCATTCCAAGACAGCCCATGTTCGCAAAAACTATATTTTCAACACAAATAAACTAATCATCATATGCAAAAAGATATAAAAGAAAAGAGTTAACAACACCATTCTCATATAAATTACCCTTATAAATAAGTATACTAGTAGAACAATATAAGAACAATACATAATTTTCCTTCAAGCAAATTCCCACAAGAAGTGCATTCACAAATGGAATCATGCTATTAAAGGAATTCAAAGAACTATGAGAACCCAATTCACACCAAGACAAATGGTATACCCAAGAAGTTGGGTGACTTCTTTTCATGGAACTTAGCATACTCCTAAGAGTCATTCCTATTTCCTCAAATTTTCCAACCACACAAGTGTGACAAGTATTAGGAAACACAAGTTGCACATCAAGTGCACACCAAGGACTCTTCCTAAAGCAACAAATAGATTGGGGATTTAGATTGAAAAACCCACATTATTCCAACACCAAAGTCAAACTCCCAAAAAGAAACTTGAAAACACTAATATTCTCATGATATAGCATGAAATCAATCACTTCAAACGTCTAGTAAATATGAGAAAAATATCATTATGCCTCCAAGGATCACTAGGAATAGGAGGGGGTAGTTACATACCTTGGAAGTGAAGCCTTGAACTTGTTTATTGTCCTCCGTCGATTCTTTATAAGGACCCTCCATTCCATGCATCAACTTGCACCAATAGGCTTAATCTTTTTGCCTCTTTGTCGGAATTCCCTTAGTAGGTAACTCCTTGTTTCAATCCATGGGGTTAGATGTTTCACCCCTTGTCATAAAGTATTTATTAGCCCATAGGAGTCTTACTAGATTCCTTCTTTAAGTCAAGCCTTTATCAACTTTAGAGCCCTTGAATAAGAACTCATATAGGCATTCAAACTTATACTAATAAGAGGTTTTCTTTGAATCCTCCTTCATAAACATTGGTTCATGAACCTATAAAAGAGAAGTATCGGTAGTAGGCAAAATTCTTGTTCCATGATTAGCATGTATCAAGTGATTAGTTTGACAAGTTCACAACTAAGTGTTCCTTGTCTTCCTCATTCAATTCAATCATTGGCTCAATATCCTTACACAACTCTCCTTCTTGATCCAAGTTTTTCTTTCTTAGCATAATACCTTTTATGGAGGTTAGATGTCGTTCTATACTTCCTAATATTTTGTTAATTTCCTTAATCATTCCTCATATAGACTTTGATGTCTAACTCTTCATAGGACTTTGACCTTCCTCGAGCATGGTACCTAAAAAGAAGAAACACTAAGCAAAAACAACAAACAAGTTAGAGTGAAAGATCAACATCACAAGTTCTTGGAGGACACACCTTTTATTTTGTCTCTTAATTGGCGTTGCAAGCATTGAAAGATCATTTGTACCCACTTTAGAATAATTGTTACCAACTGTGGCTTGTGATCGGGATGGATTCTTGTTTTAAATTGAAAGAAAAACTCAAAAACAAACTAACGCACTTGAATCAAGAAAGAACAACAAAAACAAAAGAAAAAAATACATAAGAATGGATAAAAAAATAAATCATACTCAAGAACTAATTAATCAACTAATAGATTAATTACTAGTTGTTAATTAGTGTTTAAGAATTAAAAGATAAATTAAGAATCAAGAAATGAAGTTATATGTTGAAACCTTGCAAAATGATAAGTTACTGGGCGGGTAGACCTAGCACACCTTGGGCGCACCTCCAATGCATAGATACTATTTTGGAATGCCTTAGACCTATTTTAGCAGGTCATGCACATCTCTAATGCATCTCTAAGGAAGATCAGCCATGCAACCTTCAAATGGGGATGCAATTGCACTTGTTGTGGTCCCTCTATATCCTATTCTCTTGGAATATTCTTTGGATCTTTAAAGGTGCTCTTGTACACTTTTTCTTTCTTTTCCTTAGATCAAACCCCAACTTTTTGAAGAAAATTCAACATGAAAATATGAATTTTCTCAAGGACAAGAACACAAAGATTTCCAACTCCTTAACGCATGCTCAGAATGCAATGGAATTGAATCCAAGAACTTTTAATCCTTCTGAACATATTCCAAACATCATTAAGCCTCAGTTTCACCCAATTGCTTTAGATTTTCTAACCCATTTGATATTGCTTCAAGCTTCAAGAACACAAAAATAGTGAAATTTTAAAGTTTCTCCAAATGGTACCAACTTTTAACCCAACGTTCCTTTCACTATAGAGATTACTTCTTCAATAGTTTCAACCTCAAATTCCAACCAAAATTCTGTAGATCTACGAACACATTTATTCAAATTTCAAAACAACAATGGTGGGTTCTTCTTGACACGATCCCCAAACTTGGGCCATATCATAACGGACATCCCAAGTCCAACCAGGACTAGGGACCACCCTTGTTACCCAACCCAACCACCAAATGCATACCTTGTGTTGGCAGAATTTTGAGTATATAAAAAGATAGCTTATTTATTTAATGTTGTAACTTTGGATAAGTCTATAACCGAGACCAAACCAAACAAGTCCAACCACCCAATAACCAACCATACCAATACGGAAACCGTAAACTAAAACCAAAGTACAATAATTCAACGTATGTATATATATATATATACATGACATAAACAACCAATACCATACCCAAGACCACAGTTGTCCATACAAAGCCTCTAGATCAATAAATGAGTACCTAGTCGGGACATGCCCCCGACCGTAGCAAAAACTCAAAGTCTATGAATGACAAAAGTAACTAAAGTAAACCCTAGCATGAAATAGATTCCTTCATAACAATGGAAGTTCACCTTTCAATCCAATATATGATCCCAAATCTAATAAAAAGTCAAGAGGAAAAGAATGGTTGATTCCTGCATCGCGCGAGGACACAGTCATCCAAAGATGGGTTAGCGAGTGAACGCTAGCATGCACTCAAGATAAGGACAAAAATAATGCCAACTAGTAAAATAATAAGTCAAAGTAACCATATGCATACAAACCATACATATATTTATATGTTATCATGCCTGAAAAGGGAACCGGGTTTATCGTGTCATTATAACCTTTCCTTGGGTTGTGTATCTTTGCCGTCCTAAACTACCCACATGTTATATGGGTTTAGATCCCCTGTTGAAAGGGCCCAGTGCGTGTAGCCGCACAACCAGGGAAAAGAAATTGGGCTGACTAGTACATCCCCTAAAGTATAAAGTGTTACATCATACATACAGACACAGAGGACCAAACCTCATATTGACAAACATGAGTTTCCAGTTTTACCAAGACCTCCACCTTCCATGGCTTTGCTACATACCCTGCCATTATTTCCCAATTAAAAACCATTACCATCTAAACAAACATTATCCATTTATTAACCAAGGCCATTAGTAGTGGTATCGTCATACCGAGTATAACTTGCAAGTATTGTCCATAGCCAACCACTTATAGATTAAGGGATTCCCATGTACCCTTCAATTCACCATATTAAACCACTTGGAGGATTTGATGATAGGCGAATTTACGCGCCTATATCAATATATTTTGCCCATATTTTAGCCTAGTTTTGAGAACTAATTATCTATTTCATGCACTTTTAGTCCTTTTTCCTGTAAATGAGCTAACAAACATGATTAGGAAAGTTTCAGGTATAAATGATGCAAAATACAGCATTTTATGGCTTACTTGACGCAAAAGAAAGCTCACAAACGAAGTGGAAAGGAGCTGGACGCCTAAAGGACCAAATCTGCTGCATGGAAAATCTGTCCCGGGCTAAAACAGCATTTCTGAATACTTTGGGGACTGCATGGAAAATCTGTCCAGGACTAAAACAACATTTCTGAAGACTTTGGGGACTTACAGACACAAAGCTGGAATTTTACAAAGATACATTAACCTAGTACAATTAGGTTATGTATTTCACTATTCTACTTGGATTATGATATTGTAACCTTACCCTAGTACATTTGGGTTAAGGATTTCATTAGTCTATTAGGATTTGGTTATTTATTTCATTAGCATAGTAGGAGTAGGATAGGAGTATTATAAATACCCTATCATGCTAGAGATTTTAATCAAGTCCTCCCTTAGTGGAGGCAACTCCTCCCTTCATTCAAGAAATTCATTCTTAAACTATTAATTTTCTTCCATCTTTCTCATCTTCCACTACAAACACTTCTAATCTATTCTTCTATTCTTAAATTCCACAACAAGAGAATCGTTACTTGCTAAGGAATCACCAAAACCACACGCCAAACACCTACTATTCACGCCATCCACCATGCAAAACGTGATATCCTTCGCATTCATGGGTAACTAAATCTCTTAGTTGGGGTTATGGAAGCCGAATGAGTTACTATCTATAGCTGTGAGTTTGTGAGTTCAAGACAAGTATATTGCTTATATCATTACGCTCTTCATCTTAAATCTACATTCTTTGCGGTTCAAACACAAGAACACGCCATTCTAACATCCAACCTGTTCGAGAGAAAGGTTATTTGTCTAGAAAAGAAGACGCATAGACCAACGCCAGTCTAACATTTAACTTGTTCGAGAGAAAGGTTATTTGTCTGGAAAAGAGATAATGTCAAGGTAGTAGGACACCCTTTCCTATTAAAAAGCTAGTGCCGTAACTGGACTAACCTCTTGGAGAATTTGTACCGCTAGACACACTTTAAGCTCGAGAGAGTTAAAGTGAAATAGTCCTTGTTTAGGTCGAGAGACGCTTGGATTTACCATCGACTACAATTCTCTATAAGCAATTGCATGTCAAGACTCTACACACTCATAGCCAATAGAGACGTATACCTCTGAAGGTGGACATAACCCCAACGCTTCAATTCTCATTGTTTACAACCAACGTGACAATCTTTCTCTTTTTACTTTATTATTTTCAGCTTTTATTTCATTACTTTGGTTACTTATTACAATCCCCCCTTCTTACGAGACTTGCACCAAAAGTCTATTAATTTTGCTTACTTGTTGACCAAGCTATTCCCTGTGGGATCGATACCCAACCCAGGTTGGGTTCTATATTTGCTAACGACCGCTTTACACTCAAACGAGAGTTGTAGATTGAGCGTTATCAAAAATTGGCGCCGTTGCCGGGGAATACGAGTGTCAATCAAGTTCGTGATAATTACTAGACCCTTTGGTCAAAGATTCTCGTACTTTTACTTTTAGTTGTTGTTTTTGTTTTTTTTAGGTTTATTCAGTGCATCAATGGAGGCACAACGTGAAATTCAAAGGATGGCTGCTCAAGTGCATCAACAAAATATTGATAACCGTAGGCGAGCAACAAATCCTGACGATGAGGATCTGGGCGATGAAGAGCTATTAAACCCACAGAATACTGCTGAGATGGCGGAACCCATGCAGAGAAGAGATCGTCAAGCAAGATATAGGCCTGAACGTCGAACTGTACCAATGCTGTTCGATGATGATGAAGATGATCTTGACGAAGCTGGTTCCACAGGAGCTATTATTCTTCCTCCCTTGGCACCTGGAGCAAAGTTCAATATCACTAGCACCATGATTCAGCTTTTGCAACTCAAGGGATTATTTGGTGGACTAGCAGGCGATGATCCGAATATGCATCTGATCAACTTTATTTCTACATGCAAGTCATTCGACAATCCTGGCGTTGGACAGAATGCAATTCGATTACGTCTATTTCCATTGTCTCTGTCTGGGGAGGCAACTATGTGGTTGAATGGGCTGACTCCTGATTCTATTACAAATTGGAGGCAATTGAGAGACTCTTTCCTGATTCTATTATAGGAAGAGTAACATTATTTTACTCATTAACTAGGCAAGTGCATGTTTTACTCTCACTACTTTACATTTTCCTATTTTCACTCCACTTTTTCACTTCCTCAAATATAATCATATCTTTACTCTCTTTTTTTCATCTTATTTTTAACATTTTATTTTATTTTTTTATTTTCACTTTATTTTATCTCTTCTATTTCTCTCTTTTTTTTTCATTTTTTTATTTTTTTTTCTTTTTTTTTCTTTTTTATATTTGAAGATAATTATTTCCATGATCTTCAAGATTTTAAAATAAAATATCATTACTGTCTTTCACTCTCTTATATTTCTACCCTTTTTTCTTGTTAGTTTTTTTCATCTTATTTTTTTGTCATTTTATATTTTTATTTTTATTTTTTTTCTTTTTCATTTTTTTTCTTTCCACTTTATTTTCTCTCTTCTATTTCTCTTTTTTCCCCTTTTTTGCTTTCTTTTTTTTTCTTTTTCAGTTCTCTTTTTTTCATTTTTTCTTTTTGTTTTCTTCTTCTTTTTTTCTATTTTATTTTGTTTCTTTTTTGTCTTTTATTTTTACACTTCTATTTCTCTTTCTTCCTTTTTTTTTCTTTTTCAGTTCTCTTTTTTTCATTTTTTCTTTTTGTTTTTTTTTGTTTTTTTACTCTTCTATCTTTAACTTTTATTTTGAAAAGACAAATATGTATATCACATACACATATTCAGAAAATATATAAAATACATAGCCATACAGATTTGGATATGTAGTTACGGTATAAAACATACATATGTATTTACGAAATACATATCATATTCATATTAAACAGTAACAAACATAACTATACCATATATCTTCGTATGTATTTGCGAAATACAAAAGTGACTCATATAAAATAAGAATATACATATGGATCAGGTATGTATTCTGTAAATACATATGTCGAGTTATATATATTTTATACGGTGTAGGATTTGTCTTTGAACTGTACTATATAATTTTAGAGGGTAACATATGTACTTATTTGTTTTCTTTTACTGTTTAAGATATATATCATGTATTTTTTTATTACCTATATGTATATGTATATAATTGTCATTTTTGTTATAGAGATTTTGTGTCCTATATGTTTATATACGTGTAAGTTAGATATGTATTTTTGTAAATACATATGCAGATACATATATGTATGTTTTTACCTGTAAATACACATGTAGATCTATTTACTTTGTATATTTTTTGAATACGTATATATGATAAAGATATTTGTCTTTTAAAAATAAAAGATAGAGATAGAAAAGTAAAAAGAAAAAAGAAAAAAGAAAAAAATAGGAAAAAAAAAGAAAAAATAAAAATTTGAAAAAAAGAAGTGAAAAAGGAAAAAAAGAATAAAGAGAAATAGAAACTAGAAATAGAAGTGTAAAAACAAAAGCGAAAAAAATAAGAAAATAAGAAGAAGAAGAAAACAAAAAAATATGAGAAAAGAAAAAAAAAGAAAACGAAATAAATAAATAAATAAATAAATAAATAAATGAAAAAGGATAAAAAAGAAGAGAAGTAGAAGAGAGAAAATAAAGTGGAAAGAAAAAAATAGAAAAGAAAAGAAATTAAAAAAAAAAGATAAAAAAAATAACAAGAAAAAATTGTTAGAGATATAAAAGAATGATATTTTGAAATTTTGAAGATCATGGAAATAATAATCTTCATATTTGAGTTTGGTTTGGAAAAGAAATCTACTACTATAAATAAGAGTAATTTATGAAAATTAAATTAGATGGGATAATTATTCCTTATTTAACTCACCTAATTTGAGTAAAACAAGGGCAGTAAATCTTGTTATATATGTATTTGTATAGCAACAATTTACTTAAATACAAAATACAATTTGCTATTTTTCGTGATTATGAAATTGTTGCTATAAAAGTTGCAATTAAGGCTCTATAGTTGCTATTTTTGAAATTTTTCCAAAAAAAATATTTGTGGAAAAAACTTAAATGAGTCTCATATAAGATATTAAGTTAGTTTAGAACATCAAGAATTAATTTATATTTTATGTCTATTTTACCTTAATTATTAAATATTATTAATTTTTTAATACTTAGATAACTTATAATAATTAATTAGGGGTGATATAGTAAAATTAAAAGTGATATAATAAAATTACTATAAAAAATTCTTGTGAAAAAAATTTAAATGAGCCTCATATAAGACATCAAATTAATTTAAAATATCAAGAGTTAATTTGTCATTTTATGTCCATTTCACATTTTTTTTATTAAATATTATTAGTATTTTAATACTTAGATTGAAACAGCTGAAGCAGGCATCACAAAATATCAAGAGCTAATTTATCATTTTATTTCTATCTTACTTTTTTTTTTATTAAATATTATTATTTTTTTAATAATTAAATGACTTATAGTAATTAATTAGAGATGATATAGTAAAATTATGATTGAAGCAGCGAAACAGACATGTCGACCTCATGCCTACTTATTGCCTAGTAACAACTCGAGACTACCCCCTAGTCGTCACACGGTGCTTGGAACCATAAGTGATCCCAAGCTAACCCATGAACTGGCATACTGTTAAGTAACTGAATTATAATAAAATAAATAATAAGTTCTGCTGTGCGAAAACATAATCATGGCATAATCTGAATAATTACATTACGGATAAAGTTTACAATCTGATAAAAATAATGGAAGAAACTGAAATTTACATGAATGACTCTGACTGACATCTATGAAGCCTCTACTATACTGGCTATAAATAGCTGGGACATGCCTCCAACTACCACTAATCAATACATATGATAATAAATAAACTGTACATAAACTAAAACTGTCTGGAGTTCCCAAAGTAGGAGAACTCATCACCTGCCGGCTGGAATCTGCAACTGTTTGATCATGATGTGCGGGCTACAAATAGTACCTATATTATGAAATAATGTAGCCACATAGACATATATGTGGATCAGTACTTCTGGAACGTACTGAGTATGTAGGGGTGAATACAATAAGTAAATATGATATCATACATAATCTTAAAACATGCATGTTAAGTGTAAGTAGACTCACCAATAAGCTAGAATAACCTAAAAGCTGAAAACATCTTAAAGCATTAGTGACAAACATACTCTGATAATATGGTGAAAATCTACACTTAGTTTCTAAAAAACTTTACTTTAATTACATAAGTACAACTAAAGCTGGGATATGGTAAAACATGGATACTGTATGAATATTGGGTCTGAAACAACATGATGGAGACTGACATAAATCGAGGATCTGAATATATAATCACACTGAGCACGAATGCGTAAACATACTAACTTATCTGATTAACTAAATGACTGGTAGTTAAATAATGGTCATATAAGACTGAACTGTACTTAGTCTGAATAACTGGACTGAAACTGTAGAGTATTATGTATATGAAGTAAGGACTGACTGAGCAACATGAGACAACAAAGCATGAATGCGTGAAAACTGTATTATCTAAGAATGCAAGACCAAACGTATAACATGATTCTGAAATAGTCTGTAAAATGAAGTACTAAAATACTGATAACTGAATAGCTGATAATTGTACGCTATGGTCAAGCAAACCTGAAACTGAACTGAGTTCTGAACTGAATACTGAACTGAGACTGTAAATGAGACTGTGACAGAGATTGTAACTAAGTCTGTAACTGAGACTGTGGGAAATATCATCTAACTGATTTGCCCCAATCTAAGCTAATCGGGATCCAACCTGTAACTCCAGTTGGAAGGGTGTCAGTACCGTGCCACGGGTACTAACACTGGCTGTGTGGATCCACTAAATTAGTGTTGTCCCGAAGGAATAAGGGTTGCCCTAAACTGGCAGGTACCCATATGAGATCAACCTTCAAGTGGCAAGTTAACATCTCAACTTACGCTAGCTACATAGTTCTAGAATGCAGGGACTGCTACTAAAGGTCACACCCTCAACTGGCAGGTGAGCCCCCATCCCTGGGTTCGATCAGTGCTAAATCTTAATCCCAACTGAACTGACTCGGAATACTAACCGGTGCATGCTTGTTAACTGATGACTAATAAGCTCAGGTCATGGCATTTTGAAAATAATAGTGCATACGGATTCTGGGGTGATTATTAACGCATAAACCGCTACTGGGACTGAAATCGGACTGAACTAACTTAATCGTTCTCACAACTAACCATATTACTGATTGAATGATATTTCCTATGGTATAACTAAAATCATTCTATAGATACTGAAAAACTATACAATAGCAAAACTTTGGGTATTATAACCCTCAAGACTCGATAACAATAACAATAAGAACACATAACCACATTTAAGACCATAATAAGTAAGCCTTATTTAAAGAAACCCATCACTTGCGTATTTCATCAAACACTTGCAATTCATAGTTTAAACTAAGCATGGGGATAGTTTTAGACATGTACCAATAGCATGAATTCAATATTAAAAATCGCCAATTAAGGCTTTAACATGGGACAATTCATCAAACACATAGGGATCATAAACTTGGACATGGGAATATCTTAAACATGGGAGCATAGCATGATTACATAACTAAAATCATGAATTAGGGAATTCACATGTAATTCGCTTGAAATAGGACATGGGCGTTTCATAAAAACATGTAAAGATCATAGCTTGACCGTAAGAATATCTTAAACATGAGGGAACAATAGAATTACATGGAAAAATTCATAACTTGGGGATTCATCTTGAAATTGTTTGAACATGATATGGGAATTTCATCAAACATGTGGAGAACATGAATTTAAAACATGAGAATATTGCTCAACATCATGAATTTAGGATCTATCATGGAATTTACTTGAATAAAGCATGAAAAATTGAAATTCATGGTATGAGGAATTTAAAATCTTGCATGGAATCATACATGGGCTGAATTAAATCAAAAACACTATGAAAACATGAAATTCAATCTTTCTTGAACATACAAATTACTATAGTAATGAAAAATTCATTCTTTGTTTAAGTAAAAGGGATTATTGGGTTCCATGGGTGAAAGAGGATCCATGGATGAACTCCCACGTACCTTAAAGCTTTAAATCTTGAAGAAGAAACACAATCTTGAAAGCATTCTTGAATCAGGAAACTTGAGTTCTTGTTTTTCTTGAAGAAAATTTGATGAAGTTCTTGGTGTTCTTGAGGGGGCTAGGGTTTTCATCAGAGAGAAAAGATGAATAATAAAGTGTATAATGCTTTTGGGGTCGAAATTAAGTGTTATGGGCGAATTTGGGTGAGGGAAAGTGACCAAAGTTCTCTAGACCCTTTAGAAACTGAATTAGCATATGAAATAGTTCTGTAATGCAGTGGCCAATGCGTCGCATCGCTATCGCGTCAGCTTACTACCCCACACGAAAAATGCCATAACTTTTCTCTCTGGTATCGAATTAAGGTGAAATTGGTATCGTTGGAAAGCTAATTCAATTATCTACGATTTGATAGGTCTTGAGATGCAAAATTCTACATATATAAAAATTTATACATGTTTAAAGTAGACCCTTGTAGAATCAAATACCAAACTTTGGACGAATCTAAGGCTCTAAGCTCAACTTTGTTCTAAGTGATTCTTATGAACATTTTTCACCTCAAAAGAAAATCAAACATGAGGATAAAGATCATGAAACTTATATTTGCATGGAAATCATTTAGATTATAGCTTATACATGTAGGAATGATGGTTCAAAGACTAGCCAAAAAATATGGGGTATTATATTATCTCCCCCTTGGGAACATTTGTCCTTGAATGAGACTGGTTAGACTGAGAGTACTGTACGAAGGTAATTGAGATCATATTTTGAACATGTATGACTTGGAACATGATTGAATAACTAATTTTGAAATATGATACATGAACTGAATATCATGAACTGAACTGATTTCTTGAATACATACAATGACATGAGAATGATTATAAGGTTGAGATAGAAACGAGAGAGTCAACTGATGAGTAATTATTACTTTAAGCTGGATCCTATTTCATGAAGAAAAATAAAAGGTTTAGGATATAAATACTCGGGGTATTATAATATATCTTCCCCTGCGATATTTCGTACCCCGAATGGTACTGACTTGGTTGAAATTCTAAGGAAAGACTGAGATAATGCACGAGAAACTTATGGACTGAATCATGACTGAATATCTGGGATCTAAAACTAATGCATGATGCATGAACTGAGCTAAATTCACAAATTACATGGATGTGAATGAATTACCTCTTGGAATAGCCATATTCATGAGAATTTCGAATAGTATGATTAAATGGAAAGATGGAAAGCCATAAGAACTTGTCTGTCTGACTGTTAGACTGGATTGCTGGCTATACGAACTGAATTATATTGAAAGCTTATACTCAACTATACATTCCACTTGTACACCAACATGACATTCAAGCCTATTTTTATAACCTCACATGAACTTGTAGGCAAACCACTACAAAAGCATCTTTCTTATTTTCTCTAAACCTCAATCCTTAAACTTTCATGCACTAGCCCAAGAAAATATACATAAAATTTTAACTAATCATGACATAAGGAGAGGTTACTAAAATTTAGAACATGAGGACCTGAAACATGAAAGAATAACTTTGACACTCAACTGAGGCCTGAAGAATAAAGCATCAGTGACATGAATTCATCACAGTGGTATGAACTGAGGACATATATGACATAATCTAAATTTCACTGATCATTAGAGTGTAGCATGAGCACCTAGATCTGAACATACTGTGAAACATAAGTACATGAGTCATGAGCTGCATGACCTGAGTTTGGAGTTCATGATTTCAAGGAACATGATTCGTACTACATAGTGAACTGGAACTCATCATACAAAAAACTGAAAGCGTACATGGTTTCTCTATAAAGTGCATGAATATGAATTGTGATGATAAAGCTGACATATTAGGCATGAGTAGATATCTTGATGACTGAAAAACTTTGCATTGAGATAAGAATAGGCTGGGAATCGTCCTTCCTTACTATGTTTCTACACATACTGGCACTACTACTAGAGTCTGAGAGCCTGACTTAGTTACTTGTTCTATCATCATCCCCTTAGCTTTAAGCCATCATCTTAAGTCTGTGAACCACTTAATCATCTCTAACTAAACTGCAACCACTTTACTCTAGAGCCCGAGGTATAACGAGACACATAAATACTAAACTCCCATAAAATATACTGCCCTTAACTTTTTTTAGCATCTGCAATCATCATCACATACTTACACTCTACTTAACACACACTTGCCTCGCTAAACACATCATCTGCTTCTGTTTATTCATAGACTACTAATTTCATATCTCTTAACTCATATCTATACCATCATACTTAATCTCGAATCAACAAACTTAAATTCGTGTGTATACTATTTCAAGCCTACTGATTCATATTTCATACTACTAGCCCCATGAATACATAATCTGCTCAATTTGAATAATGTTATCCCCACTCTACTACTGCTAAATCTCTGGATTTATGCTTCTAACTCTAGATTATATACTATCATAGGATTTTGAGGAGGAATCTGAAAGCACATATGACTTTGGCTTAGTGCACAATTTTTCCTGAATATGAATGAAGCCCTTCAAACTTTGGGACTTAAAAGAAATGAGGAGATACATTCGAGTCAACGTACAATCCCATAACTGTCTGTAGGGACTATCTGGAAAAAAACACTGTCTGTAAGAAACTGAACTTGATTGTTTCTGTTACCTCGAAAATAAGGCAGAGATGGCACGAAAAGAGCAACATGAGAATTTGTATAAGTTTCTTAAAGAAACTTTCAATAGCACGCTCTAAGACATGAAAAAAGGGAAATATTTTCTAAATGCCTTGTAGCCTCTCGAAGAAAAGTACAAACGTCTTTGTACCGTTCTGCAAGACTCTACTAGACAGGACTTCATAGACACCCAAGGACACTTGAACTCTGTGCTCTGATACCAAGTTTGTAACGACCCAAGACTACCCCCTAGTCGTCACACGGTGCTTGAAACCACAAGTGATCCCAAGCTAACCCATGATATGGCATACTGTTAAGCAACTGAATTATAATAAAATAAATAAAAAGTTATACTGTGCAAAAACATAATCATGGCATAATCTAAATAAATACATAACTGATACAGTTTACAATCTGATAAAACTGAAGGAAGAAACTGAAATTTACATGATTGACTCTGGCTGACATCTATGAAGCCTCTACTATACTGACTATAGATAGCTGAGACATGCCTTCAACTACCACTAATTAATACATATAATAATAAATAAACTGTACATGAACTAAAACTGTCTGGAGTTCCCGAAGTAGGAGAACTCATAACCTGCTGGCTAGAATCTGCAACTATCTGATAGTGATGTATGGGATACAAATAGTACCTACATTATGAAATAATGTAGCCACACAAACGTATATATGGATCAGTACTTCTGGAACGTACTGAGGATGCAGGGGTGAATGAAATAAGTAAAACTAGTTTCATACGTAATCTTAAAATATGCATGCTAAGTGCATGTAGACTTACCAATAAGTTAGAATAACCTAAAACCTAAAAACATCATAAAGCATCAGTGACAAACATATTCTGATAAGATCGTGAATCTTTACATTTAGTTTCTGAAAAACTTTACTTTAATGACATAAGTAGAACTAAAACTGGGATATGGTAAAACATGGATATTGTATGAATACTGGGTCTGAAACTAAGTGATGGAGACTGACATAAATCTAGGATCTGAATATACAATCACACTGAGCACGAATGCGTAAACATACTAACTTATCTGATTAACTAAATGACTGGTAGTTGAATATTGGTCATATAAGACTAAATTGTATTTAGTCTGAATAACTGAACTGAAACTGTAGAGTATTATGCATATGAGGTAAGGACTGACTGAGCAACATGAGATAACTAAGCATGAATGTATGAAAACTATATTATCTGAGAATGCAAGATTAAACATATAACATGATTCTGAAATAGTCTGTAAATTGAAGTATTAAAATACTAATAACTGAATCGCAGACAACTATACACTATGGTCAAGCAAACCTGAAACTGAACTGAGACTGTAACTGAGACTGTGACTGAAACTGTAACTGAGATTGTGAGAGGTATCATCTAACCGTATGCCCCAATCTAAGCTAATTGGGGTCTAACCTATAACCTCAGTTGGAAGGGTGTCAGTACCATGCCACGGCTACTAAACTGGTGTTGTCTCTAAGTACTAAGGGTTACCCTCAACTGGCCGGTACCTATATGAGATCAAACCTCAACTGGCAGGTTAACATCTCAACCTACGCTAACTACGAAGTTTTGAAATGTGGGGACTGCTACTAAAGGTCATACCCTTAACTGGTAGGTGAGCCCCTATCCCTGGGTTCGCTCGGTGCTAAATCTTACTCCCAACTGAACTGACTCAGAATACTAACTGGTGCATGCACTGTTAACTGATAACTGATAAGCTCAGGTCATGGCATTTTGAAAATAACAGTGCATATGGATTCTAGGATGATTATTAATGTATAAACTGATATTGGACTGAAACCGAACTGAGCTAACTTAATCGGACTCACAATTGACCATATTACTGACTGAATGATATTTCCTATGATATAACTGAAATCATTCTGTAGAAACTGAAAAACTAGACAACAGCTAAACTTTGGGTATTCATAACCCCCGGAACTCGATAGCAATAACGATAAGAACACATAAGCACATTTGAGACCATAATAAGTAAGTCTTATTTAAAGAAACCCATCACTTGTGTATTTCATCAATCACTTGCAATTCATAGTTTAAACTAAGCATAGGGATAGTTTTAGACATGTAGCAATAGCATGAATTCAATATTAAAAATCTCCAATTAAGGCTTTAACATGGGACAATTCATCAAACACATGGGGATTATGAACTTGGACATGGAAATATCTTAAACATGGGAGCATAGCATGATTACATAACTAAAATCATGAATTAGGGAATTCACATGTAATTCGCTTGAAATAGGACATGGGCATTTCATCAAAACATGTAAAGATCATAGCTTGACCGTAAGAATATCTTAAACATGAGGGAACAATAGAATTACATGGAAAAATTCATAACTGGGGGATTTATCTTGAAATTATTTGAACATGATATGGGAATTTCATCAAACATGTGGAGGTCATGAATTTAAAACATGAGAATATTGCTAAACATCATGAATTTAGGATCTATCATGGAATTTACTTGAATAAAGCATGGAAAGTTGAAATTCATGGTATGAGGAATTTAAAATCTTGCATAGAATTATACATGGGCTGAATTAAATTAAAAATACTATGAAAACGTGAAATTCAATCTTTCTTGAATATACAAATTACCATATTAATGAAAAATTCATTCTTTGTTTAAGTAAAAAGGATTTTTGGGCTCCATGGGTGAAAGAGGACCCACAAGTGAACTCTCACATACCTTAGAGCTTTAAATCTTGAAGGAAAAACACAATCTTGAAAGTATTCTTGAATTAGGAAACTTGAGTTCTTGCTTTTCTTGAAGAAAATTTGATGAAGTTCTTGGTGTTCTTGAGGGGGCTAGGGTTTTTCTTTGAGAGAAAAGATGAATAATTGAGTGTATAATGCTTTTGGAGGCTAAAATTAAGTGTTATGAACGGATTTGGGTGAAGGGAAGTGACCAAAGTACTGCTAGACCCTTTAAAATCTGAATTAGCGTGTGAAATAATTCCGTAATGCAGTGGCTGACGCGTCGTATCGCTATCACGTTGGCTTACTGCCCCACACTAAAAATGCCACAACTTTTTGCTCGGGTATCGGATTAAGGAGAAATTGGTATCTTTGGAAAGCTAATTCAATTATCTACAATTTACTGGGTCTTGAGATGCAAAATTATACGTATATAAAAATTTATACATGTTTAGATTAGACCCTTGTAGAATCGAATACCAAACTTTGGACGAATCAAAGGCTCTAAGCTTCATTTTGTTCTAAGTGATTCTTATGAACATTTTTAACCTCTAAATCAAATCAAACATGAGGATAAAGATCATGTAACTCATATTTGCATGAAAATCATTTAGATTATAGCTTATACACGTAGGAACGATGGTTCAAAGACTAGTCCCAAAATTCGGGGTATTACTTGCCTCTTATCATTAGTGTGTATATATATAAGAGTTATAGAATCGTTGACCTGAGAGTTATAGAATTATTGACGCGATGCTCACTAAGTCCTAGAATACTATTTATCAATTTTTTTGTGACTTTTTGAGCTTTCTAATCCATTTTCAAGTTAAAAAAGGAGTAATTATTCTTTACTTTTCAATTGAAATACCTTTATGTTTCTTTCCTCACGTAAACCCATTAAATAATGTGAATTATTTTCAATTATTCTTTATTTTGATTAGATACATTATATATATATATATATATATATATATATGTATGTATGTATATATATATATATATATATGTATGTATATATATACATATATATTCTAAAGGAAGGTCATAGAAAATGTGATATGGCACCTCTCTATGGCCTTCATTGCTACTTTTTTGGACATTTGTTGAGTTTTTTCCTCAATTTTAATTTTTATATTTATGTACTAAAAGAGATGCTCACTAAGTCCTAAAATACTATTTATCATTTTTTTGTGACTTTTTGAGTTTTCTAATCCATTTTCAAGTTCAAAAAGGAGTAATTATTCTTTACTTTTCAAATGAAATACCCTTATGTTTCATTCCTCATTTAAACCCATTAAATAATGTGAATTATTTTCTATTATTCTTTATTTTGATTGGATATAATATATATATATATATATATATATATATATATATATGTATATATATATATATATATATATATATATATATATATATATTCTAAAGGAAGGTCATAGAAAATGTGATATGACACTTCTATATGGCCTTCATTGCTACTTTTTTGGACATTTGTTGAGTATTTTTCCTCAATTTTAATTTTTATATTTATGTGCTAAAAGAGATGCTCACTATGTCCTAGAATACTATTTATCATTTTTTTTTTTTGTAAATTTTTGAGCTTTCTAATCCATTTTCAAATTTAAAGAGGAGTAATTATTCTTTACTTTTCAATTAAAAGACCCTTGTGTTTCTTTCCTCATCTAAACCCATTAAATAATTTGAATTATTTTTCATTATTAAAGGAAGGTCATAGAAAATGTGATGCGGCACTTCTCTATGGCCTTCATTGCTACTTTTTTGGACATTGTTAATTTTTTTCGTCAATTTTAATTTTTATATTTATGTGCTAAAAGAAAAACTCCCTGGCCAAGAAATCTAATTATCCCTTTTCTCCTTATTTTAACATTTTTCTCTTCATTGTGCTATATAATTTACTATCTAATTGAAATTAAAAAGGCCTCATACATTGAATATTCATTTGCAAGAGTTAAGTAATTAATTCACGAACTTTGAAATAAATCTCAGTTAAACTTTCATTGAGCCCACGTAACATCCACATATACGTTTTCCATGAATATTTAATTACTAATAGTTACAGTGTCCAATTCATTCATCTCCCCATTCATATCCTTTTTTCCCCAAGCAAGTCCTCATTGATATCCTAATTTTCCATATAGTATATATTATTCTTTCTTTTTGAGTCGTGTTAATCTCCATCTTGTGTTTTTATGCATGTTTTATTGTGCACTAAAAAAATATTCAGTAATCAAAATATTGAGCATGACCTTACTTCTTAAACTTCCCATTAGTAGATTATTAGTGTTCGGTATCCTATGTAAATTTTATTTAAGCAAGAACATAACATATGAAATATTAATTATTTTCTTACAATTCTCCTTTACAATGCATTAGTTTGTGTGATATTTTATTTTTGCAGAAATAATTGAACACTAGAAAATCACCATAGAAAAATTTGAAGACAAGGACAAATTCATTATTGTCACTGGCCACTTGAGTGAATATCTTTTTGGTAATGTTTTTCCTAAATTTTTTCCGTTCTATCTAAATAGCATAATATTGGTACTTTTAAAATTTGATATTATATAAAAAAAAAGCCCAATGATCTTCATTTGATCACATGCAAGGTATCAAAATTCTTTTTATACTTGAAATATTTAAGTGACTTAATTTTATTTTTACTGATTGTTTATTTGCTCCCTCTTTTTTTTAAAAAAAAAATCAAATTAGTATAGCTATTATTATATATTGTAATTTTTTTGTTACTTTGTATAAAATTCATCAAAATATGTATGACATTTGGCTATAATTTTTATGTATAATCTCATCATAAAATAAGTATAATTAATTATAAATGAATTTGGATGAGGAATCGAAGAATAATGAAGAGGCAATATATTTGAGGAGTTTAAGGCTTTTTATTTTTTGTTGTTGTTGTTGCGTTTTGAGCGAGAGAGAGAATAGAGGACTAGAAAAAATTTATGGCAGATGAGAGCTTGATCTCTTCTTTCTTCATTATTTTACGAATGAATTGGCTAATGAACTAATTACACCAAAAGAATGTAAGCAATTTTCTTCCAAGAGAAAAAAGGATAGTACTTGAATTGAATTTAATTGGATAAGAATTCTTTCATAATCACTAATATGCTAACAAATTTGGTTATGATTATTTTTATGTTTGGTATTTTTCTTCTTTATACTTTTTTGCCGTTCTTTTCCTCATATGGTCTTTATTTAATACAATTCAACTTAATTCTAAAAGAAATAAGTCTCATTGAATAACCGGCCTTATGCTTTAATTACTAGAGTGTAACAAAGGGTTATTTTCATGAAAAGATGTTTGATATACAATTTGTTTTTACAAACATTAATATTCATTGATATTTTGTATTTCCTTTACTATCGCACAAAACGCGAATAAGTAAACTAGTGAATTATGAAATGCTCTACACTTACGATGTTATAAAGTGATAAAAAGGATATCAAAAGATCATACATAAATGCATATTAAGATATTCAATCAAGAAATGATTATAATTAGTGATGAAAAGTTGTTTAATTGAATCTACACATTTTTGGGTCATATGAAAATAAAATAAATAGATAAATAAAGAGAAAGATGACAAAAAAGGGAAAAAAAATAGAAGTGGAGATCATAAAGTGGTGCTGCATCACCTTGTCTATGATATATAAATATATGTGTATGTGTAGATGTGCAATGATAAAAATTCTAACACATCTTTTCATTTGCTATTTCCTTATAAAAAGTAATTTTTATATATAGAAGTGGAGGTCATAAAGATGTGCTGCATCACCTTGTCTATGATATATATATGTATGTATGTATGTATAGAGAGAGAAAATGACCAAAAGCCCCTCAACTTTTACCCCAAATCCTAACTACACACCTATACTTTGCGAAGGCCATATAACCCTTCTGAACTATTTAAAAATGGAATATATATCCGTCTAAAAGCTCATATCCAGATTTGTTTCAAGTAGTGACCTGCATGCGCTGCCACGCCATTTTTTTTATCTAAAAAATTAATTATTTTACTTATATATTTTTCTTTTCTCTTTATATATTATTTCCTCCTTAACAAAATTTCTCTCTCTTCCCCTTTTCCCATTTTGCTCCATTTTCTTCTTCAACTCAATTTCATTTTTATAGTTAATTTTAGAAATTTAATTTTGTATTAATGCTGCACAGTTTTCCCTATTTGTTAAGGAGAACTTTAGCTTTTTCATAGCTAAAATTTGATTTAATGCACGAACTTTTTTTTTGTTTTGTGCTAGTGCAGTTTTGTTAGCAGAATTTGAGCTTGGCATTTTGTCAATCATGTGGTGGGAAAAATCATATTTATATTTCTTTGCCAAATAACCCTTCGAAGCTTCTTCAGCTGCATCAAATATACCCGATAAAATCCATTTTTTCGTAATCGATTTTGATGTATGCTGCAAATGTTGCAACCCAAAACTCTACTGTAACTCCTTTTAGCAGCAACACCACCTTTGTAAGTCGGATTCGAGCTTGGTATTTCATCTAACATGTGATCGGCAGGAACAAGACAGTGATTTTTTTCTTCATTTTCAATTGCAATAGCTTTTTTCAGGTTCCATGGTGAATTACCATGAGAAGAAAATGAGAAATTAGAGATGAGGATGATGAGGAAACACCATTAATGAGTTCTTGGACTTTTTTATTTTGAGAAAGAGAAGAAGAAGACAAAAGAAAATGAATAAGAAAAAATAATAATTGAAATTATATATATTCATATAAAAATATTTAAAATAAAATTTTAATATATAATTTTCGTTCTCACTCTCTCAAAGGGAGTGAAATGCATTCTCTTGCCATGTCAGCATTTAGGGATGTTAATAATCCATTTTTAAATAGTTCAGGGGGTCATAGGTCCCCCGCAAAGTATAAGTGTGTAGTTGAGATTTGGGATAAAGGTTGGAATCTTTTGACCATTTTCTCTCTCTATATATATGTATATATGTGCAGTGATAAAAATTCAATACATCTTTTCATTTGCTATTTCCTTATGAAAAGTAATTTTTTATATCAAGGTCATCCCAATAAATAATGTCACTACAGATAAAATGGAGATGCGGAAAATAAATAGCTTTAGAAAAGAAAAGTGTGTCGCTTTATTTTATTTTGTGTGACACATTTTATTTTTTTAATTTGTCACAAAAAGAAAAAGATTAATTTTATATTTTCTACTCTCTTTAGAATTTTTTTTCGTTGTTATTTTGGGCAGACCAAATATGTGTCAATTTCATAGTACAATATACTTACCTTTTTTATACTGTTGGGTAGTACCTCTATACTTGTAGAAGCCATATAAAAAGAAAAAAAATTATGGTGGAAGAGGTGCACCGTGTCATATTTGTAAGAGGCTGTCCATTATTTGACACCTGGCATGAACATGATGGACTTGTCCATTTGCTATTACTCTCTTTTATTCATATTTATATTTATCATCATTTTTCTCTCTTTCGTCTTGATCTGACCTCATTTTCTTGAATTTTTCCTATTTCATTGTTTTATTAATTTCCAAAGTTTGCCTTAATTTACTACTCCGATTTCTAAATGATGTCGTCATTTTTATTTGTATTCTCTTAAAAAAGTATTAATTACATATTAAATTTTTAAAGTATTTTTTACACTATATTAATACATCTTTATATTTATAATTATGAATAAAAATAGAAACAAATAAATAATTATATCTTGATTTTATTAAATAACAAGTACTAAGAAAAATTTGACCTAGGCTAAGTTTTTGTTGTTTGTTGTAAGGAAAAATATAACTTCTCTTTGTTGTTTACTACGTTCACTTTTGACCTAGACTAACTTTTTAGTTAATCTATGTCACGGCTAATGTATATTAAGTGATGAAGGTTTATAGAAATTAATTAGTTATCGTTCCTACGTTTTTATTTTTGTTACTCACTCTACGTTCTTAATTAGTTGTCATTCTTATTAAAAATAGATACTTTTTAATATTTGTTATTTAATAAAATCAATACATATAATTACTTGTTGTTAATTAGTTATCAGTCTTGCTAAAAATAGATATTCACTAATACTTGTTATTTAATAAAATCAAGACATAGGGTTTCCAAGAAAATTGAAATTAAAAAAAAATTCTATATATTTTTTTAAATTCTATATTTTTTAAAAAAAAATTGGGGGTGGGGGCGGGTGGTAGGGGCAAGGTAAGGAAAAAATTGATTTTTTTAATAAATGGAGGTGGGATTGTAGGGGGTTGGGTAAACTTTTTTTTATTTTGAGGTGGGGGTCGATTAATCGTGATACTGGTATAAATATTGAAACTTGTTTTTCATACGTTGATTAGGAAGTCATTTTCCTTAGTTTGAAGCAACTTGTTTTTTTTAGAAAAAATATTTATTAAATTTTTTCATCAAACAACAACAACAACAACAACAAACCCAGTGTATTCCCACATAATGGGGTCTGGGGGGGTAAGATGTACGCAGTCCATACCTCTACCTCTAAAGAAGTAGAAAGGCTGTTTCAGATAGACCCCCGGCTCGAGACACGAGATACTACACAAATACATAGTAAAGCATAGAACAAGATGTCATAACATAAATGCGACACCCATAAGTAATAAAAACAGAGAAAAGCAAACAAATTCGTAATAAAACATGGAACGAGGTATCATAACAAGAATAATACCCCCACCAAGTAATTCCCTACACTAGCGACCCAAACTGGCCCTAGCCTTCTGCCCTAATTCGCGTCCTCCAGATCTTCCTATCTAGGGTCATGTCCTCGGTGAGCTATAACTGCTCCATGTCCCGCCTAATCACCTAACCCAGTGCTTCTTCGCCCTACCCCTACCCCGCCTAAACCCATCTAAAGCTAGCCTCTCACACCTACAAACCGGGGCATCCATGCCCCTCCTCATCACGTGTCCGAACCATCTCAATCGGACTTCCCGCATCTTATACTCCACTGGAGTCACACCAACCTTCTCCCTGATAGTCTCATTCCGAACTCTATCCCCTCTAGTTAGCCCACACATCCAACGCAACATCCGCATTTCTGCCACCTTCATTTTTTGAATGTGGGAGTTCTTAACTGGCCAACACTCCGCTCCATACAACATGGCCGGACGGACTACCACCCTGTAGAATTTGCCTTTAAGCTTGGGCGGCACCTTCTTATCACACAACACCCCCGACGCGAGCTTCCACTTCATCCATCCCGCCCCAATACGGTGCGAGACATCGTCGTCAATCTCACCGTTACCCTGAATCACGGACCCGAGATACTTGAAACTATCCCTCTTACATACCTCCTGTGATTCCAACTTCACTACCACCTCATTCTCCAGCCTCACGTCATTAAACTTGCATTCCAAATACTCTGTCTTGCTTCTACTCAACCTGAACCCTTTAGACTCAAGAGTTTGTCTCCACACCTCTAATTTGTCATTCATACCCCCTCGCGTCTCATCAATCAAAACTACATCATCAGCAAAAAGTATACACCAAGGTACCTCTCCTTGAATACGCCGCGTCAACACATCCATCACCAAAGCAAACAAAAAGGGGCTAAGAGTAGATCCCTGATGCAATCCTGTTAAGACAGTGAAATGCTTTAAGTCTCCTCCCGCCGTCCTCACCTGAGTTTTCGCTCCATCATACATGTCCTTAATTGCTCTGATATATGCCAGCGGGACTCCACTCACCTCCAAGCATCTCCAAAGCACCTCCCTGGGGACTTTGTCGTATGGCTTCTCCAGGTCGATAAACACCATAGGCAGGTCCTTCTTCCTTTTCCTGTACTGTTCCACCAGCCTCCGTACCAGGTGAATTGCCTCCTTCATCGAGCGACCAGGCATAAATCCAAACTGGTTTTCCGAAATAGACACTATCCGTCTTAGCCTCACCTCGACCACTCTCTCCCAAATCTTCATAGAGTGACTCAATAGCTTAATCCCCCTGTAGTTATTGCAACTCTGAATGTCACCCTTATTCTTATAAAGAGGGATCATGGTACTCCACCTCCAAGCCTCAGGCATTTTTGCCGTCTTGAAGATTTCGTTAAACAATCCAGTCAACCACCTTACACCAGCCTCTCCGGCAAACTTCTAAAAATCCACCGGTATCTCATCCGACCCCGTCATCCTACCCCTTCGTATCCTGCGAACAGCCTCTCTAACCTCTTCTACCTTAAAACGTCTACAATAACTAAAATCCCGACACTCCTTTGAGTGCTCCAGCTCCCCTAACACAATAGCTCTATCCCCTTCATCATTCAAGAGCTTATGAAAATACGACTGCCATCTATTCTTAATGTGGCCGTCCTCCACCAACACTGTACCGTCCTCCCCCTTAATGCACTTCACCTGGTCGAGGTCACGACCCTTCCTCTCCCTAGCCTTAGCGAGTCTAAACAATTTTTTTCCCCCTCCTTTCCCCTGTAACCCTGCATACAAGCTCTCAAAAGCGGCCGTCTTAGCCGCCGTAACTGCTAACTTAGCCTCCTTCCTAGCTAACTTGTACTCTTTTCTGTTTACCCGCTTCTCTTCTTCATCCTTAATCTCAACCAACTTAGCATACGCCCCTTTCTTGGTCCCCACTTTCTTTTTAACCTCTTCATTCCACCACCAATCCCCCCGATGATGCCCGGCCCGGCTCCTAGAAACACCCAATACCTCACTTGCATTTTCCCTGATGCACCTAGCCACCCTATCCCACATACTATCCACGTCCCCCCTACACTCTCACACCCCCATTCCCGCCAACTTCTCCCCTATCTCCCACGCATTCACTGGCGTCAAGCCGCCCCACTTAATTTTAGGTCTACACTCCTCATCCCTCCTCTTTCTATTCTTCTTTATACCCAAATCCATAACCAAGAGCCTATGCTGGGTCGAAAGATTCTCACTCGGGATGACCTTACAGTCCTTACACAACACCCTATTCCCTTTCCTAAGCAACAAAAAGTCAATCTTGGTCTTAGCTATCGCACTTCGAAAGGTGATCAGGTGATCGTCCTTCTTTGGGAAGCCCGAGTTCACCACTACCAGCCCAAAGGACCTCGCAAAATCCAATAGAGTAGCCCTCTCTTCATTTCTTTCCCCAAAACCAAAACCACCATGCACATCACCAAAGCCTCCAGGTAACGCCCCGATGTGCCCGTTGAAATCTCCTGCTACAACAATCTTCTCTGAGCTAGGCACGCCTCTCACCACCTCATCCAAAGCCTCCCAAAACCGCATTTTCTCCTCCCCCTCCGAGCCCACTTGCGGCGCATAAGCACTACACACGTTCAGGGTAAACCCCCGAATGACCAACTTAATAGTCATCAACCTATCGTTGATCCTCTTTACCTCTACTACCTGATCTCTAAGCTCTTCATCTACTAAGATGCCAACTCTATTCCTACGCCTCTCGCTCCCAGAGTACCAAAGCTTGTAACCATCCACATCCCTAGCCTTAGACCCTACCCACTTGGTCTCTTGAACACACGCAATATTAATCCTCCTCTTTCTAAGAATCTTCACAAGCTCTATGGACTTACCCTGAAGAGTCCCTATATTCCAAGACCCAACCCTCAGCCTATCATCACTATCCACACGTCTTCCTCTACCACCCCTGAGGCCAAACCTTGGCCTCCCTCCCACTCCCGCCAATTCCTCTTCCCCCGCCCCCACAACAGCCCCCCGCCCCAACCCCCTCGGACATGACCCTATCCAACCATCAACGCCCACAGCCACTACTACAAGAAAATATAAGAAAAAATAAACAATGGTAGTAACAAAGCAGCAGCAAGAAATACAAGGCTCACACAAATTCGAAGAAATAATCAAGAAACAAAACTAAACTCAAATAGAGAGCAAACACCAATGGACTCAACACCCAAAACCCTAAAAACAGAGCCCCAAGCCGATAACCCAATAAAAAGCAGTGTAAGAAACGACAACAGACAATATCAACAAATCAAACGCAAGTCAAGATACAGGAGATAATACTAGCAGAATACGAAGAATGAAATAACAAAGGTTAGAAGTCACCGGGTTACGCTTGTAGACCAAGTTCTCCTTTCCTGCGAGGTATGTTTGATCCCCGCAAAATGATTCAGAAACTGATCACCGGAATATTATCGCCGGAGCTTCGCCCGAGTGCCACCGGAGTCAGAGCCGGTACTGTCGGAATTTGCTACCGGCGCTCCGACAACCAACCAACCAAAGACAACAAGAACCAAAAAACCAAACAGATCGAGCTGGTCAGATCTGGTGACGGAGATCTGGTCGGATCTCGGGTCGGGTCCTGACCGGCGAACGATGACGGTGAAACGACGAGCTGATGGGCTAACCGACGCGTTGCAACGGAGATTTGGCCGATTCTCGGCCGACGAACAGCGTGAAGGTTGGCGATGGGCTGACTGCCGTCGTTGACCGGAGAGAGAGAGGAGGAAAGACGGTGACGGGCTGACCGCCGAGTCTGGCCGACGCGCCGCAGCCGGAGCTGGTCACTGACGATGGAATCTGGTAGCTGACGGTGACGACGGCGTTATTACTGCCGTCGTCGGTCGTCGGTCGGACGACGAGGCGAGGGGAGAGAGACAGAGACGAAGGCGCTGTTGCCGCCGTCGTTGGTCGGACGGAGTGACGGCGTCGGTGTTGCTGCTGGTTATCGCCGGCGTCGGTGTTGCTGCTCCGGCGTCGGTGACTTATTGGAGAGGTATATAATATAGTTTCACCTTTTTTCATTGAAAAATATTTTTTATTTCTAAACACACCCATATTTATTTATTTTTTCACCTTTATCCTTAGTTATAAATATGGAGAGGTATATAATATAGTTTCAAAAAAGGATAGAACTTGATAAATTTATTATGTAATCAATATTTTTTTAAAGAAATTAAACATAAAAATAATGATGATATTTAGAAATGGAGGGAGTAACTTAAAAGAGAAATTAATAAGATAATGAAGTGGAAAATTTTTAAGAAAATGAGGGGAGACCAATATGAAAGTGATGGTAAAATATAAGTGGAAGAGATTGATAGCACCTCCTACACATAGTCCACCTCTCTCACCATAAGATTTTTCATAAAAAAGGTGAGTAGAAGCATCTAGTTCTTTTTTTTCTAGTCAAGCGATAGCCAAACTAAGACCTAACCAAACCTTCCTTGACCGATCCTTCTTACTCTCGGTTTCTTGAAGCAAATTTCTCACTATATTTTTGTGTCAAAATATCACGTTCAAATCACTAGCATTTCATATCTTTTTCCTGTAAGTTCTAGACAAGCGACAGCCAAACTAAGACCTAACCAAACCTTCTTTGACCTATCCTTCCTCTCTGTTTCTTGAAGGAAATTTCTCACTATATTTTTGTGTCAAAATATCACGTTCAAATCACTAGCATTTCATTATCTTTTTCCTGTAAGCTGTCCTTTATTTGTTAAAAGAAAAACACTTCTCAAGAATTGCTTCTCTAACAACAACTGTTTATTGACATTCCAACTATACATTCCTCCCTACCTTTTATTATTAACAAATTGCCAGCTCACATATCCTATACTGCTTTGTTTTGCTCACAGATTTGTTGGCAGACATAAGATGAGGAATTGGAAATGTGTTTTTCTTTTGCTTCTTCATCTTGCTTTCTTGTTGGCAACTGAAGCCCTCAAATTTCATAGGACTCAACGTACTGAGAGAATTTCAGGTGACTATTTTTCTTCTGCTAATCAACAAGTTTGTTTAATTCTTTGCTCTTATTTTGAAATAGACATAGTTTATCCTTGTTACCAAATGCTATCTGTGATATCACAAGCTAGGGTTTTGATGTGAACTGAACAAATATTTAAAGATTTTTTAGATTCAGCTGGTTCTGAATCTGAATCGAGGTGATCATAGGGAGCCAGAATTTTCATTAAGGGGTTCAAAATTAGGAAGAAGTAAATACACAAAGAAGCCAAGTGGATTTTTCATCGACTATATATACATTTATTGAAATTTTAACCTTGCATATACTGGGCAATTTTCCACTGTAGGGGGTTTGGATGAGCCCCATGCCCCTACCTGGCTCCGCCCCTGATCATAGGCATCTGACCTTAGAGGCACAGGTTGAAAATGGTCTTACAGTAGGCTTGTGTTTTAGAGATTAAAAGAAGGGCAGCCTAGTACACTAAAGCTCACACTATGCATGGGGTCCGGGGAAGGGCCGGACCACAAGGGTCTATTGTACACAGCCTTACTTTACATTTCTGTCAGAGGTTGTTTCCTCAGCTTGAACCCATGACCTCCTCCTGGTCACGTGGCAACAACTTTACTAGTTACTCCAAGGGTCTATTGTGTTTTATAGCTTGAATGTGAATTATGTTGCCATCATCCATGAGTTCGAATTTCTTCTATTTTGTTCTTCTAGTAGTCTTGCTAAACTATGTCTGTGTTACTTTTGCAACTTCAACCTTGCAATTCCATATACATACAATATGTATTGGTTTAGCATCAAGTTTATATTTACTCGAGACATTTGGAATTCCATTTACTCGAGACATGTAGAGTACTCGAGACATGTAGACATAACGGCGATGTCTTCATTTTAATGTGCTTTTGAACCCAATACTTGGGCATTGTTGGTTGATCTTAATCTACTAGTTAGACCCAGAATCAGTTGCTTGGGAAAATCAGCTAAATTTTCATTACACCCTACTGTCAAACATGCTGCCTTTTGGATGTTAACCCTGCATACTCCACACTGGCAGAAGATTGGGGTTACTTAACCACAATTTAGAAGGCTAGAAAGATGAGGATGGATGGATTTTGCAGCTCAATTGTAATCTATCTGCATATTGGTCTGTTTTCAGTATCATAGCTTTGGGCATCCTTGATAGATGCTGAGAAGACCATTTAGATCCAGAATATCTGTGGCTTGGATCAGTCGATACACTGGTAGTGTGGTGAACGGGAAAAGAATAGATAGCAGTACTGGAGTCCTCACTACTAGAGCTCTAACAGCTAGCTTAAATAAACAGTTTGGTCCAAATTCAATGAAGCTTGGTTAAGACTGATCGTGAAAACAAGCTCAAAAACTGGAGCTTGCCTTAGAACTAAGCTGACAGAACTAGTGAGGTGCTCTGTTTGAAAGCTCTTGAGTCAATCTCTAAATTTATAGGATGATTAGAATTAACTTGTAGTCTTTTTAGTCGGTGTGTAAATATTTTTCCATTTGCTTTTATATTTAAATATTTGAGTTCTGAAGGGGCACGACAACGACACAATGTATAAGATCTATTAGGGTGGAATTTTTAAAAGATGTATTCTTCTCCTAGTTTCAAACTCTATATTATAAATTTTGTGTATCAGTTTTCTTATTGGACTTGAGTCAAAATTTCGAGTTTGAGGCAAACTCATGCTTGTGAATAATTGACACGATTAACTCTGAGACATCTAGTTATTCAGCTTGATGAACCCATTCACAGCCCTTGTCATCAATTCAACTTATATTGCTCCTGGATGGTTGATTAAAAATGGGTGTTTTAGTCATTAGAAAAGGAGGAAAGAAACAGGCGATCACTCACTCCTTTCAAACACTTTCTTATTTCAAGGATTTATACCTTTCATGGTAGCATGGTGGTACACTAAAGAGAGTGAGCAAGAGCACTGAGTAGACAATTTATTTCATGAGGCGTAAGTTATCTGATTGGTACAGGGGATAGAGGTTTTCTGTCACAAATTTGTAAATCTTAAATCTGAAGTTCAGACCTTGATCTGAGAACGATGATTTCGCTTCTAAAGAGGGAGAGGCTATTTGTATGGCATCTTGTATGTAAGTTTCTGACAGCTTTTTTTCGCTTTAGATTTGAAGAGTTGGAAGATCTACTTTTCTTCTAGCTAGGTTGATGACTCAGCTGCTCAATGAGGTTTGTGGAGTAACTTGTTTTCCTAAATGTTGCCATTATGTTTGAGGAAACTTCCTTTTCAACATCTAGGAAAAGCTTAAGTGATATGCTTGCTGGCACTTTCAGGGAATTGCAACAGGATGAAGACATTCAGTAACCATCGACGAAGATGTGTATGTTGCCGGGTTGTAGGTAGCTAGGGATTCTAATGATAGAACCTAAGAAGTGAGATGTTATACTATTGACAAGAATCCTGATGCATGTAAATGGAAATTGTAGCTCAAGGAGCTTAGCTCGATGAACAACTAAGGCGGATTTATACGCCTAAATTACAACTCTCTTTTGAGAGTGTAAGCGGTCGTTGTCAAATATGTAACCCAACCAGGTTGGGGTCGAATCCCACAGGGAATATGGTGTTGATTAAGATGATTTGTGATTTAACTGACTAGTAGTCAAGAGTTTCCTTTAAATGGGGGATTTTTATTATAACGATTTATAGTTTAACGTTTCGATTTTTGCTCAGAAACTCACAGTTAATTTTGTGGAATTTCAAATCAGTAATGAATTTGAACTAGAGTTGTGATCACTATGATTAATATCAATGTTAATTAGCAGTTAAGGAATACGATTCTCATGACTTGTGGGGAACACCAAATTATCAACGTCTACAATTTATCTAAGTATTTTTCAGCCTAATTAGATATTAAGTTCCCTAATTCTTCCAAGCTTAGAGAAACTTACTATTCTTGTTGGTTTTATTTCGAGTTGATTAATCTTGTTACAACATTAACCATTAGATGGAAAATTTATATTTCCAAATTCTCGTTGGTAATTCACTACCTTTAATTTGTTTCTTATTTCAAGCAAACCAATGTAAGGCATGTTCTATTGTTTGCAACTGTTGAAATATCTCTCAAGCTCCCCCCCCACCCCACTCACACACAACTGCCATTGAAGTAGTTACTGAGCTTGATGAGATAAGGGAAGAAGAGAGAAATTGAGCTAAGAACAAACTTTGTATATTGAGATATGTACAATGTGAGTTCATGCTACCTATTTATACTCACATGACTAACATGTGATTATCTAGAAGCTTCCTAACAACCTCCTAACAACTTAATCAAGGGGCCAACTCACTAACCAACTTGAAACACTTAACAGACTCAACTAACAAGCAATGCAACAGTGTTAACTAACTAAACAGTGTTAACCAACTGTTAACTAACTAACATAACAAAAACTATGAATACTGAATATTAATCCTATAAGTTTCAGCACCCCACTCAAGCTGCAAGGTGCAAAATGTTGAGCACCCCAAGCTTGCTTAGGAGATGTGAGTGCTGATCATCACTCAAGCCCTTTGTGAGTATGTCTGCAACTTGTTGATTTGTCTGCACATACATGGGTTGAACCAACCCTTCGTTGATCTCATCTCTGATAAAGTGATAGTCCACCTCAATATGTTTGGTCCTCTTATGAAATATGGGGTTAGCAGCTAGCTGAATAGCTGATTTGCTATCACTAAAGATGACAATAGGTTTAGTGATAGGGACCCTTAATTTTGCAAACAGTCCATCCAACCATGTTACTTCTGCCAAAGCTGAGGCCATGCTCCTATATTTTGCCTCAGCTGAGCTTCTGGAGATAGTGTGCTGTTTTTTGGACTTCCAAGATATCAATGAACCTCCAAACTGCACCAGATAACCTGTGACAGACCTCCTAGTGTTTGGACATGCAGCCCAATCTGAGTCACACCAACAAACTGCCCAATCTGAGCTCTGTAGTAGGTAGTAGGTTGTGCCTTGAGCCATATACCTTGTCCTACAGTTCTCTTTAGGTATCTTATCACCCTGTTTGCAGCCTCCAAATGTGATTTTTTGGGTTGTTGCATGAACTGGCTCAGTGTCTGTACTGCATAACTGATATCAGGTCTTGTTACTGTTGCATACATCAGTTTTCCAATAAGTCTTTGATATGATGTTATATCCCTGAGAACAACATCTCCTTTAACACCTGCTGCTTCATCCACTTTAACAGAGGTTAGCTTGATATTAGTCTCTAATGGAGTAAGAGCTGGTTTAGCACCAACAAGCCCTGTGTCAGATATAAGCCCCAATATATATTTTCTTTGGTTCAATATTACTCCACTTGCAGACCTCAACACTTCAATGCCTAAGAAGTACTTAAGCTCACCTAGATCCTTAAGTTTGAATTGCTGATGGAGAGTACCTTTTGCTGCATTTATCATGTCTGCATTGTCACCTGTTATCAGAAGATCATCTACATAGACCAGAATCACCACCATACCTTTTGACTTCTTTAAGGTAAAGAGTGAATAATCATAGCTGCTTTGAGTGAATCGTGCATTGAGCAATGCTGCAGTAAGCGTTACATTCCACTGCAGCCTTGATACTTGCTTAAGTCCATACAGTGACTTAATTAATCTGTAAACTTTGTGTTGTCTTCCCTCCTTGAAACCATCTGGCATTTCCATATACACTTCCTCATCTAAATCACCTTGTAGAAAGGCATTGTAGACATCTATCTGGTACATACACCAATCTTTTGATACTGCTAAAGCAATTACATTTCTCATTGTGAATAGGGGAGAATGTGTCATGGTAGTCTAGTCCCTCCTGTTGGCTATAACCCTTGGCCACCAACCTGGCCTTAAACCTCTCTGCTTCTGTATTGGCTTTGTACTTGATCTTGTACACCCATTTTGATCCAATTATATTCTTGTCTAGAGGAATATCAACTACCTCCAAGTGTGATTGTCTTCAAGAGCTTTAACCTTCTGTTTCATAGCTTCATTCCACCTCTTATCTCTGCTAGCTTCATTGTAAGATTGTGGTTCTACTTCTGCTGACATACTGGACACACAACTTTGGTATCTTGAACTAGTATTAGCATAAGATAGATAGTTCGCCATAGGATATCTGGTTCCTCTTCTTTTCCCTGGTGATGCATTGTCCAACAACTAAGTAGGTTGTTTGATGACTCTAGATGATCTTCTTGGGGCAACTTCTGCAGGTGATGAGGATGACTCATCTATGCTGGGCAAGTTGTGAGTGTCTTCATCTTGGATAGTATCAGGATTATATGGTGATACACCTTCCTTTTGTGGCTGATGTGATTGAGTATTAGGATCTGTGTAGGCATCTGCTTCTGTTGTTGCATCAGTATGATCAGGTAAACTCAGGTTAAGGAAATCAACAATTGATTTTGAGCTTGGCTTTTCTACAAAAGGGAATGAGTCTTCTTTGAACACCACATCTCTTATGACAAACAACTTGTTAGTACACCAATCCAACAATATATAACCCTTTTGTGTGGTAGACCCATCAACACTGTAACTTTAGCTCTTTCAGAGAACTTATCGCTCTTTGGTAGTGCTGAAGCATAACATTTGCAACCAATAACTCTTAGGTGTGTCAATTATGGAACTTTACCGAACAACATTTCATTAGGACTTTTACCCTCAATAGATGATGATGTAACCTGTTAATAAGATACACAACAGCCTTAACATTCAAGCCCCAAAACTTGACAGGCATTTGGGATTGAAACCTGATGGCTCTTGCAACATTCAATATCTGTCTGTGTTTTCTCTCAACCACACCATTTTGTTGTGGTGTGTATGGGCAACTACTTTGATATATTATTTCCAAGGATTGAAACAACTCCTTACATTTAGAATTAAGGAACTGTCCCATTATCTGACCTCAGTATTTTCACTTGAGCACCAAACTGATTCTTAATCAAAGTAAAGAAGTCTTTTATGGCTACAATACATTCAGACTTTAATTGTAGTAGATGCAACCATGTATATCTACTATGATCATCTACAACAATTAAAAAATTGTACTTTTTGTCAAAAATAGGTGTCTTATAAGGCCCCCAGAGATCTATATGTACAATATCAAAACATTTTAAAGATCTAGATGTACTAGCAGGAAATATTTTTCTAGTTTGTTTAGCTAATGGACAAACATGACACTTATTTAAAATATCTACATCACTACTGTGACTCAACAGATTTAAAGTTCTTAATGCCTAGGAAGAGGGATGTCCTAGCCTCATGTGCCATAGACTGCATTCATGCATCTCTACTCCTGCAACCTGCTTTTGATGAGCCACATTATTGAGAATTTCATTCATTCCACATACATTCTTGAGGATTACAATCCTCCTTTTTCCTTATCAGTCCCCTTCACTTTGCCACTGTGAAGGTCCTGAAGCACACAGAAGTCAGGATAGAATGACACAAAACAAGGAGCTGCTTAGTCATCTTAGACACTGATAACAGGTTCAGTTTGAAATCAGGAACATACAATACATCCATTACAACCTTATTCTTCAGCATCTGTGCTTCAGCACCTATTTAAGTACATAGAAATTATGCAGATCCCAGGAATCAGGCATCAACCAGTTATGGAGGGCAAGGTTATAAAGGTAAAAGGTGTGATTACTGCAACTTTACTGGCCACACAAGAGAAAACTGTTATAAGCTACATGGCTATCCAAGTGATTGGAGAAACAAGAAGAAGAGCCACTACAATAATCCAAGGGGAGTGTCAAATCAAGCCTTCTACGACGGTCAAGGTAAAAGTGGTGGATATGGACAGGCAGTTGCTGGTCAAAACAACAGCCAGCTATTAGCTCATAACTTCATTGGACCTCAGACAGAGAAAGCATGTTTGGCTGTACAATCTAGTAGCCAGGGAAGTAAAGGAAACAACAATGCTGGTCTGGCAAAGGGACAAGGATTCTCTGAAGATGAATACAAGTAGATTATAGCATTGATCAACAAAACACATGACTCTGAGAAGGCTAATATGACAGGTACTATCACTTGTTTTTTTGGGTCATGTTGTTCCACATGAATGGATAGTAGATTCTGGAGCCACACACCATGTGACAGCACACAAGGATGTATTATCACATTATCATAAAATAGACAAAGATAATATGTGATAAAACAAACCTACGTACTGGAGATAAGGTGGAAATATCACATATAGGAGAAGCACAGGTGCTGAAGAATGAGGTAGGTATGTATTGTATGTTCGTGATTTCAAATTGAACCTGTTATCAGTGTCTAAGATGACTAAGCAGCTCTCTTGTTTTGTGTCATTCTATCCCGACTTCTGTGTGTTTCAGGACCTTCACAGTGGCAAGGTGAAGGGGATTGGTAAGGGAAAAAGAGGATTGTACATCCTCAAGAATGTATGTGGAATGAATGGAATTCTTAATAATGTGGCTCATCAAAAGCAGGTTGCAGGAGTAGAGATGCATGAATGCAGTCTATGACACATGAGGCTAGGACATCCCTCTTCCCAGGCATTAAGAACTTTAATTCTGTTGAGACACAGTAGTGATTTAGATATTCTAAATAAGTGTCATGTTTGTCCATTAGCTAAACAAACTAGACAAATCTTTCCTGTCAGTACATCTAGAGCTTTAAAATGTTTTGATATTGTACATATGGATCTCTGGGGCCTTATAAGACACCTACTTTTGACAAGAAGTACTATTTTTTAACTGTTGTTGATGATCATAGTAGATATACATGGTTGCATCTGCTACAATTAAAGTCTGACTTGCTTGTAGCCATAAAAGACTTCTTTACTCTGATTAAGAATCAGTTTGGTGCTCAAGTGAAAATGCTAAGGTCTGATAATGGGACAGAGTTCCTTAATTCTAAATGTAAGGAATTGTTTCATGGGAATAATACATCCAAGTAGCTGCCCATACACACCACAACAAAATGGTGTGGTTGAGAGAAAACACAGACAGATATTGAATTTTGCAAGAGCCATCAGGTTTCAATCACAGGTGCCTGTCAAGTTTTGGGGCTTGAATGTTAAGGCTGCTGTGTATCTTATTAACTAGTTACCATCATCAGCTATTGAGGGTAAAAGTCCTTATGAAATGTTGTTCTGTAAAGTCCTAATCACTGACACACCTAAGAGATTGGTTGCAAATGCTATGCTTCAGTACTACCAAAGAGTGATAAGTTCTTTGAAAGAGCTAAAGTTGCAGTATTGATGGGTTATTCTACCGCTCAGAAGGGCTATATATTTCTGGATTGGTGTACTAACAAGTTGTTTGTCACAAGAGATGTGGTGTTCAAAGAAGACTCTCTCCCTTTTGTAGAGAAGCCAAGCTCAGAATCAATTGTTGATTTCCTTAAGCTGAGTTTACCTGATCATACTGATGCAGCAACAGAAGCAGATGCCTACACAGATCCTGATACTCAAATCACATGAGCCACAAGTGGAAGGTGCATCACCACATAATCCTGATAGTATCCTGATACAAGACAAACAAGGAGAACACGAAACACACTCCAAATCAGTCCACTAATCTTAAGGATCTGAGGACCTTTTTGGAGACCACTCTTGGATTCGCTACCAACAAGAAGAATACAAGATTCAATCATGTATATAACACCCAAAACAGCATCAACACGTGAAGAACAAGAGGATTACAATAATAATAACCAACTGTTTCAACGACACAAGAAACAACAACAAAAGATTACACTAAACAAAGGTATATAAAGATAGACTACATGAAGGAATAATCTTAAGAACCCAAGAGCATATTCCACTCTTGGACCCTTAACACTACACACTACAATTCACCTATCTATTACGTGGCACAAGAGGGACCTCGATCTCCCAAGCATCTAACGTTTTCAAGCTTGAATCCAACACGAGTGATCCACACTCAAGTTGAAATCCCTAGTTACAATGTTTGGCCATAGGGGCCTTTCTCACAAGAGAGAAATGTCTAAGTGTCTACAGCTTTTAATATTCATCAAAGCTAATGACTGAAACCCTACATCATTCTATTTATAGTGTATTACAAATAATAGATAAAATGACCAAAAGGTCCCTTTAATGAAATATGATCAAGGGCTCCCTTGGAATGCAAGTTTAGGGTCAGTTTTGGTGTGATCCAAGGCCTTCTCCACACTTCACGTGGACGTTTTATTGGACGGATCCAACGCATTCTCACATACGTGCATCCTCGTGATCGTACCCCTATCATCCTTCCCTTCTTGAAAAAGGATTCGACCTCGAATCCGCTCGTTGCAAAATCAAAGAAGGACAAACAAGCAAAACATCCTCATGACATGAGGGTTAGGATTAGCAAAATACACACATCACATACTATGCCAAGGTGAGACAAACTTGGAGTATACCCACGGGTCCTTTGTGTTGAACATGAAAACCTTAGTATAAATGGCACAAAGAAAGAGGTCATCATTAACAAAAAGAGACAAGGAAGTTGCCTTCATTCATTAGCACCCACAATCAAACATTACTTGTCATCTTGATCAAGCATTAAGTGGGAAGGGTAGAAATTCCCACATTTCGGGAGGGTGCCGGGGTCAAATGGGAGAAGTAGCCAAGGGTCTAAGCTGAGGTTAGCCCTTCCTTCCCCTAGTTTGTCACTCACACAACCATGCATGGCATTTGCCTTTAAGAGAAGACTAACATTCAAGAATAGAGAGACACGACCTAGAAGTCCTACCTTAAAAAGACATATGCCATCATTTACAACATTTCCATACACATGATCTCTATGAACAAAACTATTAGCAAGGCTTTTACCACACAAGATGTTCAAAGAGTCACGTGCACCATCAAGATTAACTCTATAAACACCATCACTAACTTGAGATTTTTTAAGCACGCCACACATATATGCTCAAGTAGTGGAATACATTCATGAGTAAGTTGATCTTCATTCACATCCTCACTAGTTGTTGGCAACTCACATACCAACGTAGACTCACCTTGGTTCGCACAAGGGTCTAGTATGTGAGTACTTTTGTCAATTTGTAATAGAACCTTGTTCAAGTTATAAGGGCTAGCACTAGATGAACATAAATCATTCTTACAAGAAGAATCAATTTCGTCATCTAAAGGATCAACTAGTGCTTGCGTACTTACAACAAGAGTTTGGCACCAAGAGTATCACTATAGGGAGACTCAAACACCTCTACTCTAGGTAAATCCGCAACTACATCCAATTGGCCACTACTAGCCTAACACAACATTCTAAATTCATAGGAGTGTAGGGAATAGTGTTTTTACCTCGTAGCTCACATGAGTTACGGCCTTCCTCTTGACGTGTGTCCGTGCAACCCACTTGCTCCTTTTGACCTACTATACAATCCAACCTTTCATTTTCCATAGCTTAGGTCTCGAGACATAGTGTCAAGGTAGGCCAAGATGACATTGGTGGCATTATTGTCCATGGGTTGAGAGGTGGAAGCCTAGGGTTCCCTTGTAATTGTACCCAAAAAAAAAAAGAAAGAAAAGAACACACCTACAAAACAAAACACAATTTAGTTCGAAACAACCTCACCACACTCTCGCACACTTGATCGTCTCACACTTGGTTTCACAAGTGTTGAAAACCGGCTTATACTTCGCGAGTGAGTGAGGGTCGAGTCTACTCTTGCCCGGATTAGATTTTCGTTTGAGTTGACTCAAGCAAAATTTGTTACGGACTTGAACCAACAAGATACAATGAATTCACAAAAGAGAAAAACACATAACAAACGCGTAACATGAATGAACGAACACAAAAACTAACTAACAATCTAGTAGATAAGTACTAGTTTGCCAATTAGTATTGGAACCAACGAAATTGAAACTAAGAAACAACAAACAGAAACTAAGAAATCTAAAATTTGAGCTTAAATATGTTGTGTGAACAGTAAAACGTGATGATATGGCAGCCACGTATTGGTCTCGGTTGCACACAACTTTTGTTGTCCAATTTCAAGTCTTGGTCAATTTTTCAATTTGGACTTTGGTGGAACTTGTTCAATAGAGGGAAACACAAACTAGTCTTTGACTCAAAAGTCTTGGACTAGACTTGTACTCCTCCTTAAAACATGGATCCTTGTTTTATGGAAAAGTGGTTGAGATGTGATTGACTTGTTGATGAGTGATGGTAAGTCTTTCAAGACTAACAAAGTTCTCATACTTTTTCCTTCACCTTTTTTTTATCTAACTTTCACTTTATTTTAACAAGGTATGAAGGTTTGGAAGAACATCAAGAACACTTCAACAATCACCAAGAAAATCAACAACAATCTCCCAAGAACAACAACAAGGTCAACTACAAACTTCCAACAAACGACCAAGTCCTTTAGTGTGGTGTTTTGGTCTTAACAAGGGGTGAAGATTGTGATGAACAACAAGAATACAACAACTTTTCAAGAACAATAACAACACCAACAACGTCCAGCCCAAGTCCACAAGAAAGGTCACCACACGGCCAAGAACAACAACATCAATACACGGCCACTAACTTGTCACAATAACAATCTCAACAATTCAAGCTCAACTCAAGATATAGACTCAATGTGTTAGTGATGGAAAAAAACTAACACTTAGAGACAACAAAGACAAGTAAAACTCTCGGCCAAGACATAATAAAAACACAATTTTCGGCCAAGAACACAAAATGGACAGATTGCTCTCATTTTTGGAATTTTCAGTTTTCAACTTTTTTTTTTTTTTTTGAATTTTCAACTCTCAAGCCCAAGATTGATCTTGTTAGAACAAAATCAAAGATGACTTTGATACCAAATGATACAGGACAAACAAGGAGAACAGGAAACAAACTCCAAATTAGTCCAAGGATCCGAGGACCTTTTTGGAGACCACTCTCGGATTCGCTACCAACAAGAAGAATACAAGATTCAATCATGTATATAGCACCCAAAACAGCATCAACACGTGAAGAACAAGAGGATTACAATAATAATAACCAACGGTTTCAACGACACAAGAAACAACAACAAAAGATTACACTAAACAAAGGGATATAAAGATAGACTACATGAAGGCATAATCTTAAGAACCCAAGAGCATATTCTACTCTTGGACCCTTAACACTACACACTACAATTCACCTATCTATTACGTGGCACAAGAGGGACCTCGATCTCCCAAGCATCCAACGTTTCCAAGCTTGAATCCAACACGAGTGATTCCACACTCAAGTTGAAATCCCTAGTTACAATGTTTGGCCATAGAGGCCTTTCTCACAAGAGAGAAATGTCTAAGTGTCTACAACTTTCAATATTCATCAAAACTAACGACTAAAATCCTACATCATTCTATTTATAGTGTATTACAAATAATAGATAAAATGACCAAAAGGTCCCTTTAATGAAATGTGACTAAGGGCACCCTTGGAATGCAAGTTTAGGGTCGGTTTTGGTGTGATCCAAGGCCTCCTCCACACTTCACTTGGACGTTTTATTAGACGGGTCCAACACATTCTCACATACGTGTATCCTCTTGATCGTACCCGTATCATATCCAAGATGAAGACACTCACAACTTGCCCAGCGATGAGTCATCCTCATCACCTGCAGAAGTTGCCCCAAGAAGATCATCTAGAGTCATCAAATACTTGGTTGTTGGACTATGAATCACCAGGGAAAAGAAGAGGAACCAGATATCCTATGGCAAACTATCTATCTTATGCTAATACTAGTTCAAGATACCACAATCTTACAATGAAGCTAGCAGAGATAAGAAGTGGACTGGAGCTATGAAACAGGAGGTTGAAGCTCTTGAAGACAATCACACTTGGGAGGTAGTTGATATTCCTCTAGACAAGAATATAATTGGATCAAAATGGGTGTACAAGATCAAGTACAAAGCCAATGGAGAAGTAGAGAGGTTTAAGGCCAGGTTGGTGGCCAAGGGTTACAGCCAACAGGAGGGACTAGACTACCATTACACATTCTCCACTGTGAGTGAGAAGTGTTATTGCTTTAGCAGTATCAAAAGGGTGGTGTATGTACCAGGTGGATGTCTACAATGCCTTTCTACAAGGTGATTTAGATGAGGAAATGTATATGGAAATGCCAGATGGTTTCAAGGAGGGAAGGCAGAACAAGGTTTGCAGGTTAATTAAGTCACTGTATGGACTTAAGCAAGCATCAAGGCAGTGGAATGTAAAGCTTACTGCAGCATTGCTACAGCTACAGTAATAACAGACTAGTGAACATCACAACAATGTAACAGTGAAACAGTAAAAACAATCTAATTCACTTCAGCATCAACTCATACTCAATTCCTCTTGATCTTTTTATCCATCTTGATTACTTTTGCAACCAATACTTGTATCAAATCCCATTAGGACATATTGGTCCATGTATATGTGTGTACTGGGGAGTTAGGAGATTTGTTGCATGGATGAATAATAGTTGCAATAGCGTAGATATTATTTTGATGAGAAATTTCAGTGTTACAAGTGCTACAGAAGTGTCATCCTTCTTAGTGTAAAGCAACAAACTGAAAAATTCTCCTGTGATATAATGTATACTGCAAAAATTAAATATAATTAGATTCTTCTAATCCTTCTAATATGAAATCGTTTAGAATAAAGGCTTATAGAGTATGATTTCCCTATCTGTCGCTTTGCATGTCTGACTACACGATCTTGTCATTTAGCATGTGAAATTAGGGTAGCCAATAAGGACATGAACACTTGCTTTGAACTCTATGAAGTCATCTACTTTCCTTTCATTTGTGCAATTCAGGTAGTGCTGGTGATGTCTTGGAAGATGATCCTGTTGGGAGGTTAAAAGTTTTTGTATATGAGCTTCCCAGCAAATACAACAAGAAAATTCTTCAGAAAGACCCACGATGTCTCAGCCACATGTTTGCTGCGGAGATCTATATGCATCGTTTCCTCTTATCTAGCCCTGTCCGAACCCTTAATCCCGAAGAAGCTGATTGGTTCTACACCCCTGTTTACACCACTTGTGACCTGACACCAAATGGCCTTCCTTTACCCTTCAAGTCACCACGAATGATGAGGAGTGCAATACAACTTATTGCTTCTAATTGGCCTTATTGGAATAGGACAGAGGGTGCTGATCACTTCTTCATTGTCCCACACGATTTTGCTGCTTGTTTTCATTATCAAGTGAGAATTAAGTCTCCTCTCTCTCTCTGCACTTTCTCTTTTACTCTCTTTCCTGCACGCACAAAACACAAATTGATAGATATACACATCAAAATTATCTTTAACTGGATTTTGCTAAAAAGGTAGTGAAAATCCCAAGGGATTACTCACAGTTTCTTATTTCTTTACTGTAAATTTCCATCATTACTTAAGGACTGAGAGTATGTGGTCACATCTGATTACTTCATGCAATTGCAGGAGGAAAAGGCTATTGGCAGGGGAATTCTTCCGTTGCTCCAGCGTTCAACTTTAGTTCAAACTTTTGGGCAAAGAAATCATGTGTGTTTGAAGGATGGTTCAATTACAATTCCTCCCTATGCTCCTCCACAGAAAATGCAATCTCACTTCATCCCTCCAGATATTCCACGATCCATCTTTGTTTACTTCCGTGGCTTGTTCTATGATGTAGGAAATGATCCAGAAGGTGGTTATTATGCGAGGTATCCCCGTGTTTTATGTCTATGATTAAATCACATTTGATTCTTAATGCCAGAAATTAAATTAATTGAAGATAACTGACTTTCCTAAAAAGTCACGAATGCTCATCACCAAGTAGATCGAGTCATTTAGATGTTATAATTGTGAGAAATAATGGAGACAAATATTACTTAATTGTGTGTCTACATAATTACATTGACACCCTATTTATAGGCACTACGTTACAATCATTTTCCAAGTAAGATTCTGTATGCTATTCCTATTCCTACTCATATTCTAACACTCCCCCTCAAGTTGGTGCATACAAGTCATATGTACCTAGCTTGTTACAAATGTATTTAATACGAGGACCGGGGAGGGACTTGGTAAAGATATTTGCAAGTTGATCACTTGACTTTACAAATTTTGTAACAATATCTGTCAGGTGATAGTCTCATCCTCTTGCATCTTAAGAGATTTAATCCCTTTTCTAATTTAAGATCTGTATTTATTTTACTCTATCACTTCCTTGATACTCTTCTTTTTAGTCTTTTTCCTAAGCTTCTTTTGGTGTCTCACAAGCCTGAAAAAATTGAATCTACACCTGAATTTTGAATTGTAGTGTTGGCTTTGTATGTTTTAGTTCTCTTTTAAATGACATTTAATTTGGGCGAGGGTAGGATTTGCGGGGAGTGATTGTGAGGGTCTATCTTCCATTACAACTTCCCACCGATCATTAAATCAAACACAAGTATAGCACACCCATCCTCTTGAAATCCCGGATATGCCTCTGCCATTACCCCCTAAACTAGTTCAAAGTGGTATTAATATCACTTTTTGAGCCCATGCGGCGTAGATAGTGTCTAAAAAAGCGTGTGAAATGGAAAAAAGCTAAATGTCTTAACAACATTTCTTTATTTAGAATGTTTCATTTCTTTATTTATTTTAATCCTACTTTTTCTTTTTCTATTCTTGGCTCGTTTTCTCCTTTTACCTTTTACTTCTCTTCACTGGGAATTATAAAAAGCTCAGTCTGGTGCACTAAAGCTGTCGCTATGCGCAACATCCGGGGAAGGGCCCAACCACAATGATCTATTGTATGCAATTTTACCTTGATTTTTGTTAGAGGCTGTGATGACAAAAACTTTACCAATTACTCCAAGGCTCTCCTTCATGAAATTATGTTCGGTATAATCCCTAGAAATCTTTCCGTCACCCACCCTTTCTTCCTCATTAGCCTACCAATGTTCCAGTTCAACTACATGGAGCCCCCTTTCTCCACCCATCCCCTACTCCCGCGGTTTGAAAATAAATTATTTAACAATTGGATTGGATATTTTGAGATTCTCATTTTGTGTTGCACCCTTGTACAGTATTGTAATATGAGCGTTTTGTTTGTGAATTTTTATCCTTTGCTTTGCAGTATATTATTATTGTCAGAGGATTTGGTGGACAAAGTTACCTGATACCTGTTGCTGGTGGGAGGTGAAAGGTATCCCATGGAATTAATCGAGGCTCGGATACCGCAGTTATCGAAATTTTTTTTATTGTTAGATGATTTCATATCCATTTATTAAATAAGAGGCGACTGTCACGATCCAAAAATCAAGGGTCCTGCTGGCACTTGTCGCGACAAGCCTTGACAAGTAAGTCTATCACCTAAACTGATATGAAAAGAAAGATATTACCAAAACCCAAGGCGAGGCTTCTAGAATGAAACCGAACCACATGCATATAATAAAAGGGAAGAAATAAAATCATACAAAATCCCAAAACCTAGTGTCACAGTGTAAGAACTAACTAATTCAACTTGAGGTAAAAAATGCACAAGATATGCAGATAGGAACAAAACTCTGTCTCTGAATACAAATAAGACACAGTCTAGATAAGAAAAGGAAGAAGTCAACTTCGGAGGCATAGATCAATTGCTACCTCGAATGGGTTTCAAGTACCGCCTGAATCAACTACCGTGAGGCGCACTCGAAACTGGATCTGCACCGAAAGTACGCAGTAGGAGTGAGTATGGGCCACTTGTACACAATAGGTATCATAGGCCGACTAATCAAAATAGAAATTAAAGCATACAAAATACACACTAAGGGCACGTCGCCTGCAATCAGAAAATATCCCAAACGATAGCCCACGCCATCTCCACTAACAGTTCTACAATATTCACATATACCACACGCAAATACAACATGGAAACACAAGTATACGAATATCACACATACAAGTATGAAGAAAGTAATACACAGAGACAAATATCATATCAAGGCCGATACTCCACAGAAAGAAAGCACAAAGTATATAATGAAATGCAATAATAATGACGATGATGTGATGCACGAGGTCACCGCACAACCTCTGTATACACCTACCCAGCTGTGGTCCCGAGGTAGGCCCCATGGGGGGAGGGTTTCTCAACCCATATACAATCCATATCCAATACTATATCCATATCTCTTCTCCGACACTTCCATCGGTAGAGGATTTTAAAGATGTCACATTTTTTGTTAGAAAAAGCCAGTGTTTCCAGTATTTCGACGGTGGTACCAATGTTTCATTAATGTATATGATATGAGGATGTAATGCTCACAACCAACCAAAATGAGAATTTTCATATTCAACCAATATACGAACCACGTGAGCCAAAATCCACTCAGTATTCCAACCATCCATGAAATCCAACATAATTCATATATCAATAAAGTAAAATACACCAAAATGTACCATTGATACCACATTAGGTTTTTTCATCAAACAAGATATAACTAATATCATATACACAAGGCCAACAATATCATATAAGACCCCATATGGTCACACATAGCAAATAATGTCTCAAAACGACCAATTAGCAACAATATAGGCCCTCACACAGGCACAACATGATAATTATACCCATTTTCATGATTAGTTTCCACACTATTAATATGATTTTGTACTAATGTTAACTACCCTGCCCAGTCTGAAGAAAGTTAAGTCATAACCTATCTCGAATGCCAAAAATTGATCTCAAAGCCCTTCAATCCGAGTTTTCTCTCGCGAACGGATCCAGAATCAACAAAAAAACATACAAATATAGAATCTAAGTGTCAAAAGAAAGCCAACGACACCCATATTGCCCACTTCTGAATCGGGGTCAAAACAGGCCTCTGAAACGGATTTTTCAAAAAAGAAGGGTGAAATCAAAATTTTTGTTCAAAAATATATTTCCCAAGATTAAAGGAATTCATAGGAGAAAACCCAAGTTAAAACGAGGTGAAATTGGGATTTGATTCGAAGAAATGATAGTTTGAGCCTTCTGGGCCAAAATTTCCAAATTTCACTTTTAAATCTGCATTTAAACAAGATTTAAATGATAGACTCAAAGAAAGTAGTTGAAATAGGAGTTTTGGAGCTTACCTAAGCTTAAAAATGGAAGAAAAAACTCAAAAACTCGAACCCAAGCTCTAGTCTCAAAAATGGTGTAAAAATCGCAAAGATGGGGTATATAAATGACCCAGGCATCGCTTACGCAATACTTCACCTGCCAACCGGTGTCGCGTAAGCGACCCTGTTGTCGCATAGGTGACGATTGCGTACGCGACACAGAAGTCGCGTAAGCGGCATCTCGGCTGCTCAGCTGGGTCGCTTAAGCGACGAAAATGTCGCTTAAGAGGTGCACCAGCTGAAGACTTGGAACCCTTGGGATTCATTCGGAATCACGAGAACGCAAATGAACTATGCTACCCTATCAAATTTGACGCACGAAATTCAATGGTGATATCAAATTTTTGAAAAAAAATATCGTTTTCACAGAGTTCGCCCTCGAAATTTAATTTCACAACTTTCTAAATTGAGGGTCGAAATGAGATATAAAAGCCGTAGAGCCACGCCAATCATGTTACCAACATAAAATCGACGTTCCGAATCTATTGACGCAGTCCGTTTTGCTGTCCGACGCACAGATGAAAAGATGTCGACCAAAGTCAACTAATAAGCCTTTAGGACCATAAAAAACCACAATCTTGCAAAAACCACACCGAAATGCATTAAAAATCATGCCTATCATTCCCACACCGCAGAATTACCACAATGCAACTACAAGGAGGGGTACAATGGTCAAATCACGCTGAAATTAATATTTCACATAAATCACCAAAAATTAGGTCATTACATCATCCACTACTAAGAATCTAGTTCGTTTTCGAACTAAAGATAAAAGAAATACCTGAATCAGTGAAAAACTAGGGTTAACTACTATACATATCAGACTCGATCTCTTAAGTAGACTCATCTACAGGCCGATGCCTTCACTGGACCTTAATCACAGGAATAACTCTAGAACACAATCGTCTAACATCCTTAGCTAGAATGGAGACAAACTCCTCAACAAAAGATAACCGCTCGTCTAATTAGACTGAATCCTAACAAATGACATGAGACTCATCAGGAATGAAACGTCAAAGCATGGAGACATGAAAAACTGAATGAATAGCTAGTAAATCTGAAGGCAATGCTAACTCATAAGCCACATCCCTAGTAGTCCGATGGATCTCAAAAGGTTCAATATACCTTAGATTAAGCTTGCCTACTTCCCAAATCTCATCACACCCTTCATGGGTGACATACGAAGAAAGGGATGATCACCAACACTGAACCTTAAGGCATGAAGCCTATGATCCGCATAACTTCTGCCTACTCTAAGCCGCTTGAAGTATATCCTGAATGACCCAAACTCTATCCAAAGACTCGCGAAGTAAGTACGTACCTCTGGGTCTAATCTCCGAAATATCAAACCAGCCAACTAGAGAGCGTCAATGCCTACCATACAAAGCCTCGAAAGGAACCATCTCAATATTGGAATGATAACTATTATGATACGCAAACTCCACCAAAGCTAGATGTTTCTCCCACTAGCCTCCAAAGTCTATGACGCAAGCGCGGAGCATATCCTCCAAAACCTGAATAGTTCGCTCCGATTGACTATTGGTCTCGGGTGAAAAGCTGAGCTAAGATCTATCGGGTACCCAACTCCTCTTGAAAAGTCAAAAAGTGAGATGTGAACACTGAACCTCGATTTGAGATGATAGACTTCGGTACACCATAAAGATGGACTATCTCACGAATATAGATACGGGCCAACCTCTCAGCACTGAAAGAAAACCTGAACCAGAGTGAGCATATTTGATCAACTGATCTACAATGATCCAGAACCACGAGAAGTACGAGGCAACCCAGTCACGAAGTCCATAGTGATTCTTTCCCATTTCCACTCGGTAATGGGTAACCTCTGAAGCAAACCACCAGGTCTCAAATGCTCGGCCTTCACCTGCTGGCAACATACGCAACGAGCTACAAAATCCACTACGTCCTTCCTCATACCACCTCATTAGTAATGCTGTCTTAAATCACGGTACATCTTCGTCATTCCTGGATGAATGAAATACCTGGAACGATGAGCTTCCTCCAAAATCAATTTAATCCAATCACCCACTCTCGACAAACAAACTCGGCCTCCAATCCTCAAAACACCATCAGAATCAAGTGAGGCTTTCTTAGCATCACTACTCAACACCCTATCTCGAATTAATCTCAATCCAACATCATCAAACTGATGATCCCAAATCTGCTTCATCAAAGAAGAACTAGTCTCCACGGATGACAAAATACATCTAGGTGTCGAAATATCAAGCCTAACCATCTAGTTAGCCAAATGTTGAACCTCTAAGGCCAAAGGCCTCTCATGGGTCAAAAGATGCGCCAAACTATCCATGCTATTCGACTTTCGACTCAAGGCATCCGCAACCACATTAGCCTTACCCGGATGATAGAGAATTGTCAAGTCATAATTCATAAGCAACTCAAGCCAACGGTGCTGCCTCTTATTAAGATCTAGCTGCGTGAAGAAGTATTGAAGGCTACGATGATCCAAGAAAATCTCACAAAGGACTCCACACAAGTAGTGCCTCCACAACTTCAAAGCAAAAACAACCGCACACAACTCCAAATCATGGGTAGGGTAATTTCTCTCATGGGACTTCAACTGGCGAGAATCATAAGCAATCACCTTATCCTCCTGTATCATCACAACACCTAGGACAACACCTGAAGCATCACAGAAGATGGTGAAACCGACACCCTCCTTGGGCAAGGTCAAGATAGGAGCCTAAGTCAACAAATCCTCTAGCTTTTGAAAGCTCGCTTCACAAACATCAAACCACTGGAAGGAAATCTTTTTCTGAGTTAACTTGGTCAATTGAACAACAATAGATGAAAAACCTTCAACAAAGTGTCGATAGTAGCCTGCTAAACCAACAAAACTTTGAATCTCGGTAGGAGAAGTAGGCCTAGCCCAATCACAAACCGCTGCAATCTTGGCCGGATCGACCATAATCCCGTTTTTGGTCACCACGTGACCCAAGAAAGAGACAGACTCCAACCTAAACTCATACTTGGAGAACTTTGCATACAACTTCTCATCCCTCAAGCTCTGAAGCGCAATCCACAAATGCTCCTCATGATCGGCATCACTTTTGGAATAGATCAAGATATCATCTATAAATACAATAAAAACAAGTCGAGATATGGTTGAAATACCTTGTTCATGAACTCCATGAACGTGGCTGGGGCATTGGTCAATCCGAACGACATGACCAAGAACTCATAATGATCGTACCAAGTCTGAAAAGCTGTCTTCAGAATATTCGAAGCTCTAATCGTCAACTGGTGATACCCGAGTCTCAAATCAATCTTTGAAAACACCGAAGCACCCTGAAGCTGATCAAATAAATCATTAATATGAGGAAGAGGATACTTATTTTTAATCGTCACCTTGTTCAATTGCCGATAATCAATACACATGCGCGTAGACCCATCTTTTTCTTCACAAACAAGATAGGCGCACTCCAAGGTAGTATATTAGGTCGGAATTGATCCTTCAATTCCTTCAACTCGGCTAGGGTCATTCTATAAGGAGGAATAAAGATGGGCTTGGTGCTCGGCTCAACATCAATAGCAAAGTCAATATCACAATTCGGAGGCATACCAGGCAAATTGATAGGAAAAACATCCATGAACTCACGGACACCACGAACAGAACCCAGGGGAAGAAATACTAGTATCACGAATATGGTCTAAATAATACAAACATCCCTCTCTACCTAACGACGAGCCTGAAGGAAAGATATCTCTCTTGGGATCCGAATGAAGCACACCCTCCCAATCTATCCTTGGCACACCTGGCGAAGCTAAAGTCACAGTCTTAGCATAACAATTTAGGAAAACATGATAAGGAGCTAATCAATCCATACCCAAGATGACGTTGAAATCTACGATATCTAAAACAAGCAGATCTACCCAAGTCTCACGACCCGTGAAAGTCCACCACTAAAGAATCTCCTAAGGGGGTGTAGATACACGAATAGGCATATCAAGAAACTCACTAGCAGAATAAAAAACTGAAGCAAAATATGCAGACACATAGGAGAAATTTGATCTCGGATCAAATAACATAGATGCAGATCTGAAACAAACAGAGACGACTACCCGAAGTTGCTGAACCAGAAAACCCACTACCTGGCCCTGCAAAACTGCCTTCACCAGTCTACTTATGATACTCACGAAAACCTCTAGAATCTCTACCTCGAGAAGTATGACCTCTGAACTCACCCTGACGACACACCCTCTTGGCGCCTCCCTAAGACGCTCGAAAAATAGACTCAGTCATTGTAGCATGATCCACAATACTCCGACACGATGCCTTTTACACTACCATTTGAGTCATAGCAAGTTGAAGAGAAACATCCAACCCCTTCACGAACTTTCGAATCTTCTTCGACTCGGTTGAAATACTGGCATAAAAAATCTAGACAAGGCATGGAAACGTTCCTCATACTCTGCAACTGTCATGGAGCCCTGCTCTAAGCGATCAATCTCATCTCTCATTTGATTTCTCAGACTGAAAGACACGAACTTGTCCAAAAAAGCCTCAACAAACTGATCCCAAGTTATCTCTGGAGAATCAAGAGGTCTGCAACTAACAAGCAACCTCTGCCAATCTCTGGCTGCATCTCTCAATTGATAAGTAGTATACGCAACCCCATGTGACTCAAGTGAACCAAGGTTATGCAACTTTTCATGACGGTCAATCAAGAACTCATGGGCATCCTCGCTTACAACACCATTGAACCTAGGAGGACCCAAGCGAGTGAATTTCTCAAACCTCTTCTGATCCTCAGAAGACATAACTGTACTTGTAATAAGAGGAGGCATAGTGAATCTGGCTGGCTGAGACCCCACCTGAGAAGGTAACATAGACGAAGATTGAACTCTTGACTTGGAATACCATACTCAGATGGAGGCGCTGAAAGAAGAACAACACTTGGAATTTGTGGAGTACCAAAGGCAGATGTAGGTACTACTGGAGGATCCACACTCGGAACCAGAGGAACACCATAGGCAGACTCTGGCACAGACAGAGCTACAATACTTGGAGCTGGAGGAACACAGGTACATTGGCACAGAAACAGAAAGAGTGAAACTCAATTTAGAATATAGGGTATGAAAGATCCGCATGATAAGGAATAAAATAAGGGAAGTTTCCTAAAGATATATTATAGCCTCTCGAAGATATATACGGACGTCAATGTATCGATCCACGAGACTCTATAGACGCCTCGTTCTTACACTGTTGAGACCAATGAACCTGACTGCTTTGATACCAATTTGTCACGACCCAAAAATCAAGGGTCATGCTGACACTTGTCGCGGCAAGCCTTAACAAGTAAGCCTATCACCCAAACTGATATGAAATGAAAGATATTACTGAAATCCAAGGCGAGACTTCTAGAATGAAATCGAACCATATCCATATAATAAAAGCGGAGAAATAAAACCATACAAAATCCCAAAACCTGGTGTCGCTGTGTTAGAATTAACTAGTACAAATTGAGGTAAAAAATACACAACATATCCAAACAGGAACAAAACTCTTATCTACAAATAAGACATAGTTTAGATAAGAAAAGGTAGAAGTCGACTCCGAATGCATAGATCAACTACTACCTCAAATAGGCTCCAAGTACCGCTTGAATCAACTGTCGTGAGGCGCACTCGAACCTGGATCTGCACCGAAAGGACGCAGTAGGAGTGAGTATGGTCCACTTGTACTCGGTAGGTATCATAGACCGACTGAGCAAAGTAGAAAATAAGCATACAGAATAAACACTAGATGCACATCACCTGTAATCAGAAAATGTCCCACATGGTAGCCCACATCGTCTCCACTAACAGTTCTACAATATTCACATATACCACACGCAAATACAACATGGAAACATAAGTATACGAATATCACATATACAGGTATGAAGAAAGTAATACACAGACAAATATCATATCAAGGACCATACTCCACACAAAGATAGCACAAAGTATATAATAAAATGCAATAATGATGATGGTGATGATGATGATGATGTGATGCACGAGGTCATCGCACAACCTCCGTATACACCTACCCACCTGTGCTCCTGAGGTAGGACCCATGGGGGGTTCGTCAACCCATATACAATCCATATTCAATACCATATTCGTATCTCTTTTCCCGTCATATCTATCGGTAGAGGATTTTAAAGATTTCACATTTTCTGTCAGAAAAAGCCAGTGTTTTCAGTATTTTCATAGTGGTACCAATGTTTTATGAATCTGTATGATATGAGGATGTAATGCTCATAGCCAATCAAAATGAGAATTTTCATATTCAACCAATATACCAACCACGTGAGCCAAAATCCACTCAGTATTCCAACCATCTATGAAATCCCACATAATTCATATGCCAATAGTGTAAAATACACCAAAATGTATTAATATCACATTAGGCTTTTTCATTAAACAAGATATAACTAATATCATATACACAAGGCCAACAATATCATATAAGACTCCACACGGTTTGTACTCACGTTAACTATCCAGCCCAGTCTAAAGAAAGTTAAGCCATAACCTACCTCGCATGTCGCAAACCAATCCCCAAAGCCTTCAATTCGGAGCTTTCTCCTCATGAATGGACCCGAAATCAACTAAAACATATAAATATAGTATCTATGCATCAGAAGAAAGCCAACGACACCCATATTGCCCACTTTCGAATTAGAGTCAAAATGGACTCCCGAAATGGATTTTTAAAAAGGAAGGCTAAATCTGAATTTTTATCCAAAAACATATTTCTCAAGATTAAAGAAACTCATAGGAGAAAACCCAAGTGAAAACGAAGTGAAATTGGAGTTTGATTCGAAGAAATAGTAGTTTGGGCCTTACGGGCCAAAATCCCCAAATTCCACCTTTAAATCCGCATTTAAACAAGATTTAAATGATAGGATCGAAGAAAAGTAGTTGAAGTAGGAGTTCTGGAGCTTACCCAAACTTAGAAACGGAAGAAAAAGCTCAAAAACTCGAACTCCTAGCTCCTAGTTTCGAAAATGGTGTAAAAATTGCGAAAATGGGGTATATAAATGACCCAGGCATCACTTACGCGATCACTGGATCGCTTAAGCAACTATCGCTTGTCAGCCGGTGTCGCGTAAGTGACCCTGTTTTCGCTTAGGCTACGGTCGCGTACACGACGCTGAAGTCGCGTAAGCGACATCCCAGCTGCTTAACTGGGTCACTTAAGTGACCAAAATGTCGCTCAAGCGGGTGCACCGGCTAGAGAATTGGAGAATTTCAAGTCTCCGTGGACCCCTTGGGATTCATCTGGAATTTCGAAAACGCAAACGGACTATGCTACCCTATTAAATTCGACGCTACGGACTCGGGCGATAATTTTTGAAAAAAACACCGTTTTCACGGAGTTGACCCCCAAAATTCAATTTCACAACTTTTCGAACCGAGGGTCAAAATGAGATATAAAAGCCGTAAAACCACATCAACTAATTTTACCAACGTAAAATCGATGTTCCGAATCTGCTGGCGCAGCCCGTTTTGCCATCGATGCACAGATCAAAAGATGTCGACCGAAGTCAACTCATAAGCCTTTAAGACCATCAGAAACCACAATCTCGCATAAACCACACCGAAACGCATTGGAAACCATGTCTATCATACCCACACCCCAGAATTCCCACAGTGCAACTACGGGGAGGGGTAAAATGGTCAAATCACACCGAAATAAATATTTCATATAAATCACCAAAAATTAGGTCATTACCATGACAGTCATATTTCAAATCCATAAAACAGATTCTGTCATATTTGCAATATGTATTCTGAAAATCCAAAGTCGCGGGCAGGTCTAGTTGGAGCTGTTGGAGAGCTTTGCAGGGAGAAGAAGATGGCGAAAACAGCAACAACAATAATTACGTTTCAATCCCAAACTAGTTGGGGTCGATTGTATGAATCCTTATTTACCTTGTCTCCCACTTAAGCTCAACTCATGTCATTGTCATACCAAAAAGTAGCGGAAAAAAATAGTAAAAATCATGTGTTGGAATGAAAATGAGGTGGGAAAAAGCAGTGCATCGATGATACTGCCTGTTGAAATCTGGTTTGGTCTCTTGGGGTGGTAGTAATTCTATTCCAAGACAAGTCCTACGCCGGCAAAAGTTGAAGTTTGTAGTAGATAAAAGAGGACAAGTTGGTGGAAGTATTTATGTATTATCTCGTGAAGAAAGGGAAGAGAAAAAAAAGCTTTTTAATGTAAAAGATATGTATAAGCTCTGTACAACACCACCAAATATTCAATTGGTTATTTATGGCACGCGAGAGTTTAGGGTGAGGTTTTATTCCACTTCAAAATATTTCAGATGGGAAAAGGAATCCTGCAAAAATTGAGTGTGCAGCTGAAAATCTGACTCAAGTTCGGGAAACATTTTAATTTTCTTTGTTGATCTCTCAAACATGGAATTAGAAGTATGTTTTATGACAATATGCCTGACTCTTATTTCTCTTTGCAGAGGTGCCCGGGCAGCAGTGTGGGAGAACTTTAAGGACAATCCTCTCTTTGATATTTCTACGGAGCATCCAACTACTTACTACGAGGACATGCAGCGAGCCATCTTTTGCTTGTGCCCACTTGGGTGGGCACCATGGAGCCCAAGATTGGTTGAAGCAGTTATATTTGGATGTATCCCTATTATCATTGCAGATGATATTGTCTTGCCATTTGCTGATGCAATCCCCTGGGAAGAGATTGGTGTTTTTGTAGACGAGAAGGATGTTCCAAATTTGGATACTATTCTCACTTCTATTCCACCAGAGGAAATATTGAGGAAGCAGAGATTGCTTGCCAACCCTTCAATGAAGCAGGCTATGTTGTTTCCACAACCTGCTCAACCAGGTGATGCTTTCCATCAAATTTTGAATGGACTTGCTCGTAAACTGCCACATGGCGGGAGCGTTTACTTGAAGCCTGGGGAGAAGATTTTAAACTGGACTGCTGGTCCAGTTGGTGACCTAAAACCTTGGTAGAATGCTGGTACTGGAGATGATTGCAATCACTCAATCTTGGCTTCCAGCCTTAATGCCACGCTGAAGGTGTCTAATTAATATGAAGTGTAAATCTTAAGCATGTAATTTATTCAATAAAGTAAAGAATCTTTTATTGATAACAACATCCAGAGGATGAAACATATAACAAAATCTTAAGTTGGAGGGTTTGTTGTAGTTCTGGAGGACCACATTCATTTTTGGAGCTGTACGATTTGGTGTACAAACAGCTATGTTGGTTCCCTAGTGTACACTGTAGTCATGTGTACTACTAACATTGTGTTATAAAGTCATTACACACTGTATTACGTCCCCATTGAGCGTCATAATACCATCCTATGTTACCACCTATTAAAAGAAAATGAAAAAATTACTTAATACCACAAGTTAAACTTAACCACTTAAAATTCCAAACTCTTTTAAATAATTACTTAAATTCTTTATTTGCTTTCTCTCTCTTAAAATACCGTACACATAACAAAAGGGAACCCAAAGCCTTATTTACGGCTACTTTCCCCCGATCTCTCTCTCTACTTTCTCTTTTTAGATTTTCATGAAATTTAAGCTCGAATTTTCGGGTAATGGCAGCAACATTTTCACCGAAAACAATCTCTTTTTCAGTTTCCGGCATAAAATAAAAAAAATTTAAAAAATCAAAATCTCAATATCTTCAATTTCTCGATTAAAGGAGAAATTGTGTTTGTCCATTAAAGGCACCGGCTACTGCTCCCTTATTTAGTGTTCCTCTTTACTGGTCCTCCTTTCATATTTAGTTTCTCCATTAAATGAAAAATTAATGGAGGTGAAGAAGATGAGTATCTCATCGATTTCATGAGGTATCCGTCATTAATGGTGGGATGATGTTGTTGTAGAAGAAAGGTGGGGTCTTATTATTTTTTTTGATTCTACAAGGTATAAAAGTTAGGTTTGTGAGTGAGATTTAAGTTACTGGAACATAGATATTGTAATGGAGATGAATGTACAAAAATTATGTATCAGAATGATATTTTTTGTGTTATTGATATATAAGATTTATGTATCTATTCGAAAATTTGACAAAGGTTATGTATAAGAAAATTTGACAAAGGTTATGTATAAGAAAGCTTCTTGTGTTATAGATACATGACTGACCAAAAAGCTGACATAGGTTATGTATCAAAATGATTTCTGTGTTACATATACACACACAAAAATTGTGTTCGTAATACATCATGATTTTCATGTTAATGATACATAAACTAATCTACATAACTAAAGAGTGGTGGAAGAAAACTTTGTCGACACCAACACAGGCAATGGCGTAAAGGAAGCTGGAGTTTGATAATTTGAGTGTAAGACCCCAAAAATTCTGTTGATTTTATTTTAGATCCCCCATCGCATTTAATGGTAATTTTGACTTGAATCATGATAAGGGATGTTAAAGATTTTATTCTGTTTATTTATTATATTATTGCATCAAATTGCTTGATATTTACATGTTTCTTGGTTGCTTAATTCAAACTAGGGTTGAGGATTTTTGGTGGTTATACTCTTGCATTAATTATTTCTTATTTTAATGGTTTTCCTCATGGTTTACGGTGAATTTGTGACTTCTGATAACAGGGAAATTTGGCAATATGGTTTCACAATGTTTATGGATTTTTTCATGATTATAATGACATGAACCTTAACCCACAACATAATTTGGATTATAAACAAGGATTTTATAGTGTCTAAACTGTTCATTGGAGAATTGCATAACATTAAATGCTAACAAGGTAAAAAGGTTTTTCTAACGCCCTAGAGGGCTTTGGTTATGGATTTTTAAACTAAAATTGGAGTCTAAATGGTTAAATGGATTACGTATATGGTATGACATATTTTGGAATGATTTGCAAGTCTATTGGTATGACGATATCAAGTTGGGAATGCCTTAATAAATGACTCCATGGTTATTGGTATGTGAAAACTATTTTAATTGGTCTTAAAGAGAATTGTGTAGCTCATCGAGAAAGTGTAGTCTTAGGGGGCCAACACTAAAAATCACGTTTAAAGATGTTGGGGGTCTATGACCACTGTGTCAAATTTACACAGTATATTTTTGGGAGGCTAATTGACTATTGGTGGCTTTAGCTTAATTTCTCCGGTCCATGCGACTAACATGTATTTGGGCCCTTCCAGTAGGGGGAGTGGACCCATATAGACCATGGGTGCCTTTAGATCGGTACGAGCTACATAGTGCAGGATTAAATTTTTAAACAATCATGACTCGTGTTCCTTGTCCCCTATCCCGGCATTTTATTATCTTGATAGTTGATGATCACATGTTTTTATGGTTGCTTTTCAGTAGATATATTTTTATTCATGTGTTTTATTACTGGTTTGGTACTTGCATAGTTTATCTATTTCCTTGGGTTTCATGCCAGTACTCGCCTGAAACACCTTGGATTTTGGTCCTTAGAAATTTCCTGGGTTTTGGACTTTCTGGACATCATAGGACTCACCATACTAGTGGTATGGTGAGGGTACAAGTCAGGTGACCCACTCATATGTTGTCCAGTATTGGGTGGTTGAGTTTCTGGAAAAGGTATGACTTGGGTAGGTACGAGTTATATGGTGGGTGACGGGTCGTGGGGTTGAGTTATCCTTCACTTAATCTGAATCTTAGTAACTTAACTTAGATCTTAGTACGAGTGTCTTACCATGAGTCATGAGATAGGGTGCGAGTGGTGTAGTCCAACTCATATGTTGGACAGTGTCAAACCCTCTTGATTCTGCCTAAGGTACAGGTTAAGGGTACGGGTCATACGTTTAAGTATGATTGGGGCTTGGTGGTCGTATGTTGGCCAGTGTTGGGGGGTCCAAGGAATGCCTAGGGTATGAGTGGTGGGTACCACTTGTATGATAGGGTACGGGTGGTATAGCAGAGTCGTACCTTCTTGCGAGATTTTTACGCAGTTTAAGTTGGGAACCTCTTAAGGCCCCATGACTTATATCACTCTTGAGACATCATTTACCCTAATATTTTAATCTTAAATACTTAAAAACTCTCTCAAAGGCTCTTGGGTCAAGGAAGGCTAGGGTTTCACCAATAGGATCAATTTGGGGCTTACAAGGGTAATTTCTCTCCATCATCTTCTTAATCTAAGGCATGTTACTCCTCTGTCATTGTTAGTTCCAACTAAAAGCATGTTTTATGTATTGTTTCCATGGCATAAATGTTGTATGGTTTTGGGTTTTCAATTATACATTAGGGTTTTTGGTTACAATGGTTGGTTATGGTTTTCCTATGTCTTTTACTTATGGTTTTCATATTATTATGATGGTTTGAACATTTGGTTGCATGGGAATGGTTAATTGGTACTTGATTTTGGCTTTGGAAATAATATGCCCCCAACATGTTTGATAAAATGCCTATGAGAAATTTTTGGTTAAATTGTTGGACTTTCATTGAACATGGCATGGTATAACTTGGTAATGGAACCCTAATGGTATAAATGGTTTGGAATGGATAAATGATAAGATCTTGGTGGTTATGGTTGTTCTAATTGAAAGATTTGTGGGGTACAAAGGAATCCCCCAAGCAAACATAATAATGATCACTTGTGGGGTACATGGGACTCCCCAAAGTCAACTTAACAATGTAATCTTTGGGTACATGGGAATCCTTTTCTTCTTAAAAAGGATGGCTAAGGACATTACTTGCAAGCTATAGTCGGTGATAACGCTCAATCTACAGCTCTTGTGAGTGTAAAGCGATCGATTGTCAAATATAGAACCCAACCTGGGTTGGGTGTCGATCCCACAGGGAATAGCTTGGCCAACAAGTAAGTAAAATTATTAAACTTTTGGTGCAAGTCTCGTAAGAAGGGGGGAGTCTTGTCGTGCAAGTAATGTAAACAAAAGCTGAAAATAATAAAGTAAAGAGAGAGAGATTGTTACGTAGGTTGACAACAATGAGAATTGAAGCGTTGGGGTTATGTCCACCTTCTGAGGTATACGTCTCTATTGGCTATGAGTGTGTAGAATTGTGACATGCATGTGCTTATAGAGAATTGTATTCTATGGTAAATCCAAGCGTCTCTCGACCTCAACAAGGACTATTTCACTTTAACTCTCTCGAGCTTAAAGCGTGTCTAACGGTACGAATTCTCCAAGAGGTTAGTCCAGTTACGGCACTAGCTTTTTAATAGGAAAGGGTGTCCTACTACCTTGACATTATCTCTTTTCCAGACAAATAACCTTTCTCTCGAACAAGTTAAATGTTAGACTGGCGTATTCTTGCGTTTGCAACCGCAAAGAATGTAGATTAAGATGAAGAGAATAATGATATAAGCAATATACGTGTCACGAACTCACAAACTCACAGCAATAGATAGTATCTCATTCGGCTTCCATAACCCCAACAGAGAGGTTTAGTTACCCATGAATGCGAAGGAGATCACGATTGACATTGTTTTTATATCACAATATTGAGTAATGGCGTGTAGATCAAGTGATAGGCGTGTGGCGTGTTTCCTTGGCTTGGTAACGATTTTCTTGTTGTGGAATTTAAGAATAGAAGAAGAATAGAATTAATGGAAAGATTAGAAGAGTTGTAGAGTTGTTGTGGTGGAAGAAGAGAGGGAGGGAAGAAGATTAATTGTTGAATGTATCTCTCCACTAAGGGAGGAGTTAATTAAAAATCTCTAGCATGATAGGGTATTTATAATACTCATATCCTACTCCTACTAAGCTAATGAAATAAATAACCAAATCCTACTAGGCCTATGGAACACTTAACCCAAATGTACTAGGTTAAGGTAACATATCATAATCCAAATAAACTAATGAAATACATAACCTAATTGTACTAGGTTAATGTATCTTTGTCAAAATCCAGGTTTGTGTTTGTAAGTCCCCAAAGTCTTCAGAAATGCTGTTTTAGCCCGGGACAGATTTTCCATGCAGCAGTTTTGGTCCTTAGGCGTGTAAACTCCCTTTCCTTCCTTCGTAAGCTTTCTTTTGAGTGAAGTAAGCCATAAAATGCTGAATTTTGCATCATTTATACCTGAAACTTTACTAATCATGTTCGTTAGCTCATTTATAGGAAAAAGGACTAAAAGTGCATGAAATATATAGTTTGTTCTCAAAACTAGGCTAAAATATGGGCAAAATATATTGATATAGGCGTGTAAATTCGCCTATCATCAACACCCCACACTTGAAGCTTTGTTCGTCCTCGAACAAAATATCATGTCCTTCTAAACATCAACTTAGGGTTTTTACAACAACAACACAAAAACATTTATCAAGACAAGCACAACAATTATCAACAAAGAGTAGCTTTCCGATTATAAGTAGAAACAGTTTAACCTCTAGCATAGACTCGTGATGGTGGTCAACTCGCATGTAAACGTTAAGGTACAAGGAATCATATATAACTACCCAAAACTCATCAACCATGTGTGTCTCACAATATATTACCCATAATCACTCACAAGTATAGCATATTTTTCAAACATGGGTATCAAAATATCCTTGCTCTCGCTCTCACAAAGAATTCGTATGCAGCAACTGATGACCATAGGCTTGCCCTTAGTGTACTACTCCACTAAATGTCAGAATGTTAAGATTAGGATCAAGTAGGTCTTTTGATGGTTGTAATGTAGGCTAAGGGACGGGTAGGACTATTTTGGCCAGGAATAGTGACTAAGCTCCTAAGCGCTTTAATACATCACATTGTATCATTGACACTTTTTTCTTTCAACCTTTCTTCTTTCTTTTATTCTACCACCTTTGTTCTCCTCTTTTGTTTTTCAATTTTAAGAACAACTCACTTTTCAGCTTTCTTTTCCTTTTTCTTTTCACAACATACCTCTTATGATAGCACTTTCTTTTTCATAACACATTCAAGCACCATTACAATTTAAAGCATCATACTCACCCAATTTCCTCTTATGTTGTCACATGACTTTTTTAATTTAAAGCACTTAGGAATTTGGATCAAATTACGGTCTTGAAAAAAATGGATTAGGCTTACATACGAGGTTGTCAAAGAAATAGGCTAAAGGCTCAAAAGGGTTTAACTAGGGATGATGTCCATGGGTAGGTAAAACTGAAGGTAAACAAATATAGGTTGCCAAAGAAATGCCTAAATCATATCCTAAACTTACACTCCTTATTTTCGCTTTGCATACATACCAGGCAAGTTCTAGCATCAACCACATACATAGAAGATACTATTAATCTCACACACACAAGGCACATGGTCGACTTTATTGGAGGTAATATAAACTCTTGACCCAACAAGTGAAGGAATTGAACCACATAATATCACATAATGAGTCATAACTGGAGCCTAAACATCTCAATAGTCACAATTGTAGCACACTCTTGTTATAATCTCATGCTGCCTATCAAAATAATTTCATGCGAAGCTAAAAAAAATTTTAACTACTAAAAAAACAAAACGAAACAAAACGAAACAAAAATGAAACAAAAGCAAACAAACATAGATGTGAATAGAGAAGTATAGCATGCAATACCACCACCCCACACTTAGTCGGGACATTGTCCTCAGTGGAAAATAAATACGAGGAACCTGGTTGGTCGGACTTATCCTCTATGTCTGGGGTCATACCCCTTGCATTGGAATCATCATCAGAGTCATCATCCTTAGAAGTTCCTCATAAGTATCCCACTTAATTCCAAGCGTGAGTCAAGGTGTTTGCAACGGGAAGGGTTCTCCTTGCTCTTTGCGGCCTCTTTTCTTGCCCTTTTGGGAAGTGGTAGCCTTCTCCTTGCCTTGTCTCTCTTTAGGTGCCATTGTACCTGAGACTTGAAATAGTGTTAATGGTAGCACAATCTCAATGGATACAATCTATACATAAGCAGTAGGGGTACCAACCCACACTTAGTTTTGTTAACACAAATCAGTGAAGCGAAAGTGGTCGATTACTCAGATTTCGTCGACATACGTTTTAGGATTGTATTCCGACAAGAAAATCAGCAATGTATCTCTTACTTGCAGCCATTGGACTACTTTCATGGTAGATATAGAAACACTACTACATAGGGGTTACCACATGGAATAGTTATTCTTACAACAATCACAACCTCTTATGTCGGTAGGCACTATAAGTCTTATCCCGATGGCCGGGATAGTCTAACATGTAAGTATCCAAACAACAATCTTAAGCACTATTCATAGCCATAGTAATTCCGCAAATAGTATAACAATGCTATTAAAACCAATTTCAAGTCGGAAACAAGTCAAGATTTTCCTACGTACATGTTCACTCACATGATTTTGTATCAACAATCCAAACACATGAACATCACCAACAATCTTATACGATTTAGCAATTCATAATAGACATAGCAACGTAGTACTTACGAGAAATAAATGAAGAATAAGAGAGTACTTATTTGCTTGAAGCTTGTGGAGATGGTTTTGTGAATTGGAAGAGCAAAAGAAGAAAATTGTGAGAGGATTTGGATGTATATGCGGCGCCCTTAGGTCAATTTTTAGTGTGGTTGTGTTGTAAACTAAGTCCCCTTTATACAGGAAGAGAATGGGTCGGGTTTTGACCCATTTACAATCAGTTTTGGAGACAAAAATACCACATATGCGGCGCATAATGTTCGGCATATCAATGACATATGCGGCGCATTGTCTATAGCATAATGGGACATATGCACCGCATAGTCTATGGCATTTGTAGACATATGCGCCGCATAGTCTATGGCATATGAGATACTGAGACCAAATGCCATAGCATAGGCGGCGCATAGTCAAAAGCATACCTAGGAATAGGCAGCGCATAGTGTATAGCACACTAGATTCCGAGACCTTAGGCTATAGGATAGGTTATGCATCGTTCGTGGCCTGGTTTTACCAAGGCCTAGCCTTCCTCGAAGCCTATTTTGGTGAGAGAAATGCTCAATCCATAGCCTTGTGCATCACCATTCCTAACTTACCAACTTTACCATACAATGCGTCCAAATCGTCAATTGAAATCAATCTCCTCGTTGAATACTTCTTGCACCTATTTTTGCTCAAAACCAAACGAAAACGATTAGTACGATGGGTTGCCTCCCACCAAGCGCCTTAGTTTTGGTCGTGGCACGACTTTTATTTTTGGATTTTTCATTTAGCAAAACAAAACAAGTACTAGAATGAAAGGAAAAACGATAAACAATAAATGAAAAAACGATGGGTTGCCTCCCATCTAGCACCTTATTTATTGTCGTGGCTCGACATAGTAATCTCGAGTACTTAGACTTCGTCAAGATAAGTGATGGATCGTTTTCTGAAAGGATTTAGACGACAATGAGGCTTACCTGTGGGCATGCGATCTTTTTCGAGATGGCTCCTACGTTTCTCCGGAGAGTCACTAATTATATCATCAATAGTCCAACCCATAGCTCTCTTGTATCTCTTCAGAGCAGAGATGAGAGCTTCTACGTGCTGTTCACTTAAATCATCTGCTCTCTCCGGAAGTATATTTCTACTTTCCAAGAACACATACCTTAGATAATCGGGGAGCTCTTGCGTTTCTAGCATTGGTGGCTCGTCAATGGGAGTCTTCGCTGTTGGTTGATTCTTGAGATCACATTCCGGTTGCTTAGGAGTATACGGCTCTGTTTCTGTTAGATCACCCATAAGTTCTTCATTGTCCTCATGCTCAACATTCAGTGGCGCAGCAGACAATGGTTCAACAGTAGGCTGTTTCTCTATAGATAATGCTTTCATATCCTCATGATGAACATCAGCTACAGATAACTCATTCATATCGCTGGGCTGCTTCATTGCTTTGCATATATCAAACCGTACCACTTCGTCATTAATTCGAAACAAAAGCTCATTATCTTTCATGTCAATAAGCACACTTCCAGTTGCAAGGAAGGGACGTCCCAAGATGATAGGAACTTCAGAATCCTCCTTACAATCCAGAATAACGAAGTCTGCAGGAAAGATGAATGAAGAAACTTTCACCAACACATCATTCAAGATACCCACAGGTCGTTTTACCGACCTATCAGCCATCACGAGCCTCATATTGGTTGGTGTAGGGTCTCCCAACCCCAACTTCTTGTAGATGGATAGTGGCATCAAATTGATGCTAGCACCTAGATCGCACAATGCCTTGGCAAAATCCAACGATCCAATTGTGCAAGGAATAGTGAAAGCTCCAGGATCTGCCTTCTTTTGAACTAACGACCTTGTAGCGATTGCACTACAATGATGAATATTATCTGCCAACTCATAACTTGCTGCCCGCTTCTTTGTCAATAGGTCCTTCATAAACTTCGCATATCCAGGCATTTGTTCAAGTGCCTCCACCAATGGAACATTAATGGTCAGCTGCTTGAGCATAGTCATAAATTTGTTGAACTTAGTGTCATCCGCCACCTTCTTCAATCTTTGGGGAAAAGGTGGTGGTGGGTATGGAAGTGTTCTCTCCATGGTTTTCTTCTCCTCTTGCTTCCGTTTTCCACTTTTTCAGGCTGCACAGTGCTGGATGTGGCGTCCTTGATGTCAGGAGTAGTGGCTGGGGCATCTTCTCCTTTTGCATTGTCATCCATTTCCGCAACTTCGTCGATCACTTTCTTGCCTTTTGCTGAAGTTTCCAGCACCTTACCACTTCTGGTAGTGATGGCCATGCATGACCCATCATTCCTTGGGTTTTGCACAGTATCGCTAGGTAAAGTGCCGGCCTTTCTTTGGTGAGTGCTGCTAAAAGTTGACTGAATTGCTGCTCTAGTTGTCTAATTGAAGTGGAATGTGAATCTACTAATTGTTTTATGGCGGACAAATCATTAATTACCTCCGTAACTCCCGCGCTCGTTGCTTTCACTCCTTTCAATAATTTAGCCATCATGTCTTCCATACTTCCAGAATTAGATGTGGTGGTATCACGTCTGCCAGGGGGAACGTACAAACCACTCTTTTCATTTTTGTTCTTCCAACTACCTTGGTCTTTGTTTCCAGATTTATCATAATAGTCCCGACCTTAGTTTCCTTGGGTATTCCCTCGAAAACCCCCTGATTGTTCAAGTAGTTGGCCTCCTCTTCAGATTCGTCTCTTCCTTTTGACGCAATCGCTTTCACTTTTTCAGTCTTCCCTAATAGATGCTTTGTAAGACGATCCATTTGGGTTTTCATGTGCGCCATATCTTGATCACGTTCTTCTTCTCTTCTTCGTTGGTCTGCAGTCATGCCAATAGATAAAGTGGGGCTTGCTACCTCAGAATCCCTGGTATGCCAAGCTCTACTTTGTTTCGTCATACGATCTAGCATATTGCTTTCTTGACCAAAGGTGAGGTCCATGAAAGAACCTCCAGCTGCGTTGTCCACCACTGGTTTAGTTATTGAATTCAAGGCTCTATACAAGATCTCCATGAGGTGAACATTAGTCATGTGATGGTTTGGGCATCTCGCTAGCTTTGTCTTGAACCTCTCCCATGTTTCATGAAGAGCTTCAGAGGGAAGCTGACGAAAGTTGCTGATTTCATCTCTCAATTGAGCCCTTTTGGATGGCGGAAAGAATCTTTCTAGGAAAGCGTCTCTCAATTGCCTCCAATTTATAATTGAATCAGGAGTCAGCCCATTCAACCATAGTGTTGCCTCCCCAGACAGAGACAATGGAAATAGACGTAATCGAATTGCATTCTGACCAACACCAGGATTGTCAAACGACTTGCATGTAGAAATAAAGTTGATGACATGCATATTCGGATCATCGCCTGCTAGTCCACCAAATAATCCCTTGAGTTGAAATAACTGAATCATGGTGCTTGTGATGTTGAACATGGCTCCGGGCGCTAATGGTGGTGGAATTATGGCCCCAGTGGCTCCGGTACCATCAAGATCATCATCATCATCGTCGAAAGCTGGCTGCATAGGTTGGCGATCATACCTAAACTGAGCTTGTCGACCTCTTCGGTTGGCAGGTGTTGCAGTTTCAGCGACATGCCTTGGGTGTATTAACTCGTCGTCACCTAAATCCTCATCGTCAGGGTTTGTTGCTCGCCCAGGATTATCAATATTTTGTTGTTGGACTTGAGCAGCAGCAAGGGCGGCTAATCCTGCTTGCTCATGTTGAGCAACCATCCTGTCGATTTCAGCTTGTGCTTCCATTCTTCTAATTCATTGTGGTTCAGGATTGATTGGTAATAACGGTTGACCAGAACTTCTAGTATGGGGCATGCACTAAAGTAAAAACCTGCAAGAAACAAAAACAAAAACTAAACGTAAAAGTACGAGAATCTTTGACCAAAGGGTCTAGTAATTATCACGAACTTGATTGACACTCGTATTCCCCGGCAACGGCGCCAATTTTTGATAACGCTCAATCTACAGCTCTTGTGAGTGTAAAGCGGTCGTTTGTCAAATATAGAACCCAACCTGGGTTGGGTGTCGATCCCACAGGGAATAGCTTGGCCAACAAGTAAGTAAAATTACTAAACTTTTGGTGCAAGTCTCGTAATAAGGGGGGAGTCTTGTCATGCAAGTAATGTAAACAAAAGCTGAAAATAATAAAGTAAAGAGAGAGAGATTGTTACGTAGGTTGACAACAATGAGAATTGAAGCGTTGGGGTTATGTCCACCTTCTGAGGTATACGTCTCTATTGGCTATGAGTGTGTAGAATTGTGACATGTATGTGCTTATGGAGAATTGTATTCTATGGTAAATCCAAGCGTCTCTCGACCTCAACAAGGACTATTTCACTTTAACTCTCTCGAGCTTAAAGCGTGTCTAACGGTACGAATTCTCCAAGAGGTTAGTCCAGTTACGACACTAGCTTTTTAATAGGAAAGGGTGTCCTACTACCTTGACATTATCTCTTTTCCAGACAAATAACCTTTCTCTCGAACAAGTTAAATGTTAGACTGGCGTATTCTTGCGTTTGCAACCGCAAAGAATATAGATTAAGATGAAGAGAATAATGATATAAGCAATATACGTGTCACGAACTCACAAACTCATAGCAATAGATAGTATCTCATTCGGCTTCCATAACCCCAACAGAGAGGTTTAGTTACCCATGAATGCGAAGGAGATCACGATTGACATTGTTTTTATATCACAATATTGAGTAATGGCGTGTAGATCAAGTGATAGGCGTGTGGCGTGTTTCCTTGGCTTGGTAACGATTTTCTTGTTGTGGAATTTAAGAATAGAAGAAGAATAGAATTAATGGAAAGATTAGAAGAGTTGTAGAGTTGTTGTGGTGGAAGAAGAGAGGGAGGGAAGAAGATTAATTGTTGAATGTATCTCTCCACTAAGGGAGGAGTTAATTAAAAATCTCTAGCATGATAGGGTATTTATAATACCCATATCCTACTCCTACTAAGCTAATGAAATAAATAACCAAATCCTACTAGGCCTATGGAACACTTAACCCAAATGTACTAGGTTAAGGTAACATTATCATAATCTAAATAAACTAATGAAATACATAACCTAATTGTACTAGGTTAATGTATCTTTGTCAAAATCCAGGTTTGTGTCTGTAAGTCCCCAAAGTCTTCAGAAATGCTGTTTTAGCCCGGGACAGATTTTCCATGCAGCAGTTTTGGTCCTTAGGCGTGTAAACTCCCTTTCCTTCCTTCGTGAGCTTTCTTTTGAGTGAAGTAAGCCATAAAATGCTGAATTTTGCATCATTTATACCTGAAACTTTACTAATCATGTTCGTTAGCTCATTTATAGGAAAAAGGACTAAAAGTGCATAAAATATATAGTTTGTTCTCAAAACTAGGCTAAAATATGGGCAAAATATATTGATATAGGTGTGTAAATTCTCCTATCATCAGTCGGTATGACGATACCACTACTTATAGACTTGGTTAATAATAAATGGAATGGTGGTTTGGTTGTGTGGTAATGGATTTAATTGGAAAATAATGGCGGGGTATGATAGCTAACCGTGAAGGTGTGAGTCCAATGGATAGACACTGGAAACTCATATTTTCCTACATGAGGATTGGTCATAGCGACTATTTATGTTACTTACGTGGTATATGGAAATCCCCTAAGTGCAGTTGTACATATGTTTCATAGAGAGCGAAGGGTACTCGGGAATCCCCTACTGCTATAGTATCTCCGATTTGTGCGGCTAGATGCATCAGGGCCCGTTCAGGGGGTTACACTGGACCCATATAGCCCGTGGGTAGTTCTAGGAGGGTTAAGCTACACATACCAAGGTTAATGGTTTTAAAGGCATGCTAAACCCGATTCTCTTTCCCAGTGTGGTTATATATATGTATGTATGGTTCTGAATGCATACGGTTGGTTTACTTGATTTTAAAGATTGACATTATTTTATCCTTATCCTAAGTACACGCTAGCGTTTACCGCTAACCCATCTTTGGGCGAATGTATCCCCATGCGATGCAGGAACCGACCATTCTACTCTTCTTGCTTAGTGAGTAGATTCAGAATTATCTTGGTTGGATTGAAGTGGTGAGCTTCCATATTTTGGAAGGCTCCATTTCAAGTCATGGATGTTTTTACATACTTTGGTTATTTCATAGACATTGGTTTTGGCTATGGTTGAGGGCATGTACCAATCAGATATTGTGTTACTTTTGGTTAGAGGCTTTGTGGAACTACTATGGGTTAGTATCGGCGGTGTTGGCAGTGGTGTCAGTTTTAGTATTGGCATTGGTATTTGGGATAGTATCATTTGACTGTATTTATGATTGTTCCATCCTTTTATGTTTTGAGATTATATATATTTTTTATATTGGAATTCATTTGGTATGGGATGTATGGATTGGTTTATGATTTTGTTTTGGTATTATTGGTTAATGGTTGGATAATGATTGGTTTACGATTTTGTTAGGGTTTTGGTTAATGGTTGGATAATGGATGGTTGGACTTATTTGTGTTGGTCTCGGTTATGAGCCTATCCCAGATTCTGGAATTGTAATAAACACTATCTTGTTATACGTTCAAAATTTATTTGACTCGGGGTATGCATAATTAGAGGTTGGTTGGGTAACGGGGGTGGTCCTCGTTCCTGGTTGGATTTGGGATGCTCATTACGACAATGCCCTGGTTTGGGTCTTGTCAAGTTGGTATCATTGCTTTAGGTTCATGGTCAATTGGGAGTCCACAAAGCTGTGTCGAGTAGAGTCTCTTTTAAAGGTATGTAGCGTGCCACACTCATAAGGGAGAGGCTAAAAGGCATTTTGAAAATATTTCTTTTCTTTGTGTTATATTTTCAAGCTTGGAATCTAAGTCCTAGAATCTTCTCTAATTCCGTTTGTTCGCTTTTTAGATCATGCCTCGATGATTTAAAGTTCACGAAAACTCCTCCGTCCCAACTGGGGACAATATTGATGGGACACGTTCTACTCAAGGGATCCATACTCGGTCTAGGGGTCCTGTCCCTGATATTTTTGGAGTTCCACCGATTTCTTCTAGTCCTCCTCAGGCTCCCCAGGCAGATGTGACCAATGCGGAGTTTCGTCAGTTGATTCATATAATTGCTCAGTTGGTAGCTTCTCAGGCTGAGCGTGGTGCATCTTGTATTGCATCTTATGTGGCCACAAGGCTTGGCCAGTTTATGAGGTTGAATCCTCCAAATTTTACTGGAGTTAAGGTAGAGGAGGATCCTCAGGGTTTTATGGATGAAATGGAAAAGATCTTCAGGGTGATGCAGGCCATGAATGTGGAAGGGGTGAATTTTGCTGCCTATGAGCTAAAGGATGTGGCGTACCAATGGTACGAGGAATGAGAGTAGGTAAGGGGTAAGGTTGATGAGTCTTCTCTGTGGGAGACTTTCTCTAATTCTTTTCTGGACCGCTTCTTTCCTCAGGAGTTGAGGAAAGCGAAGGCAGAAGAATTTATTAATCTGAAACAAGGGAAGATGTCGGTCAAGGAGTATGTCTTGAAATTTCACTAGTTATCTAGGTATGCTCCGGAATTGGTGTTTGATATGAGGGCCAGGATGAGAAAGTTTTCTTCAGGACTATCTTGTAGTTGATCCTTGAAAGCAGGACTGGATTGAAAGGTAGGGTAGGAAGTTCAGGTTCTCTGAGCAGGGTGGTCAATAACAAAGTGGTCGAGATAGTGGTAAGTGGCCAAAGAAGAAGTGGTGGCATTCTGGTTCTTTCTCCACAACTAGTGCTACTTACCCAAAGTAGTCGGGTGATAGGCGTCAGCAGGGTGGCGACAACTTCAGGGCACATGGTGCCCAATCTCAGGCTAGTGGGGTTCAGTTGGCCTCGTCATGTCCTTTTTATAGGTTCTGTTGTCGGTTACATCAAGGCTTCTATGATAAGGGGACAGACAAGTTTTTCAAATATGGTTAACCAGACTATATGCTTAGAAGTTGTCTGGTTGATAAGGTCGCTTCGGGAGAAAACAAGGTTCTGATTGCCTCTTCATCTGCTCGTGCACCTAGGGGTGCTGCTTCTGCATCTATTTCTGCTTTTGGTACCGGTATAAACCTGCATCCCGACAGGAGTCTAAGGCATCGCCTCATGTCGTGACTGGTATGTTACAACTTTTTTATCATGATGTGTATTATTTACTTAATCTGGGGTCCACTCTCTTTTATGTGACCCCATTTGTGACTGTGTATTTTGGTTTTGATCCCGAGGTTATTTCAGATCCTTTTTCTATTTCTACCCTGGTAGGTGACTCTGTGGTCCTAAGAGAGTCTATAGGGTGTGTGTGGTATCTGTTGGTGGTAAGGAGACTCTGGTGGTTTTGTTCGAATTAGATATGGTGGATTTTGATATCATTCTGGAGATGTATTGGTTACACTCATGCTACGCGTCCTTAGATTGTCGAACCCGTAAGGTTGTCTTTAGGTTTCGTGGATAGTCGGTTATTGAATGAGAGGGTGGTTCCCTAGCTCTTAGAGCTCGGAGATTAATCTTTAAAGGGTGTCTCTATCATTTGGTCCGAGTTAAAAACTCTAACTCGAAAAGTCCTTCTTTGCATTCGATTCTGGTGTTGAATGAGATTCTTGAGGTCTTTTTGGATGATCTTCCTGGTGTTCCTCTATATAGGGAGATTGAGTTTGGGATTTATTTGGTTCTAGATACTTGTCCAATATCTATTCCTCTTTATAGAATGGATCTGGCTGAGTTGAGGGAACCCAAGGAGCAACTTAAGGATCTTTTGGATAATGACTTCATCTGTCCTAAGATGTCCCCGTAGGGTGCATCGGTGTTATTCATGCATAAAAAGAATGGTTTCCTTCGGATGTGTATTGACTATCGATAGTTGAATAAGGTGATGGTGAAGAACAAGTATCCCTTTCCTCAGATAGATTACTTGTTTGATCAGTTGCAGAGTGCCAATTTTTTTTCTAAGATAGATCTTCGGTCTGGGTATCATCAGCATAAGATTAGGGAGGTAGATATCCCTAAGACAGCTATCCATACCCGGTATGGGCACTTTGAGTTCTTGGTTATGTCATTCGGTTTGACCAATGCCCCAGCGAAATTCATGAGTATGATGAATATGGTCTTTTGTCAGTTTCTAGATCTTTTTGTCGTTGTGTTCATTGATTTATTTTGGTTTAATCTAAGAGAGGTGGATCATGCCAATAACGTCCATGTGGTGTTGCATACCTTGAACGAGCAGTAGTTATATGCCAAATTCTCGAAATGTGGATTCTGGTTGAACGCTGTCACTTTTTTGGGTCATATTATTTCTTGTGAGGGGATCATGGTAGATCTGCAAAAGATAAAAACTTGACAGAGCCCAAGCGCACACGCAAGTGTGCGTGGTCTTATCAAGTAGTAAAGTGGTTTTCTAGAAACAAATATCGATCCCACAGAGACTTGATTAAGCAACAATTCTATGTTAGTTCACAATTTAGATTAAGTCGGTGCAGGAGTAACCAAAAGAGTGTTTGGAAATTGTAATTACAATTAAAATAAACAATGCGGAAAGTAAAGATCTTGAAACAATCAATGGGAGAAAACCCAGGGTTAAAGCACTTTCGACAATCATACTATGTTATTGAATTACATTCGTTAACTTATTTATCTTGGTTGTTGATTCGTAGGGTTAATTGTGTGATCATGGTCTCTCGACCTCTAATCCTTTACCTAAGTTGAACCTTACATCTACATCGTTGAGCGGGGATGTAATGATCCAATTAGTTTTTTTTTTATCTATCATCCTACGTGTGAATCAAGTAAGGCATCTAAGTACATTCCCGTCCTAGATACTAATTCGAATTCCTTATTTCATAAAGGAATACATAACATACTTTGTTCATCTCTATATTCTATCCCCCATTCCCTCTCCCGAGATCAAAAGGTAGACAATTGATGTATTCTAAGGGTCGCAAATCCTTAAAATAGTTAAATAAAAGATGAACACACAACCAATAATGATAAGAAAATCAAACGAACTTTATTTAAAACAATAGTACTCATGTCCTTAACTTTAACCCTGAAAAAGGGTGTTTAGCCACACATATTCATAATCGTAATCACAAATTGGTAATTAACGATTAAAAACATGAATGACCTAAATTAAAAGAACAAGAACCTAATGAAGAAGTTTTAGCAGCCCTTTGCTCTTCAAAATATGTCCAAAGATATGTAAAATCGTGATATAACATGTATTTATAGTATAGGAGTAAGCCAATTCCGTGTTGGACAAGGAAACAGTCAGTTATTGAGCCCGGGACTGGGTGAGATGTCGCCCTGGATATAGCCCTGCTCTAGTGAGTCTGAACCCTGGCTAGAGCACCACTCTAGGAAAGGCTGCGCCCTGGCCATAGCCCTGCTCCAGGTGGGGCGGCGCCTCCAAATCGCCTTGAGCCTCTGGAAGTTGCTCTCTAAATTTTGGTTAAGTGTTGAGTCTCCCCTCTTAGTCCTTGTCTTGTGGCATCTTTCCCAAGGATTTCAAACCTTTATAACATCAAAATATCATCATATTCGTCTCCCAAATCATCCTATACAATCACACCATACGAATTAGGAGATTAACACAACACTACATCCATAACAATGAATTAAAACAAGAACTAAGCTAAGCTAGTTCGCATTAGTCTTTCACTTATTGTTCCAGCTGTACACTCATTCAAATTGAACTTTTCTCACTAAAAATAAGTTATTACACTCATAATTAAACATTAAAACCATAAGGAACACTTTAAACATACTAGAATCCACCGAAATCAACTAAACAAGCACCTAGCTCAAGCTAGTAACGCTAGTTTTCTGGGTTGAACTCTAAATGAATATTTGAATTACAAACTTGTTTGGAATTCACTTTGAACATCATGAACACATGCTTTAACACTTGGATACACATTTATATCATTATCAACCCATATAGCACACTAATTATCCCCAAAATAAGGCTAAAAAGGCTAGAATAGAGACACTAGAATTCATAAATACACCCAACATCACCACCCCACACTTAAAGCCTTGTTCATCCTCGAACAACTCTTCACTATAAACATCATGATCTGGAGACTCTACACTTCTACTACATGCAAGACGCTCAAGCTAGTACTTCCATGACTACACGAAATGCAAGTTTCTACACAAAGCATGTTATTTACAGAACTGATAGCTCATGAACACTACTTCAAAACATCCTAGCCTCAAGATTTGACTCACCTAGTTGGAAAACTCATGCTTATCATTCAATCAAGGACGTCCTATAAATCACCCACATTCATCAAACATGTGCCCCTTACAACAAGAGAGTTACCCATAATCACTCACAATTAAGCAATTCATAGCATAATGGGTATAAAAATCTAATTACGCTCACTCTCACATAGAATTCACAAGTTACACACAATGAACTATAGGCTTTCCCTTAGTGTAGTTCTCCACTAATATTAGAATGTAAAGCTTAGGATCAACTAGGACTTTTTCGGGTTGTAATGTAGGCTAAGGGACGGGTAGGAACTATTTGGGAATAGTGACTAACCTCTCTAAGAGCTTTAATACACTACATTATAAATTTAAAACCAATCTCTAACAACTAAATTACACTTTTTCCATCCACCCATCACCTTTATTTTCGCCCCATCTCTTTTAAGCATTTTCACAAACACATGGTTGGCATATTGTTTATTCCTTCAAGATTCAATTTTTCTAATTTTCTACAATAATGGGAATATTTATAACACCATTTATCTCACTCCTAACCACCACACATCAATTATAAACACCAATAACTCTTACCTTGGGGCATCAATTTCACCTTTTTCTTCTTCAATTTCTCAAACTCCTTACTAAATTAATTTTTCATTGAAGCACTTAAGCGCTTTTTGGATCAAATTATGATATGTCAAAGAAGGGATTAGTCTACTTATGCGGATACCAAGGAAAAGGCTAAAGGTTCAATGGGGGTTAACTAGGATAATGCACAAAGGGTAGGACAAATAAAAGGTATAAAACAAGGCTATCAAAGAAATGCTTGAATCATCTTCTAAACCTACTCTTTGTTTCGCTTTACATGCACATCAGAAAATTTCTAGACATCAAATGCAATAAGGAATATACAAAAATCTCAGATGCACATGGCACATGCTCAACTCAATAGGATCATCATAGACTCCCAACCAAACAATACCATGAATTCAAATTTAAGCCTAAAAGCACAAGAGTCCCAAAAATGAGCCTAAGAGTCTCAAAAGTAGCAATTGACTTATTTCACATGCTTTTACTAACAAACCCACTTGCATCATGTAATCAAAAATAGCACCAACAAGAGTATCTTACACTAAACTTTTTTAAATTGAGCTAAAATTTAGGAATTTCCCCACCCCACACTTTAAAATCTACTTTGTCCCCAAAGTAAATTTAAAACCAAGATATAGAAATATTCCCTGAGGCCTCTAGGCCTATCTAGTAGCATCTTTTACACATAAATGAGATTCGTGGGACCCCACACTCTATTTTTTCCATGCTCTTTAGCTCAGGTTTCCGGTACTCAGACTTTCTATGAACCCATGACTCAACAAAAATAAAAAACTCCATGAAATAAAAACTAAAAAACTAAAAAGAACACATACCTACTTAACTTGGGTTGCCTCCTAAGAAACGCCTGATTTAGTGTCGCGACGCGACCCAGCTTAACAACTTAGTAATTCTCTTTTCTTCTCTTTCTCATACTTGGTCTCCATCTTCTTATTTCTTTCACCCCTCTTGGATATGAATTCTTATTTGCAGTAGATTTCTCAACTTTAGCCTTTTCAGTCTCATCAATTAGCATCAAATTAGGCTTAGGTGGTAGAAGCTCAGGCCGCTCAATCAGGTAGTCCAAAGAGTTATTTGGTGGACTAACCACCCCATACTTGTCCCCTTTAATAATATTGATCATACACAAATCTTTATATTGGGACATTAGTGTGGGTGCTTTGTATACACAAATACTACCTCTTCATTCTCTACCCTCATTTTGAGTGTCCCTTCTCTAATATCAATCAATGCTCATTCGGTTGCTAAGAATACTTGTTCTTGTGCCTCAAAATCAAGCATAATAAAGTCAGCAGGAATTACAAATTTACCAACCTTTATGAGGACATCCTCAATAATTTCTTTTGGATATGCCATGGATCCGTCTGCTAGCTGTAAAACCACCTTGGTAGATTTAGGCTTTCCCAAGCCTAGTGTATCAAACAAAGATAGGGTCATAAAATTTATGCTATACCCTAATTCACTCAATGCATAGATCACTTTACTCCCAATTTGGATAAAGAGAGTAGTGAACTTCCTCGGATCTCTTAATTTTTTAGGAATTTTCTGTGTCATCACAGTGCTACACTCTTCAGTAAGTGTTATTGCCCCCACGTCCTGAAATTATACCTTATTAGCAACCATATCCCTCAAGTACTTAGCGTACTTAGGCATACCCTTCAAAATATCTAACAAAGGTAAGTTAATGTGAAGCTCTCTGAATATGTCAAAGAAGTTCTTAAACATTGCATCCTCCTTCGCTTTAATTTGCCTCTGAAGGAAGGGTAGTGGCGGCGTCTTCTTCACTTCTTCTGCAACAACCTTTTCTTTTAAGTACTCAGACTTTCTTGATTTTTCAGCAACTTTTTCATTTACCTGTTCAGTCACCACATCATCATCTACCTCCTTAGTTGTTTTTGGAGGTTCTCCTTGTAGCTCTTTATCACTTCTCAAGGTGATTCCCATAACCTTCTTTGGATTTTCTGTATCAGCTGGCAAACCACCTTGTGGCCTAGTAATCAATGCTTGTTGTAACTGCTCCATTTGAATCTCTAAGCTTCTCTAAGCTGCTTGCAAATTTTTTATGTCCGCAACCAATTATGTCTGACTAGCTTGAAGATGCTTCAACAGTTCTTCTATGTTACTAGTTGACTGATTTATTTGGTTCTGTAGTAGTGAAGCGTTCCATGGCTAAGTCTACCACTTTATGTTGTAGGCATTACCATAATTTGGCCTTTGAGCATTAGCCACACACATCACTGATTCTGGATTAGAAGCACACATAACCGCTAAGTGACCACTATTACTGCACACTTCACACCAAGCTACAGCTTGTTTAATGACATTGACTGTGGCTGCAGGTTGTGCTGCTCCTAATTTTAGGCTGCTGAACTGAGTGTTTATCATATTTTACAATGCTATAACCTAAGCTGATAAGGCCATGAATTGGTCCACCTCTAATACACCCATAATTCTTTTCATGGAACTTCTAGAATCTGAATTCCACTCTAGATTTCCTTGTGCTATACGGTTCAATAGTGTGTACAACTCATCATAAGTTAACTCCAACGCTTGACCACCTGCTGCTGAATCTAGTAAAATTTTTGTATTGTGATCAAGTGCCTCTACAAAAGTATGAGCAAGTACCTCATTAGACTGTTGGTAGTGTGTCCCGAAGAAAAACCTTGAAGCGTTCCCAAGCATAATAGAGGTTTCATCTGGCTTTTATTTGAAGCTCACTATCTTACTGCGAAGCCTCGGAGCCTTGCCAATGGAAAAAATCTGATGAGGAACTTTCTAGCTAAGTCATCCCATGATGTGATTGAATTGGCCAACTCCTTATTCAACCACGTTTTAGCTTCCCCCAACAGTGAATGAGGAAAAATTGCTAGTCTCACATAATTTGTACACACCCTAGTCGAAATGAATGTGTCGGTAAGCTCAATGAAAGTCTTCAAGTGGACTTGTGGATCCTCGTGTGAAAGCCCTGCAAATTGTCTACTGCTGATTAGAAGCTGCACCATATTTTGCTTTAACTCAAAATTCACCCCAGCACTCGGTCTTTGAATTGGGGAAGTCAAGTTCGTTGAAAATAGGACTGCCACTTCCCTAACTATCCTATGGGCTGCTTGTTCTTCAGCTATTGGAGCATGAACTACTTGTTCTTCTTTTATCTATGGAAATAGGGGGAGACGGGTTGCGTTTCTCTTTTGTTGATGGAAGCATTTTTTGGGTTCGGAGCTTGTTTCAACCAAATCCCTGTCCCTTGCCAACTTCCAAACCTTAAAACCTATTTCCTGCAATCACAAAACCAAGACCAAGCCTAAAAACACCAAATAAATATAAAAGTAAAACTAAAATAAATAATTTCTAAATAACAAGTCCCCGACAATGGCTCCAAAAACTTGACAGTACTCAAGCGCACACGCAAGTGTATGTGGTCTTATAAGTAGTAAAGTGGCCTTCTAGAAGCCAAGTATCGATCCTACAGAGACTTAATTAAGCAACGATTCTATTTTAGTTCACAATTTAGATTAAGTCGGTGCAGGAGTAACCGAAAGAGAGTTTGGAAATTGTTATTGCAACTAAAATAAACAATTCGGAAAGTAAAGATCTTGAAACAATCAATGGGAGAAAATCCAAGGTTAAAGCACTTTCGACAATCATACTATGTTATTGAATTTCATTTATTAACTTGCTTATCTTGGTTGTTGATTCGTAGGGTTAATTGCATGATCATGATCTCCCGAACTTTAATCCTTTACCTAAGTTAAACCTTACACCTACATCATTGAGCGGGGATGTAATGATCCAATTAGTTTTTCTTTAAGCTATTATCCTACGTTTGAATCAAGTAAAGCATCTAAGTAAATCCCTGTCCTAGATACTAATTCAAATTCCTTATTTCATAAAGGAATACAAAACATACTTTGTTCATCTCCATGTTCTATCTCCCATTACCTCTCCCGAGATCAAAAGGTAGACAATTGATGTATTCTAAGGGTTGCGAATCCTTAAAATATTTAAATCAAATATGAACACACAACCAATGATGGTAAGAAAATTAAATGAACTTAATTCAAAACAATAGTACTCATATCTTTGGCTTTAACCCTGAAAAAGGGTGTTTAGCCACGCATAGTCATAATCATAATCATAAATTGGTAATTAACGATTAAAAACATGAATGAACTAAATTAAAATAATAAAAACCTAATGAAGAAGTTGTAGCAGCCCTTTGCTCTTTAAAATATGTCCAAATATATGTAAAAAAAGTGATATAACATGTATTTATAGTATAGGAGCAAGCCAATTCCGTGTTGGACAAGGAAACTGTCAGTTATTGAGCCCGGGACTGGGTGGGGCGTCGCCCTGGCTATAGCCCCGCTCCAGGTGAGGCTGAGCCCTGGCTAGAGCGTCACTCCAGGTAAGGCTGCACCCTGGACATAGCCCTGATCCAGGTAAGGCGGCGCCTCCAAATCGCCTTGAGCCTCTGGAAATTGCTCTCCGAATTTTGGTTAAGTGTTGAGTCTTCTCTCTTAGTCCTTGTCTTATGGTATTTTACCCAAGGACTTCAAGCCTTTATAAAATCAAAATATCAGCATATTCGTCTCCCAAATCATCCTACACAATCACACCTCACGTATTAAGAGGCAAACACAACACTACATCCATAACGATGAATCAAAATAAGAGCTAAGGTAAGCTAGTTCACATTGATCTTTCACTTATTGTTCCAGCTGTACACTCATTCAAATTAAAATTTTCTCACTACCAACAAGTTATTCCACTTATAATTACACATTAAAACCATAATAAACACTTTAAACACACTAGAATATACCAAAATCAACTATATAAGTAGCTATCTTAAGCTAGTAACGCTAGTTTTATGGGTTGAACTCTAAATGAATCTTTTAAGTACAAACTTGTTTGGAATTCACTTTGATCATCATAAACACATGCTTTAACACTTTGATACACATTTATTCCATTATTAACCCATGTAGCACATGAATCATCCTCAAAATAAGGCTAAAAAGGCTAGAATAGTGATACTAAAATGTATAAATACACCAAACATCAATGGCAGTGGTGAAGAAGTGGCCTAGATCTACAACTCCAATCAATATTTAGATCTTCTTAGGTTTGGATAGGTACTATATGAGGTTTGTGGAGTTTTTTCGATGATAGCTGCCCTATCTACTAAGTTGTCTCAGAAGAAGGTAAAGTTTCGTTGGTCGAATGATTGTGAGGGTAGTTTCAAGAAGCTGAAATAAAAGATAACTTTGTCTCAGGTTTTTTGACTTTTCCTAAAGGCAATGAGGGATTTATGGTTTGCTGTGGTGCATCCTAAGTGGGATTGGTTGTGTTTTGATGTAGCATGAGAAGGTGATTGCCTATGCTTCTAGGAAGTTGAAGGTGCATAAGAGGAACTATCCTACTCATGATTTGGAGCTTTTAGCGGTGGTGTTTGCGTTAAAAATCTAGCAACACTACTTATATGGAGTTCACGTGGACATTTTTTTTGATTATAAGAGTATTGTATGTATTCACTTAGAAAGAGCTTAATCTCAGGTAGAGAAGATGGCTTGAGCTTCATAAAAATTATGACATAAGTCTTGACTACCATCCAGGTAAAGCTAATGTTGTTGTTGATGTTCTTAGAAGGTTTTCCATGTGGAGTTTAGCTCATGTTGATAAGGATAAGTGGGAGTTAGTGAAGGATATTCACCGCTTGGCTAATCTTGGAGTTTACATTTTGGAGTCTGAGAGTGGTGGTGTATTGGTACAGGAAGTGGTTTGATCATCTCTTGGTGCAGAGATCAAGGAGAAACAAATGCTAGTTCCAGTATTGATGAAAATCAAGAGTGATATAGGTGGGCAAAAGGTAATGGTATTTGAGATCAGTGGTGATGGTACCTTGCGGTACCAAGAGAAGTTGTGTATTCCTAATGTGATGGATTGTGAGAAAGGGTATTGGCTGAGGTACATAAATTGCGCTATGTTGTTCATCCCGATTCAACAAAAATGTATCATGATCTCAAGGAGATATATTAATGTAATGATATGAAACAAAATGTAGATGATTTTGTGGACAAATATTTGGTGTGTTAACAAGTGAAAGTTGAGCACATGAGGCCTGGAGGATTGTATTAGGAAATTAAATTATCGGAATAGCTATCATTCTAGCATTGGGATGGCCCATATTGAGGCACTGTATGGTAGGAGGTATAGATCTCCTATTAAGTAGTTCGATCTTGGTGAGGCAGATATATTTGGCTTAAATTTAGTTTATCAGGCTATGGAGAAGGTGAAGGTGATTCGGGATAGGCTTAAGGCTTCCCAAAGTCGCCAAAAGTCCTATATAGATATAAGGCGTAGGGACTTAGAGTTTGAGGTTGGGGATAAGGTGTTCCTAGAGGTGTCTCCTATGAAGGGAGTAGTGCAGTTTGAAAAAAAGGAAGCTCAATCCCCCGTATGTTGGCCCTTATATGGTTTTGAGGAAGGTTGGTAATGTTGCATGTGAATTGGAGTTGCCTTCTAGTTTGAGCTCCATTCATCCGGTATTCTACGTTTCTATGTTGAGAAAATGTATAGGTGATCCTTCATCGATTGTTCCTTTGGAAGGATTAGATTTCTCAGATTCTTCATGTTATGAAGAGGCCCCAGTTAAGATATTGGATCACCAGGTTTTTTTGGTTGCATACCAAGGATGTAGCTTTAGTTAAGGTTCTATGGCGAAGCCACAAGGTGGAAGAAGCTACTTGGGAAGCGAAAGAATACATGAAGTCCAAGTATCCGCATTTGTTTTCTACTCCGGATATTCATGCGGAAGGTATGTGTTCTTGATCATATCCTTATTTTTAAACTTAATTAAAGGTTAGAATGGTTATGTTGGGGTGTACCTTATGCTTGTACTACCTTGTTCGTCATTTGGGGATGAATGATCCTAGTGAAGGAGACTGAAATACCCTGGGTTTTGGTCCTTAGAAATTTCTTGGGTTTTGGACTTTTTGGACATCATACGATTCACCATACTAGTAGTATGGTGAGGGTATGATTTAGGTGACCTAGTCGTACATTGTGTAGTGTTGGGTGGTTGAGTTTCTAGAATGGGTACGACTTGGATGGGTATGAGTCGTATAGTGGGTGGCGAGTCGTAGGGTTGGGTTATCCTTCACTTAATCTAAAGCTTAGTAACTTAACTTGGATATGAGTACGAGTGGCTCCCCATGAGTCGTGAGATAGGGTAAGAGTGGTATAGTCTAACTCATATGTTGAATAATGTCAAACCCTCTTGATTCTGCCTAGGTACGGGTTAAGGGTTTGGGTCGTACACTTAGGTATGATTGCGGCTTAGTGGTCATATGTTGGACAGTGTTGGGGGTCCAAGGGATGCCTAGGGTACGAGTGATGGGTACCACTTATATGATAGGGCTCGGGTGGTATGGTAGAGTCGTACCTTTTTGCGAGATTTTTATACAGTTTAAGTTGGGGGTAATTTGGATATTTACCCTATTAACCTATTAATTCCCCATGACTTATATCACTCTTGGGATATAATTTACCATAATATTCTAATCTTAAACACTTAGAAACTCTCTCAAATTCTCTCATAGGCTCTTGGGTCAAGAAGGGCTAGGTTTTCACCAATAGGATCAATTTGGGGCTTACAAGGGTGATTTATATCCATCATCTTCTTAATATAAGGCATGTTACTCCTCCCTCATTATTAGTTCCAAGGCATGTTACTCCTTCCTCATTGTTAGTTCCAACTAAAAACATGTTTTATGTATTGTTTCCATGGCATAAATGTTGTATGGTTTTGAGTTTTCAATTATACGTTGGGGTTTTTGTTACAATGGTTGGTTATGGTTTTCCCATGCCTTTTACTTATGGTTTTCATATTATTATGATGTTTTGAATATTTGGTTTCATGGGAATGGTTAATTGGTACTTGGTTTTGGCTTTGGAAATACTATGCCCCCAACACGTTTGATAAAATGCCTATGAGAATGTTTTTGGTTAAATTGTTGGACTTTCATTGAACTATGGCATGGTATAACTGGGTAATGGAACCCTAAATGGTATAAATAATTTATATGGTTTGGAATGGTTAAATGGTAAGGTCTTGGTGGTTATGGTTAGTCTAATTGAAAGCCTTGTGGGGTACAAAGGACTCCCACAAGTAAACATAATAATGATCACTTGTGGGGTACATAAGACTCCCCAAGTTAACCTAACAATGTAATTTTTGGGTACATGGGAATCCCTTTCTTCTAAAAAAGAATGGCTATGGACATTGCTTGCAAGTTATAGTTGGTATGACGATACCGCTACTTATAGCCTTGGTTAAAAATAAATGGAATGGTGGTTTGGTTGTGGTAATGGCTTTAATTAGACAATAATAGAGGATTATGATAGCTAATCATGAAGGTGTGAGTCCAATGGACAAACATTGGAAACTCATATTTGTCGATATGAGGATTGGTAATGAAAACCATTTGTGATACTTACGGGGTACATGAGAATCCCCTCAGTACACTTGCACATATGTATCATGGAGAGCGAAGGATTCTTATGAGCAAAATTAGTGAGTGCTTCGTGCTTCATGCTTATGAGCAAGAAACATTACCCAAGTAAAATGAGAATAATCATCAACGATAACAAATACATATCTTTTTCCACTAACACTTATGGTCTTGGTGGGGCCAAATAGATCTATGTGGATTGTTTGAAGAGGTTTGGTGGTAGTGACAATATCTTTGACTTTAAATGATGTTTGAGTCTGTTTACCAAGTTGACAAGCATTACGGATGTGATCCTTTTCAAACTTTAGCTTTGGCAAACCTTTCACCAGTTCAAGTTTGGAGAGTTTTTCAATGGCATGCGTCCTGGCATGCCCAAGCTTTCTGTGCCACAACCAAATGTCATTGGTTTGCACATTGAGACAAGATAAAGTAGCAAAGTTTGGATCATTAAGAATGTAAATGTTGTCAATATGTTCACCGATAAGAGAATTCTCTCTTTCCATGCTTGATGGAGCAACTCTCCGCTTTGAAGGAGACTCCTAATGCTGTGTCACATAATTGAATGATACTCAATAGATTGTGTTTGAGTCCATCCATGATATATACTTCAAAAAGTTTGCAGGAGGATTTGAACTTCACTGAGCCGACTCAATGACATCACCTTTGGCATTACTACCAAATCTAACTAATCCTTGTTCAATTTTCTTTGGAGAGAAAAAATTTCTTTCTTTCTAGTCATGTGTCTGGAACATCTGTTGTAGATGTCCCACATTTCTTTCCTATAGCTTTTGTGGATATGTTCCTGCAAAATAAGAAGATTAATTTTGTGTAGGTACCTAAGTGGTTTTGTATCCTTGAGGGTTAGATTTACTTCCTTTAGATCTCCAAATCCACACACCTTTAGACTCTCATCTACAGTTGTGTGATTTGTGCCCCTTCTTTCCACAGGTGTAGCAGACTGGTTTTTAAAAAGATATAGAGGTTTTGGCTGGCTCAAACTAGCTTAATAAGGAACTTGAGTTTGTTTTATGATAATTTGATCTTATGAAGCTGTGACTTGGTGCTTTTCTAATGCTGTTTAATTGAATTTTTACATCATCAAGTTCTTCTTGAAGTATGTCAGTTTTGATTTGACATGCGTCAAGTTCAACTTGCTAATTTTCGTTCCTTTTAAAGCTTTCGTTTTAATCGAGATTTCTAGTTTTTCTTTTTTTGAGCAAGTTAATTGTATTCATCAATAAATTTTTGAAGCTCGTTAGTAATCAAATCAAGAGTTGTTTCAAGAATGTTGCAACTATGACAATTGTAGGGTCTTATCTCACTTGATTCATCTTTTTTCATGAAGCACATGTTGGCCGCTTCTGTCTCTTCTGCAGTTTCATCTTTATCACTCAATGCCCCCAATTTCTTGTTTCTTCTGGATGATTTTCTTCTCAATTTTGGACAATTTTGTTTAATGTGACCGGGCTTTCCACAGTAATAACAACGATCATCATTCCTCGTGAATTCATTATTTTTGATTCCTTGGGGTCTCTGCTGCCTTTGTTTCAAGATCTGTCTTACTCCTAGATTTATGAAAGCTATTCCCTCATCGTTGGCCTCTTAGAGAGATTCTTCTTCTCCAGTTGTTACTACATTGAAAGCCAGTGGTTTCTTCTTTTATTCCTTTTTACCTATTGATATAATTTTACTCATAGGCAATAAGATTGCCTCTTAATTCGTCATAGGTCATAGTATGGAGATCCACGTCCTCCAGAATGGCATCTTTGGTTTTCCATGCTTTTGGGAGGCTTCTAACAAGCTTTTGGAATTGTAGGCTGTGTGGATAGATCATCCCTAACGATTCCAGTTCACAGACAATTTTACTAAATCTAGCAATCATTGATTCCACACTTTCATTTTCTTCCATTTTGAAGAGCTCGTACTCATTTACTAGAGCTTTGATTTTTGCCTTTTCGACTTTGGTTGTTCCTTCATAGGCTACTTCTAATTTGTCCCACATTTTTTTTGTGGTTTCACATGTTGATGTCTTGTTGTATTCTTATCTTCTAACTGCACAAAGGAGTAAACTTATAGCTCTTGAATTAGTTTGAATTACCTCTGTTGTTTGTTAGTGACTTCAAAATTTTTAAAGTTCTCCCTATCAATACTGCTTGACTCCTTGTCCTTCTATTTTTCTTTGAGTTCTGGAATGGACTTTGGTCCCTTCTTCATGACAACCCATGCTTGGAAGTCATTTGATTGAACAATGATTTTGAATCTGTTCTTTCAATAGGATTAGTGTTGTCCATTAAAGTATGGAGGTCTTGTGAAAGAGCGTCCGTCTTGAAGGAGAGCTCCTAGAATCTGATAGTTTGCCATTGGATCTTTGGTCACATGCGGTTAAGCAATACTATTTGTGATACCTGCTCTGATGCCAATTAAAAATCAAAAGGATGGGGGTGAATTAAAATTTTCTTGAGTCGACTGGTCAGGCTTGACAGCCAACTCACGTGCAAACAGATACACTAAATAGAACAAAGTTAAGATTAACTAGGCAGATAAGTAAGTAAATAAATAAAGTAATTACATGTAATTACATAACAATTTATCTTGGTTCGGAACTCCAATGTGGTGCCTACTTCCAGTCCCCTTGGGTTTCAAGAGTTTTCTCTAAATCCTTCAAAATAGTGCCGGAGTACATATATACAAAAATAAGTTCTGAAGCATATGTTGATATTCAGATCTTGTGAAATAGACTCAAATGGTATAACTAAGTTGACTCGATCTTTCTTTTGTAACTATTGTAAACAAAAGAGTACAAAGCATTATTAAGACTAAGATTGAGACATACTAAGATTTTTTGTAAAGTTGCATAGGTCTTCGATCCTTTAATCTTCTTTTTTTATATCATCCGATTGATACTGCTTCAAAAGGAAACCAAAGGGACTTCTTCTTAATCAAGCATTTGATTTGGCTCTTTGTTTGAGGGAAATACATCCATATCAGATATATCCGTATATATTAGGATGCTTTCCTTTCATCACTACCATTGATGCCGGATATGATATGTCCATGAAGAGGGCGTGATTTCCTTTCCATGTTGCTCTGAGATCTTGTTGATTTGCTTCCTTGTATTTTGGGATCTAAAGGAATCTTTGAGAGATCTTTTATAGATGTCGTATCCAGGATTTCAAATATATATTCATGATGATCTTTTTTGCCTTGATTGTCCTTCTTGGTTTATCCTGTATATTAGCAATAAATTAGTTTGTCATTATTAAAATATATAACTTCGATATGGGAAGCTAACAAAAATAAGATATTCTTCTACTACTGTCTTGTCTTTCATCATTTAGTTCTTGTTTTCCCCAACAAATTCTTTATAAATTAGTAATCAGATGTTACCAAAGGCGAATCAATTTTTAAATTTAAGGGGTATACATCGAGAAATAGATAGAATAAGTGAAGAAAGGAAATAAATGAGTAAACAAGGTTGTCCAACGTATTTTCATCATTTTATTATTGAAAAGTAAAATAAACATACACCTTAACTTATCATATTTACATAAATCCCCACCCTGACAAAGTAATTACAAAAAATTCAACTAATTAGGTATCTTTATTGGATGTATCGGGAGCTAATTATGTATCTCGACAAACCCAAAATTGAAAAAAATATATTAGGAGCTAATTATGTATTTTTCCAAAGGAGAAAATGTATCTTTGTTGGATGTATTATGTATCTCGACAGTCCCAAAATTGAGAATTTCAGTAATTAAGCAAAATATCAAGATTTTCTGTAATTAAATTCTAAACTGTTGGGATTTATATTGTTTGCCCTTGTATGATGGGTTAAGCATGACATTGCTTTTCTAAAATATATACAAAATGGTCATTTCAGGTAAGATTTGAATATATGGCCCATTTTAGTTATAAGGTTGGAGCCCAAAAATATGATGTACAATTTTCTTAAATTAGATTCATAAAAAGACGGATCAAAGCAAGCACTACAGAAACTTTGCTAAAAATAAACTACTCCAATGTTATACCTGAGAGTTACAATGACATTGGATAGAGTTTTTACACTCATCAGGTTTGATTTAGTTATCTCTTCAAAGCAATATGATATGATAAGTTGAAAAGTAGTGTAATAACATGGTTAAATTGTACAGATGGTAATGTAATAACTTCACAATGCCAATATATGATTTAAATCCTACCAGAACAACTGCTATAAACATCTCTTAGTTGTGATAAAATGATGCCCCTATAATCATCTGTCTGTCAATGTTAATGTTTCTGAACTTACATATATGCACAAAAACAAGAGTTATTGACTAGAAAATAACATTGATACAAAGTAGGCTATTGCTTTGGGCTCATCCTTCCAATTCTTGATAAATTTCTCCACTATTTAACTAGTTAAACAATAAATCTTATCAAAATATTCCAACGCCAACAAAGACAGATGATGATGTAATGACTATAAAGCTATCTGGAATGACCTTTTAGTGTCGACCTTAAAAGTTTATTTACATCTTTCAACAAAAGACGTACCACTCACAAACTGTTCATGAAGAAAAGTAAGCAAGACTGTAGTATTAGCGACCTCTTCCGGAGATACATACCTAGACAACTAGTCATAGCGGTTTCATCCAACCGGGGAAATATTAATTGATATAAATCTTATGACCCTCTGGACGATATCCGAGTATCCTTGACATTAGCCTGGTGTATTTATTAACTGCGAGATTTGATACTGAATAGTCAGTGAACACTTTGAGTTCACCCCCTAACTCCCGTGTCCCATCTTTTACTTGTTCCAAGAATATTTTCACAGCATTATCAATGTCCTCCTCTGTTAGAGAGTCCACATCATCCAGCTACTGTTTCTAGTTGGCATTCATAATTTTATAGTTGCATCAAAAAAATGTAGATGATTTTCATTTTGAAAAAAATGCCATTTGAATATTAGCTCAACTTGAAATGAATTCTAGAGAATTAATTCTGTCGCTTTCATATTATTTAGTAGCAGTGCAATCAGGACAAAGCTTTGATCGAACTTGTTTGTTTTTAGTTTTGCAATACAAAAATAATGCAAGGAAAATAAAAGCTCATACTTACATTCTTTTTTCTATGAATTCTTTCCAATCAAGAGGTCACACTAAAAATACGAGCGCTAGAAGGAGAAGGCCTCATGAAAGGAATGATCGCTTGTCATATTTTTGGTCCCAATGTAGTTGGTTTGAATGACAATTTTAGCATTTTTTATGGATTTCTCATACCAACATAACATTGAAACTAACTCCTGCATTGTTGATCTGCATACATATAATACCATATCATTAGCTGAAAGTATCCATATTTGCCAAAAATAATAGAAGAAGAAAACAAAATTGACAATGAAGAACACCAGTTAAGTAATATTAGCATATTATACCAATTTTGTGAAGATAATAAGTAACATTTAGAAATATATTTTACCCATTAAAAATAAAATAATAGTAGTGTATTATTGAAATCTAATTTAACTGTGTACGATAAAAACTTAGAGAATACAAATTAGAATATACCAGTATATCTAAGTCACCATATGTTTTTTTAAATCAAATCAGAAAACGCGTCTATTGATGCATGATCGATGATATCCGGTGGACATTCAAACCTCCTTTCCGCATGACTTTCACTGCCTCTTCATCAACTCCAGTCTCGCGCGAAATAAGAACTACCGTCAAACCATGTAATGTTGGTTGGTGAGCAATCTCAAATTCAATCCCTCTATTTGCACTAGTCATAATAGCAACTGTATTAGACGACCACCATTTGAAAATCAGCCGCCATCTATTTAGTGTTACGTTAGAAATCAACATCCTAGTGAACTGCAATTTGACTGACTGAAGAAATTATGTTGCTAAAAACATGTGAATATATTTTGACAATCTCATAACAAAAATGCACAACAATCGAAATGTGTCAAAAAAGTTTTTGCATCAGCTCATCCATTAGTACTTTGAAAGGAAAGTAAATGAAATTAATGACCATTTATCTAGTAAATGAACAGTGCATGATTTATCAGAAGATTTTCATAGTTACTGATCAATACCTCACTAATTTTCCTTTCGTCTATATAAAGTGACAAGAGTTAAAAGATAGCAAATATATATTTTTTTAATTGTAGATGTGAGAGAGAGATATTATACTAAAATCCTAGTGACTATTATTCATTTCTTGAACATTTCTCTTCATATTTTCTTTCTACGTTGCAACTTGCGGCTTTAGAGTTTCCCTTCTTAGTCAGGGGGAATGTAGTACTTTGCAGTGATTGCGAATAAATTTTTCTCAACTAAAAAATTGTTTCACGCGTAAAATTTCTAAATAAAATTCCTTTGAATTAGCACATGCTAAAAATATGAATAAATCATGCACATATTTTTTTGAGCCATTGTCCTCTCAGACAAAATGCATAATTCTTAAGAAAACATATATCGATCAAAAGAATTAAGATGCATGCCTCGGGTTTGCCTTTTAGTGGATCTTACCAAATACGAACATGTAAGACTAAACAAAACATGATACAAATTAAGAAATATAGAAGGTCAAAATTATTTTTATGTGTTATTGTAGATGCTTAATCTCTTGATTTATTGATGATGTATTTATTTCTTTATATTTTGAACCTCTTTATTAGCAAAGTTCTGGCTCAGCCTCTTATTAATACTCACTAATTGAAATTCTGAATTCGATCCAAATGCAAAGAAGGAAAGAAAAATTTAAATGAAATGAAAAACTCACTTTTGATGTTTGGAATAAAGAACAGTACGTAAAAAAATATCTTTTGACATCTCCTTTTTATAGATATCCATTATTTTTCATTTTTCATTTTGGTTTACTTAACCTGCACTTTCTTCATCACCCTATATTTGTAAAGATCCTTCAGGTTAATTTTTATATTTTCGCTTATTTTCGCTTTTAGAGCCTTTCCATAACTGCTCCAAGTCATTTATGACTTGTTGGAACTGACAATTCGGTTACTAGGTAGTTTGTTTAGTTTTTAAAACCAATTCCTTATTTTGAAGTCTTTGCTAGTTTCAAATAGCCAAAGAGTGAAAAATTCAGTCAAACAATCTCGAATGCAAATTCTGACTGTTCCAGCAGCTCCAATATATCAATTTTAGGCTAGGAGGACTCTTGGTTCGGGTCCCAAGGCATCTGGGCTCATTTTGACCTATTGGTCGGAAAGGTAAAAAAATAGAAATTAGGTGTGGGAGCCAAATTTCATCAAAACAGCATTGGATGGAAATTTTGATTTTGCCATCGAAACCAAACGTCGAATTTGGTGTGGTTATATAGCTTGTTTGCATATACGAGAGTTTGGATGAATTCCGAGGGCTTGGCGGAGACTTGGAAATTTTCCAAGTCTTAGCTGTGATCTGGTGCACTCGGCGATCAAGGACCATGTATCTTGATCGCGATTTTGCAGCACCAGTAAGTGGCGCGATCATGACACTTCAAGTTGAGAACGTGACTCCTTGGGCAGGCCAACAGAACAACGATCGCGGTGGGATAATATCGCGATCGCGACATCCTCTTCTGATACCTTGAATTGCGATCACGAGCAACGGGTCGCGATAGCGAGACCTGAGGACCTGGTAAGGGTATAAATACCCCATTTTAGCCCCATTTTTCTCATTCTTCACCCAATTTTTTGAGACTAAAACCTAAAATGGAGAGATAGCTTGGATTTGAGGCTTATGGGTGATCTAGGGGCTTGGCTAATATCTATTATCGTGATTTCCCTTTGATTTGTGGTAAGATTTCACCCTTTTCATAGTAAAATTTCCCATTTCTTGTTCTAATATTTCAAAACCTAAGGGGCTTGATTTTAGCCCCAAATTAGCTCGAATTATATCTATTTTTGAGAGTAGTGATTTCTTGAACATATGGGAACGTTGGGTTGGCTTCATAAATGTGATTTTTTGTAAATGAGACCCACATGACATTTTGGGTGATTTTTGGACTCGAAGCACAATAGTGAATATGGATATTGTTATTCTTATATTGATGTGTAGAATGTGATTTTGATAGTTTGGCATCTTGTGAAATCTACTCGAAAGAGAAAAATGGTAATTTAGCGGATCTTTGAGCTTTCTTCAGCGCTGAGGTAGGCTAGGTTTTACCCCTTATTAGATTGAGCTAATTTAGTATGTGTAATACCCCGTATTTTTCTAGCTTAAATTCGTTCCTAGAATGTTAAGGGTGAGATTCAAAAATAAATATATTTTATTTCATATAGAATATTCCAGATATAGACCTTCCATTGTGTGGAAAATTTAATAAGCTTTTCATCGATACCAAATTTGCCCAATTTCGATACTCGGTGAAGGAGTAGGGCATTTTTAGCAAAGCAGTGTGCCAACTGGGCAATCACCGTGTTGCGGTGAAGGATGATTTCATAATTGTCATTTTTTAGTGGACCATCGCGATATTGGCACATCACGGAGAGGTCCAATTTCCCATTTGTAATTTTCAGTAGCCCAGCGCGATAGTGGCGCGTCGCGCCAGTGGCCAAAATAACATTCCTAAGGGGTACCGCGGTGGTGTCATGTCGTGGAGAACATCCAGTTCTCACTTGTCCTTTCCCAGTGAGCCACCACAATAGTGGCGCATCGCGGTGGCCTGCCAGTTTGGAAAATATTGTTTTTCCAGTTCGGTTTAAATATTAAAAGGGGTATTTTGGTCAATCCCCAAGGCCCCAATTCGTTTAAAACAAGGAATTAAACATATTCAAGGCACTTTATGTCCAATTTTATCCATTCTCTCTCAAAGCAAAACTCTAGAGCTCCAAAGCTTCTTCTCCAAGAAATCAAAATCCTCCATAGTTTCTCCAAGAAAGCTTAAAATTGAGGATTTTCAAGACAAGATAATCAAGAACTCATCTCCAAGAACTCAAATAGGAAATCAAAATTCAAGGTTTCTTCATCTAATCATCTATCTAGATATGTGGGGTTTATGAACAAGGATCCTCTTCTATCCTTGTACCCAAAACTAAGTTTTACTTACATTCATATGATTATAAATAAATATTCATGAGATTTAAATTAGGGTTTATGCCCATTATTGCTAATTGCAAGATTATGAGATTTCAAGTGTTTTAGAAGATGAATTGTATGCTTATTTTCATATTTTCATGCCTATTGCAGTAATTTCTAGATTTTGAGATGAATTATCATTATTTTCATTATCAAGCATGATTATTATGATGTTTTGACATGAGTTTGATGCATGGGTTACCAAGCCCAAGTTTATATATTGATATTTCAAGAAAGATGATGCTTTAGACATCCTATATTAGTTAATTT